>JAQFWX010000006.1:1200000-1800000 GCA_027605045.1 Phallus indusiatus | reverse complement strand
CGCATACGATGTGTGATCTATTAATGTTGTTATTTGCAATAAGATTTTCGTGAAACATCAACTTGTTATCGTGACCTCAGTTGCCCATGTGGTGCGAATGTTAAAACGCCGGTCGGAGACGACGGCATGTGCAATTGACAAGCGCTGGTGGCTAGAAGAGGTTAGATTACATACGCACCCTTGGCGGCTATTTTTTCGTGGATACTATTGTTCGTGAAGAAAAAAAGAAAGAAAGAAAAAGAAAGACGAATGATGAGCTTGAAAGTGCTTTCTTCAAAAAAGGTGAAGGGTTGAGCTGAAGAAAACCTGATCAGAGTGTAGCGATGATTGCTGAAAATGGGAAGAGTGACTGGTCGGTTATCGTTGCGTCGTTCACACCGCTGATAGTCCCGGCGCGCGCACCGCAAAAACCAGACGGAGATCCGGAAGGTTTAAATTAACTTGCTGAGAAACAGTCTCGTCTCGTTTGAAAAGTGTTCAGAAATGAAAGATAAACATCAAGGGCAATTTTTTTTTGTGAGGAAAGCAGCATGGATCATCTGAAAAGCCCGAAGTTACTACCATCGTCCCTGACGCAAAATTCAATCTCCGTTTAGCCTTTTGCTCTGTCATTCAACTCCACCTGCCCACTCACTTCACTCACCGTAAACCACGACGTCGCCCTCAAATTAAAAACACGTCAAGCTCATCGGGGAGCGCCATTCGTTTGTAGACTTTTCCTTCAAATGGCCGCGGCTTCCGTTCCTGACCCCTTCGCATCCCGTCCTACCACCCCAACATCCTTTGAGGGCGACCAGCGTAGCAACGGTTCCCCTTCCACAAGTTATATCAATAACAATAATGGTGGCCAAATTCCTAATACGCCTCATCTGGGCACCCCCCTCATGTATTCAAGTCCCACAAATGAACACATGTTAGCATCGCCTCGACAACCCTACTACGTTTCCTCGCCTCTCAACCCACATTCTCCCAGTCGTCCCGAGTCTCGCGGTAGTATGTCGCGTCTAGTCTCCGAAGAATCGTTTCCCCTCGGTGTAGGCCCCGGAGGATATCCTTACATGACCCAACGAGGAGAGTCTTCTACCGTTGGCAAAGGGGGTAACATGTTACTCTATCGACTAGCCTCAGATGCAAACACTTGGGACGATGAGCCCCCACTACCACGGCCTACCGGATTTCGTAACCGATTCAGCACAGGATCAGACTCCGGATTCTCAATGCACAGCGCAAACTCGGAATCCAAGTACCCCCAGGAAACTTTTACACCAGCTGGCAAGGGCGCTTTTCTCGCTTACGCATATGACCCGAGTCAAGACCAAAACAGTCCACTAGACGCTGACGATATTCTACATGATCCAAGTATCGCCGATAAAAGAAAACATGGAGGATTGCTGAATCTTCGTGGCTTTGCCAATGTTTTTGTTTTAACCGCCCTCGTCTTCGGCATCGTGTGTTTATTCACTCTTTACCCTATCATCACATTTTTCAGAAACAACGATCGGAATTTGGCTATTGATAATAACGTACAAGTCAATGCGAGTGGTCAAGTTCCCGTTTTCCCAAATCTCCGTTCGTTGGTAGATCAGGACACACCAGATCCAGTCAAGACTCGGACCGGGTGGGACGGACAACAATACGATCTCGTATTTTCAGACGAGTTCAATACCGATGGTCGTACATTCTACCAAGGTGATGATCCGTATTTTGAGGGCGTAGACTTGTGGTACGGTGCGACCGAGGACTTGGAGTGGTATAGCCCAGGTAGTTGTTGACCTTTTTCGCACCGTAGAAAACAGATCATGACTTTTGTACATTGAACAGACAATGCTATTACGGCGAACGGATCTCTTCATATAACTGTCGAACAGGTTGATGATCCTTCAACAAATCACGGACTGCAATATAAATCAGCCATGCTACAATCTTGGAACAAATTTTGCTTCACCTCAGGATATATCGAATGTACGTTATTTTTGCCTCCTTTTATCCCTTGTTAATTAATTTCATAGTCAATGTGAGCCTTCCTGGAGAAAATAGTAACGTTTCAGGATTTGTGGGGTTCAATTTATGTTCAAATGAAGCCGCTCAGTTCACTAACGTATATGTTCTTCCCGTATCAAGTGGCCCGGTTTGTGGACCATGGGAAATTTAGGTCGTCCTGGTTACGGTGCGACGACGGATGGGATGTGGCCATATAGGTTAGATTCATATCTCTTATTTTTTTAAAAAAAACTTACTGAACATTTTGCCCACTGTTAGTTATGACAGCTGTGATATAGGAACTCTGCCTAATCAAACTAATGTTGCAAAGAATGGACCGGCGGCGGCTTTGCATACAGACAACGGCCGCTCAGTGTATAATTTCGAACTCAGCTGGCTTCCTGGTCAAAGAGTGTCGTAAGTCTTTAATTAATTTCTCGAGAATGTAAATTTTACCTCATCCTTTGTCCCTCTTCAGAGCATGTACTTGTTCGTCGAGTGCTAATGAACATCCTGGTCCGACGGTTAGTAGAGGGCGCGGTGTTCCTGAAATTGACGCTCTGGAAGCGGAGAAGAATAAGCACGGTGTGGGTGGTGTAGGATCTCAATCCGCGCAATTTGCACCTTTTTCTGCCGATTATAATTATTCGACTGCCGCGATCACGGTGTACACCCCGAATCAGACTGCCCAGAATATGTATCATGGTTCTGCTCTGTAAGCAAAACCTGAGCTGATTTTCCCGAAAAGAATAACATAAACGTTTTTTTCTCTCCTCTTAGTCAGGAAGCAGTCTCGTACTTGACCACGATACCGGACGATAACTATGCTGGAGCTGGTGGAAACTTTGTTACCTACGGTACAGATTTTATACTTTCCCTAAATTACAAACTTCTGGAAACTAATTCGGTTGTCTTTTCAGGGTTTGAGTATTACAGCAATCCGAATGATGACACCGATGGGTTTATAACGTGGGTTGTTAACGGTCAGCCAGTTTACCAGATCACTGCGGCTTCGGTGGGGCCCGATCAAGCCGCCGAAATATCCCAAAGGCTGATTTCTCGTGAACCAATGGTAAAGAAATCTTTTGATTCGTTGATTCTCGTACCATTCACTAACATTCTTTCTTTCCCTTCTATCTCAGAGCATCATCATGAATTTGGCCATCTCGGGTAGGATATAGTTGCTCATTATTTTTCTAATTTTGTGTGCTGAATCACGATTGACAGCGAGTTTTCAACCGGTCGTTCCTTCCACACTCACATTCCCATCGACACTGCTCGTTGATTATGTTCGAGTCTATCAACGCCGTTCAGCGATAAACTACGGGTGTGATCCTTCAGATTATCCAACGTCCAATTATATCAATAATCATCTAACGGCCTACACAAGTACGTGGTTAATCTTTCCAAGTTTTCTTTTTTTTTCATGATTTTTTGGCTTTTTCTCAAAGATCCTAATTTGACGTTCTGGCGAGGCGATCCAAGCTCAGGCTTTGAAGCCGGATACCCGTGGCCACAAAATTCTCTAGTAAGAAAAATTCAATCACTCCGGGAAAATGGATACTCATCAAAAACCTACGTTTAGCAAGATCCATGTTAGTTAAAATGGACAAAATTGATGTGGTTTCTTTTTTTTCCCTTCTTTCCGTTATTCCTATTTCTGGACACTCCTCTTTCCGTTATTTTCAGTTTGGATTTTCTTTTTCTTTATCTGCTCGATGCTATTTTGACTGGCCCCCCCCCCCACCACCAAACAATCTATCCTAGACTTTTCTTTTCTTTTTTTCTCTCACCTTGAAAACGAGAATTGGTATATTTATTCCGCGTTCTTTGGAATGATTTTCGCTTGTACTGCATTTGCCGGTTACCCTCAGAATTTTGGATGTCATTGCCCACATTTTTAGCATATTACATCCCTCTTTTCCTTCCTTCTTTTTTTAAACACATTCATTTCATCCAAGCCAATCTCTTAATTTTTTTCTGTTTCCGATTGGCGACTGCTGTTTTAGATTTATTCCCCTGTACAAGTGCCAAAGACGGAGCGTGTTGTCATCCCCTTGGTGGTAGGAACTCGGGTTTGGCTCGTGCGGTCCGAATCCGAATTATAAAGTTCTCTTTCCGCCTCTTCGCGTCGACTTCTCTCATACACACTCCTCTCCGTTCTTTTTTTCTCTCCCCCCCTCCCCACTTCCCCTTACCTCTCTCTTTCTCTCTCTTTGCTTGTTACGTATACGGTGTTTCATATCTACAAACAACATAACCTAACATTAGTACAGTCGCTGCTTTGGTAATGACAAACAAACTATACATAGCCACACATACACATGCACAAGGTGTGGCATCTCCGGTTTATTGTTCCAAATGCGCTTTTAAAAGGTTCATTTCTTATTATTTTTTTTTTTTGAGCCCTGCTGCGCGAGGAACGAACTATGACATGACGTAAAGTCGCGCGATCAATCGATGCGGGGTCCAGAATGGTCCATGATGGAACGCGAAGGTCGTCAATGGTCCATTTTATTAATAGCTTGACTCGTGGCGAAGTTCTGTTTAAGCTTTTCAAAGTTTTGGTTCTCGAAGTCTATGTTTAACAACACATCATCTTTTTTTAATTATAATTTCATCTAAGTATGTACCTTTCGGTGAGTGTCTCTATACTTCATCATAACTACTTAAAAACCCCCAAGTACTTTTTATTGCACGTGCGATTTGTGGTTCATTATGGATTATGGACCGTGGATCCTTGGTATACCAGAACCACGACGGTCCATCGTCTTTTTTTTTCTTTTCCTCTTGTGCGGTGCGACAATCCTAGCGATGGCTATGCCGTGGCAGGATCAAGACACATATTATATTAGCTCAGGTCCCAGGCGGTAATCAAGTCAAAATAACGAACCATTCGGTGTGCGTAGCCTTATCTAACCGCCTGAAAAGTCTGGTTTTTTAAACTTTTTTTAGCTCGATTCAGAACTATCCGGGAGTTTATTCTGTGAGACATATCAATTCCGTCCGGAGCTCAACTAGCTCCACTGATCGCTCTATAAAATCCCATTCTCAGGGGGTAATTGTGCTCTGCCTCTTTTCTCACTTCCATCCCTCTCCTCTTCTCTCTTCCCCATGGACGACAAGCGCGAGATGGAAAAGAAGACCGTAGACATTGAGGTTCAAAGGAAACCTGTCAAATTTTCTGGCTTGAGTCTCTTAGCGTTGAGCTTTCAAACGCTTGGTGAGTTAATCCATGCTCATCTTAGACCCTATCTATCGGGACTGACTGAGCGCCATCTTTGGTGTCGCTAGGTATCATATACAGTGATATTGGAACTTCTCCATTGTATGTCCTGAACGGAATATGGCCTAGCGACGGTCCTGCCCCTTCCCAGGAAGACGTTATCGGTGGCATTAGTTGTATCATTTGGGCTCTTACTATCATTCCTCTCATAAAATACGTAAGTAGCTTCCGAGAATCATTCTATCTGGTTGTTGATCTTCACACAAATCCGTCACAGGTCTTCATTGCTCTTCGTTTTGGAACCGCAGAAGGAGAAGGTGGTTGTTTTGCGCTGTACCACGGATTAATTCCTCCGCCGAGTGCAACCGCTGAAGAAGATCGCACGTTGACTGGTGATTCTTTCCGAAATGCTTCTAGTGAAAACGATAAACGGTGGTTGTATAAGCTTAAATGGTTTATTTTGCCATGGGTAAGTAAACACTGGAGTCTCGTTTATACCCATGCAGAACCAGGCCTTACTATTTGTTTGTTCCAGACTTTGTTCGGCACTAGTCTTACCATGGCCGACGGAGTGTTCACCCCCGCCGTTTCTGTCACTAGCGCAGTCGGCGGCATAGCCGTCGCCGTTCCCAGCGTTTCAAACCACATTATTCCCATCTCGATTGGTTTCCTCCTCGTCCTGTTCATAGTTCAAAGGTTTGGAACCGCAAAATTGGCATTCGCATTTTCTCCTAGTTAGCACCTACCACTGCATCCTTTCTTCACCTCTTTCTGACATATGTAATCTTTATAGTAACGTTCACGTGGCTTGCATTGCTTGCGATTACGGGGATCTTCAACATTGCCAAGTTTCCGGGTATCTTCCGCGCTTTTGATCCATCAAGGGCTGTCTTGTGTATGCTGTCCTAATGTGTCGCAACTACGTATACGCACGTACACTGACTGCATGATCCATCCTTAGTGTTTGTACGAACAAAGAATTTTGAACTTCTTGCCGGTGTGTTGTTAGCTATCACCGGTTGTGAAGCTCTTTTTGCCAAGTGAGAATTTTTTTGTATCTGAAATCAAAGTTGTTTAATTGATTTTTTTTATGTTAGTCTCGGTCAATTCAACATGCTATCCATACAAATCTCGTTTTCGTGTATAACCTATCCTGCTTTGCTTCTCGCATACCTTGGACAAGGAGCTCGACTTATTGTCGACGGAAAAGACGTACTTCAAAATGTGTTTTACCAAACTATCCCGGGTCCTGTCAATGGTCCTTTATTCTGGTACGATGTTTTGATTCTTGTTTTGAATTTTGAATTTATTCTTTGTTCTCTATCAGGATTATGTATGTCTTGGCTATATTAGCAACTGTACGTGCAGAGGCTGCTAGATATACGGCTTCTTCTTACGGTCTCTAGCTTGTCGCTTCGCAAGCTTTGATCACTGCAACATTCTCTCTGGTACGTATTTTCGTTCACTACAACGCCCGTGACTCACATTTATCACCACCCCTCCACTAACAGATGCAACAATTGATGAACATGAAAAGTTTCTTGCCGTACGCTTCTCCCTCCTCGCATATTACGCATACTATTCGCGTGTATCTGACATGATTTGTTTTCAAGTCTTCGTATGGTATATACATCAGAGACCGTTCAAGGACAAATTTATATACCAGCGGCCAATTGGACTCGTGAGCTTGATGGTCTATCTCTATATACTGCACAATTTGATGTATCTTATAATTTAGTCGCTATCCTCACTGTCGTGGTTGTAGCTGTTTTCAAAAACCTCACCTCACTGACCAATGCATACGGGTACGAACTAATTTTTATGCTCGTCACATTTTTTCATTCACATCTTTCCCCAACAAGGTTTGCTGTCTCTACCGTGCTTTTTGTTACAACGACGATGATAACCGTTCAATGCCGTTACGTCAAACGACTTCCATGGTTCATTACTCTTGGGTTTTTCGTCTGTTTCGGATTTTTCGACGGTTCGTTCAATTCATCTGCTCCTGCTCATTTTCACACCAAGCTCAACCTCGCGTTTAGGTATATTCTGGATAGCGGCTTTGAAAAAAGTCCCACAAGGCGCTTGGGTGCCACTGACGATAGGCAGTGTACTGTAAGAGACGTTTTCCGAGCAGTCGTGCACTACGATGCGCTAACTTGACATTAAAGACTTATTACGATGGTGTTCTGGTCCTGGGCTAGGGTACGTCGGGAGAATGTTTACAAGACAATGACTCATAATCTTTCCGCAGGGTCTTGAAGACGAATTCGACGGTCGTAATCGAATGAACTTGCGTCACTTTATTGTTTCGGGAGATAACGAAAAATTCGGTACACCTGACGAAACTGGTCAGGAATTTGAGTTCGGAATCGACCAGATTGAGAAAGCCGCAGCAACCTCCGTGTCTTTGCCAATAAGCTCCGCAAGCAAAGGAGTGAAGATGGTTGATGAAAACGGAAAAACGTCTCGCGAATTGGCCGTCTTACCGATTACCGCTATCTTCCACAAATTTGCGGGTG
The DNA here is from genome assembly GCA_027605045.1 of Phallus indusiatus. Classification (NCBI taxonomy): domain Eukaryota; kingdom Fungi; phylum Basidiomycota; class Agaricomycetes; order Phallales; family Phallaceae; genus Phallus; species Phallus indusiatus. The sequence goes on along the minus strand of JAQFWX010000006.1, from coordinate 1,792,272 downwards.
GAAAGGGTACTCCACATTCTTTTGTCGGGTTCCTTCGGCAGTATCCTGCGCTTCCCCGAGTCGTTGTAAATTATTTGAAATTAGTATATGTGGATATTCGAGAGATAGTTAACACGTTTGACAGATTTTCCTTTCGGTTCGGGTAATTCCGGTAGCAAGAGTTCCACCGGAAGATCGGTACGTAGTTAATAAAGTCCGTTCTTTGGATGGTAAGCACGCCCTAAGTACAAACTACCACTTCACCCTAATTACTCAAATATAAATCTCTGTCAGGCTTTTATGGTGTCACATACCAACTGGGATTCCGCGACGATTTTGACGTCCGCACCGAGATCGTCATCGAAGAGATTTGCAGATTAGAAATGCACATACGAAACAACAATGTCGCCCAGTACGGAGAAATCATTCGTGAGATAAGAGATGCAGCCCAGAAGACGACACATATGTAATTGCGTCCAATCTATTACTTTTCCATAACCATAGAATTAACTGGATGTTTTTCCCTAGAATACCCCACTATCACGTATTGAGCAAGCATGTCGGTGTCGAAAAGCCTGCTTTTGCTTGGCTTAACTATCCTCTCAACTGGATGCGTCAAGTGCTCATTGAAGTGATATATCGTCGTCTTAGTACGTATATCCTGTTCTCTCCAACAATGGCTGATTATTGACGTTATTCTTATAGTCACGATGTTCCCTGAGACCGCGAATTGGTTGACGGCCGCAGATGAGTGAGTAAAGAAGAAAAAAATCCAACGTGATTACTTATTTTTTTAAAGGATTATTCGCGTTGGAGTGACTGCAAGGATATAAATCATGGAATGGCACCACTGATGAACGAAGAACGTATAGGTGACGCTCGTCGTTGGATGATTATAGATGCCATCGGTTATTTAATTTAAAGCGTTGTATTTTTTGAAACCTTGAATTTAACATGATCAGTCCAAATGTTTAGTGCATACGACCATTTTACTAAAAATCTGTCAAATCGCTACATCTAGTTTCACTACTGTACGATATTGACCTTCATTCGTGGAGTCTGTCGGAGCAGTGCTTTTGGAAGAGCGATATATCTAAATACGTCTTCGTCATCAGACCTTTAGTACCGTTTACACTCTCGTTGGTTAATGGGTCTAGAATGATTTTGCTACTTGAAATGCCGCTATGTCGGAATCAGATCTGTCTGATCTGCTATTGTCCCAGTTGGAGGTATTTGCAGATTGGTATCTTCAGTTACATCCTCGGATTCAGGCTCTTGTTCATGATCACCGTTATCTCGGCCTTGACTTCGACGAGTCTTTGTCTTTGGTCGTGACATTGCCTAAATGGAACAGGAGGAAATTGAGAAATGTGCTAAAATATAAAAGATGATAATGAACCCACGTGATAGATACCCGTCCAATAGCCAGCCCAATACCACGCTCCAGTTGCATTTTGAAAAGCTTGATCAGCAGATACGGACGAAGAACTTTGAGGTGGTGGAAATAATTGCAGGAATGTTGTTTCATCGGATACGGGTTGGTGTAAAGATAGTGAAGGATCATGTTGAGGAACAAACGTCTCGAAATCTATCGGTCGCGAGTTTTCTTCGTCTTCGTCTTCATCTTCGTTATCGGTTTCTTCCACTTCCATATCCTCAGAGAGCTCGAAATGGGCGGCCAATGATGCAGGTATTGAAGGCATCATCGTTGAGATGGCCTCGGAAGTGTCGGTATCCTTTTGCTTTGGAGGGATATTATACCATCTGTTGTGGAGGTGACTTAGAGAATTTGTGGAATGCAAAATATTAGGAATTACGGACAAAGGTGACTTATGCACGGGTTCGGTTTTCCAACTCTTTTCTGGTCCGTTCAGGGTCTGTTTGAGTTTACGGACTCAGAGACAAGGAAATCTAGTGGCGATCGTTAAAAACAGACCTCAAACTCCTCCGCGGCAGCGTTCCAAGCTTCTATAAGAGCTGTATCATCCCATATCTCCGTATGCGTCAATTCTCGACTCTCTTCTTGAATTCCATATTTGAAGTTATGCGACTTGGACTCGGAGGAGACCGTTGGTTGACGTTTCTGAGGTTGAGTGCTGTGGACTTTTGAGTTAGAATTGCCAGCGCTATGCCTCGATTTTTTGCGAGAGTGAGCTTGACGTGAATTTTTATCCCCGTTTTGAGCTTTTGAGGGTGTGGAATCGGTTAAATCATCATAAGAAATTAGTGAACGCATGGCTCAAACTTATTGTCACAGGCATGTGACACGTTCTGCCGCTCCTTCGGAGCTCAAATCTGAAGTGGAGAACAGGCCATGCCGACAGGTTTCTTCCTACTCTCTGGTTTGCTTTTACTCTAGTCTTCTAGCTTAAGTCCTCCAGCTATTTTTACGCTACTTAATGGTTTATTAAAAACGTATGCTTATCCAGTTTGATCTTGATTTTCGGTCCGCAAGAGAACTACTACAGACCTCAGAAAGAAGGATTTTCCAAGGATTTCGGAACAACTCGAACGTGGAAGCCCCAAGCTTTGAAGTCCGAGACCTAAAGCTTGGAATTTGAAACTTGAAGAACCTATTATTCCGAGTATAGGTATACGTTTATTATGTTGTAAAGTAAGACATTTATGGATCTCTGGTCGCTTCCAAGGATCCCACTTCACATTAACTGTTAACGCATACATACAAGGGGCAGCCAATACCACTCAATGGAGCTAGAGTTAGTGTCCGAGCAACCATGATGAAATCCTGGAGAGCCATCGCCGCAGGTTATGACAGGTCATGACCTCCCTAAATCTGACAACGCCATGAGACTCGATTCAAATGACTAAATGCAGGGCCAAGTCTAGTCAGAGGATCCAAGAGAACCCTCGAGACGAATGAACGCAATACAAGGCCGTATTCTATCCAGGGTCAACGGGTCAGATATTGACGGCTAATAGCCTTTGGGTTCTTGGCGGTTTTCTTCGGATGGAGTAAGCGCCATAACAAACTTTAAACTTCTGAAGCTGGTTGAGCAAGTCTTAGATAACGACATCAATGAGATAAGGAGCCAGAATTACGATTAGTACATCTCTTTTCATCGATATCGTAACCGCAACGTCGGAGAAAGAGAAGGCGATGGCTCAAATGAACCAATCAGGTGCACCGGGTGGTTCCAGCCGCTCGGATAAACTAGAGCTTGGGGCCCCATATGCACGCATGATCGAAGCACGCATGTTAAGTTCGTCTTGAAATTTCACTGATGTAATTCAAAACTTAATGCCATCTTTTAGAATTCCAAATTCTTCTGGAAGCTCGTTGTTTGAAAAGAGAGGTGTATATTGTAATTTGTTCAACGAGAGGGAGCAGTTAGTTGCCTGGTATTGCTGCAGTATTATTTTCATTTCACTCTCGAAAGCGTAAATATTATACTAAAAGGATAGCCAGGTTTAATAAAGACCCGCTCCGTAGAGCGCCTTTCATTAAGGTCTTATGACCTTCTCAAAATTTAACCCGCCGGAGACAGCACATGTAACTTCGACTGGTTAGTGCATATAAATCTTGTGCCTGAAATTGGAGCTCTTCTATAAGAGCTCGTAGATATATTGCGGTAGCTTCGCGTCTCTTCTCTCCTCTCACCTTTGTGTGCTCTTGTTGAGGACCTCGAGCCAGAGTCATCCCTACCGCCTCAAGTTCTATCATCATGGGTAAAGGAGTAAGCATCGCAGTATCTCCATGATCTTCGACCAACAAGTGACTAAACCCATACAGTACAGCGCTTCCATTGCTTCTAATCCCGTAAGTTTGATTCAGAAAAGCACATCTCCACGCTCTTATGTCGCCCATGCATAGTACATTGTGGGTTCATTCGCCTGCATTGGAGGTGGACTTTTCGGCTTGGACATCTCGTCCATGTCCGGTGTCTTGTCCAATCCATCCTACTTGGCGGAATTTGGAAACCCAACCGCGGGTCCCCAAGGTATTTTTATGAATTATCCATGTCGAATGTCTATTAACATGATGGCGAATGTCAGGTGCCATCGTCGCAGCAATGCCCTGTGGAAGTTTACTGGGAGCTTTGCTTGTTTCCAAGTTAGCTGACTCCATTGGCCGCAAGAAAACTATCATTATATCCGGATGGATCTGGGTTCTCGGAGCTATTTTGCAATGTGCCGCTGTTGATCGTGCTATGCTTATTGTTGGTCGTATCATTGCTGGACTCTCTGTCGGTATTGCGTCTACGACAGTACCTTTGTATCAATCCGAAATCACTGCGCCAGCTATTCGTGGTCGTATGGTTTCTCTGCAACAATGGTCTATCACTTGGGGAATGTAAGAAATATTCTCTCGTTTGACGTAAGCTTTGAGCTGATTTTCAATCTCTTTCTAGTATGTTGCAATACTTTGTTCAATGTGAGCTATTATTATTGGCGCACCGTGCACCAAAGATACTTATACAAGGAAAATAGTCGGATGCTCGTATATCAATGGCAAAGCTTCTTTCCGAATTCCATGGGGTCTTCAAGCTATTCCGGCTATCGTCTTATCGATCGGAATGTGTAAGTTACTTCCATGTCAACAAGTGAATGACCCGGTGACCAAATATTTTTCTACGATTGATTTAGTATGGTTCCCCGAATCACCCCGATGGCTCATTGACAACGGCCGCGAAGCAGAAGCATTGGAAATCTTAGCAGACGTCCATGCGGGAGGTGACGCAAATAACGAACTTGTCCAACTTGAATACGCCGAAATCAGAGAACAAGTCGACTTTGAGCGCAAAGAGGGTGCGAAATCGTACATGGATCTTCTAAAACCCGGTATTGTTCGCCGTGTGTTCTTAGGAATGTCCTTACAGGCCTGGTCGCAATTGTCCGGAATGAACATTATGATGTATTACATCACGTATGTCTTCCAAGGTGCCGGTCTGACAGGACGTCGTGGAAATCTTATTGCTTCTGCTGTACAATATGTTTTGAACATGGTCTTCACTATTCCGGCTATTATCTACATCGACAAATGGGGTCGTCGTCCAATGATGATTATTGGATTCTCTTTGATGGCCATGTGGCTGTTCCTTGTAGGTGGTCTTCAAGGAGGATTCGGACACTGGGACAGAAGTGACCCTTCAAACCGTGAGTTTCTCTATTTGCGTCTATTCTCCCCCTTGTTCAATGTTTAATCAGCCGTTTGGATAATTACTGGCCACGGAGGAGTTACCCGAGCTATCATCGTATTCTCTTACTTGTTTGTGTGCAGCTTTGCCGTCACAATTGGTCCTACTTCATGGACTTACCCCGCAGAAATATTCCCCATGAAGTACGTTTTTTTTTCACGCGTTCTTTAAATATGTCTGATTATAATGTTTGAAGGGTTCGAGCTAAGGCCGTGTCGTTATCCACTGCTTCCAACTGGGCATTCAACACTGCTTTGGCGTTCGCTGTTCCCCCAGGTCTTGCTAACATCGTACGTATATCCTTGACCTAAAGAAACAGTGTTAACAAACGTCTGACAAAAAATAAATAAGGGATTCGTCACTTACTTCATTTTCGGTATCTTCAACTTCCTCGCCGCTATTCACATCATATTCATGTTCCCCGAAACTGGTGGACGAACTTTGGAAGAAGTCGAAGAAATCTTCAATCAGGGACAAATTTTCACTGCATGGCGTGTCGATCCCAATGCTGGGAAGAGGACACTCGATGATGTCCTTGACAAGGATCCAAAGAACATGAAGTTCAACGACGAGAAATATTGATATCGCGTTTGCTTGGGTCTCTCTGACTTTTTCACTTTCATGTGCCGCCCTATAGTAGCGATGCGATAGGGCAATGTTTGAATTGTTTTCTGAGATACGTCTGTCATGTCATTTCATGTAGTTTTACGGAAAAAATATCATACAGTTTTTCATTTCACTGGTCACAATATTCGACGTTACCATCTCGATAAGATGGCGATGGTGATAAATAAGGCGTACATATATATCAGATTCTTTCACATGTGTAACCAGATAACAAATTTAGTACAGGCATCTTTGCCGCTATGCTGTTTTCAATGTCTTTTTCGCCTTAGCACTGAAATTGAGACTGGCGCTGATTTCTCTTCCCAAGACCGTGATTATATATGCCGGAAAGACCAACCAAAGCCTGATCATTGCGAATGTTGATAACAGTTTCTAATATTTTATAACAAAACGTCCCACTTACCCATTAGGTATAATCCACAGAGGTATTAAGGTAGATAAATCGTTGTGCCCGATAGAACAGAAGTTGCAGTAATACTCTTGCATATGGTAAAGAACCGTCTACAGATAAATATAAAGCACATTAGAAACTTGCGATAGCCAGAATATAAGAAAACCTCACCTTGCTGAATGTCATCACGATACTTGCGAAACCATATACGGGGGCCGAAGGAGACTCGGCGACGTGCGTTAGATAAACATAGTATAGCTGGGAATTAACAAAGGGTAAGTAATGATATTGTATGGGGAACCAAAAGACAAACATTAAGAATGGTTTCAATGATATTCATGAACGCTAGGAAGATAATGATATAAGAAGAGGAAGGGGTGGCGAAAAAGTCTCGTGTGGATTACATTGAGCGTTTGTAAATCCTTCATTATTTTCCAGGGCACGTACCCCATAAACCTATGTTATCAATGAATAAGAAAAAAGAGCAAAGGTGTACGCAGGTTGGACTGTGGACATACGTAGTCAATTTCTTGATACAAAGCATACGGTTTCCATATCCAGTGTAGATCACCTCCTACCATAGACCTTGGTCTACGATAGCGTGTTAAATGACAAAGAATCTTCTCCTGAGTTATTGTCTCACCGCATGAAGCAATAGCTACTTTTGTGTGAGAATCTGTATGAAGGTACCTGACAACGCGAAATAACTCACAAGGCATCCCAAAGGATGACGGGTGTTGTAATAAGAAACCAGGCGGTGACGAATTTTTTGGAGAATGACATTCCTGGAACGTGCTTTATTATTGTTGAAGGTGCGGAAAGTGCGATAAAGACGAGAGAACAGTTGGCGTGTGGGATGAGAAAAAGACAGCAAAAGCCTCGTACGACCAGCGGAATGGCGGACCAATCGGATCGTGGCTTTGGTGCACGTGGCTTCAGCACGATGTGGATGTGGCGCTGCACTCTAGACTCGACCCCGATCCTACTTTCCCACGCGCTTGGCCTACAGTACATATGGTGTCGGCGCGTCGGCGTTCGAGGGCTTGTAACTTTGTGCTTTATGTTCACGCAGGGTTGCTGATTCTCGAGCTGAAGGCCGTTAGAACCGATATTGGATTATTGAAAGAAAACAAGGGTCAGGAGAATGGGCGGATTTGATACATTTCAAATACAGTAGAACTTTCACGGTGCATATGCAGGTACGCGCACACATTGGATGGGTATAATACACCAAATACATTAAAGTAGGTAAAGTACAATATCATCACATAGCTTAAATAGATAACTGCTCTAAATGCAACTGTAAGCCAGGGTTATCTTCCGCATGACTATCATCTAAGATAATGTTTTCCTCCTGTATCTCTCTTTGTAATCTATCAGCCGATATGGAGCCGTCAGCTCACTTTATTATAATGTATGTGTATTGCAACGCTTACCGTTCAACCTGTTTCAAATGTTTTTTACTCCGTTCATGGCTTTTCCAAGAGGCTTCTGATCGGAATGTGCGGTCGCAAACAATACATTCCCATTCTTCTCCTTCCAATACTTCCTCAGCTTCATGAATGTCATTTTTATCAACAACTTGCTGCCAATCCTGTTCTACATAGGTTTGACTCGCAAATTGCCGTCTCTGATGGGCTTGAGAACTTGCGCTAGGCTCCGATGATTGCGGTCGAGATTGGGGGGTTTGAGATTGCGATTGGTATAGTTTATACCGAGGATCCCGTTTTCGAATAAAGAGAGCAAGAGACTAGTAAATAGTCAAAAGTGAAACAAGTTAGGACAGCCAGGAAGTACGTACACGAATAGTTTCATTGTACTCGCGTTTACCTTCATCTCTACATTTTTTATTTTCCTTCTCCATCAATCTTGATAAACAGAACTCAAAATGTGTGCAACATACGATTGAAAATGATACCTTACCGACGTATTCTTCTATCTGGAGCTTCAGCTAGATCATACTGATCCATCCAGGAAAAGTCTTTTGACGAAGAAAACGAAATCCATGTGTTATAGAACAACTTGGCGGACTTTTGATCTCCCTTTGGAGGATTCCAAGACCAATCCGAGTATCCGAAACTTGGGTAGTGGACGGTGGGATCCCACCCCAATTCTTCGTCAGCAAGTCTAGTAAATAGATTCCGGTACAAGGCATAAAAACCCTTATCAAAACAAATGAACAAACGAAACGAAACAATAGAGGGAACTACAATTACCGATTCTGAATCGTCCATGCCTGACCAGCTAGTTGTATCAAAGAATTTCGCTAAATGTCGAGCTGTCAAGCCTCTTTCGCGCGGACGAAGTTTTGTTTTTGCGCCCGACTTCACTTGCTCAAATACATCTTCGGCATCGGGTTCAGGAACGAGACTTTCCCTACGGGTATCGTACCAGGCTCTTTCCTAGAAAGAAACAACCAGTCCTTGGTAAAAACGAAACTGACAGAGCAGCGATGTTGATCATACCTGTTCGTCACTTAGTACCTAGGGCAGCGATTAGGCAAAACTTTCAAGACGAGAGCTTTTGAGAATACCCCAGATAACTCAAAACCATACCTCATACGCCTGTTGTATGATCGCAAACTTTTTTGTCGCCGCCTCCGGGTCTTCGACATTCTTGTCAGGATGATGGATTAAAGCGAGTTTACGAAATGCTTTCTTATCAAACATCAATGATCAAGATCAAGTGGGATAAAAAAGAAATGAATAAATGAAATGATTGAGATGATGGAGGATGGCGATAAAGCAGAGGAAAGACTACAGACCTTGATTTCATCTTGTGTGGCGGTCTCCGATACCTCCAGGATTGAATAATAGTCTTGAATTGTGGTGGTGGTTTCATCTCCGCCTTGGTTTCTTGACTCTTGGGCCCCCATGAATGAGATGATTCGTAAACGTCGTTAAGGTTTGAGAAAAAACCTGCGATTTCTCGCCAGCAGTGCCACAGCAAATATTGATGTGAACGCTGAGGAACGGAAGAGCGAGTGCCGATCGGCACGTTTGGGCGGAGATAAATTAAATGGTAAACGGCAGTCACGGCCTTTTTCTTTCTTGTTTTCTTCACCAGTTATTCATCTACGCGCACAGACTCATCTAGAATATGTTTTACATTCTTACAGGGTCTGATACAGATACACTGGATTGCACATTGGAACTCACTGCAATCCGCTTCCTGGGTCCACAAGTTCGCAGTTTTCTACTAACAAAACGCTAATGGGTTTGGAAAAATTATTTCTAATCACCGTCAGTAAAAAATCTCAGAAAATTCTGTCCTTTGGCTAGTTTGTTGATTTGTTGCTAGAATGGCTGCGCGTTGCTCATGAGGCACAGGAACTAGTGACCTGAACGACCCAGGGCTGAACAGCATCACTGGCTATTCCGGTGTGATTGAAATCGCACCTCAAAAGTGTCGAAATCGGAGTTAGATACGGAAAACGATGTCGGATACTCGGTACTTCCTGAGTATCATCTTCAGCTTGACCACAGGAGTATTCAAGACAGCAGCAGTAATGACAGTAACAGTAGTCAGGAAAATTGGCATCCTCGTGATTGGACGGGAAATTAAACTGTCCGATGGTTTCGCTTGTGTCGTAACTTGTACAAGGGAAAAATTACCCAATCTTGTATCGTTTAATCTCTCCCGTGTTATCTTTATGATCTGAATTAATCTTTAAAAATTATCAACATGGTAAGACCGTCAAGTCGACTAGATTGCCGGTTCAGTTGTTAAGTGCAGAAAGTGCCCTTCTCGAACTGGTCTGACTAGCGCCCATCGCCAAGTTGTAATTTGAAAACTGAACGCATTCGGGAGTTGGTTTATTCCTCGCGTCAAAAAGCTCAGGCTGCGGGCCATGTGATACTTGAAAGTTCAGCACATGGTTGAACACTGCTAACAAAGCTACTTGGGTTGACTATTACGCAGGCAAGTCGGTTTGTAAGTTCTGGTGATGGGCGGAGAGCATCGCCTGTACCCTGAGCTAGATACGAATTAGTCAATTTATTAATCCCCGCTTAAGTACGGCAGGTATTTGTATGATGTATACAGAGAGATCGGGTGATAGAGGACCAGACTACGAATGGTTTATTTGAAATGCATTTGTGGAGGTTTCGAACTTTAAAAAAGTTTCGCCGCCTATTGATAATTTGCTTGGTTAATTCTATCCGAAGCCAAATCAAATAGTGAAACGAAGGTCTATTTTCTCTTGAAAAGCAGCATGGCAACAGGCCAGACGATCTCAATTTCGTCCTGTTCATTTCCATCGCTCTCCTTGGCGACGTGTTCCTTAAGTGACCACCAGAATCTTTCGACGATATCGCCACGTTTGTCTCCAGAAGATGGTCGATGAGGTAATCCAGTAAACTGCTCCTTGTCCTCGGGGTGTTTCTCGTGGTATGTATGTAATGATGAAAACGTTCTCAGGTACGCTTGAAGTGATTCCCAAGAGCAACGTTTTCTTATCATAATCGGTTTGGGTGATGGTAAATTCGGGTGATAGTCTCCTGAGAGATCAGAGGAAAACCAATATCAGAATCAGATAGTCAGAATTGGCTGCCAGTGAATAAGTTACCAGTCCAAAATATATGTTCGTGATTTTTGAAATACTCCGTAGGTGCCTTAGGTACATCTAAAAAGTGGTTGTCTAAAATTGACCGTCCTGGCTCTTCCCAATACATTCCAACAGAATTTATTAAATCTTTTCCTTTTGAGTACTCGTGAATCAACGGTGTGAGTGACGGGTGGCCTTCGATACGAAATTGTGAATAACCCTGCAACTTCTGTCTGAAAACCGCTTCTCAGCCTTTGGGATGGCAGACTTACCCAAATTGCAACCGTTCCTTCCTTACGGAGTATTCGGGAAAGTTGAGGCCATAGCTTTTCATAATCGAACCAATGAGCTGCTTGTGCTAGGAATGAAATATTATGAGCGAGAAACAATCCCTTTTTTTCATCTAAAATTTTACCTGAAATCACCAGATCAACGCTTCCTGCTTCTATATGGTCCAGTTCTTCCGCCTTGCTCCGGACAAAAGTTATTTTATTTATTGGAGACGTCGTATTTAACAGGCTTTTTGCTCGCGTAAGCATCGTTTCTGACGGGTCGACACCAATTACTTCTTTGAACCTGGTCAACTCCATAGTAGCGGTGCCTAAGACGAGTTCATTAATATGATATTGCGGAAGCCGTTCCGGGCTCGCATACCTGGTCCGCAACCTAGATCGACAGCGCGCGTCCATTGTGCAGATGGGGTGCTTTGGTGATAGCGGTATACAAACTCATATAACGCTCTAGGATATGTAGGGCGCGCTACAGAGTAATTAACGGCATTATACGCTGCTTTGGCGTAGGTGGCCATTGAGCTCTGAAGCTGAAGTTGTAACTTGTGAATCGCCCTTGAGGCAACCTTCGGAGTTTAACGAGGTGGATCTAAGTTTAGAACTCAAGTTAGCGCTGGTGATGAGTCAGAAAATCTTCTATCACGTGGGCTCATGACGTATTGTTGGAAAATTCATGAGTCACACTAGTCACAAGGTCATGTACATGTCCGAGTCATGTCGAAATTCAAATGAAAGTTCTTTCTTGAGCTTGAGGAAACGCTAGTCATAAATTTTTGCATTGAAGAATCTTGTCACCGCTAAGTATAAGTATATATCATTTTTCTCCCGACCTTCCGGCTAGGTGCTGAGTTTATTGACAGACTCAGCCGATCACGAAATGCTTATATAGGCTATCCGAGGAAACAAATTTCCGTGTTGCCACAATGACTTCCGCCCCCAGTCCTTTTCAAATCAATGTCCAAGACTCACAAATTCTCTTGCTGAAAGAGAAGTTGAATCAGATACGCTTCCCAAATGAGTTGGAAGATGCGAAGTGGGATTATGGTGTCCCTCTTAAAGACATGAAGCAACTCGTTGAATACTGGAGGAATGAGTTTGATTGGAAGAAGCAAGAGAAAATGATAAATGAAACTTTACCTCAATACACCGTCGACATTCCAACTGACGGACACGGTACACTCAACATACATTTCGTACACCAAAAGAGCAACGAAGAAAAGGCAGTCCCACTTCTTTTCGTTCACGGATGTAAGTCCCCCTTTTCCCCAGTATGTCCCATCTTCGAGCAAAAATTTTAACCGAAAAAGGGCCTGGAAGTTTTCTGGAAGTGTCCAAGATCTTACCGTTGTTGACTAATCCAACGTCCGATTCTGCCCCTTCGTTCCATGTTGTAGCAGTTAGTTTACCTGGATACGGATTCTCTGAAGGTTCAAAAAAGAAGGGATTCGGGTTAAGCCAGTACGCAGAGGTATGCCACAAAGTTATGCTTGCGTTAGGGTATAAGGAGTATGGTAAGTTTCACCACAATCCTGAGTTCCGATACCAAAGAGCCCGAAGCTAACGGAAACACAAGTTTCTCAGGGTATGTATGGTTAGTACGCATTATTGAAGGGGCTTTGACATGAATTGTTTGCCAGGCGGTGATTGGGGTTATTTTGTAAGTAATAACTTTCTCCCAAAGGAGTGGTAATAGACTTAATTGTTGGCCAGATAACCCGGCGCATCTGTCAGCTTTACGGAAATAGACATTGCAAGGCATCGCTGGCCAATATGGCCCAGTACGTTTGTGATATCGCAGTCAACAATGAGCCAAATTAATCAAAAATTTTCATTTCAGCGAAATGCCTCCACAGCTTTTCGAGAACCCTCTTCGTTTTCTGAAACATCTTGTGTTTGGGTATACCCCGTCCGAAAAGGCCGGCTTGGAGAGGACAGAATGGTTCCGTACCAAGGGAGTTGGCTATGCCTTTGAACAAAGCACCCAACCTCAGACGCTAGCATATTCTCTCGCTGATTCGCCATCAGGCTTGCTTGCATGGATCTACGAGAAATTAGTGAACTGGACTGATGACTATCCATGGTCCCACGATGAAGGTGCGCCGGTTTCTGATGGTCTTCTTTTTTTTCCCACTAATTAAATGACTTGGAATTATGTGCACATCTCGAATATAATTCAGTGTTGACGTGGGTATCGCTCTATTGGTTCTCCAGGGACGGTCCGGGCGCGTCCATACGAATTTACTACGAAACGAAGAGTGAAACCAACACTGAATTGAACCCCAAGCGTTTGAAAGTTTCATCCAACGTCTTGGTCGGTCACTCGGTTTTTCCTAAAGACATTCTCGTGCTTCCAAAGTCTTGGCTTGAGTCACACGCAAATATTGTTTTTTATAATGCTCATTCTTCCGGTGGACATTTCGCCGCGTATGAAAAACCGGTTGAGTTGTCCGAAGATCTGCAGGCTATGTTTGGTAAAACAGGGCCGGCGTTTCGAGCTGTCAAGGGAAGTAGTGGTTATTCTGCTTTATGATACACTTCGGATGTCGATCGGGGTCACTTTGTTTGAGTACCTCGTCCGTCTCACTACCGCAATCTCTTGCCCGTTCGGCCAGCGTAGTTCTAACTTAGGATACTGCCAGATATCCAATGAAAGCATGTACGGTAGCGCCGATTACGCGTCTAGAAAATCTGATTGACTGAACCTGATTGAACTAACAAATTATTTAAAAGTTAAAACACATCAAATTATCTTTCGACTTTGCATGAATTCTTCTTGTCAACTTCTCTCGTCGATTCAGTATCCTTCTCGGACTAAATTTTGCCGCCGAGGTTATGCTAGTCTCCGTTGAATTTCGGTGCGTCGGGCGTTCCGGAGGGGCTCCAACGGCAGTTTTAATTTTGCTCTGGCCATCGCAATGCATACATACGCTTAAAATGGATGGCGTGTCAATCTCAGAATACAAATCTTGACCTTTTGTGATCAACGATAGACTACGTAACCTTATCACTTGGGTGTTATGAGCTTCGCCGGTACAATATATCAACGCAGTCGCTGCGTTGACAGGGCTGGAGCGAAAAAAATGACTCAGCAGCGCTTCATTGGAAACCGATGTGACATTAATATGACTCGCACCGCTTTTCACTGATAATGTAATTGCGTATGTACATGCTAGGGTTTATTAGATTTGGTGACTAAGAAGAAATTCAGGTCTGCATGAAAGAGGAAATGAGAGGACTAGTATGTAGGCACTGGAGTAGTTTGAAATCCGGAGCAATCAACTCCGGTAAACACACAGGGGAATGACAATTCATTTGGAAATGCAGGACATCGTCAAAAATATAACCCACGTTTTTTTTTCTTTTTTCATAAATCTTTTCTGGAGTATATACAAAACAAGACGCATTATTGCTTATATCCGAGCCTCAACGACAAAGTGCAAAATGAGCGTAATATTGTACACCACCGCATGCTACCCCGCGCTACGATTGAATGGATGCATCGGAGATGTAATTCAGATGTCAGAGAATCCATTTTAGCGACTGAAGGGAGTTTATTTGCTGGATTTTGACTCTGCACCACGAGGTGCACCATGCCAGTTCATTCCGTGTGGCGATAACAAAGGGGAGGTCAGCCGGCTGAATAGACCTAGTTCTCGGGGAATTTAACACTCAGTCTGAAGATAGAAGGCGATCTTTGATCGATTGTGATGCTTCAATTTTATCTTGAGACTTCGCGACGGAATACATTTGTTCTCGCGAGAAATACGGTACGTCGGTAAACGACGTTACCAAGTTTTGTAGCAGGTGGCGTCGCGCCGTCGATGTTCCTCGTTCAGAAGGAATTAATCTTCGATATATATGTATCGAGGCTATTTCGATATAGGTTGAGTCTGATATCTGAGGGACTGGAGAAAGTCATTATCATTAGTCAAAAGGGCACAGGAAACCGAAGCGGGTGCGTCACGGACGACGACTGTCACGGTGACTTCCTCGAAAGAATACGCGGCGGGGATAACCACCAATGGGAAGTCATCCCGGGCTCTAGCCGTGCAAGAGAGTCGTGACGCCAGGAATCAATCCGGATAAAAGACATGATATTTGTTTATGTATCTACAGATCCGTTCCTCCCGCGCATTGGGGCCGATCAATGACTTATAACAATCAAAGTATTTGTTCAGATCCAACATCTCATAAACAAGTGGCATCGCCCACGAAAAGGTAAAAAAAAAAGCGCCCTAATTTTTATTTATTTACTCTTTCATTTATTATCCATTATTCTGATATCACGGGTTGAAATGACTCGCTTTGAGTAACTTCTAGCGCTAGTACACTGATGTGGCCTTTAAAATCTCAGAAGGGTTGTAGCAACCGAACCGTGCCATAAGAAGCATCGACGCGCAGTTTTGTGGATTGATCTTTTAACGACAGCCGTATTTAAAGACCTGGTTTTACCTTCTCATCAGGGACGCTCTTCTTTCGCGCACAGGACGAAGAACTACGCATTTCATCGTTTGAAGCTGATGTACAGTAGCATCTCTGTGAGTATAGCCCTGACAGCCACTTATACTGACTTTTCCCGTCTGATGTGCTGTGCTGATTTCCTTTTCTAAATATTTTCTTTCTAAGTAGACTACGCAGGGCAGAAACATGCATAGCAATCTTCACACTTACTCACAACCCCGCTGGAACGTGAAATCCACCGAACATTACGAAGACTATCTGTCTTTCACTCCGTGCCTAACCCCGAACACTTCGAGCGACGACTCATCATCATCCATCTGCTCTCCAATGATAAGTGAAAGAAACTTGACTATTAAACGAGAACCGCTGCCGCAGTCTCCTCTGAGACCTACAAATACCATCCATGGCTTCACCAGTTCCGATATTAAAGCAGAACACTGGTCACCTCAACTACATCCTACAATGTCATTTTCATCTCAAGGAGATTCGCCCTCATCGTATTATCCATCTTCCCGAAGTCCTTCATACTCTGGCCATCCTCATGATTCGGCTCAATATGAAGACTCACACAATTCGCCTCCAAAGAAGTCGAGGAAGGTGTCTGCCCAAACCCGCGAGGCGTCTTCGTCAAGATACCCAAACCCTTCTTACCACGACCAAAGTCGCGTTTCGAATATACCTTCTGCAAACCAAGGCGACGCGCATTATGATTCATCCCAAGCATACTCTCGGGGTGGATATTCAAGTGGTCGCTCAAGTGCTTCCCGTGGCAGCAAAGGCAAAGCGACAATGGATCAAAGTCAGTCTCAGCCACGCAAGTATCGATTTGTCTCTGTACAATCCGCTGACACGCATCACGGCTATGGCGCAAGTGGCTCAGGAGTTCGAGATGACTCGAAGGTTTACTTAGAAGAGCATTTAGAGGATGACCCAGATGACGACGGTCCATTTGAACACGGCCCATCAGAGTATCCTCCACGTCCATATGCCGGTGGCGAATATGCAGCAAGCCCGTTACGTCCCAGGAAGGCTACTGGAAAAATCCCAGCCAGTAATTTGGATTTCGTGAGTCATTTTCTTCTGAATCACTTCTCTTGCTTCTATCAGTACCTAATTTAATATTTTTTTCATCAATAACAGTTGCCTGTGTTAGAAGCTCGCTTCGATAGACTCGAGAATGCTATTCAAAAGTATGTTGAATATCGAGGTCAACAAGCCTTGGAGAACTCTCGTCTTCCTGACGAATCGGACCCACGGTCTTCCAACAGACGTAGACAGTAGTGTCGAGCATTTTTCTTCATATTTATGGCAAGGACTTCCTGCGATGCGAGATTTAAATCGGACGCTTTATTCGATTAAATAATGTTATAATTTCATTTCTCTGTTGCTTCATCATATTTTTCTGATATATTTTCTGGATTAAATACCCCCTCTCACAGTTAATCCTAATTTTATGCCCGTAGCTTGTTTGTAGCTCTAGTATCGCACTGTATTCCAGTTGCTTTGCACTACTTATTGTTAATATTATAAAACTAATATTATTTCCGGCTATCTAGCAAACAGAAAAGAGCATGACGTTCTTTTACCGCAAATGAGCTCGCGCTGCACATGTATACAATGCTTGGTGATGACTCAACAATTCAACGCTTTGGAAATCAGGTACCGGGAAGCGGCGCCAGGGGGCCTGCAGAAGAAGCCTGTCAGCCGAACGCTAAGCACAGCCACAGCTTTTAAAAGCAGAAGAAAGCGGAGATTCGACTGATTTTGTCTTGAATCAGTAGATAGAGAAGCATAAACGTCTTTCGAAAATGTACCAAGTTGGCTGAGGAATGTATTATTAGAATCTTCCAAGTATTCATATTGTACTATCAAAACTCTCAGACCAATATGTTTTCTGGTGATCCAGTAGATAGTGATTTATCTTGTCATTTGTGGAGTTTGACTCAGAGAAATGAAGTAGAAGATGATACGTCTGAAATAAGCTTGTACTGAGAACTGAATCCATGTCAAGAACTGAGATCGTACCTAGGGAATCTTGGTTTTTCCTTTACTAATAGCACAGGAGTACCATATGGACGCGTGAGAGAAGACCTGTCAGGCTCGACAAACATATATGTAATAGAGCGTTCCGGTGAGAGACAACGTCTTATTGTCCCAAAATCAGGTCAGCATGTCTCTGCACGTAATTTTCACGAGAAGTGAAATTGAAATTATTTTTTGTAATAATATCCTCCTGATCATTTCAAGGAGGTCAAGCGTGTGGTCGGTCGCGGTGGCATCATGAAGAAGTGATATCAGTAACGAGCTCCGAACTCGATGCGACGAGACACGGGAGACGTCCCACATGTAGACATAAGTAGCAATGAATGATCTTCTCTGTCTTAATTTGATTATTAAGAGATAATATTGAGCAAGAACCGCGAGTTATTTGAGACCGAGGAATTTTTAGACTTTCTGAGTCAACTGAGTCAAGAAAAGTAACATATTTATTGGACGGAACCAAAAAAGGACGTTACGCCCTGGCTCGGCATCGATGCATACGTCATCTCAATCCCTGTCGGTGTTGAGTTGTCGCCTTTACTTCCAGGGTATGAGTCCTTGTATCACGGGGTAACAAGTACTCCAGCAAACCCAACCATGATCCGAGAACTCTGGCATAAGTAGGATGGAGCTCAAGTTAGCTTATTGAAGGATCAATATAGACGGCACCGGCGAACCTGAAGAATGATCAGTAGCGCAAAGACGAGTCACGTCGACCTATACTAACCAACGCGAAAATGATATCTTGAGGCTTTATTAGCGAGTGATAGTGACCGTGCAGGTAGAGGATTGCCTATTGCCAAACTCGTAGCGCTCTCGGAATATGTGCTTAGAAGCAGGATATAGTGGCAGGCGCTCTGGTTTTGCGACAGGACGAAACATCACTGTTGTCAAGCTGATGTGCCGCCTAGGCTGAACGCACTACAATTTATTTACCAGCTGAGTGATTTGTCAGTGCAAATTCGTCGTGAAACAGATTATTGTTTTCCGAATTTATATATTGTTTTTGTTTGTATCTTTTCCGTGATAAAAGTGGAGTTGAAAGGTCGATCATTCTGGTGTTAATCTAGGAACGGGCATGCAATTGGCTCTTCAGGTAAATGCGGATGTGATATAGAATCAAAAGATCCTGGGCGGGCGGCGTTTTAAATGATGGCGAAAGAAGATGAAAACGTGGTGGTGAATTATAGAAGAATCGTTTAGTGAAAAGGCTTTACTGTAAGTAAGCAAGGTTATCAGCCTGGTTTGAAACCAATAATTGGAAAGAAGTGTAGACCTAGTCGACAATTATATGTATATCGTATGCTTTAGATAAAGGGCGATTATCGCGCGGTCCAGCAAATTTGTGGGTAATCAAAGTAAGCCTCGAGTCCATAAATTAAATCATAACCTTTACTTGCGAGTTTGGGGCTCCTTCAAGTTTCTTCTTTCTTCTCGACTCCTTAGACGTATATCAGGACTTTCAGGCAGATGGGGAGTAAGAAATGACATTAAAATTACATCACAGAAATTGTATGGAAATCTTGTTGGTGGCGCTATAAGTGAGTTGTAGTCACACAAGTGGGGCAAATGGTACGAGGTGTGCTATAGGTGTGGGTTCTCTTAAAAAAAGCGTCACATGACGTGACATGATGACGTCATTAGAGCATGCTCCCAATGTTGGCCCGGCGACAATGTATATGAATCATGGGAAGGTGCTCCTCAACGCATTTTTCGTCGATTTATGTCATCAATCTCTACGAGAAAACCTGTCATGCAAACTCAGGAGCACACATTAGAAGAAACGAATGTTCCAATACCTCTTCCTGCTCAGCTCAACTTACCAGATGAGCGAACCTTTCTAGAAAAGTGGCGAATAAGAATTTGTGAGTTGACGTTCTTAGCTTGATGGATTATCTTATCTCACAGCGTATCATCTAGTAACCGCTTTTCTTAAATATACCATAGATTTTCTCAGCACACCGCTTTATATTTGGCCTGTCAAAAACCGCCTTCGCACTCGCATCGATACTGGCGCGACTGGGAAGTGCAGATTATGTATTTATTATCCAAGAGGAGCAGTTGACACCGTTGACACAAAATTGCCGCGAGGTGTATTAGTTCACCTTCACGGTGGCGGCTGGTCTGCGTGAGTCATATACCCATTTTTCGAGGACTTTATTATAAATTCCTTGCAGATGCCGACCCGAGACGGAAGCCATTCTGTGCAAGTATTTGTGCGATAATTTGAATGTAATAGTAGTCGCTCCTGATTATCGAAAAACACCGCGTAAGTCCTTACTATCAATTCCCTCACAGCGTTAACATTCTGATACGCGAGATTCAGGGTATCCATATCCTCATGCGCTTGAACAGATATACAACATTTTATGTTGGATAGCAACGTGTGTTTTCCTGTTTTTTGTTTAATAGCCCGCACTGATTTGATTCAAGTGACGGATTGACGACAACACTATCCGCCAAAAAAATTCCTCTTATAGCTCCAATAGACTCTACAAGAATAGCATTATCCGGCGGATCAGCGGGATCCAACTTGGCAGCATCAACCACGCTGCTAACGTTGACGAGGCCTTTACCCAACAATGCTCAAGTCACTGCCCTGGGCCTTCTTTATCCGTCTCTGAATTTTACAGTTCCTTATCGAGACAAACTCGCTCGTGTTGATCCAACCAGAGTTCTCCCACCATTCATGTCAAAGCTGTGGCTTAAGGCCTATCTCCCACCCCCACGAGACCTGAAAGATCCTTATATATCTCCGGCACTCGCGCCGCACGCTTATCTGAAGCAGTTCCCACCGACGTTAATCCTGACAGCGGAGTACGATTATTTAGCCTATGAAGCGGAAGAATGGGTGATTTTACTTCAACAAGCTGGTGTGCGTGTAGACCATAAACGATTTGCGAAAGTCGGACATGCATTTGATGGGATGCCTACCCTCGGGTGGAAACAGCGTAGATTAAATGAGCAGGCGAGGAAGGAAGCATGGGGAATGATGATAAAAGAATTTCGAATTGGTTTAACCGATATGCGAGATTGACTCAGACGATAGGCGTTGTTCTTTTTTAGGACATCAAAACTTTTGCATCTTCTCAGCTACGCATTTGGTGTCTGATCATACAGGCTCTGTGGGCAGGACGCTTGGTGTATATTTAAGGACAATTTGGTATTTGCAATAGATTTAAAATTGGCACAATTTGACCAAGTGGGCTATGAAGACATGAGACTTAACTTTCCTGAAGAACGACGCGGCGAGTTAAGTAAACGCGTAAAACAGTGCTTGATTCCCGTGTCGGACTTGACCAGGAATCAGCCTAGCCAGCTGCGGGTGTCATATTGGAACGATGTATCCGTAAAGATGATGACATTCTGTAATTCATATCGTTGTTATGCAATGCTCATTGACGTAGCCGCAAACCATGTCCCAATTCCGATTCGTAGCTTAAGTGGCCAAATGTCTTCTGAAACAATTTACTAGTCATTGGCTGCGGCTGCTCACCGAGTCGGGTTACTTTATACATAAATGGTTTCCGGAGCGTGGACTGAGTTATCATCCCAATTTGTGGTCATTTTGGTGAGATAATTGCTTTCGATGATGCTCGACTCCAAGTCTATCGCGGACCAGAAAATCAGGATTCAAATTTCTTTTCGGTCTAATTTGAAATTTCGGCGTCGCCGCGAATCAGAAATTCTAAGCTAGCGGACATCTGAATACAGAGGTATATGTATGCATGCGTTGGTGGCGGGAAATATTACGGTCGTATTAGTACCCGTAACTCATTGAGTTTGACATTATTCTGAAAAATAATGTTAAGAATGCTGAGTAGGGTATGCTGTGAAAACAAAACCTTACGTGGAAAATAGGTGTCGAAGATGCAAAAACCTGCCATATCAAATTTGGCTTCCCTATTGGCTTTCCCGGGCCTTAATAGAGCTTGAAAATACCAGCAGTCGGAGTTTAAGTTTGGCACGATAGCTGCCTAACTGATACAATGAATTGAGTTATAATCATGGGTATATGATGACCTGACTTAACTCACCAGGTTGAAACTGAGTTCCGGCGTTTTCAATGTACCGAAATCCGGTAACAAACTCGTCCTTGTCGGCAAAAGGAATCCCGGTGACTTCTAGAAGCTCAAAAAGGTATCACATGACATTCAAACCATTTCCGGAGGATTTCTGAGAAATTATGTATAGCCTAGAGAACGACAGCATGAGGCATTGAACCATGAACATCGGTAAAGGTGCGCCATAGATAAACACAGCAATTGTGTTTCACATACGAAAACAATATGAGTCAGAATGGCACGAGAGAAGGCTTGTCATGTCGGTGTCTTGGGATCGTCCCGTGGAGCAGGACAACCAACTTGAAGTCGGTAGATCAGGGGATTTAACCTCTCATCAGTACGCAAATTTTTTGCATGATGAATTAATTCTATAGATAACAAGGTCAGTGTACGACTCGGGAGATACGACAAGTGCTCGGAAAATTTTCTTGAAGATCAACTAAACAAATTTCAGTAGACTAAGTCAATTCTGGTGGATAACATCAACTTTTATCGACCTGTAAGAAAAGAATACTGGCACAGCCAATGGTTAGATATATGCGTTAGAGCTGTCATCTGGGTTTGAAGGGGAACCAGAAGGTTCTCAGCTGCGATGGTATGTAAATTTCTCGCGAATCGGCCCGAAACATAGGGAACATCGAAACACCTAGTTCTTGAGGCTGTAAATCTTTTGCTTAAAATAATAACAAATCCCTTCCATATGTACTCCAGATTTTCGGGAGATGAGAACAATGGCACCTGTCATTTTGAACAGCCTTCCGGATTACTTGGGTGCAATTGAGGGCTGAACGGTCAGTGTTGCGCATATTTATATATAGGAGTTGACATTTACACCAGATCGATATCTAGATATATAACCAGTTCACCTTTGTCATTTCAATCTTCAAACGCTGTTGCTAACCTGCAATTTGTCGGGCTCGCCGCCGGACACCACCATTAAATTAAAATGTAATCGCTGTAGATGATTTGCGAGAACCATATAATACCAGTATTAAGCCCACGTGTATTCAGAGAGAACAATTAAAAAATCTTTACTTGAGCAGGCTGGCCGAACGAGTATGTCTGATATCGGGGATACCAGCAAACCGTTTTTTTTTCAAATTATAAGATCAAGGGTGACTCAACTTTGGCATTTCCTACGGATTTCTCATTTTTTTGACGCGCAAGGAATATGAGATATGTTTGTGCATCTGTCAAGATGTTGAAAACTTGTATATTGTTTGATGGCATTCTATTGCAATTACCTATTCTAATGTATGATTCAGAGCCAGAAAAACTGAAAAATCAATCTGACTAAAAGAGAAGAACTTGCCTGCAGAAGCTTTATGTTTCTTAATCAAACTTTAAAGGCGATCAAAACGACCGACATACGCTCCGTTTCAAACGGAAGTTTCAACTTTCAAGTTTTCACGATAGAAAAGCGATAAATTACCTTCTGTGTCCCGTCTCCGTTCAACGTCGCAGGAAAGACGATGATTAAGAAAACCCAAGTGCACGTCATACCACGCGGTTTACCGGCGCTTATTGACTCATTGAGCGCCGAACGCGGAACCCTTTATAAGTTTCGCGATTAACTTCGAAGCTGCGACGTGAAAAGGCCTCATGGCGACCTTCGCGAAAGCGACTTTTAACGCCGGAAATTATTCTGCAATCCGACCCACGTATCCCAAAGCCTTGTATGAGTTCATATACAGCTACCATCAGAGCACCCCATCGGCGCAATGGACACGAGCTGTTGATCTGGGTTGCGGTACCGGTATGTACCAGTTTGTATCATTCTTGATGACAAAAATAATTATGGAATGCACCATCAAAGGCCAAGCGACGATTGAATTAAACAAGTTCAAAGAAGTCATTGGAGTTGATCCCTCCGAAAAGATGCTCAAAAAGGCCCAGGGACTGCTTGAGTCATCGCCGCCGGTCAATAAGATATCATTTGTTCAAAGCAAAGCGGAGGAATTAGATCATATAGAGACTGAAAGTGTAGATATGGTGATTTCAGGTAAAAGCGACAATCATAATGAGGAGATCTCAGTCGTTTAAAATTATCTCATTAGCACAAGCGGCTCATTGGTTCAACTATGAAAAGCTGTGGCCCCAACTTGCCCGAATCCTCCGAAAGGAAGGTACTGTTGCATTTTGGGTGAGTTCTTAGTCTAGCACACTTACGCTAAGTAAGTGAAATTTTTTGACAGGGTTATTCTCAATTTCGTATCGATGGCCACCCATCTCTCACACCGTTGATACACGAATATTCAAAAGGAAAGGACCCTCTAAATTCTCTTGGATCGTATTGGGAAGAACCGGGACGATCAATTTTGGACAATCACTTTCTCGATGTACCCAGGGCGCCCGCGGAATATTTCAATAATGATAAACACGTCTTTTGGACTGGTAACTATCTAATCCATGGCATAACTGCTAAATACTGATTCAGTTCTTGGTGCTTCAGGGGACTATCATCCTAATTTGCCGTCGCCAAACCCTATCTTGTTGAGAAAACGTTGCACTTGGGAATCATTTCAAGGGTACCTGAGGACATTTTCATCATTGTATACCTATCACGAAGCGCATCCGAACGATCAAGAACAATTTACTGGATTATCTCATCGCCCGAATTCCGGACAAAAACAAGGGGATATCGTGGAGCGATTTTGGTGGACGATCAAGGAAACTGTTGCTAAGGAGAATGGAGGAAACGAGGGCGATGAAATAGAGATCGTCTGGCCTCTTACTATGTTGTTATTTAAGAGAAAATAGCTCTATACTCAACAAGTTTCAGATTTGCCACAGATCGCAACGATTTCTAGTGTTTGTAAGTCTCTTATAACCGAAATTTCATCTGACACTATCGGCTATGTACCTATCATTCTCTATTAATATATAGTTCATCGAATAGGGATTGCTGATTAAGTCAGTTTATTCCTTTTATTCTTGTTTTTTGTTTGGAAAAAATCAAGACACTTAAGCCATTTACCGATTCATTGAAACAGATAGATACCTCGTTTATTTATTCACGTGGGGAATCAGAGGGAGATGCCGATTCCGCTGAGCCCATCAAGCCCATCATGTTGGTTTCTATCGATGCGAAGTTGAGCAGTTATATTGATCCTATTCATTGATCATCACAAGAAAGGGGTAAGGTTATTATTTCAACACCAACAATAGTATCAATCGGCATGATCGACCAACGAATATGGTGCTAAACCGCATACGTGATTCCATTTATATTTCCAATACATGCTTTTGGAGTGGCTGCTTGACATATTGACCATCGGTGAAGGCCGGTCGAATTCTCAATGTTATCGTTCTGTGTTTTGGTCAGTACGGGGGACAGTCTGATTCGTACAGGGTCGCCTTCGACACCACTAGGTACTCTTACAAAGAAAGTGTCGACGGGGTATCATTCATATGCATCAGACTTAGCAGCGGGCATGGAGTAAAGGTTACTTGGCGGGTAACGTCCTAACATTCGTAATTCTATACATAATGCAATGGAACATAACATAACATACGCGCTCATTTGTGAAATTGATGCTTAAGTTTTTGTCATCCGTCGGCCTCTCGCCATTCAAGTTGCCACCACTATGTTTGAGTTGAGTATGACATTGGCAGTCGCATACAACGCTAAAGCCTAATCCCGGCCTCAGATCGCGTGCATAAGTTATGCTTATTGCTGCAAAGCATTAAGACAACGAACTTTCATTTTTTCTATCTGAAGCGACCTATAAGAAATGTGAAATTGAAAGGAAAGATCAGTTGCCTCAGTAAAATAAGATCTCACTCGCGCACCGACAATTGCATTGAATTTATTTCTTGACTTCCTATCAAACTGGCTTGCAGATGTTGCCATGTAACGATATAAATACTGTCCTTCCAGTCGTTTGCATCGTTCCTGAGCACTCAAGCATCATGATGGTTATGATGTTTTACGCGCTAGGAGAATAAACATGAACTTCCACGGAAACCTGCAAGCTAACGATAATACAACGAAGGAAATCCTCGCGATTAGGCCACCAGTCATTTCTTAATAAGCGATACCACCGACACTGAAATTAGTCTGAAACCATGTATTCTCTCAACGGGCTTACATCGTCAAAAACGATATATGTCCATAGTACGTCTGGAAGTTGATGTTTGCATCGAGTAAGAGTCCGCAACGCAGAGTGTGTGTTGTCCAGTGTACTTTGTCCAAGGGACCACATACTTTATAAGGATAGAGTCAAAGTACCCCGTCGAAGTCATTTTTGAACACCACCTACCATCATCACTATCACCGTTCAATTTCGCTTCTCATTCTTTGCCGTGTAATGTATTCAACAACTTCTCCTGCCCGTCCCGGGCCTTTGACCGATGCCTGCTACAACGTTGAAGATGGAGGTCACCCTGTCACAAGTAATACGCCGGGCAAAGACTCGCGGTTCAGATCAACAGGCTCTTTCGTGCTAAAAAGAACGAACTCACCCAACGAGGAACAACCATTTACAACAAGAGGCTCGGATAATGAAAGGGAGAGTGATTCAGAACTAGACCCTCTCTTTTATTCGCCGACATGCCGACTTACCGAAGTAGACCCGGAGCTGGAAATCCCTAATCCGTGCTCGGCTTCTACCGACTCCGAATTTCCATCCCTACAGTCACCCATTGTTGAAGACAATGATAATAGCGACTCTGGTTCCTATGTCTCACTTTTAGAAGATTTTGAATTAAGCAGCGATGGGGGTAGAATCATGTGGGTTGACGGAATGAAATTTGAGATGATTTCGGTTCCACCTCCTACACGTCCTACGATCGTGCGTTCAAAGTATTTATCCTTGAACATAGGCAAACTGGAGCATCGGGTGCATGATACTGACGCACCCATCCCTAGAAGAGGCTATGAGGATCAAGTGTTAGCTATTCCATGGGCCCGAGCCGCGTACGCTTACTCGGATGTCATTGCTAGTGACGCTAGCAATGCGTGGCCTCCGACTTCGGAACAAGATTACATCCCAACAAGTCCAACTCTTTCTGAAGTTGAAGGTTATAGAGAAAAATTTGGTACTTTGTTACAGTCTAACTCGGGAGACCAACTTGAGGTAGATGGCACTGCAAGCGACAGCGCTGCAGTATTCATATAATGCAACGTACGTACAATTTGTCTTTTCTTTTTGTTCGTATCCTGAAATTTGAAACATAGTTTACCGATGCGGCGCATTCGTGGAGCAACGTGTAAAATCGGACGATAAAGACGTTCGGTAGGACAAGCCGTCTCGTCTCGACAACCACTATCGCACTTGTATGGTTTTCTTACTAGCACTCGGGTGACTTTGTGAAAGTTCTTCATGCCTCATGCACAAGCTGCTATGAAATGGCCTACAATACTATCCAGCGTTTTTATCCTCTCTCTTCAATTAGCCACACAAATGCTTTGCAAATACTCGTCCTTGATTTTTAGAATCCG
The DNA here is from genome assembly GCA_027605045.1 of Phallus indusiatus. Classification (NCBI taxonomy): domain Eukaryota; kingdom Fungi; phylum Basidiomycota; class Agaricomycetes; order Phallales; family Phallaceae; genus Phallus; species Phallus indusiatus. The sequence continues at coordinate 1,765,275 of JAQFWX010000006.1, read as the reverse complement.
ATCGCCCACGCGTTCCATTTTGCCCTTTACTAAGTTGTACATACCTCAATTTGTACAAGATACATTCATACACTTTAACAAGCCATGCTGAATATAAAGGTCAACTGACCAAAATTGTGTACGACAAAGAAAGAGCGCAACGGCGTCTAATTACGTAATGATTGTTCGAACATAACAAGCGCCCAAGCATGTTTTGACACTGTATTCATTCTCCCGAGTATGATGACATGGAAGACGTGCATATTGCTTTTTACAATCTTGACCTCCCATGGGGGTCGCATGGAAATTGGGAGCCTACGAGATTGGTGTTTTATTTAGCACCACATTATTTGGTTTTGTTTCTTCACAAGCGTTCAGGTATACGCAAGAAAAGTATGGTGATCCTATTTGGCTCAAGATTCTGGCACGTTCTTTCTGTTGAAGTTGTGAAAATGAAATACTTAACTCTGTCTTCATTAGGTGTTAGTTGCGTGGTTAGTTGGTGTTATCATTTCTATTTATATGAATAACTTAGTCTTGCTTTGGTTACAGCATTCTTGACACTACTCATACTGTGGCGATGTGGTCTCTGTTATACTTTTGGTCTGTGAACAACTTCGGTAATCCAGATGGCCTGATTCGAATTCATTGGATGTTCGTATTGAACTTTGCAGTCACACCATTTATGGCAGCAGTCGTTCAAGTAAGTTTGCGAAGCAAATGAGCCCACAACGTACTTCGTTTTCTTTCTAATTTATCCGCCCTCAAAAAACAGTCATTTTATGCATATCGAATGTTTCTCCTTCTCAAAAGACCGTATCTACCCCTTCTCGTCTGGTTTGGGGCAGCCACGCGGGTGGGATTCGGTATCTACAGAATTATCCCATTTTCTCAGTCCAAAACCATCCCCCAATTAGTTCGACATCACGGTTGGCTACTAGAAACGGCGTTGGCTATCAATGTCGGTCTTGATATCTTGAATACGGTCGGATTATTATTCTGTCTACTGAAAAATAGACCCACTTTAGTAAGGTATTGTTGATCCTTTTCTCTTTTTGATGCTCCCTCATTTATTATACTAGGTCGCGAAAAATGGTCGACACACTGTCGAGATATACCATCGGTGAGTGATTTTTTAGGATGATTATGCTCCGTCTCCGATGAAATCTCTTTCAGAAATCGGCTTAAGTACTTCGTACGTATTATGCATGAAATACGGCCTAAGCGGATCCCGTTTACTAATACTGTCATAGCTTATACGCTATTGTTACGCTCGTCGTCGTTCATTATAGTAAGTGACCCTCTAAATCGGCGTTTAATTGATAATCATACAAGTGTAGGGGCCCATCAAAATTGTATGAGGTTTATCTTTGTCTTGAACTTATGTCAACAATCTTCCCCTCAGTTATCTTCCTCGGACTCTTAGCATTATATCCCAAGCGTAAATTATTAATCATCCTTCTCAATGAAAGGAACCAGCTGACCTCCCAAATAACTCCCTTTCAGTGTACACAAATTCCCTCCTAGCATCGTAAGAAAGATAACTTTTCGTCTCAAAAACCTTTAGCAAACATATTTTCAGCCTTAATTCCCGCGTGAGATTACGACAAATATCGTCAAGTACGACAGACATCAACATTGAAGTTCCCCATCATCGAAATAGAAGCGTACGTGGACTTTTTAGACACACCAAAACTATCGGAAGTTTATCGTCACTTTATTTCATCAGAATCTCTTCGACGTTGCTAAAATAGTACGTCGTCCGAAGAAAGCATCCACGGCTTCATCCGGGTATTCCCATGAACCGCCGTTGTCGGAATCGCGGATAACCTAGCGAAACCAATAATTTCAATCATCATTCTATTTCTGTTATTCCTTAACCTTTGAGTTTGGAAGTTTGGAGTAGAGATTTTCTGTGTCGCTGGTTGATGTTTGGGTTTCAATCAGGTCTTGATTTTCCGAGTGCGTAAAGTTATCAGATAGTATCAGTATGTTTTATACCTAATATAATTTTTCATGCTAGCCTCCGGAAACAACTGGTTTCATAACTTACGACACTTGTCACATACAGACCGCTGGCTCAGTAATGTCTCTTCCAGAATAATGCACCGCGACGACACCACTACAAAATCATTTGCAGAGAAAAAGTCCTGGTACTGTTTATACAGTATATTGCATGCGCGCATGTACATTAGAAACTCATTATGTACGACTGAACCCGCTACAATTAACTTCGGCATTCTACCTTCTCCGTATTTTCAAATAAGCGCCGAGCTATAGAAAGATCCTCTTCAATTTGAGCAGTAGCGTATAGACACTTGAATGGTGTCACTTGCTTTTATTCGCAAGAAACGCTCAGCCTTTTCACTAATCAACGGGCAATGTACGTATACTTTCATGGGGCAGCTAGCCTTCAGGCGCAAGTCCGTGCACAGGTGAATTAACCTTGCACTTTTTTTGTCCAAAGGATCTCGGAGTTTAAAGCTACTTCGTGTAATAAAGGACAAATAGGAGCGGAAGTAGTAGTACAGGAAGAAGATGAAGATGAGGGAGAAGGAGGAGAAGTGTAGGACAAATTTGGGCCAGATCCCATTGGGTTCGTCAGCTCTTGGTCGTTTGATGAAGAGGAAGGAATATTTGCGAGCAGCCTTACGTGTATATGGATGTAGATATAGATGTGAAAGAGTTGGAAAAACGTTCTGGCAACGGCTGCCGTGGTGGTGGTGTGGTATTACCAAAGAATCACCCAGGTTCAGGATTTCGAATACACCGTCTTTCCCATTTGGATGTGGATGTAGATGTAAACATGGATAACATAGAGATGGAGGTTGTGCCGATACTGAAAGCGAAGTTGAAACTGAAAGATTAGAACCGGAAGTGCAAGTGGAACTGACTAAGATTACACGGATGCGGATGCAATGGTGGTGCCGATTTGTGATGTGTCTTGTGGTATTACAGCTTCAATGGTCAGGCATGTGTCTTGTGCCAGCCCGTATAGCCAAATGCGAAAAGATTGACAGGTCGGTCGACTTTGATAAAGAGCTGGAACGTATACGGCGCACAGCGGCCATGCAATGAGGCCGATATTGACCAAATCTCTGAAGGCCACAAGCTGAATTGTTGCCGGTTCAGATGCTGTCTAGCGAATATTGCCAACGCAGAGCTGCACGAATCGTAAGTCTACCACCAGCCTCATGAGAATGCACATACTAGACTGAGTCGTAATCGACGCGTAATCCCTCGCACCCCTCCATTCATCGAAGAGCTTAAACGCACGGGAGACCTTGCGAAAGCGCTAGGTACCCAAACTGATTCTTGGAAATGCGGATGAAAGATTTGAAGCGTATAGATTGGACAACAGCGCAGGGCTGGTTGAAGAAGAAGAGGAGGAAAGTCTATTATATTCACATCATCGTCTAAACGTGGTGTGCGCCTCTGCGACTTCGCTTGCTTTCTCTGCATGTTGTCGTTGGAAGAGGTATGTGTGGTCTCAAGAACGATTTTGGTATCACAGATGCTGGAGATGTGGGAGCAGGAGATACTGGGTGGCTACCCGACTTGGGTTTTAAGTCTGACCTTTGGGTTCGCCTGAGGATAGGAAAGTCATTTGGTGAAACACAAAGTTAAGCTGATGGCGGTGAGTAGTATGAGCTTAGTATATGCACAAATGGAGGCGTTGTGTGATGAACGTTGTGGTACAGCGACACACCGACGACGACGGCGTACTAAACATTGGTTGCCGCGTGGCAGTGGTGTGTATATGGGCGTTAACGCGTAATCACGGCGCGTAACCGTGGACCCACACGGTGAACGTCTATTCGATTTCAACGTTATCGTTTCACATATCGTGATTTTTCTGCAAAATCAGTCAGAACAGCGGCGACAAACTTGCGGTCATGCTTTAAAGTCAACGTTCATTGGTATAATACGGGCATGGATTGATGATATCATAAACAGTGAGGTACGCCGTGTTATTATTCTCGCACCTGTCATCTACCGTGGTACTTATGTATGTTATTCTGTAGAAATCTGCTTCGAGGGATATAGGTAGATGAAGCCCCGGTAGATTGGGAAAGGGGTCATAGTCAAATCCAAGGAAGGAGAGTTGGACTGACGGCGTACGACCCAGTAATCACCACCACTATCAGTGGGACGACCGTGCTGCTCGAGCTGATAACTTGCAGAGCAGGTAGCATAGTGAATGGCTAAAGAGAAGGATCGAACGTCCAAAAATGGGGAAAGCAGACATCTCGCTCTATCTTCTTTTTACGAATCCTCGTGGTTCTTCAGAAGAGAACCGGTTTTGTGGTTTTAGTCAGGGGCACTGCTCATCAATCATCGAAGGCTTCCAGCAATGTCCGATGAATGCTGCGGACCAACCACGAAGCCGGAATCCCAAAGATAGTTGTTGATATCCCTCCAAATCACGGGAAAAATTGAAATCGATATACTTCCATTCAAGGATGTTCGTCATCGTCGGTAGATACAGTAAACAAGTTCTCAAAAATAATAAAAAATCAAATTAAGCCGGAACCAAACTTATGCCCACAGCGCTCTGGTGAATAATTCAAATATTTACCAATCGCTAGTTAATCCTCTTTGGGCTTCCAATCTAGGTAGACGAAACAAAGGGATGTAAAAATAGAGAGAGACCGCGTGACTACACTGTTTGGCTTATAGACGTTCGATGGGAGCTGAATCACCCGTTTGCAAATAGTTTCCTCGGCTAACCTCGCTCTCCACTCAGCTTATATTATAAGCGAGATTAGGAGAACTATTTTGTAAACGACTATGATTCTAACACTTTATCCAGCCTCGTCAGACGCTCTGTCGCTGCTCAGGAGGAGCCCTGCGCAAGGGGCAGGAACCGACAGATGCGCGGTGGTGAGGACCTCCCTGAGCTCCCTCCGCGACTGAGCTCCCCGAAGCTCGCGAACCAGTGAAGATGGATGCAAACACAAATTGACGTGATCGCATATGAGTGGACGGGTGAGAAAATTTTTGAGAGAAGATGGTGAATCGATGAGATAAGAGATGTCTACCGCGCTGGGCAGAGGAAGAGGGTCAACTCAGCTAAACACGTGTGCTGCGTTGCGGGCCAATTGCGGCACTGTGCTATCCATTGCAAAATATCCTTGAGTTTCTGACTATAATACGTAAGTTTCATTTTGATCATGAAATTTCTTACGTTTCCAAGCGTTCGCACTCCATGAAGCAAGTTCCAATCTGTTTTGATCTTTTGAAGATGGCCTCCTTTCGTCGCTTATTTGTTGAAATTCGATTGTACACCCGTGGGATTCATATCGCGTTCTAGTTAAGGATTATCATCATCACAAGGAGCTCTTTTGAGCTTCAGTCTCAACCACCGGTTGCTCCCAGAATGATATGTATACATAATATGATATTCTATTAGAGATGGAAATGAGGGGGGGATTTGTTCACAAGTTATTCTACACTGTATCTAAATTGATTTATTCTTTCAAAGCAATAGATCCCTCAAAGGGTGCCTTGAGTTTGACAATTCGGGTCTCTTTTACAATGTTATTCTCCGAACCAAAATACCGCGTGGTTGCGAAACTCCACCTGTGAAAATCCATTAGTGAGGAGGCCCAAGTGGCATAGATTTCTCGGACTTACGTATCATTGCCTCGAACCCAGTCTCCAAATGCCTCTAGGCATCTCACTGCGTCTTGAGAGAAAATAGGGTCTTTACGACAAGAAAGTACGTATATCGCATCTAGGAGTTGAAAAGTAAGAGCCTCGCAATAACCAGCAATGAAGTCTATAGCCGTTTGTAAGTCCATTTTTTTGGACTTCATAATGACTGTTACGATATTGGCGGCGGCATGACCTTTCGCTTGCTCTATGTTGTACGAGAACAGATCCTAAAACAAGCTTAAGGCTTTGAACTCTTGAATACTCGAAAGACTCACATTTGCCCAAAATACCAAATCCATAGCAGCGTTGTATCCGCTGATAAATACAGGATCCATATGAACCTCGTCGGGAAGGTCGAGATTAAGGCAATATTCAACCAGATCGAAACATGTTCGAACCGCGCTAATTTCACGACGAAGAGCAATATAGCGAGAAATATTGAGGACTTGGTTTTTTTCGCGTAGCTCAGCCTCAGTTCCAACAACTTCTGTGTACTTGCAGAAGTTTTTGATAAAACGAGTAGCCACGTTCGGTCCACACTTTTGAATATGGTTGAGGTAAAAACTGAAGATAATATTATTATTCGTATTGAGTCTTATGATACTGGATAGCGTACTCTCGCATCATATGACAAATCCATGTGCCGTCGTCATATTCTGGATTTGAAAGTGTCTTGCTTACAATGAGCGCCGTCTTTGCTGCATCTTCGCCTGTCTGAGTATCCGTATATTCGTCGTAAAGCCATAGAATATTAGCCTTAAAAACCGAGTCAGTCGAAGGGGAAACCAAAAAGAGGACTGAAATAATGCACGAGGTCCATAGTTGCCCTGAGACCAGGAGGTTGGGCGTACGGATAAACATACGCGTTAGACAGTTCGAAATTACATTTGTCCATGAAGGCTCGCATTTTGGGACCACAGACCTGTTCGGTATATTTTGTGATCCACTCTCGTGACTGAGGGCGACATATGTAGTAATTAGAATTGAAACCGTTATCAGGGAAAACGGAAAAGGTGTCTTGCAAAAGTGGGAGACGAAAGGTCTGTGAATGTGGAGGAAAAGGCATGACAGATACCAAGGATAAAGGCGTCGAAGTGGTGAGGCTAGATTACTAGGCTGATACTAGCACTTGAAATGGAGTTTCGTAAATTCGTTTCACTACCCAGCTAACAAAGTCTTTTATGTATCAGTGATGCTCTGGATGCTTCTTACTTTTACTCGAATAGAAACAGCGTGTTGTGGTAAGACAAATTGAAAAACACAAATTCTCCCATTATCTCACTTCGCTAGAAGGCTGGGCTATGAGCGTCATCTGTACTTTCGGGAATATATTTGCCCGATGATTTCCAGATCAGTACCCCATTTGTGGTCAGAAAAAGCAAATATCAGGCCATGCCTATCTACGTCCGTAGATACCGGTCTTTACTGCCAGCTGTTATCGTGTACCAAGGGATATTAGGGGATTTAAATTTCGATAGATTTTAGTAAGGCGCATAGTAAACACCAGTTTATAACTTGAAAATTATATAACTGTAAAGGATTAAAGCCCATCATATAGATAAAATACGTGAAAAAGAAAAGGATCTGAGCGCGAACAGCCGGTAGACGCGCAATGTTCACCAGCGGTCAAAGTGAACGGAAGCTGGGGATTGGGAATTACATATGTTTGAGAGTCTGAAAAGCGCTCTCAAGTCTGTTAAAGACATAAAATAACAATTTAAATGACACATCTTGCAAATGTATTCAATAACCTGCAGAAACGACGCGACACTCAAAGCCTTCACTGAGCTTCACTGGAATTTTGACCATCACTGGACACTGGGTTCGTCAGTAGATATTATTTAACGCACGCACAAATAATATTTTTAACGTTATGTAAAAGGGTGGGTGTATTATGATGCATCATGATGCGTCGTTATCTTACACAGTGGCATGTGCTAATAACATTCCGGGAATGATGATAATTTCGGATTCGGATTATCCGGTTTCCTGATATGAAGCACTCCAAACCCAAATTTAAAAATGACAGAGAGGGATTAACCGTTTACAGACCACGCTTTTGAAATGAGTACAATTACTTTTTTCGCGTCGTATTCGCCGGTGCCAGAATCAGTGAAACAAGGGTTTATCTAGGCAAGCATGTAATTCAGTTCCTTCGAGAGATATGTCCGAATTTCGCGGTTTTAGGAGAGTTTTCCATAAAAAAGAATCATCAAAAGACTCCAGGAATACCGGAGAACCCAGCCCGTTTTGCTGATCTCAGTCCGCTCCCGTCTCAAAGTACTTGTAGACTGGCAGTTCTGCATGTTTCAAGTCGAAACGAGCTTTGCGACGTGTTTTCTATTTAATCACCCACAATTTCAGGAATTAGAACCGAAGGATTCCTGCAGAAAGCTAACAACGATTCCGCCAAAAGGTGTTGCAGGAAACTTGAAGACACTGCAGTCTGCAGCATAGACAAATACCTATCTTTATAATTTTCCCTATTATCAACACACTCAGGGTAACTACCAATAAGCATCAGTAACAACAGTTTACTAAATTTAGGTAGTGAGCCGGGCACGACTCTGGTGAGTCGGTGACGCGGACACCAATATTAGTAGTCTAGGCTCCAACGCGTTACATAACGGAACTTCCATCATGCATCTTCCAAACGATGTCCGCTTGATATTGTATGAATCTCAAATCCCTTATGTAAATTCAATTTTTCTTCCTTTATTATCTGGATCCTTTTCCTTTTCCTTATTGAGATTTTTCATATGTGATTGCACAATCACATATGAATCATGATATTTCCAAGTTCGATTACCGACGATAGTTCCTGGGATTGACTTATGAGGTGCCCAAACACGCGCAAAGACGCCTGCAACCGACGATCAATATCTGTCCTGTTGGAGGCAGGTACATACATAATTTCAGAAGAACGGGTCTGTCGAGACGCTGAGTCGTTCTTGATCCTTCATAACAGTAAACAGCTCATATAATTTTCCCGGTCAAGTTTGGGTTTTACAAGGAGGAAGAATCGTTTGGGATCCTGTTCGAAAATCAAAAGCAGTTTCCATAGTTGGACGAGCATGGACGAGTTGTAAAAAGGAGTGAACAGATGCATCTTCACAGATTTGAGGAAACCCATTATTAAATATTTCTGTAAGCATAGGTCGAATCTGACATGTTTCGAAAACATGTTGATAAGTTGGACGCGGCATTTGGGTTATTCAAGAGGAATGTGAAGAGATGATGGCGGTTCCGTGGAGTGAGCAGGACCGTGAAAATGCAAGCTGTGGCGGGTGATAATCTTAGATCAAGATCTCGTGAACACCATCGACATATGAGAGAGGTCATGATCCGTAAACCGAAAGAAGGTAGCCTCCTCTGTGGTAAAGTACATACACCCTATTGCGAAATGTCGGATTAGACGTTACCGGATCTGTACCAGGGTTGGATTTTGACGAGATATTTTTTATCTCCACAAAAACTAAAAACTGACCAAGAAATCTCGGAACTGAGATCTACCAATTTGTCTATCTTCTCGTCGGACTGTCCGCCGTATGTTGGTACAGTGCCGGCAAAAAAAGCCTGAGCCTGAAAGTCTTCGCTTTCCTCCTCGTTTGTCTGAGGTATCTCAAAAATTGTCAGTGAGGGACGCATTGGCTCCTTCATGTTGGTCGTGGTCGCCCGAACAACCATTATTTTCATGTGCATCTGGATCGTGCTGTGAGAGCCCATCCGATTTTCAGAAGTTTGATACCTTGCTAAAAGTCATCTTGGGCGCCGATATTGTGAATGACAGGCATTTCTATAAACCTAGCCGTTTGGGACATATTAGAGGAGGTGGGAGGGAATTGTCGCTGGCGATATGATTGAACGCTGATAACGCAGTCAGAAATGACACCACTACTCTATTCAAATCCTACGCATGCCATCAAACAGTGCCTTCATGCTATAACATGTTTGTGGCAAAAGTAGATGTCAACTTCGCACGAAAACATGTAGTTTGAAATTCGAAGCTACACGTGTGCCGCGAGAATTATGCCGTGTGCGGGATGAAATTGTCTCCTTTTCCTTTTTTGGGGTTCGTAGTTGCAACGTCGGTGTGCGAGAGTAGACGACAAAGATGTCAGTTTGGAATATATTCGGTAGGGACATTCTCCAGCTCGGGCTGAGTGCTTCCAATACAGCTCCGTCGATAATAGCCATTGAAACTCGTTTCTTTAGGTGAACGGGTAGTCGAATAGCGTGTTTAGATGAAGGAGAAGCTTAGGTGACTACAATTGTTGGCGTAAGACAGTCTGTCATCATAGTCCCAGTGTCCAATGCGCCTCCGCCAGTTCGCGTGCTTTCTTAGAATGTCTCGTGACAAGCAAGACAGGTGATGGAGTAGATATATTGAAAGAGAAATGTGTGATCTGAAGCGCGGTTTTCGTGTTACGGGAGCTGGAGATACTAAAGTAGGAGATCCTACATAGTTATGACCTGAGTTAGATTTGAGGTGTTTCTGAGCCTTGGTTCGTCTGAGCAAGGCGTCTTCTTTGCTGTGTTGCAAGTTGGCGGGAAAATAATGTTATAGAGAAGAAAAGTTAGCGACGGAAAGAAGTCCGGGCATCCTTGATTCAGTGCTCAGATTTCAATACATAAAGGGTGCGCGGCGGATGTGAACAGGACGTGGTACAATTGCATCGGGCATTCCAGACAGTGAGGACCAAGTGAGAACCTTACTTCCAAATACACGCTCACTAGCTCAGTAAAAACCGGAAGTAGGAGAAAATCAAGATCAGTCAGAATTAGGAAGAATATGCCGGAAAAAGCTAATACAGTCGCGCTTAAGACAGCGAAATAATGTTTGTTGAATTTTTCTGAGAGTGTATTCGCAAGCGTGGGTACAATCTGATTGCCGACGGCGAGGAAAATGTTGTGGTTAACAAAAAAATGAACCTTCCGGGGAGTCGAACTAGCGAATCGGAGCACTGGACAACTTGAAGCCAAATATGGCTAAAGCTAAAAATCCTGGCCTTTCTGTGAACATAATACTATAATACGTAAGCTTCATTTCTTTCATCATAAAATCTCCTACGTTTCCAAGCGTCCACCCTCCATGAAGCAAATTCCAATCTGTTTTGATCTTTTGAAGATGGCCTCCTTTCGTCGTTGTTTGTTGGAATTCGATTGTACACCCGTGGGATTCACATCGCGTTCTAGTTAACACAAAAAGCTCTTCTGAGCTTCAGTCTCAACCACCGGTTGCTCACAGAATGATATGTATACATAATATCCTATTAGAACTGGAAATGCTGAAATAGCTGGTTCTTCGTTCGCACACGTATTTTGTATTTGTGTTCAGAAGAAAGCCTGAGCAAATATCAGTACATGCCTATCTACGTCCGTAGATACCGTGTCGCAAAAATCTCAATCAAGGCGCTTACTTTTAATTTTTGGGGTTTATATTTCAATTCAGACATTAAATGCAATTTATAATGCTTTTAGAAACCCCCAAAATGATTATAATTGCCTTGATTTGATTATAATCATCAAAGATTTTTGCGACACGGTCTTTACTGCCAGCCGACTGTCTATCATGTACCAGAGGGTTGGTTTGTGAACCACACTATTCTCTGATGAGCAAAAACAGCCACCTCCCCTTGATTGTTTATTTTTAGATTTCGATAGATTATAGTAAAGCGCATACACCAGTTTATAATTTGAAAAAAACCTATTATATAACTAAGGGTTAAAGCCCATCAGGTAATAGAGTTCTTATTGGTACTAAGCACAACTCTCGCAATGTCGTTCCATTTTTGAGTTTAGTAAATCATGGTGTTGGTGCAAATTTATCAGCCACGAAAAAGGTCCCAGCCCACAGCCCACTCCAAGTTCAAGCTCACAACAACAAAAACCTTTTTCCGAAAAACAGTATCAACCATAACGTCAAAGAAACACGTGGCGTCAACCTCATCCTCATTATCGAACCCTCGCCCTCGACTACATCTCCGTCGTCCCTTATATCTTTTTTTTTTCGCTAACCAGCGCCTTTGATTGAGTAGTGAATATTTGAATACCAGATAACATTTGCAAACTGAAAGTCATGGCAAAAGTATAAAGAAGTTTGATTTTGATAGTACTACAAGTAAAATTTCTTTTTTTCTAGTCTACACATTACTACAAATTAACAAATAATTATAAAAGGCCCATGGCGACTTCACGCTATCATTGCGCCGACGTGCTAATCTCTAATGCAACAATCAAGATGGCCCATACAACCTGAACAATCCTCCACAAAGGCTCGTCTGACACACCAAGAGCGACCATGTTAGCCCACAAGCCGTGTACGCGCGCTGCGTGTGCCAAGAGGGCTTGTATTGTGTAGGTCTGTGCTAGCGCTTGAGCGAGTTGTGTGGGTGATTGGAGAAATGGCGGTTGGGATTCGAGGGCGGTGGGTGCTGGGTTCGAGAGAGTTAGGGAGGATTGTGTCGGTGGGAGGAGAGCTGCGAAGAGGTTTTGGGGTTGCTTTGTGTAGAGGTAGGCGAGGAGAAGCGGGAATGTGTTTGGTGATGGGAGGGAAAGGGGTGTGATTGGGAGCTTTCGCGATGACGACGAAGGCTCGGGTGAATGTTCTGGTGTTGGTAGAGCAGGAAGGTTGGCGCAGTGGGCTGCGAGGACTATGCCGTGTGCGGGATGGAGCGTCACTTTCTTGGGTTTTGTGGATGCAACATCTTGATGATTAGGTGTGCGAGAGTAGACGGCGAAGATGTGGGATGGCGGTGGGAATGCAGAGGAATGAATCAGCAGTTCAAGTTCGCGGGGTAGGCAGTTTGCGGGTGGCTGGGCGGTTGATGAGCATGCCGCTTGGAGCATTCTAGGGATAGAAATCAGCATCGCTAATGATAATATAAAAGAGGTTGAACGTACCCTTTACCCATCATTTTCAGTTTGTCGAGAACATATTCGGTAGGAACATTCTTCAACTCCGGGTCGAGTGCCTGCAATGCAGCTACGTCGACAGTGGCCATAGAAGCCGGTTTCTTTAACTGACGAGGCAGTCGAATAGCGTGTTTAGATGAAGAAGTAGAAGCGTCGGTGACGACAATTGGAGGACAGTCCGTCATGTCCACGTCCATCGTCCCAAAGTCGTGCGGCTCTTCGCCTGTTTTGTTGGCATGTTTCCGAACGAGCAAGACGGGAGATGGAGTAGAAGATGTTGGAAGAGGAATGTGTGATCTTGAGCGCGGTTTTCGTGTTACGGGCGCTGGAGATGCGGGAGCAGGAGATCCTGGATGGCTACCCGACTTGGATTTGGTGTGTTTCTGAGCCTTCGTTCGCTTGAGCAAGGCATTTTCTTTGTTGTGGTGCAAGTTGGCGGAAAGAACCATTTCGTAGAAGATGAGTCGGTGACGGGAAGAGGTGCGCTCATATTTGGCTCAGTGCTTGGGGGTTTATAAACGCAAATGGCGGCGGATGTGTGATGGACGTCGTACAGTGCGTCGAGTACACATCCCATCAAGGGCGGTGTAACATGACGCAAACGTGGACCTACACTGTGAGCGTCTATTTCGAAGTCCGTCTTTGTGTTTGGTTCCGAACAAGGATACTCCACGTCGGCACAGTGACCTCTCGTCACACCAAGTGTTCGAGCGTTACGTTCATCACCACAGGTACGAGGCACTTTTCCACCGGTCATATTTTATTTTGTGTCATTTCAAGGAATGCCTCAGTCAACGTTTTATGGCTATGTGATAGATGGTGAATTGTACGAACGGGAATAAGAAACGGGTGCGAGTTCCGCTGGTGCGTTCCCACCACAGCGATCAGCTAAGCTTCATTGGTATTAGAGCTGCAGAACACGTCTATAAGGGGTAATTCACACGACAGAAAATAGTAGCAATAGTACAAACTTTCCTCCGCCTTCACTGTCTTCGAATCGCTCTTGCCTTTTGTCGAGTTTTTCCCCTTCAATGCATCGATACCACTTTAAAATCCTCCCTGAACGCATTGTAGATATTAGGCATGTCCGTGGATTCGTCGGGTATCATCAGATAAACGGTACTGCATACCCACGAATACAGATTTTAGGGTGGATAACAGCGAGGAGTGAGATGAAAAGTTAGGTCTTTAGGCGTCATCCTCGGTCCCCCTCGGCGCGCCCCAGCGGAGTTTTTCAGGCTCAAGCATCCGACAAAGTCAGCCTGTCAGCTATTAGAGACACTACGTCTGTATTTTTGAGTTGTATGTGATGACGTAACTTTTTTAGACCCATTTCCACGGAAAGGGTGGTGCATGACGGCTTAACTCCAAACCTGGTTATTAAATGTTTCCGGTGACGGATTGATGGAGGGTCGACATCACAAACAGAATAATGCCGTTTCAGGAGGTAAGTTCCCAAAAGCAATGCACGAAGCGTCCATTCTCAAACCTCCACAACAGATTTAATCTAGGTCCAATCACCACTCTTTTCGCCGGTCATGAGAGCAAAAGGATGATCACTTTTTCGAAAAAAGTGTATTTCCGGCTAGACAATTCATTATGGAAACTGCTTCGGCTTCGGCTTTGAGATATGCTCTGATCTGATTTGATATACTTGAGTTCCGAAATCTTGCTCTTTATTAATTTAATTCTACAGGTGATCAGTGACCGAAACAAACCTATTTATGAAGGTACATAGCAACACCATGAAAATCTTCCGCTCATCACTCATTTTCATTTAGCCCCTGATAAATCTATACAAATTGTTTCTAAAATGGGTATAAACGGGGCGTTCCGAACTTAAAGCGGAAGCAGGTTTGCGTCTCCTCGGGCCCTCAGGCTTTTCAATATATGTATGACGGAGTTCACCTTCATAGATATTTGGACGGACTGCAATGAAATTATTGCGTAAACGACCAGCTACGGCTTGAGACTTTTAACTGATCTTCCAGAATAATCATCGAACGAAACGGGGCGGAACAGCCTTTAAAACCTTCTCAAAAAGTTTGAAACGTCGCCTTAAAGTCCTTCTGTTTCCACCGTTACGCGTTACGGCCGCTTAGCAATGAGAATAAGTGTGTTTTTCATAAGTCGCGTGTGAGGAATATTCACAAAAGAGCGCAGGTCACATTTTTTTTATATAAAAGTACTTTACCGTTTAAAAACTTTCCATTCGGCTTTTAATATAACCCGCCTAGACTAAATTATCGGCGTTTAAGGAAAAGTGAGAACATTGACTACATGCAACGATTAGTACGAATTGTTCCCACAGGTTATTTAACGAAGAGAAAAAAAACCGGATCAATAAAGTTTGCAAAGAAAGTTGAAATTTTTGACCCTAGTGCTAAATTTTTTTTTAATATTTCAGAATTCAGGTCATAATGCCGGTTTATACAGTAGACATTTCAGGACGAGCTCAACAGGTAGGTTTATTATTTATACTAAAATATACCTGATTTACCAAGTTCATTTAGGTTCTTTCGGGATTGTCGATGTCAATGATTTTAGAAGACGGTTGGGCGTTGTTACACCAGTTTTAGAGCGAGTAACGAAAAAAAAAATGAGCGGGAATCAAAGTTAATATTTTGCGTGAAAATTAGACAGGTTTCGAGTGGACTGGGAAATTTCTGAGCAAATTCTCAAAAACCTGACTGGGTCAAAGGGAAAAAAATGGCCCAAAAAAATCCGGCCTCTAAAGGTATTAGTATTAGGGTCCTCCGATAATCTCAGAGTTCTCAGGCACCGTGATCCTTTCATTTTTAGAGCTCGGAAGTTATTATGATTTCGTTCCGAGTAGTGAAAAATTCAAAGTTGATGTCTGAACCCTGTGCCTCGAGTAAGTCACCTCGGATTGTAGCGGACATCGTGAGAAGTGAGATACATGATCTTGGTAATAGTTCTCTCCCTGAAGTAATTTGGGTATTTTTGTCTCATTGACCCTTTTTTTGTCATGTAATGCGCTCCCCGATTGTGTATATAAAGGTGAGAAATCGTCTCGTCGATTCTGCAGAAACCAACTACAGTTTCTTCTACTCACTTTGAGACATTTTTCACAACAACAAACATTACCATGCAATTCTCTGCTGCCTTCATCGCTCTCGCCGCTTTTTGCGCCTCTTTTGCGACTGCTACACCTCTTCCTCAATCAGGTGAGTAGCAAGCATTATGCTGCTCAAGCAGATGGTTGACTCTACACCCACCCAATTGCAGAACCTGTGAGTTTATTGTACACTTTTTATGGCGCAGCAATTCAGACTCTGATTGTGGTAGACTGATGGCTGCGGAAACCGAGGCGGCAGATCTTGCAACATTGCTACCCCTGTCGTTCTAGTTGGTGAGTTCTTCCAATGAAGTCTTTTCTGAATTCTATCGCTAACGGATTGATTTAGCAACAGTGAGTTCTGCTATAATATATATGAAAAAATAAAACTCAATCACTTTAACCAAATCATGTTTTGTAGCCTGCTTTCAGTGCCAGTGAGTTCTTTAGTCATTCCTTTCCATAATATTAACTCATGCTTTATATTAGCTCCCGTAAGCTTTCGAAAACAGTCCTAATCAAACATATCAAATTGTACACTACTAACGCGGCATATATATCAGGAAGGATGTGGCAACCTTGGTGGGAGATCTTGCAACATCGCTACTCCTGTCGTTCTAGTTGGTGAGTATTTCCGTGCAGTCTTTTTTATATTTCTATTGCTGACTTAACGTTTTAGAAACAGTAAGTTCTGTCATAGTATATGAAAATAAAATTCGATCATTCTAACCGAATCATGTTCTGTAGCCTACAGTTACCGCAACTGAAGCCACTTCTAGTGCCGGTAAGTTCATTAGCCATTCATTCCTATATTGTATATTCATCATTTTCGTTAGCCACTGTAAGCTTTTGGAAAAATTCCTAACTATTTCCCAACTAACACGGCATATATATATTAGGACGGGTGTGGAAATCGTGGTGGCAGATCTTGCAACTAATTGTTTTGCATAAGAACTAGAAGATTTTTGTGTGTTTTCCTCTAAAATAAAAATTCTGGACCGTTGTATTGAACTGGCAACGTCATGAATTTTCAGAATTCTACTTGCCAAGATTTAGTAGAATCTCCCATTACTACGTCTAGCGTGTAAGTTGGGCCGCTAACTCCGGATTTAATAATTGGCCGATTCTTTCTTTACACGCCCAGGGAGGGAAAGGGCCGTTTACGGCGAAAAATATGAAATAAGTAGCGATTCGCTATCATCACCTGATTTTCTGACACTGTTCGCACCGCCATTTCGGCACTTGAGCTCATGACTGAATCGCCCTGCGTCGTACTGACATTTTGATCATGCACTTTGAAAAAGTCGCTCAATTTCGAGTTCAATGGTGAGCTTGAGGCTCAGTCTGAGCCTAGACTAAATTATCGGCGTTCAAACATTAAGAAGAAGTATTAACTATTCCGATTAGTACATATAATACTTTAATCTATTTCATCATGGTGTATACACGAATGACTCGTACTAGTTTATCAACATTGTACTGCTTTGCCATTTCTCGCGCGATGAATTCTTGGTCGTCTTTCCAAGGTGAGACTTCCACTGCTTTCTTATTACCAGCAAATGCACTTATAAAACTGATCCTCTCATTTTTTGGAGAAGGGTTAATTTCTTCCACTTCGGTTTCGTCATCTGAATCAGAGTCGAAACCACAACGTGAAATATTAATGTTCAGACGATCGGACATTGTTCTAATAAAATACGACATGGAATGAGTATAAGAAGGACAAAGGACGAGAAAAAAATAACCGATCATATGTATTCAATAATTCTTCCCATTCTGAAGGTAGTTTTTTGCATTTATCGCCGGGGGGTAGGATCCTCGGGTCTTTACGTTCCTGTTTTATCTGATCAGCATTTGGTATTCGAGACACTAGTCCTTTGATTCACCATATCCTTCTGAATTACGACCATAGCTGACAATACATCTTGCATATTTTTTGTGGCATGTGCAATAATTTCTTCATTGGTGAGCTCGAGAGTGCGGTTGAGGGTGGGTAACACCAAGCCAACGGGCTGCGGCTTCGGCGGTAACGGCCGCTAAAGAAAACCCTTTCAGATCTTGTCCCGTTTTGCATATGAGATAAGAACTTACTTGTACATCAATTTTTTCTGAGTCAAGGCTCAGACTCGAACTGGAAGTAACCGAGTTTAAGCGCACTCGACTCATGATACGGCTCAACGATGGCCCACTTTTACGTCCACCCACTCTGATCCGACCCGACCGTCGGTTGCCCTTTTTATTTTGTTCCGTATGTTTGGTTTTTGTTTCGTTCGATATTCCTATCGGAAAAACATCCTGATGAACGGCTGAGTTATCTATTTTCAGCTTCTCAACCATAAACTCGTGCGTATCCAAAGGAAGGCTCCGTTCCGCCAAGAATGTAAGGAAACGAGTTTCAAGCATGTCACACGTGAATTGATCCTCAAACGACATTTTCGTACTCTCAGGATCCGTGTAGGCAATAAAATCATCGTCTATGACTTCTGCATATCCTGCACATGTGAGAACCCGATGAACGTCCTTCATTAAAATACCCCACTGCAGCAAATGAAGCGCAATGTAAATAATAATATGCTTAATAACAAACTGGAGTGACTCACATCAGCTCTACGGATGCACCATTTGAGGTTCGCTAATCGAACTAAATCAAAAACGTTGTCAAGAAAAGGAAGTTTGTCAAGCAAGAAGTTGAAGGGGATAAATTTGATGTTTCTCGCCAGCCTATCACCATACTCCTTTGTTAGGTCTTCTGTTTTAGGCCATAGCTTCTGCACGTCAATTCCGTAAAAATGTGTATTGGGGCAACACTGAGCAGCGTCGATAATCCATGACCCGTCCCCGCAGCCCAGATCGAGAACCCTCTGGGGGTGACAACTAGAGAATATGATTTTATGAATAGTAGGAAATCCGTTATAAATTTTCTTTAAGAGTTCATTTGACCGTCGGTCGCTGTAAACAAAATGAATAAAAAACAAACAAACAAAAACAAATGGCCAAGCGAACTTTGTGAAAGTGTTGTTCCCATACGGCAACGGATACGGCACCACCTGCCAGGGATGAACTCCGATACAATAGCCGCTAAAATCGATGAAAGGGCATTTATAAAAGAACGCTTTTGCAACCATCTCAGCTTTGGCTGCTCGTGCTTCATATTCATCATCGGTAAGATTGTTCATTGAAACCATCTGCGCATCGAACATAACATCCTCCACCCATTGCTTGAAGGTATATTTAGTATAATCTAACCAAGGCTTCTGAATCCGCAGTAGGTGTACATCTTTTAGGTATCTCTCCCAGCGTTCTTCATGGCCCCAGTCAAAGATTATGGCATTGAGAGATTGCTTATTCAAATCGGGATTGGGTGCTTTGGAAGCTGTACTCGTTGACCTTGATAGGGTTTTGTTTCCCTTGTTGGACTTGGAGACAGCCGAAGACCGCCTATCCAGGTCTCTGGATTGCAACATTAAAGAAGAAAGGAAAATTTTGATGTAGGAAGCAAAGCGAAGTGATTGAGGGCGTTATAGTAAGCGGAGAACGTCGAAAGTTTTTATAAGGCAGCGAGTGGACATGTCGTCCCAACCAAAGTATGTAGTTGTCCGCAATGCATGTACATGTCAATGTAAACTAATGAGCGAAACGTCCACGCGTATCCCTTATTCGGACCAATAGGTTCGTGTGGTTCTCGTCCTATATACTTCGTCGCTGAGTGCATCGTGAAGCAATGAAATATCACAAGTTATCAATTGAGTGTAGTATTACTAATAAGTGTTAGTGACCTGAAAAAGTCCTATTGTTCAACATTAATATCACAATTACTGCCGGGCAAAAAAACATGGGAAACCAATTCGTCGGGTGTGCTAAGGGAAGGAATAGAAGAAAACAGGAGGGTGAGTATAAAGTCTGATGGAACGGATGTATAGAGCCCAAGTTTCACTCGCAACCAAAAGAGGGGGGGAAAGTTATTCCAGGCACTTCTATATATCTAATACAGCAAGGTTGGGAAAAGACGGCGCGTTGGAGTTTGGGAGACAAGAAAAATAAACGGAGGGCAAAAATTGGGAATGAATTGAACAACATCATCATAAAGTAAAACGTAAAATAAGAGGCAAAGAAGGGAATGTCTGACGAGTAGGGATTACCCGACGTTAACCTCTACAAGTGGTCGTGACTGCACTCGGTTCTACACATAAATTTATTACGGACCGTCCTGTCGCTTAGGGGCTTAGAGTTGACAACCTACTGTTTGTTCGGAGTTTTCCTCTCATAGCCTATGCCGGGGCTCATCATAACGAACCTGGCGCAGAAATTGGAAATTTTGGCCCTAATGCTGATTATTTATTTTGGACATTTCTTCAGAATTAAGGTCGCTGATACCGGTTTGTACAATAGGCATTCCAGTGTCGGTGAAGCAGGAGTATAGAAATGCTGGGCTTGCATCCCATGAGTTCACTAGTCAAAATCTCTCGTGTATAATTTTTGCGCAAATTGTGTATGTATTGACTTTGAAATAGAACGGCATTCGATGCCCGCTCATTATTTTTTTTCGTTACTAGTGTAACAACGCCCAACCTTTTCAAAATCATCGACGTTAGCTCTTTCTGTATTGTCAAAATCCAGAAAGAGCTTCAGTATGGATGATAATCACCTGTGACGTCTGGCAAAACTTCCAGGGTGGGAAAACTCGTCCCCCCCGAAGGCCGAAATAAATCAACAAGTTTTGAGCGCAAGCCTTAGGATTTGTGAGCAAATTTTCAAAATGATCACTGCGGAAAAAAAAGAAAGATGCCCCAAAAAATCCGGTCTCCATACGTAGTAGTAGGGTCCTCCGATAATCTCAAGAATTCTCAGGCACGGTGATCCATTATTTTTAGAGCTCGGAAGCCATTATGATTCGTTCTAAGTAGTAAAAAATTCAGAGTGGATGTGTGCCCTCGAGTAAGTCGCCTCGGATTGTATCGGACATAGTGAGAGGTGAGGTACATGATCCTGGTAATGGTTATCCCCCTGGAGTAATTGGGTATTCTTGTCTCATTAACCCTGTCATGTAACGCGCTCGTCGATTGTATATATAAAGGTGAGAAATATGTCTCGTTGATTCTGCAGAAACCAACCACAGCTTCTTCTACTCACTTTGAGACATTCTTCACAACAACGAACAATACCATGCAATTCTCTCCTGTCTTCGTCGCTCTTGTCGCTTTTTGCGCCTCTTGTGCTATTGCTACACCATTTCCTCAAACAGGTGAGTGACAGACATTATGCCGTTTGAGCAGGTGGCTGACTCTAAACCCACCCAATTTCAGTAACTGTGAGTTCATTGCACGCTTTTCATGAAACAGCAGTTCAAGCTCTGATTGTCGTAGAGTGATGGCTGCGGAAACCCAGGTGGTAGATCTTGCAACACTGTCGCTACTCCTGTCGCTTTAGTTGGTGAGTTTTTCAGTGCAGTGTCTTTTGATTTCTCTAATGTGATATTTCAGCTGCAGTAAGCTCTGCCATAATAATTTCACCACTCAAACCAACTCATGTTTTTTAGCCTACAGTCGCCACAGCTGAAGCTACTTCTAGTGCCAGTGAGTTCAAGTTAATTGTCCGTTTTTTCCTATTTTAGTTACTCATTGGTTTTGTTAGCCGCTGTAAGCCTTCCTAATCAAACTCATTAATTCCCAACTAACGCAGCATATGTATATATAACAGGACGGATGTGGAAACCCTGGTGGCAGATCTTGCAACTGATTGTTTTCTTTATTATAACTAGAAGGTTTTAACGTACTTTCATTAGTAAAAATGCAGGACCACTGTATTAAACTGACAACCAACTCCGGATCTAATAATTGATCGATTCTATCGACTCTTTTATTACATCTCAGCTTTCTTCTGGAGGTCATCACTTGGATTTGAATGGTCGATAACCTATTCCAAACTCAAATACAATAAATAATCTGCACGTCATTGACCGAAAGTACGAGAGGAAACATTGAGTCCAAGCCCGTATCAATACCAAGACGACTAATAAAGTTAGCAGGACTTGCACGGTGTCAAGTCCAAGCTACACAATTACGAGGTTAATGAACGGACAGATTTTACGTCCGGTGTATGAGTCCACACCACCGGACCTTCATACCATACATATTTAACTAGTACAACAGCTACTTATGTCTGATTATCATTTCACCGCGAAATTCGAAACAGCCGTAACATCTATAACACAAATGAACGAACACACACAACATTCCGTCTCCGCCGCTAACAACGACACGTTCATGGAAAATCTGCGTTCCGTTTTCAATGAGGACAATTCTAATAGGAGAAACCACGCCTGTACATGTACATTTTGTTACGCCGTAATACCACCCGGCAGAAATGATGATGACGATGGACTCTATTGTTCAAGGCAATGCGCAATGGGGTATACTATGCACAAGCTGACCAACGGGCAACCAACCCAGGAGGATATGGACTGTATATTCGCTAATAATCCCTTCGTTCCAAGCATTGGTTTTAACGACCGTCAACCAGCTGGGGTTGTTCATTATAATAACGGACGAAGGCCGCTCAACCCGCCATTGAAAAACCACCACCATGAGGACCATATGCAAATGTGGGCTGGAGATGAAGATCCATATATGAGAGAAAAGGATAAGGTTCCAGTCGGAAGATTCAGTAAGGGAAACAAATTGGTTAAAAATAATAATCATGGTGCGAATTTTCTTCTCCCAGTTCATTTCAAATTGTCTGACACCTCTTCAGAACGTTTGAATGCCGCGAAAACGGTCAATACTGGAGTAGACAGAAATGCTGTTGGTTTCTCCTCGAAAGTTAAGAAAGTCATCAAAGAACTGAGGCATGCTCGTCGAAGTGACTTGGAGAACTCTCCTCAATCAAGACATTGACCAGAACGAGTCTATCTTTCTCGTAGAGTGTCTCAGAAGCCGAACAATCGGTCTGTAGTTTACTGTACAAATCGTAATTAGAACATATGTCAATATGATATGCTTACAAGCTTTTTATGAACTTATTTGGTCTTCATGCTCCCGACACTTGATCGCTATTTTTACCTTTGTTACATCGGGAATTTTATTTAGTAATTAGTCGGAAGGGGGAAAAAATTTCCACGATAGCGTGATTGCATTGCAACAACAAATTCTGTACCGATTTCCGAATTGGTACTATAGCATATATCAACTAAGTTTTGGAGTTATGGGATAAGCCTCTGACATGGTTGCACTCAGCGCTAACAAGCTTATCCGTACATTCAAACGCGACTTAGCTTAGGACGTTTTAAGCAGTTTATTCATGTAGCTGTATGGGTACATACTTTCTTATAGTTAAAAAGAAGAGATCCGAGAGTTTACCAAAGAGGCCTGCCCTTGATAGGGATATCAAAAATGTCTTCGAATTCGACCCCGTTTGGTGGGCGTTGAAAAGGTAGCTGTTTGGAGAGTTTGACCGTAGGAAGTCCGTTATCAGTATTCCGAACAACCTCATACTGACCGGGGTGATTGAAGTACAGATAAATAATGGACAGGTTGGGAAGATTATCAATCAGCACTTTCGTTAAGGTGGCCATTTCTCTCGAATCCATTTTTTTCGCGAACATTCCTAGATGCGTAAGGTTCCGCAGCCTCAATAGTCCTCGCAGATTGTATCCAAAAATACAATCACAGGGATCAGGCGCACAGTCTGAAGAGCACCAGCGAAGATAAATATAAAGACATTCCAGTTGAGGAAAAGCCTCGGCGATGCGGTCAATTGTATCCTCTGAGATAAAGACAGTGCAGCTGCGCAGTGAACTGGCCATTGAATATGTGGAGGGATTGAAAACGTGGAGATAAGAGATGTGGTGAAGGCGAGGAAAGATATCCGGATGGAGAGGAAAAGCAGAATGAAGTGACCGGAGACGAGGCAGCACGTGGGATGGAAGTTGGGATTGGAATACAGTTTCCAAGTTGTCCATACCATTCAGCTCCTCCAAAAGCAAAGATTCGATTTGCAAATGTCTTTCCAGGAAAGAGATGTATATCTCGCGAGCATTTTCCTTTCCTCTGAAGAGCTCTATCCCTTTAAGTTTCAGCTTCTTCAATGAAGGCCAGGTAGCGCTCTCCAGCAAATGAGAATGAATGAATGGTGCTTCCCAGCACGTCAGCATTAGGACGAAATTGACCAGCGTAGAGCAGCCGAAGACCAACGATTTCAGAATACGTTGAATTGGAGTCATTAGAAAATCGCCTTCGAAAATATCAAGGTTGATGTGGAACGTTGTTAAACGATCAAAGGGACAAGTCATTTCCGGCTGATTCAACAATAAAGATTATATTTTCATGGTTGTTACAAAGCAGGCTTACTGAGAATTTATAACGTGGAATGTACTCTTCGTGTTCACGTCTGCGCCTTCCATAATTGTTGACGACAAGACTTTGAAGATTTTTCGACAGGTTAATCGCAATAAACGTTAGGATATCTTTATATTCGTCTTCCGAAAATGATTCGATAAGCGTGATAGATTGGCAATTGATGAAACCGCTCAAACACTGGAAGAAGTTTTGGAAATTGGACCGATTCGTTTGAAGCAGATGATATTTTGAGCGCGACCACTCGGTAACGAACTGTTCATCCATCAAGACAATAGGTGATTGTCGAATAGGGGAAACTTGGGGGAGAAACTGAGTTTCACAAAGTTCTATATGGCGAACCATGGAGAAATATCGAGGCGACTCGAAGAACTTTTGCCAGAATATAGAAGACGTTTCTGCCACACTGCACCCGATGCAGGCGAGACGCCAATGGTATGTTGGAATAATTGAATCGTGCAAATATTTGCATGTTAGAGCAAGATTAAGCAGATCGGTTGGGGTTTCGACATGGAGAATAATATTTTCCAGCGACTCTGAAGGTAGGTATTGGATGAAAGGCATGAAGAAAACCCGAGCTATTGTGAAGATTTTTAAAGTTCCGATTAAACCCCATCCTGGAATTTGCCGCGTTTCCAAGCGGATATACCCACGCCAAGCCTGGTCCTTGGACATACACGGGCAGCTCCGTGTCCGTGGCTTTTTCTGCCTTTAGCTTTTTGTTTCATGGTGATGATTTATTTTGCACCTCGAACCTTATAATTAGTTTATGTTCAATGGTCGCCGTATGTATTTTTCAGTCTTTAGGCCTTTATGCAATATGACCCACATTCCCACGTTTTCATAAAGATTCTTCTTGGTACTCGAACTGATGCGTACAAATACTATGAAGAATGATGCCGCTTCTACGATAAATAGGTTAAAGTACATATGTAGCTTTGAACGGGTATCCTCAGTTGACTATCGTCAAAATGTTATGTTATCTAACCAATAAAAATAGAAACGTCTGTTTGGTGTATTTGTCCCTACGACCATCATGTGGTCGTGCACATGACCTACAAACACCGTTCCTCCCCCAGGTTGTACTAGCTGGCTGTACTTCTACTGCGCTTCGGCAAAAATTAAACCACTCATGACTTCGCGCGAATATTTCATGCCTATTGAAAACCACGCAACCTATTATGTACATGTGCTGTATGTACGAATCGATCGCCCACCTCTTGCGACCCTGAGCTCCACTCGCAAGTCGAAGAGGAGACGTGACGGTGGGGTAAACCCTGCAAACAAATCTGCTGGGCAAAATCAAGACAAGTGCTAAAAATACCTCTTATATCTTGCCCCGATTATGACGAAAGATTTTGTATAGACGAAATTGCATCACCTAATTTGACAGAGAGACGGCAACTTTTCAATGAAAGTACCGGTCTACGTTTCATCCTGGAAATTGAAAATCAGAGTTCAAAGCAAGAAAACAATCTCATTGATGTAAATCATAAGCACATCGACTTTCAGCTAACCTGAGACTGATGTATCTCACAGACTTGCGCCACGTGAATACAAAAAAAATATTGCAAGTTATGTTTCTAGACGTAAACTCAGCGAGAACCTCGGAATAATACCCCACAATCACAAACTGCAGCCTTTTAAATCAGGGTCGTATAAAACTGTCATAAAAAGGCTTTTGGCGTCGCTTCTTTCCACGCCGATTACCGTCACATGCGCCAAAGGACGAAAGAAAAAGCGTTGCAATGTGGAGCGCAATTGATCATGAATCCGTGTTTCAATGTGCGTTGCTTTTGAACTTCATATGTCATGTACGGCATCTAGTGTCACCATCAATTTGAATGCGAGGATATCTGTAATCCGACGGAGGTCAGATGAGGAATTCCCAGTTTGCGCCTTTTTTCCCTTCGGACGTCGTCCCTGCTCGTAGAATATCACAAAAACCACCTTTCTAGGTCGCAAGTCATTTAAAAGGCGTCAAGAATTCCTACCTTTGATTCGCTTTCCTATTTCCTTTGTTCCGCTGTGTCCTGTTCGTGATGACCTCTTCATCTGGTCGACAGTCACGAGCATTCGTTTCCGCTGCAGCTTTCTCTCTCATACTTTTCATTCTAAAACCCGTAGTCGCGGATGTTATAACTGGTATACCAGACTCCGCTCCAATAGGATTTGAAGAATGGGTATCCCCTGTGGTAAAGTCTATCTACATCGGATCTATGAAAAGCCCCAGTATAATGATTAACTGACAGGTCGTACCTGCTATACCCGTACAAGGAACTGGAGACTGGGCGGATGCGGTTGCCAAAGCACGTCGTTTCGTGGCACAATTAACATTAGAAGAGAAAGTCAACCTGACCACTGGTACGGGTGTCATGGACAGATGTGTTGGTAACAGCGGCGTAAGTAGTCATGGTTTTGAAATTCATCCACGCGCCGCGAATTGAACGCGTCGAACAAACAGAAAGTCACTCGGCTTGGTTTTCAAGGACATTGTTATCAAGATTCGCCTCTCGGAGTTCGATTTACCGATTTCGTTTCTGCTTTGTGAGTCCAGCATCTTCAAACATTAGTTTGAGTATCTAATACTTAAAGTTTCATAGTCCAACCGGTATCAACACAGCCGCAACGTGGGATAGAAATCTCATCTTCAATCGCGGTCTTGCGCTGGGGGCGGAGCATAAAGCCAAGGGCGTCAACTTTGCCCTCGGTCCAATGATGAATCTCGGTCGCGTACCAGCCGGAGGACGAAACTGGGAAGGTTTTGGCGCAGATCCATTTCTGGCGGGCGTGGCGGCTGCCGAAACGGTCAAGGGCATGCAAACGTCGGGGGTCATTGCCACGGCTAAACATTTGATTGCAAACGAACAAGAACATTTCAGAGGCAGTTCCTTGGCAAATGAAATTTACAGTTCGAATGTAGACGATAAGACTATACATGAGCTTTATGTTTGGCCTTTTGCGGAGTCAATTAGAGCTGGCGTTGGGGCCGTCATGTAAGACATCATTTTAAATTGGGCTACAAGAAAATCAGCTGATGGTTATTTTTATAGGTGCTCATACAACAAGATTAATCAGACGCAGGCGTGTCAGAATAGCAAAGTTATGAATGGGATTATCAAAGGAGAACTTGGTTTCCAAGGTCCATTGATGAGTGACTGGGCTGCGCTAATCAACGGCGTCCAGGTAAGAATTTGTGCAGGAAACTACTCTTTTGCGTCTTCTTAAACGTTTGGTGAAAGCCTGCGCTGGCTGGTTTAGACATCAACATGCCAGGTTTCATGGCGTACGGGTTAGGTCCACAAAGCTTCGACCCTCTGAATACAAACAATACCTTTTGGGGAATGTTTTTGATTGAGGCTGTCCATAATGGGAGCATACCTGAGTCGCGGGTGAATGACATGGCTACAAGAATCATGTCTGTAAGTTGATTTCCTTTTCATTGTATACCGCTAAAGTTTGATTGCAACTTTTTTTATAGGCATATTACAAAATGGGACAAGACAAAGATTATCCCGCTGTCAATTTCGACCAATTAACTCAGGATACTTTTAACGCGCAAGGTGAACTAATCAATGAACATGTCAAGTAAGTTTTTTGCCACCTGAGACGGCTTCAAGGGTTGACCGCGTTTGATTGTTTGCAGCCCACAAGGCGATCATTACAAAATTATTAGAGAGATTGCCGCGGCTAGTGCGATACTGCTCAAAAACGAAAACAAAGCTTTGCCATTAAATGTGAACAAGCTGAAGCGTGTGTCTAATTACTACTCGCCTTGTTACTGATAAACTAAATGCGGCGCGATGTAGGTATTGCTATCATTGGTAGTGACGCTGGTCCAAATCCCGACGGTCCTAATGGGTGCAGCGAGTAAGTACGATATACTCTTCGTGAATCCGTTGAATATTGAAACATCCGTATAGTCGTGGATGTGATCAAGGACACTTGGCGATGGGTTGGGGATCCGGAACGGGACAAGTATGTATTTTTCAACCTGTTTTTCCTCTCGTGAGACTCAATGATTTTATTAAGTTCCCGTACCTTATCGACCCGCTCTCAGCTATTCAAACCTATGTCCAATCCAAGAAGCCCGGTGTTGTTATTGAAGGAATGCTTGACGATTTCAATTACGCGCAGGCTCAGTCAATTGCCTCTCAAGCTGATACATGTCTCGTTTTCGTCAATGCTGATTCCGGGGAAGGTGAATATTCTTCAACCACATCTGTTGCTTTGTTAATATTGCACACCTTTCAGAATACATTAACGTCGACGGTAATCAAGGCGACAGAAATAACCTAACAACCTGGCACGCGGGGGACACGCTCATTCAAATGACAGCACAAGCATGCCCGAACACTATTGTCGTTGCCAACATCGTCGGTCCGGTGATTATGGAACCTTGGATTGATCATCCGAATGTTACTGCCGTAATTCACGCGGGTTTGGCCGGTCAAGAATCTGGTCATGGTTTAGTTGATATCTTGTTCGGAGCTGTCAACCCCAGTGGTCGATTACCTTATACGATTGCTAAACAACCGGAGGATTATGGTGTGGATGTATTGTACACGAGCGATGATGAGACTCCCCAGATAACCTATTCAGAGGGTGTCAATATCGATTACAGGTTTGAATTTTTGAATATTATTTTTTAAATTGATTGTGTTAATCCCCCGCGTCTTCCTATTCCAGACATTTTGATGCAAACAATATCACTCCTCGATTCGAATTCGGATTTGGGTTGAGTTATACAACTTTTTCTTATTCTGGATTGAAAGTCCAACGCGGTGGAAGCAACAATAACAAACGAGCCGTCAGTGATTCGTCAGTTCACCCGGCCGCGGCTTCAACGTCAAATTCGTCGATGCCTACCAGCAGTAATTTGACCGGCACAATAACCGGCACTTTCCGCGCCACTTCGACAGTATCCTCACTAAACGCGACAAGGACATCTGTCGTAAATACGACTAGTACATCCGTGGCAAGTACAGCCAGTATATCTGCGACCAATTCAACGAGCACATCTGTGGCCAATGCTACCACCTCTTTCCATACATCCCCGGCCTCGCCGAATGCAACCTCGACCGCGAACTCGACCGCTTCCACTACTCCAACTTCCTTACCTCCCGTCAGCAACAGTCCAGGCGGTCCAGCATCACTATACGATACGGCCTTCACAGTTACGTATTCCATTACCAACACTGGCGGAGTAGATGGCAACGAAGTCAGCCAAGTTTACCTCGGTTTTCCTCCTGAAGCAAGTGAACCGCCCAAAGTATTGAGAGGGTTTGATAGAAGCCTTGTGAAACGGGGTCAGACGGTTCATGTTGAAATTCCTCTTAGGAACAAAGATATTAGTTACTGGTGAGCTCATGATTTGCTGGACGTATTCAACGCGGGTTATTAAAAGTCCTGAATTTAGGAATGTGGTAAAGCAAAAATGGGTTATACCTTCTGGAAAATTTACTGTTTTTGTTGGAAGTTCGTCGCGGAAAATTCATTTACATGGAACTTTTGCTGCATAGAAATATGAGAAGTTGACCGTCGTGTATATTATTGTATGTATTACCAAATGTAATTTCATTATCGAACGTGACGCGTGAATCTTCTCTCTGGACTTTCTGAATTATGTTCACGATTCAGTCGTGGATTGCCTCTCCTGGACAATCAATGATGAAGCTAAGAGAAAAAATAGACCTTTAAACATTAGTGCAAATAAGACAGGTCTTTCTTGTTCTTTGCACTCAAGCCACTCCAGCCAATCAGAGTCTATTTAACGGTTCTTTGTCGCGAGGAACTGATATATAAACATTGACTATGACGGAATATTAATACAATTGGTTACACGCCCGGACGAGAAAAGTGAGAATTTGAGGCGATTTAATCACCTCAAAAAATTCGAGCGTTTTCTGCAGAAATTTTGAGGTTTTTAGTAGAGATTTCTTAGATTCCTCGCTTATCATATTTTCTCTGATTTATGAAAAGATTTGAAATTCCGCTCGGGATTCGGAGTTTGAGAATCGGCAAGCAAGAATGATTCCGTTCACGGCAGTCACGGCATGAACGGAGGCAAAATCTCCGCACGCGGAAGCAATTAACGAGCGACATACAGGCTTTTTCTGGCATTTAAAGAGTAAACGTTTTATATTAAAGAATGTTCTGTAAAGATATGGCGAAGTTCTTCAAACTAACTAGTCTAATAAATGAAATATGGTGCACGGAAAGATTATTAGAAAAAACGCTAAGATATGGGGCTTGTGGGTATGATGTCTAAGGCTCTTTTGACTCTTGAAGGCCGTGAACAGAAGTAAAGATTAAGAATGAGGCCACTCACAGTCATCTGACATTGAGGCAGCTGCTGATCCGTTGTGCACATTCGATTGTGTCTCATGCCTAAGAACTTGCTCTTCGTTGAGCTTGAAATTCTGAAGCATCTCTTGAATTTGGATTTGTCGGGACAACGGTGGTTCTTGAACAATATTTTCGATCTCATGGTTATAAGCTTCGGCATCAATCCTGTAGAACGAGCACTCAATACTACATATACGCAGTATCAGTTGTCAAAAGAAAGAAATAGATATAGTTTTAATTCACAGATGAAAATACTGTGAATGCGTTGCGGAAGAAGGGGATTGCCCTTTGGCCAGCTTCTGCATTGCAGCCAAAAATATGTCCACGTCTTGCCAAAAATCACCTGTAAAATGTACCGTAACCTTGAGACCGAAAGGACTATTGAAGACGAGTCTAGTTATTCTTTCCGGGATTTCGATTTCCACCGGTTGACCAATATTATTTGTCTTGATGACTTTATCATGCAAAGATGCAGCGTAACGCTATAATACAAACATCAGTACCAAGTTTCACAAACACTATCAAACTTACCAGTGCACCCGCCCGCCAGACGGCACGTTTGGTGATGGTAAATCCAGAGTGTGATAAAGTTCTAGCAAGCACTTCAGTTAAGGCTCTCAACGGGTTAGAGGTCGCACAGGTTTAACCCGCAGGTACCTGTATCCGTACCCGCAGGTCACGGGTACCCGGCGCCTAATTGACCCGGGTCGGGTACAGGTAGCCATTTTCGAAACCACGGGTACCCGTGCTAACCCGCCCTATAAGACATAGTGACAAGTGGGTGATTTTCGAGTGGTGTTTGTCGTGATTTTTTTTTTATTTTGGCTCTAGAGAGCTCAAATCTTACTTAAAATGGAAATAAAAAAATATGTCAACAATATTTTTTAATTCTCTACAAGATAAGTTGGGCGCTTAAATAAGCGCCCATCTCGCTTAATAACTTAATCTAGTAACATCTAGTCACACGTGACATTACCTGCAGGTAACACACAGGTACCTGCAGATTACCTGTTGTCACAGGTTGACCTGCCTACCCGCAGGTTGTCACGTGACCTGCGGGTCAAAACCCGGGTCAGGTCGAGGATACCCAAATTTTTGACACTGACCCGCGGGTACGGGTACCCGTACCCGCGGATCCAACCCGTTGAGAGCCTTACACTTCAGCAGGCGTGTTGTCCAGGAGAGCCCTCATTATCTGAAAAATTATTAGTTGTTGATAGGATAAGGAGGAACGTTTGTTTACTATTCTATGCGCTCTTGATCTCCACGCAGTGCAGTTGCTAAGATACAGCGACTTTATCTTTTTTACTGCGTTGATATCTTTTTTATATTTATCAGGAATAGGAACATTATAGGGAGAATTTTTCTTGAGGACCATCTCCTATATGCAATATTAGAATAAATTCACATTTAAACCTCTCAACTCACAAAGGCAAAGTGCGTTAAAGGTTTGTTGTAGCTCTTGATTACCGGCGTCATAAGCAAATCCTTCGAAAATTGCGCAAGTTCATTCTATTCATTTGGATCATTAGCAACAAGATGCAATACAACGTAAAGATCATACCTTAACCCATGGACGCTCCTTGAGAGTTTCCAGCTGACCAGTCGGATCCGCGCAAACCTCAATCAGCTTCAAAATCATGCAAAATATAGCTATCAGCAGCGTGAAAAGGTCCATCTACAAGTACCCATCAGATAAGTAAATAATTAATAAAAGAAATGGAGCTCACCTTCGCGGCTTCCTCTGCCTTGAGCCTACTTTTGTCCGACAAATCCAGGTAGTCAGACCATTCAGAGGCAGTTCTTTCCTTAGCCACGGCCGAAGGGACCTGTTGGGGTCTGACAGGTGACTCTCAGTAAAAACGGGAATCCAAATTTCGTCGGAGTTTGTTGGTTTCCTGTCAGTGGCGCGTCAACAGATTCAGGGATTAGTCGAACAGGCGTCAGACAAATGTCAGTAAAAGCGGAGTTTAAAAACCGTCAAAGTCTAGTCATGGACCCGTCTCGATTAATCAGACACTCGTCAGCGGAAGTCAGTAAAACTGAGCTGTAACGTACGCGCGCGTACGCAAACACCCGACCCGCTTGTCGACGCGTTAAAATCCAATCCATAATGTACTATAGTACTAATGTAATAAGGTATCTAATAAACCATCTGATGAAAGCATTGAAGTCCCAATGTCCGTAAGACTAAAATATAAAAAATGATACGGAAACCCTGCAAATGGTTGAGAAACTGGATTCCGCTCGCTGTTTGATTCTTAAAAATCCCCTAGTCGCCTCTCGCTTATTTTTGGTATTTTGGCTATTATCTGTATAGATTTTTATTAGTATTTTTCTATTTTGTTGCATCTATCTCCAATGTTATCCAGACCGCTCAATACCGTTGATTATGTCGTTGATTGTGTTGTTGTTTGCCCCCGTTGTAGTCTGCCACCATTGTTCAAGTTGTCTTTCAGACAATACATCTTTATCATTATGAACGTTATGATCGCTATTTTCCGCGCTTTTTTGCTTGTACTGTCAATCTGTGGCAGTACTTTGGCCACCAATCTGTCAAGTTACAACGCTGAAAAACTCATCACAGCGGCTGCCAAAATACTTGATGATTTCGGGTAAGTTTTTATTGGAGCTTGTAAAAAAACTGTGTTTTTAGATATTATATTGGCTTCTGTCCAGCATTACAGGTATTTCCATTGCTCGAATGTCCCTTTACATCGCCGGCCTTTAAAAGGTCTTAACAGCTTTTTTTGACTATTGGTGAGTTAGCTTTATTCTAATCTGTCTATCGTAATTCATTAAAGCTGCCTATTCAAGGAAATGGTTGGTTGAGAATGCTCAATGATGATTATCATCATGTATGAATGTGTCTGCTTTTCAATGCTCGACTTTTTGCCGATGCAATAAACTCTCTTTTGCTTCATGATTTAATTTTAGTTTCAACGTTTGCTTAATAAAATATCTATACTAAAGTCTCTTTTTGTGGGATTTGAGCATAGTTTCGACCGCATATATTACTTGCATTTGTATTCACATCATACAGACCACCGACTGTTCGTAGAAAAACACACATGTGAACGTACCAATTCATCATATATAAAGACTGTTTATCTTATTTTGAGAATAACACATCATATACATTGTATCGCTCATCTATAACTGGTTTTTACTCTAAAATACCCATTTAGGCACACTACTATTAGTATGTAGAATCGATTTTGCTGCTACTGATGCTGTCTTCGAAATCACTCAGCTATATAAGTTATTGAATCGCCAATTCGTGATTGATTTTATTGTAAATCACCCAGCTACATAAGTTGTTGAATTACCCACACATGACTGGTTTATATCTTCACCCACACATGACTGGTTTATATCCTCGTCCACACATGACTGGTTTATATCCTCGTCCACACATGACTAGTTTATATCCTCACCCACACATGACTAGTTTATATTCTATCTTATTTCTTCCTCTATCAATCATTATTGTGTTGGTTCCAGTGCGCTTAGCACCTTTGCTTCTTCGCGACCTCACGTAAGTACACGTTGCGAGCTATCCCTCAAAATTAATTGTCATTGAAGAGACATAATATGTGTAATGTGACTGAACCACCAGCCGAGCCTACAAACATGCACAAATCGCTTTATGTTATCACACTCGTGTTGGACACGTTTCAACGCACCAATTTCCCAGTGACAAGAGTCTCTTTCCCTCCCCATCTCTCCATCATCTCTCAATGGAAAATCGTAATTCAATAGCTTGCCTTTGCCATAAATGTCGAGGAGCAAATAGTTTTCAGCTCAGAACAATCAGAAATCACCTACAGAATGACATAAAACAACTGGAGATCTTGAACAACTCGAATAGCGCAGCCTTTCAGGTGCAGAAAGCTGAATATGCAGAATGTATCCAATTAAATGAGCGTTCAATACAAGCTGAAGAAAATAAGAGTAAGGTACTTTCTTCGTGATCGGTGGACACATTTATAATGATACAATAGGGAAAACAAAACCTCGAGTGCGAAGTGCTCTCCCTTCCGGATCACGTTCAAGTAAAACCATTCTACTTCTATATAATCTAAATTACATATCGTACAATTAGAGCTTCATGCTACTCCTGAACGTGTCTGTGCTAACGAAGAATTTGTTGACGAAATGGACGTTGACATTGGTGTTGCATCGGACGGTGAGTCATCATACCGGTATGCTTTGTCTTTTGTGTGTCTGACAAAAGTTAGTTTTGGATAATAATAACACGGACGAAATAAATGTTGAGGTTGACGCTGAACCGGGCGGTAATAACGATGAAAGTGAGTCATTGTATCTGTAGTATGCGGTATCTTTTGTGTGACTGTCAGTATTAGTTTCGAACAATGATTACGCTTATGGTAATGTTCAATTTATCATTAAAATACACACTCTTATAGTAGGAGATTATAGATACCGTTGAAATCAACGTATTCGATGACTCAGACTCTGATATACCCGAAGAAATCCCAGATAACTTGAAGCACTGCCAAAGAGAAGACCACAGCGACATTGAACCACCTGACGTGGATGTTGACGTCGATGAGTGTTCTGGCTCGAATAACGAGGAAACCTACGACGAATATCCCAATGACGGTCACAGCGAGGAACCGCTTCCGGACGTGGTGGTGAAACTGCGCGAAGAGTTGCGAGGTGGATATACTTGTTCTAAGGACCCTCCGCCTTATGCTTCACGCCCTCATGACCTCACGGAACAAGAAAGAATATCGTTATCTCACTATATTGTATGGTGGAACACGAATGGTACCGATTTAGGATATAAACAATATGCAGGTCTCATCGCCCGTGAAACAGGAAAAACCATCCTCTCATTACACAACGTTCGACAACTGGCGGAGCGTTTAGTCGATTACCGGGTAGTTATGATAGATATGTGTCTAGCGAGCTGTATAGCGTATTCTGGGTCGTATGCCCAATTGAAACACTGCCCTCACGAGTCAACAAAGAATGGCAATCCTTGTATGGTGACAAGATACCGTGATATTACCGGAGTATCACAGCAGAAACCAGTGCCCCGTGCCCAGTTCGCCGTTCTACCAGTTATGGCAACAATTCGCGCTCTCTTTGCCAACAAAACTACCGCAAACGACATGCGTTATAGAGACCGTTATCTCAAGGAGGCTTTGCACCTCGTCGGAGCGGCTAGTAGATACAAAGATTTCCCAGATTCGAAGGTGCATGCAACACACTACAATCACATGGGTCTTTTCAAAGATCGTCGAGACATTGCCTTCGCATTCTCCTCCGACGGAGCTCAATTAACAATGAAGCGACAATCGAATGTTTGGGTCGCTATATTGATCCTGCTAAATTTGCCCCCGCATATACGCTATAAATCTAGTAACGTCATCATCACTCTAGTCATTCCGGGCCCAAATAGCCCTCAAAATCTCGACTCTTTCCTGGTACCATTATTTCAAGAGATGGCCCGGGCATCTGAAGGGATCTGGGTCTGGGATGCCGTCGATTCGACCTTCTTCATGCTCAGAGCGTATATCACCATGGGTCTTGGGGACATGCCTGGATCAACCAAGGTCAGCGGCATGGCTGGACATTCAGCCGTTTATGGGGACAGGTTCGTTCTGGTAAAAGGCGCAAAAACAAGCGAAAAGGGTTCTAAACGGAATTATTATCCACTTCAGCCACCTGAAGCAGAGAAGTACAACCCAGAACGGCCGAACTACAACATCGACAAACTCCCGTTGCGAAATCAGAAGCATTATTGGGAAACAATCCAAAAATTGAATAATGCAACCACAGATGTTCTGAGAACACGTATAACACAACAAACTGGTATTTCAAGACTCACAATATGTGCCGCTAGTCCTGCATTTCGACACCCGAGCTTCTTTCCATTCGACCCTTTTCACTTGTTCTATGAAAACTGTCTACCGTTCTTTTGGGATTTATGGGCAAAGAAAACGTCAAAGGATGAACCGGGTCATGTCGACAAATCATACCTTCAAATGATCGGTGAAAATATTCCCCTGGCCATGACAACATTGCCCCCTTCTTTCTGTGGTCCTGTTCGGGACGTTTTCTTGAAAAACCAGAGCCAATACAAAATATATGAATGGATGGCTCTGCTTCATTGGTATCTTGTTCCGATGATGCTCGAATTTACCGATGATTCCAATCTTGAAGTAATCCGAAATTTTGCGGAATTTGTTTACATTGTAGAGTATGCAATGACTCTGGTTGGAAGGACGGAAACAGATCTTCAAAATCTTCATTCAAAAATCGCACAATTTCTCACCGGATTCGAGAAAATTTATGTCAATAACGATCCCAAGAATATCTCAAGGTGTCGTCTCTGTGTATTCCAGCTCATCCACATTCCGGCACATATACGCTGGAATGGATCCGTTCGACTAGGCTCTCAAGCTACCGTTGAACGATCAATTGGTGAGCTTGGTCATCGAGTTCGCTCTCGCAAAGCTCCCTTTGCGAACCTCACCCGGCTTGTTAAAGAGAAGGAGCTTATCGAGATCCTTCAATTATACTATCCCCAGCTGACGTCCTTTCCAGCTCGTTTAAATTCAACTTCATCTTCACGGGATTCGTCTTCGATGCCTATGTTCTCTAGACAACCTCCTTCCCCCAAGAAAAAGTTGTGGGGAAACTTGGCGCATAATCAACTAAAAGCTGAATTGTCCGCTATTGCGAAATGGCTGGGGTCTCCGGGTCTTTTACTCGACGATTATCAGCGGTGGGGAAAACTTAGATTGTCGAATGGGTATGTGCTTCGAAGTTTGCTTACCGAAGGACCGGAAAATCCTGCCAAGAGACACTACCGGTGGTTTAAGGTAGGTTTCAATGAATTTCATTCGGCATTTATATTTGATGGTGAGTAGGCACGAGGTCCACAGATGATATTTGGAGAGGCTTACGCCTTTTATAACTTCACTTACCAAGGTGAAAATAAAAGTGTGGTAATCTATAAGCCATTGCGTGAGATAGAGGAACTGTTTGGTGTTGCTATTCGGGGACACTGGGACAAGATAGATGAACTTCACGTTCTACAGATCTCTGAAATTTCGACCATTGTCGGTCTTTGGAGAGTTCCAAATAGCAACCGCGTCTATGTTATACAAAAGCACCCAGGTCTCGAGATGCTCATACAGCATATGCCAGACCTGGCAGAAGCAGAGCTCGAGACTGACAAAGAACCTGCCGATGAAGATATTTAAAGGAGGGGTCCGGCCGCTTAATATGAAAACTGGGTACATTTTGATTCTGTATTGCTCGCATTTTTTCCAACGACTATTAAAATCGATTCCTTTGATGCTATTGTAATCCGTCTATTTGTATCATCAAAAAAAAGTAGAGAAAATCATCATGTATGCCAGCTATTGATCCAAGACATGTGCATATACTTGTTTGTTAAAGTGATATGACGATGCAGACAGTGGAAAACCGCTCACCTCAACCACATAGATGTTGTCAAAAGACTTTCAAAAGTTTGATTGAACACCTTTGCCCTTTCTTGTTCATGGAGACCCTATACAGATGTGTTCAAGCGACTGCTGAAAGTCTTTTTGACAGCATACCATGATGTATCTGAGCTGCGCGATGACCTTCGTAATCGCGTGATCTTTTTCCATATATTTAAGTAAGGAAATGGCTAATTATGCAATGATTCCCGTTGATTCCGCTATCCGTCGCATGTTACACAAACTTGTAACTTTATATCTCAATACCGTACTAGATATACTTCCGTCGTCTAACTGCGCTTGAAGCTCAAGGGTAGACTGTGCAGCTTTTGAACCATTGCATTGAAGCTTGATAAGTTGACTGTATGATTTTTATTAGATATGAAATATTCTCTTGATAGTCCATCCCATCTTCTTTCATTCATCTGGGACGACATATAAGAACAATAAGTGAAATTGTGTTGAGAGCATTATTAGTGGGAGGGTCGGCTGGCATATACTTAAGAATTCAAATAGAGCCCTACTAGTAATAAAATTGTGTCCTAGCTTTCGAAATCACGAGATTCCAAGGTCTGTCTTTGAGGTCATAATAATAATGCCGGTCAATGAACGTGAACAACCGGTCATTTTTCGAACTCAAGTTTCTTCACAGCATATGACGACAAAATGATGGCTTAGTTGATCAAGTAGTGGTCCCGGATTACAAAGTTTTTCAGAGAAAGGTAGGTTGCCTTTCGCAGTGTCCAAAAGATCATCAATAATCTTTGCAACAATTTCGCGAGCTGCATCAGCCTCGAAGTTCTTCAGCCTTAGCCATGGCTCATGCACTCATGGTACATGCGACGCGATAGCAAGATCAAGACTTTCCTTAATCAAGTATGTTGAGAAAGAAAGCTTCCTGCGTAACTATCAGTATCTTTACTATTTGTAGCTCATGTTGACCGTCATAACCCAGAAGCAATGTCAAAACCACCGTGGATTTCTCCCTCTTGATTTAAGATATAAAAAGACTCGCGCTATCTATAGACGGTTAACACCCTACGAGAGGTCCTTGAAACTAGAGAGACAACGGAAGAACATCTACTTTTCCGTAAGGAGGTTTGCTGTCAAGGCTTGATGGTTGGTCATGAGGTGCATATATGGGAGGTATAATCTAATTATCATGTCGCTTGTATGTCAATCACATTCTTAACAATATTTTGCATTGATAGAATCACTAGCACTTTATCAATTACCGAGTACGTTACTGCACTCCTTCATCGTCAGCGCGTTAGCGGCTATGTCGGAGTCGGAGATGGAAACTACCGTGAAGACTTCCAGCTCTTGACTTCCTCTTTTTTTTTCCTTCTCGTTTCCTTTTCCCCTTTCCCCGTTTCCTTTTCCTCGTTTCCTTTTTCCTTTTCCTCATTTCCTTTTTCCTATCCTCCTTTCCTCCCTTCCTTTTTATTTTCTGACATCATGGACTCAAATAATCGCCTTTCACAATTACCAGCACCGCAGTTGGCACCGGAGCTACAACGCTGCCATGCAATTCACCCCGACCTGCGAGACCGATCAGTTACGCCAGCGTTTGATCCGCCTTCTGTGCTAGCCTATTCCCAGCCCCCTATGTCATCATCTCCTTGTCCTTCCCCCACACTCACTTCTCCGTCTGAGGCCCCCACGGTAATCGATCCTTCGTCTCAGGTTCCGCCTTTCATCCAAAGTCTATACAACAGAATCTACAGCCTGTCAACGAGAATTGACAACCAAGGAATAAGAAATGATAGACTGTCAGATCAAAACGACGAACTGAAAGCTAGCCTAGCCAAGTCGAACAAGGAGATATCGGAGTTAACGGTCCAAATCCAACAGTTGAAAGACGAGAACGACTATTTGAAGGGTACAAAGTAAGTGTTTTCATTTCTTTGATGTTAGTAAATAACTAAGATGGCCCCAAAGAACCCGTTCCTCCCTATCACCCTTATCACTGGAGACATAGGAAAGTTTGCTTGACATGCAAACCATTAAGCAAACTCTAAGCAGAGACCTAGTTTGCCTAAAGTTTTCTGGATGGATCAAACTTTGTGAACACTTTGAGTTTGATAGAAGTTTGCTTGGCTAAGTATCCTATGAATAGATTTTGATGCAAATCATATGAAAACCTTGAGCAGATTGCTTGTTCAGCATCTGCATAACATCCACATAACATTTAATTAAGGTTTGTCAGAAAATTTGTATGAAATCTATTTACACAAGTAAACTCTGATCAAATTGAGAGTTTGTACAAAGTTTGAAACAGTGGGAAACTCCAAGCAAACTGGGTCTCTGCTTGAAGTTTGCTTAATGGTTTGCATGTCAAGCAAACTTCCCTATGTCTCCAGTGTATCGACCTCTCTCAGTCCAAGCGACTCTGCATCACGCACACACTTATCCACATCAGAGTCGTCAAACTCTATCAAACGTCCTGCAACAAGACCCTCCGAATATCCTGGGGGCGTGATTTGGCTTCCCGAAGATCTAAAGGCCTACACCGGCCACCAAGTGTCCGTAGGTAACGAGACGCGCCCTCCGGTCAGAAAGTGCATCCGTACGGACGACGGATTACCCATTTCAAAATCTCATTGGGACGACATACAGCGATCGGCTTTCAGACTCGTTGAAGAAATCCTTATGCCATGCAGACCAGCCGACCCCAATAAGCCTTTTCGCAAGAGATTCTTCATGAAGGAGTATCCCCAGAAGTGGGAGGAAGTAGTGGCCAAACTTGAACTCGAACAACCATTCCTCCAGCTGTGCGCCAATCACTGGAAGGTCGAAATGGTTATACTGAACGTCCTGGATGCCTTAAAAGCCAGGTCAACGACGGCACCACAAGCGCAGCCTGAAGAAGATGACGACGACGACGATTTGGATCGTCCAAATTCGCCTCCTCCCCCATCGGCCGCCAGCGCCCCACCACAACCTCCATCTATGTCTCCGCTCAAGCATGCAAAGCACAAGATAATCCCTACGTCCCCCGTCCTTCAGTTAAAAAAAAGGAGGTTCACGACTAGTCAGTGAATTTGTTTCTATTATAATGTATTGCTAATTCGTGTTCAGGTTGTGATACCCAAGTCGTTCCGGAAATTGTCGTGTCCAGACCGAGTGAAGCTGGCATTCCCTCCATTGAAGTTCCAGCTTCATATGAAAGTCTTAAACGTAAGTTTTCTATTGTTGTTTTATTTTGGTATTCACTGCGCACAGTTATTATGACTGATGATCCCGATTACAAAACCATCCCGAACGGACACCACCTTCTGGAAGCCTTGCATGGGCTTCCAGAGACATGCGAAGCATCGTCGTCGCCAGCAGTACAGGACTTTCTTGCTGGGATTGAACACGCTGATCCAAACACCATGGATGTTGATGAAGACAACACCAACGCGTCATGGGGACACAACCATTTCCGTAGTGGCGTTGGGTTCAATGGGTTAACTTGGGAGCAGGTTGCAAATAAGCAAACTGCATATAGAATTTTAGCTGCAACGATAAAAGCGTCGCGTGTTGCCCGACGCCTCTGCCGCGAACGCAATGTTTCTTTCGAAAGCATCCTTGCAGATGTGTACCTTGAAGCAATCATAAATAATTTATGGGCGCACTTTGAGGCCGCCGCTGAGGTGACTCAGGTGAGTTTAGTTGTCTTGGTGATTCGACTTTATTTTTAAGCTTTGTTTAAGTCTTCAGATGTGTCGTTAGAGCCGTCAAAGCTACCCGAACAAGATCATTTACAAAGCCCTGACTCTAATGTTCAAGCCGTTTCTGTAACACGGGAATGGTCCAAGATAAAGGCAAGTCGAGTTCTTCCAATTGACTCCTGTCCTTTACTAATATTAATTCCGATTAGAAATTGCGCGTTAGCCAGCTCCAGGCCTTGGTGGATAAATTGGGTATCTTAGTATCTCCGAAGTCCGGTAAAAAAATCTCTAAAGAAGGCGAGTTTTTATCAGATCACTTGTTTTCTTTTGTTTCATGCTAAAGCATAGATTACCTTACGGGATTGGCTTCTGTGCACTTGGTAGAGATAAATAAGTACCTTAGTGAAATTCTGGCAATGCCGAAGGGGTAGTATTTTTGACGACTAGTTGACATTTATTCAATCATAATACAACTTAGAATAGACATTTAAACAACATTCTGTTGACGATTAATTAATATTGAATACAATTGATTGACTGTAAACCGATTATGATTTGACGGTAAACTGATTATGGTCTGACGGTAAACTGATTATGGTCTGACGGTAAATTCTTGTGATTTGACGATGTATTACTTTCGGCTGATAATACTTTGAGGTAATTTGATTATTCTGCACTAGTATATGATTGCTTATAGACATTGAGACGACCATATTCATTAATATTGATTTTCTATGACCAAAGTATGACTGAATTATGAATATATTGATGAATATATATTAATGTATTGTATGTGATAGATCAAAATTGGATCACTTAATTTCGGAAACCACTACCTGGTTTACAAAATTTGACAATAGTCAAGCGCCGGACGTTTGTCTGACGTTTGTCTGACGTCTGACGGATTCCCGTTTTTACTGAGGGTGACTGTACCTCAGAACGTTGACGTCGATGCGCCTGGCGAAAAGGCGAAACCGCAGATGCCGGCCTCTGGGAATCATGAGACTGGTCGTCACCGGCTTGAGTGGACCCGTCACGAGAAAGACTTCCACGGGAAGAATCGGGAGTCAATGGTCGGCGTTGAGACACCATATTAGTGTTGCTTTGCACGGACAAGCCTGATACGGGGGCTGGGGTATAGGAAGCCTGGAGAGTGTGGTTATATGTCCCGCGGAATTGATTGGCAGGATTGGCAGGATTGGCAGGATTGGAAGGATTGGAAGGATGTGAATGAATGACAGGATGTGAATGCATGACTGGATGTGAATGATTGACGGGATTGGAAGAAATTGAAGGATTGGAAGGGTTACCGAAATTGGAATAATGGGGAAAGTTGGCAAGATTGGAGGAATTGGAGACACGAGATTCATTAAAAATAGAGTCTTGCATTCGGAAAATATCAGGAACGTCCATTGGAT
The DNA here is from genome assembly GCA_027605045.1 of Phallus indusiatus. Lineage (NCBI taxonomy): Eukaryota > Fungi > Basidiomycota > Agaricomycetes > Phallales > Phallaceae > Phallus > Phallus indusiatus. Next base: position 1,722,387 of record JAQFWX010000006.1, on the reverse strand, counting down.
GTGTTAGGGCTACTCAGCTCACACTAGAGGGAGGGGATCCTAAGTAAAATATATTGAGAGAACTATACTACTCACCTAGAGGGAGGGGATCCTAAGAGAACAAGCTTAGGGACCCTCACTCTAGGGACAGCGACTATATACATGAAAAACGATAACGCGGCGTGCGGCCCTGACACAGCTAAGTGCTAGGCGCCCGAACCGAGCCTAAGCGACGTGATGTCACGGGCATCACGCCGGGTACGAGCGCGCGACGCGCGCGAGTAGAGAATGCGAAATAGAGACTGAACAAGGGAACGGAAGATAAAAGTAAAATACGGAAATAGTAAATGGAATGGAAATGAAGTGATGCCGATGATAATAAATAGAAAAATGAGAGGCGGTGGTAGCGTACCCTGACAGGAAGTCGAGTTGTGAGTGTCTCTCAGGTAAAAATTTAAAATTCTGAACACAAATAAATGATTCTGTGCTATCTGAAACCCCTCTGAAAATTTCTTTGAGTTGCCCGAGCTGCAAAGTCTGAAAATGATCTGTTAAACAAATTATACCAAGGGAAGATGTCTCACCCTACCTCTGAATTGCGAAAAATCACAACGGAAGCCGGCTTCGCGACATCTCCGCTGTGCGTTATTACGCTTTTTCCTTTGTAAAATAATTTACTTGAGTGAAACTCATTTGCAAACTCGGGAGTCTTTGATATTGAGAGACTATTCCACGGAAAACTTTGACGCTGAGCCTTGCCTTTATGTTCATCCTGATCAGATGATCCCAGCGTGATAGATGCTAGAGAATTGAAATAAATGATTCCTTTTTTTGGGAGAAGTAGCTTACCAGCTGGCTTCTTGTCAGCATTTGAGAAACCCAGAAGATTCCTATATTCTGAGGTGGCCATAATCGTTCGAGTCACGTTAGAGGAGGCGCGGAAATACTGCTTGGATCTCGCACAATGCCAGTATCCGCCGCTGACAATATGCTTGACACGATCGATTTGGGCAAATGTTCTCGCAGTATCTCGACTCGGGGCCATTCGATTGCTATGGATGGATGAGAGTCGGAAGACGGAATTAAAGGACTCGTATCTTTCGGTGGAGAAAAGAAGGGCGGGACCAAAGTGTCGTATATAAAAGCCCAAATGTTTTAAAAAATGAAACTTTGGCTTATTTGTGATTATTGAAGGGGCGCACACCGCTGCTTTTGTCAATAGCTGGTCTATAACCTGATCAAGCTCTTGCTATAAAAACCAATTAATTGTGCACAATTAAACAGTATGTGAATCTTACAATATATTTATGCATGTCTTGTATCTCTGTATGCCAACATAAAACAGCGAGGCGGCCCATTAGCAATAAGGCATAACACGGGTTGCAGGTATCTAAGGGTTTACCCACAGGTACCTGTATCCGTACCCGCGGGTTTTGTGACCCACGGGTCGGGTACCCGGCGCTTATGTAACCCGGGTCGGGTACGGGTCTGCATTTTGTAAACCACGGGTACCCTTGGGTACCCATGTAACCTGCCATATAACACATACAGTGATTTTCGAGTGGGTTTCATCGTGATTTTTTTTTTATTTTGGCTCTAGAGAGCTCAAATTTAGCTTAAAATGGAAATAAAAAAATGTCATGAATATTTTTTAATTCTCTATGATATATGTCGGGCGCCTAAATTAGGCGCCCATCTCGCTTGAAAGTATTGTTTATATCATCTAGTCACACGTGATGTGACCTGCAGGTAACACACGAGTACCCATGTGTTACCTGTCACACGGGTTGACCTGTGCAACCCGTGGGTATTGTGACAACCCGCGGGTTGTGACATGTCACAACCCGGGTCGGGTCACGGGTCAGTCGGGTCCATAAAAAATACCCGCGGGTCGGGTACCCGAACCCGCGGGTAAAACCCGTGTTATGCCTTAATTAGCAACCAGGCATGAAGGAGATCAGAATGTACAAGATCAAACACCACATAAGGCATGACTTGTACGATTGTCTTGAAATGTTTTCCGATGAGTGAGCCACGGTACTGACACATGTAGCTTGCCATGATGTTTGGTATGTTGAGACCGTCAGATGAAACTGACTCGAGTCTTGCACGGAAAGTGTCAAATGTTTTTGCTTGAACAATTATGTGGGTTGATTGGCCCCAAAAATATTTGACGACGCCAAGTAATATGGTGTGAAGGATCTCTGTTGGGCAGTCATTATGAACATTTACACCTGCATCAAAATAAGTTTCATAATTCAAAATGAACGATATGGGAAATACCGGGCATATCAAGAAATGGATTTCGCATATACCCTCCTATACTGAGATCATCATATTTTTTTTTCAAGATCTTCTGAATTGCGTCGTGTGATACTTTCTGTTTGTTTAACTCGTTGGACGAATCAATGAAATTCTCGATAAAAGGTTGAGCAATGGTGTCTTTGATTCCGGTTGCTCGGGCCATGTTCTCGATAGCAGTCTGTGACCGAGGCTGTAAAGCACGCATGAATTGTTCGTCAATTGCTTCTTTTGTTAAATTAATATCTCGAGGGATTCCACACTACAGAAAATCATTATTATCTTGAAAGGAGAATCAGATCTGCGGTCTACCTCAAATAAACTTAAATATCCTTCGTCAGATTGCTTGTAGACTTTTTCCCCGCCAACGTTGCATGTGTGACAAAATTTGTTGGCCTGCAATCCAAATTGACAGCATATTTCAGCATGCATGGGATTATCTGCCGCGAATATATACGGCAGAACCTTAAACATGCATTCCCTCCTCTCCAAGCAATCATATGCAATAATCCCGGTGTTTGTTCGGCTGAAGTCATTAAAATAAAAACTGCGCGAATGAGAAAAATCTTACTAAAAGGATTCTCTAATCCCTTGGGCAAGCTCCAAAGCATTGACATTAGGAGAACTCCCGACAAACCGGACGTTGAATTCTTTGTCAAGCTGCTCGTGGGGCAAACAAGCATTTGATAGGTAACTGACGTAGTGCTTGTTCCACTGCTTAGATACGTTTCCCGAGACGTCGTCAATAAATAAGCTTGTAAATATATGATAGTAAGGACGTCCACGTGCGGCGATTCTTTTCGGATTTGGCATATTCCTGCCAAATGTTTGGGAACATTCTGAATGGGAGTTGAAAACACATAGGCGCAATACCAAAATCCGAACATACCCGAAAATTTGACATCCCCCTTTTTTTGCAAATCTTCGAAGGTATATACCAGATCCGTCAAAGCACATTCTTTTTGTATGGTTGTATGCACAACGAAACCTCCCTGAATGTCACGCCCGCGTAACACCTCGCTTAAGCGGAGCTCCGCTGTTAGGGCTACTCAGCTCAGGCTAGAGGGAGGGGATCCTAAGATAATATATTGCGGAAAATACTAACTACTCACCTAGAGGGAGGGGATCCTAAGAGAACAAGCTTAGGGACCCTCACTCTAGGTACAGCTACTATATACATAAAACGACGACGCGGCGTGCGGCCCTGACACAGCTAAGTGCCAGGCGCCCAAGCCGAGCCTAAGCGGCGTGATGTCACGGGCATCACGCCGGGCAGGAGCGCGCAACGCGCGCGAGTAGAGAAAGTGAAATATAGACGGAGAGAATAAACGGAAGGTAGAAATAACGCACGGGAAATATAAATAAGATAGGAATAGATATATACCGATGATAATAATGAGGAAAAATGAGGGTGCGCGGTAGCGTACCCTGACATCCGCTCATTCCTTTTCCGTACCTCGCTTATATTCTTTTGTCTCCCCGTTCCGAACCATTTCCTTTTCCGTCCTTGTTATCTTGTTGTAACCCGTTTCAGGTCTCTATTTAGTTTCATAGCTATTTAAAGATCGACCTTCCTGTAACCACTTCTCCAGTTCTGATATAGATCTTATTCCGCCCATTCTCTCACACGTTTCATATCTCGATCCAATCTCATCTTAGATCCTTTGTCGTCGTTGACGACGTCCTCGAACATCGTCGGCGACGTTGTGTCTATCCTCTTCAACAACTACCTCTGACCAACTTCTCCGACCCTATTCCTAACTCCAGACTCCGACGTCCTCTGACTCAGTCCCTACCCAGAACCTCCGACGTTGTTAAAGCCTCGGAGAACTCACCCTAGACCTCTGTACGTGGTCCGACCTAGTACTAACCTAGGAAAGCCTCGTAGTCCTGCCCCGACCCGAAATTGTTGGTGACGCACCGTGAGGGCGCAACTCAAGAGTAAGTTGAAGCCGACCAACATCCGACCCACATCCGATCCTGTCCCGAGCCTCGCTTAGTCATCCCGACCCCGGCGCGTAACACTGAAAAGGCAAGCCATAAGTCATGAAAGGAGGGAAAGCGGAAACCGCTTACAGGTGTCAAGGTTGCGGGCATGCCGACTGCCCATAATCCATTATTCTCTTTGATAAACCATTTTTGAGGAATAAAATATGTCTGATCTCTAGACAAACATATTTCCCCGACATAAAAATGCCGCCCGTCCGGGTGAATAGCCATTGGTGTCAATAGCTCCTCAGGAAGGTCGCGAAGCCATTTTTTCCCATGCCAAGTTTGTGAAATAGAACCATCTTGATTTACCATAGGGTAGAAAACAAGATGGGGTCGTACAAGTGGGTTAGATAGGTCCTAATAACACTGAGACGAGTGCAACAATAAGGGATTATTGTATACAAACCTTAGAGATTGCAGCACCAATCTCATTGATATAAAAAATGCTCCCTTTGTGAGTTCGTTTTTCAGATGTTGGATCGCCAAAGCTCTCTGTTAATTCCTTTTGCATTTTTTCGAGCGCATACAACGTGGGCACATCTTGTGCTCCAAGATCTTTCCCCCACTTCAAAACTGCTCGTTTCTGTGCTTCTGAAAATCGCAAGCGCGGGGAATTAAATAGAATATCCGTCAAAAACATCTAATGGACGATATAGTCGCAAAATCTCCTGGACTGAAGATAACTTACTGCTTTGTTTGGATATGGAGCCCATTCACTTTTCCAGTCTGAATTTTTGAATTGTGCGGAGGCTGGGTAACAATCCGTTTCCTCAACATCTATTAAATCTCGCTGAGAGCTTAAATTTTGAATTTCATACACCCGAACCTTCTTGAGCCGCAGGCTCCTCAAACGCATCACACCATTCACTTAGCAAGCCTTCAAGAGGAAGTTCGGAATCATCATTCATGGGTGGTGTATTTATGGCGGAAAGAGCTCCATGGTAGTCACTGAATTCTTGAATCGGATCAAAATTTGGCGAGTTCCTGTGGACGTCATCTGGAATAGAAGTTTCCAGAGACGAGATTCTGCTTGATGACTCTTGAGATCATGGGTTAGACATACCGCGATCGCCTCTTAACGGATGACAAGATTACCTGGTCTATTAGAGCGGACCGTATAATTAACCTCAGGAAAATAGTCTTCATCATCCGTTTTGTTTCTAGCCCGGACTGCTGCAAGGTGTTTCTGAGAGGTTGCATGCACCCTCGCATTGTTGAACTCCATCGGGTTAGCGTTCTTACAGAAGCGGCATCTGGCTAATCGCGCTTCTTCATAGATCTCAAATTCTAAAATGGATTTAGATTCTGGAATTCCGCAAGTTATTGTTTACCTGAAATATTGAGTTTTGAACCCATCCGCAGACCAGTGGCACAGGACGCGGACGCTTGCGTCACACGCAGGTCACATGCTTACGAAACCACCCAGTTTTTGCATCCAACCATGTCATCGTCATCACCTTCGGTGTCGACCGTCGTCGTTTCCCCCCAATTTCTGTCATCCAGCATTCCCATCAACAAACACTCCCACTTAAGACTCATATTTGAAGGATCCGGTGTAAGTCTGAGACCTTTGAACCGTTCTTTTATGCTCAGCCGGTTTTAGGAACCTGTCGAGGTTATAGTGCCGTTACACTGCCAGAAGTGCAATAACGCGCAGCAACAAAGTCAAAAGGTGAGTAGGAATACGCTCCGGAAACATTATCTCAATAATACCCCACAGCGTCCCTTCACCTTCGCCTCAAGTCCATTTCCCTTCGGTGTCCTCGTCGACTGCCCCGCCACTCAAAGCGAATGGACGAAGTTGGCGTCGGATGTTTACGGATGGCTCAAAAAATTAACTGTTCAAGACCGTATGACCGATGAGTGGCGTTGGGCCATCAATTATTTTTGGATATGTTACCTGGCAAGCTCCCCGCTCTTCCCTGTAGTCACAAACCCGGCGATTGATTGGGACCCTGAATTCGCTCCGTTATATGGCGAATATCTCCATAATCGCACGCAGCTGACTATCCTTGGTAAATATGTGCAATCCGACACAAACGCAGAAGTCGTCGCTCGTCTAGTTGAATGGTTGAAGTTGCGGCAAACTTGGATCCTCGGGGGAGTAGATATCAAAGAGTTCCAACGAAAAGTCATTGTCAATGAACTTTAAAAGGTTTAGTTTGATACTTTGTGGCAATTATGATTGTTACTGCCCGAACTTTTGACCATCCGCTCCTCTATAGTATATACCTGTGCTCTGATTGTTGCCATTTTTTTAGTTTGAACTTTTCGCTTGATTGTTGTCTTGATTATATGTGAAAACTGATACCAGATCGTTGTTTAAAATTTTCGATGAATTCCTCTCGAAATACGTAGATGTAATTAAACTTGAATTCATTGCTATTAATCTTACTCTTGTTGTTAGTGAATATATTCAACATTGACTTTGGCACAAGCTGAAATATGCGGTACTTTTCTTGCGAAGAGCGCAATATTTGACATGGAAATGATTGGTTTCTTGAGGTTTTGGGAAGAGTGTAGTAATAATGTTGCCGTGAAATAACATGTCATTTTGGGAAGAGTGTAGTAGTAATGTTGCCTTGAAATGACTAAATATACAGGTCAAGCTTTGCATTGCTCTGATTCCTTTACGGGAACATGGAGAATCCGTGCTTGCTTTTGGCCACCATTAAGTTCTTCTGACGAGCCAATCCCTTATTGACGCCTTATTGCGGCTTAACGTTCATTATTTTGAAGAAACTGTCTCCGTTCATGCCGTGACTGCCGTGAACGGAATCATTCTTGCTTGCCGATTCTCAAACTCCGAATCCCGAGCGGAATTTCAAATCTTTTCATAAATCAGAGAAAATATGATAAGCGAGGAATCTAAGAAATCTCTACTAAAAACCTCAAAATTTCTGCAGAAAACGCTCGAATTTTTTGAGGTGATTAAATCGCCTCAAATTCTCACTTTTCTCGTCCGGGCGTGTAGCCCTCAAGCTCTCGGCTACACCCGACAAGGTTCGGTACGTGTGTCAAGCTCTTCAGGATAACACATTCACTATAACGATAACCCTACCAAAATACACGAAGCCCATCCAAGATGTTTCTACAATAATTCAAAGAAAAGCACGAATAACTAACTTCATTCAATAATTCGTAAAAGAGAAATGATTCGGTGACTATTGGGGTATACCGTGTGTGCGTGGCATGCACAATTATTAGGTATGATAACCATCAATGTATGAAGACCAGTGAAAAGAAGAGAGAAAAATATCAAATAGTTGTTGTTGTCGATTTTCCTCTCGGACCAAACAATCCAACAATCATGCAACGTTAGACCTTACGTGTGCGGAGCGGTCCCATAAAACGCCCCATGCGCCGGAACACCATGTATCCTTGATTTCGGCCCACTTTTCTGATGAGACGCACTCGTGTAGTGCAGCAAGATACGCGATCAGTACGATTTCCACTCGTGTTAACACCAGAGAACCTGTTGAGCCTGAGTCCGAGTCCGAGTCTGAGTCCGGGTGCCGTGAACGTTCTTCATCTGAGGACGACGAATCCTTCCCCTTGGCGATGCCCCCAATCTCAATCCCATGCATCTCGCAAAAAGCAGCAATAGTTTCAAATCCATCTCTAAGCGCATCCCAGTCCCGACTCGTCACATATCTTTCTGGATTCCATCTCTTTGTTCTTCCCGATGTCGACGTGTTTTCCGTTTGTCCGATATTGTCTGCGTCTGCGTCCACGCCTGCGCTTGCGCCTAATCCGCCTTCTCCGACAGGATATCCTTTAATCTTTAAGATGTACACTTTACTCTCTTCATCAAGGACGCCACCTATCCACGCAAGGGGCAATATCATCTTCCAGAATGGAGGATCGAGCACACGTTCGACCATCGAATCGAACATTGATTGTAAGAGTTTGGGTCGGCGGGCTAGTGATGTCGAAGAAGATGAGGCTGCGGTTGAACCAGAGTAAGAGCGGTATGACGAGGAGGGTGGATGTGATTGCGAGCGTGACGATGACGATGACGATGAAAGTGGTGGTGGGCTTTGACTCTTTGACTTGCGAGATCGCGATGTGTGATTAGAAGAAGAGGTTGATCTGGTCGTGATGGTAATGACAGATGTTCCATCGAGATAGTCCAAGATTCTTTCGGATCCGGAAACAGCCCATAACTCTCCCTGGTTTTGTTGTTGTCCTCTTCCGCCACCAGTTCCGGTAGAACACATCCTCCAATCAACGATAACCGGTACACTATAATGTACCTTCCCTGTTCTATTGCGCTGCATTGGCGGAACGCCTAGCTGCTTCAGGACAGGCTCCATCGACGGATAGCTTAACCACACTGTAGTGTATGGTATCTGTTTGTAGTTCAGGGCCAACCTGTTTCAAGACATGTATGAGGCTTCCGGTATACCCGCAAGGAAAAACGTGGAGCAGCGTACCGAATCTTCCATGTATTGGGGTGCCTACGTATGTTGGAAGTAGGATTGCCATAAAGGATAAACGTACGACCAAAAAGCAAAGACAATGAGTGGCGGGGAAGGAAGGATGAGAAGATAGGAATAGCAGGAAACCAAGAAATCAGCGTAACGTTCGTACAATGTACGACAAGGAACGCACCATGGGACTGCACCCCGCGCAGACTTGAGATCGAACAACCAGACCACATCATTCTGCTTCAAAGCTCTCGGTTGCACAGACCTGGGGGTCTCCTCGATGACCGCCTCTGTTTCATTGTTCTTCGTCTTTTTCTTCATCTTTGTCGATACCGGATCATTGATGTTCCGCTGGTCTTCCCGTTCATTAGAACCCCCCGAACTCTGATGAGCGACTTGCACCTTATCCGACCTTGGAAATAAAAACGTGCCTCCAGATATTATCGCGTGTTGACGCACTTGTGTCATCTCTGGCGTTTTGATTGATGTCGCCGTCGTCGTCACCGGAGAATGTAATAGTATCGGCGCTGGTGGCGTTGGGCGGGATGACATTGTTGCTGAAGATCGCTGCGCTTTCGGGGAAGACGAAGGCGAAGGTAAAACCGGAGAAGAGGGTGGTGATTTGGAGAACCAAGGTGTTAGAGTCAGCCATTCAGAAGGTTTGGGCAACGGATAGGGTATAAAGGAAATTGGCATAATCATGGATGTCGTCCTGTTTTTTTTTTCGTTTGTAGTTTTGTTGATGTCGTAAACCGTGATGGGAGGAAAGAAATGGAGGTTTAGTTGTTACTGAATGCGATAAAGGTTGAAACAAAGAGAGGTCGGATGTTATATATACGTGGTGCTTTATCCGAGTTTGGAGATCCCCAGTATGCGATGAGTATGACGACGTGACAGGCTATGACGATATGACCGCTTCTTTATTAAATTGATCGAACAGGGGGCGTAACTGGAAAGTGGAGAATGTGTGATATTGGCAATTGGAAAAGAAGGAAGAGACACAGGTGATGTGGTTGTATTGAATCGACGTGGTGACAATTTTCGTTATTCGTTGTGTAGGTTTCTGCCAACCAATCTCCAAGCCTTTCAGGACGGGCAGGGTGGTCAAGACCGAGGAAGAGAAAATGTCTAGCTACCAGTCGCGGATCGAACGTGGCTGACTCCCGGCGTCGATGCTACCCTATTGAGTAATGACTACGGCCAGAAGACTCAAAAAGGCTAAGAACCAAGGCAACGAGTGATCAACCGCTAAGAAGTACCACAGACAGGATGAAGCTGCGTCCGTAATGAGACCGTTCGTATTTACGCTCGTGCGTACGCAAATTGAAGAGCCAGATGAAACAAAGGGAGGTGGCTGTGGCTGTGGCAAGTGCCAGGGGAAAGAGACTAAAGATAAGACCGTAGGGTGAAATGCCTTTTTCTCTTGGAAAGAATTAATTTAGCCTAAGAAGACGGGAGCAGATCATTAGTTATGAGAGAAATGGCAGAGGGTATAAGGGACGAACCTGGATCGTCGGGCGTAGGTACGTTTAGCGTGGGGGTTGGTGTTGGTGCCAGCGTGGTTCAAATCTAGATTGGAGTTGAGAGAAAGACTTTCAGACTGTACGACGTTTGGTTACAGAGGTCTTGAGAAGCAACAAGAAAAGAGGAAGAAATTGTGACTTTTTGGCGAGGAAAAAAAAGCTGGGAGGTGGATCAACAAGGTGGCGTTAGGCTGAGCAGAACACGGGACCGACGTTTTACACAATTTCAAAAGCAACTACGAGCAGCTAGAAGTCCCAATAATGCTCAGAGAATGTCGAGTTAGTGGCGATACTTGAGCTTGGATGTGCTGAGTAGTATGTGAGAGAGGAGAGGGTGGTGACGGGCGTCAGAGGCGAGTCAGGGGCGACCAGAAAACCGACTAGAGGTCTTATACTTCCGGTGTATCCGGTTCTAAAATGAGATGAGACAGCGACAGCAATTTGATCAGAGCTGTAATCAAGGCTGTGATAGGATATCTTGGTGAAATTCCTTGGATGTATGGCATGAGATGCAGAGACGTTCGCGTTAGGTTCCGTGCTTACTAATGACACCCGGTGGAGAGCAACCGGAGAACACAGAATCTCCCACAAGCACTGTTCTGAAGCCTGAGAGAGAGAAACAGCTAGGAGAAAGAATCAAACCTTTTTGGAGTGTTTTCCTTTATTTATATGTGAGACTAATCCTAATCTAGCCCAAATTGCGGATTCGCCCCAAAATCCGAATTTGAACCCCTGTTTTGCATCACGATGTCCAGTGCCAACATTGCCTCTCATTGCCTCAGCAATAGTTTCACTCAATTTTGATTAATCACCGGTATTCTCATACATTGATTCTGGGGTGCCTTCCAATTGTGACGTTGACACGGACATTTGCGATCATCGGTGTCGCATGATGGGGGAAGACATACTCCGCAGGCTGTTACTTGTCAATGAATAATGTATCGTATGTCCATACCAGGCTCTAATCGTATACCACCGTTACTGTCAGCTGCTGATATATTCTCTGTGTATATAGGGGAATACGAATTTGCCGTCCTGAAATTCGTTTGAACAGCCGTGGCGGCCCATCGATTATCCGAGCTCCTAAGCTTGAATATAATGGTATCAGATCTGCATATGAATACGGTATATATATATAAACCTATCCGAAGCTCCAAAACATATTCTCTGATACATCGCCTCCCCCACTTTATAATTGCTCATTTGAGCACAATTGATTTATTTTCTTCGAAACAGGAACTTCTAACGAATGAACTCTCATGTGAAGACCTTTAAACCTCAACTGTTTCAATTATAGAACGAAGTTGCTAGGACTCGAGATACCACGCGATTCCAGAGCAATGATCTACGCGTTGGACCGGGTGCTAATGGTGCAAATACAAATTACGATATTAAAGTGCGAACTCTTGACCTGGATATCACGAAGATGCCTATCAACCAAAACTGTCAACTTCTCAAAAACAAAAACACATATTGGTGAAATACGTAGTAGTTGTTACTGGCGCCGGTACCTGGACATTATTCTATCGCTACTTCAAATTCAATGTTGATACACATGCAAGGGAGACGATTTTATCGAATTGGATATAATTGTGTTTCTTCACATGTATTTCAATACAATTACTCTCATATATCATATCTGCTGGCCTTCTCAGGCTTCCTTCCGAGGACTTATTTAAATGGATGAGTCATAACTTTAATAAAGATCAAGTCGTAAGACATGGAAACTTACCTATTTTTATTCTGTGTCTTGAGTTCTTCGTCTAGTTAGGACCTAGAAAATACGGTTTAATTACGGTGCAGCAATTTGAATTCGAATTCTGACGAGATCTGACGTGTCACACGATGAAAACCGGCCTTCTGCATTGGCTATATTCCTGATGAACAACTTTACTTTAGAAATTCTTCAAATATTCGTGCACTCTAATGCAATCTCATTCAGAACAACCAAATTGCTCTCTTCCAACACCGAAAGCGGATCAACGATGGGCTAGTAGTTCTAAATGCGCAAAAAGGAAAAATTGATAGACGGTGGGAAACGGGCAGCTGTTACACTAGAAATACGATTACTCACAGATACTAGGCTTATTTATAAGAGGGAGAGTTGCAAGAAAAAGGCCCAGTATTTTCGGTCAGTGTCTAACTCGTTCAAGAATCAAGGATGACATGATGTTGAAGATAATCGTAACGAGTGCAGTGGGTCTCCGGCAGCAGCCGCAAAACTTCGAAGAAAGGTTCACGATGTTTGCTGTCAATACATCATGGCACTGTCAGCATACGCACGAAAAATTGAAGAGGACACACGTACTGGGAACGGACCTTTATACGCTACTCGACAATAGATCAAACGACTCAGAGGGAAAGAAGATAAGTAAGAAGAATTTGATGAAGCTTGAGCTTGAGCCAGTCAAGCCAACGAGAAGAACGCGTGTATAGACCAAAACAAAATAACGACGACAACGCTATTTAATAGCAATAAAAAGAAAGAGAAAAGTACGTCGTCGACGTGATCGCATAAAAACATTCAATTATTTGAATTTCGTGGGATGGGAATTGAATCTGGCAAAGCTTAGTTTTGTGTCAAGGATGACGGATATTACACCTTGGGGACGGATTTATGCTAGATTCTTATACCCGAGTTCCAACTGAATGGGAACCAGAAAAAGCCTGTAAAGCATCGGGTAAGGACAGGGCTGGGAAAAAGAATCAAAACAAGATCAAAGTGGCACGGAAAATGAATCTGCATTGGGCTGGCCAATTTGAAGGATAATGCATAAGGAATAGAACGGAAACCAGACATATGTCACGAAATTTAAGGTTGCCAACTAACTGGAATTTGAACACACTGGTTGACACTTCTTTCGTCCAGTTAGTTCAATTGAACTGTTTCAGCCCAGCTAGACTCCATGAGTCATAGAGACGAAGGAGATGCGTCGAAACCGGGAGAGATTTCAAATACACTATTATAATATGTATAGCCAACTCTGACAGAACTCAAAATTGGACCTACTTAATGTCGATTCAAATTCAAAACTTGAAGCGTGTTAGTTAAATGCAGGGGAAGCCGGGGAGAGATTCACCAAGGGCAAATTGAATACGCTGGGAATAAGGCCATCTATTACAAAGATAGTGGGAACGCATTGTAAAAGAAAAGAAAAAGAGCTTGTAATGCAATGTAATAGGGAGCCACTCCACTGGGCCCTCGAACTCAAGTATATATGTTTAAACAGGTAAACAAGAGTTTTTTGGAGTCCAAGTCAGTTGCGTGATCTCTTACTTTATTGGGAGTCAATGTTTTCATAGTTAAGGAATCGGACTTCCTTTATATAGCTGTATATGATGACTACGGTTTAAATGTGTTGGAATTATGTGTGCAATCTCACATGACTCGTTATATTTAGCTATACTCTTCCTGTAGGTCTGATTAAGATCAGTACTGATATTAGATATCCCGCATAGTAGTTTCCTTATGCACAGACCATATCAGATAGTATATAGTATTCAACCTGTAATTACACTTCTCCTCATCAGGTTATACTACCATACGCCTCCTATCTAGAGATCTCTGAGTCGCTACTACTACTACTCAGACATTAAGTCTTCATAGACTCGTCGAAGTATAAGCTGACTTAATCCAACAAAATGTATATCTCAACACAAACAACCTGAACGAATTAGAAGTCTTAAAGAAATTGAGTGTTTTCATCTCACGTCAGTCACGTGACGCTCTAACAATATGATTTAATTCATCTTAGAGTTAAGAAAATTAAATGGAAAATTCCTAGCACTAAGAGAGAGAGAGAGAAGAAAATACAAATCTAGTTACAAGATCTCCCGCCACGATTGCCACATCCATTCTGTAAAATTACATTTTTAGTAAGCTCACTTACTGTTCCAACATGTTACATATATAACGTATAACGTACAGCGACTGAATGTATGTCTATGAGTAAACAAGCTTATCGCGAAAAAGAAAAAGAGATGAGAGTGCTGACCATTAGTTTCAGTGGGAGGAACGGCCGCTGGATCAGTCACAGTAGGCTAAAATATGAGTCAGTAAGAGTTGGCGACCTTATATGCCATATGAAAACGTACAAGAGCTAAAAGAGACATGAAGAATGATGAGTGATATTTCAATTTCAAACTGCACTATCAAAGGACTCACTGATTGACTCGGCACGTGGTGTGATATTGCAAGATCTGCCACCTCTGTTTCCACAGCCATCAACCTATGATAGGTTCACATTGCTGCGTCGTCGAATGTACTATGAAATACTTACAGAAGCTGGAACAGAGGCATTTAGTTATTTATTACTATAAAATAATGTGATGTTACTCACCAGATTGTTGAGGAAGGGGGGACGCAATGACCGCCCAGGTAGCAACGAGCGCAGTGAGCAAGGTGGAGAAGTGCATGGTGGATAGTATGTAAGAAGAGATGTGGGTGAAAACCTTCAAGGCTGAAAGAAACTGTAATTTGTTTCTGGGAGTATGTGAAATATTTTGTCGTTCTTTTATACGACTCAAGAGGTGTATCACGTCAGAAATACACTTACGAAAACGGAGCACAAGATAAAGTGACTTCATTAGTCAAAGAAAGGATATCAGGGATGCACTCCGTAGTGAGAAACCACTGGAAAAAGGTTCAACCATCTCGGGAATAGTGGGTGCATAATGATAATCTTGATTGTCAGGCTTGAAAGAATTGAGTACCTAAAAAATTTAGAAAATCTGGACCGGAAGTCTAAAATGACTAGCAAATCAGAAGCATACCTTACTTTTTCGAGTAGAACGCTAATACAGCTGTCCAAGTCGATCGACAAGTTGATGAATCATCAACCCCGTGATTAACATAACTCCAATGAGTATAATCTGTAAACATCCCTTCATTTTCATCAGTTTAAAAGCCGAGGTCTTCTTCAGTTTCCATTTTAGCTACCCGGTAGAGTATCTGGTTGGGTAATACTAAGGGTACTGGCTCGGCTGAATCTGCTAAATTCAAATGAAACGAACCATATTGGAGAAAAGAAAATCAGCGGCTCACAAGATCAGGAATCTTAAAACCATTCAGGCTCGGATAAGTCTATTATTCTAAATGTGGAGGACGGATTCTACCGATACTCCACTCATGCGCCAGTCTGGTTTAGAAACCCATCCCGAACAGGAGTGTCGCTTCCCGGGCTGGTTTGTCTCAAAAAAGAGTTCTGTACAAGGAATATTTGTGAGGAAACGATAATAATGAGGAATATGCGTATTTACTTTCTTTGCCAGGAAACTGGAAAGAAGGACTGAAAAGAGTAATGGTTGCTTGGAAGTTACTTGGAAGAGACACCGGCTCCGTCTATCTAATTATGATAAAATAATTAGAAATACACCGATTGATGACCGATTTAAACGGTATCTATGCATAAAATTTCTTTGCTGATAGTGCCTTGCAGGTAACCATTATTTTTACAATGCCGTGAAGGCACGCTGAACGATGGGCGAGTATTTTTTTAATAGAGGAATCATATAAGAATAACCGTAGCGCATGATTTCAACAAAGCCCGAACATCACCACGTCAATCTTCTTCAAGAATAGTCCAAGTGATTCGGTCAGGTTAGAGGCGGTGTTGAACAGGATTGTTGAAAGCATCGTGCCTTTAGATGTCGTTTACATATGGTCTAGTGGTGCTGACGCTCGCTCCGGCTATCCTAAAAATGAAAAGTCTGTCCATTTTAAGTGATCAGGGGTCCAGGTTCTCCTTGTAGCGCTTTAAGAACCAATTGCTGCGCATGAAAATGTCAGAAAATAATAGACTGAAGATTATACCATAGAGAGACGACCCTGTCCAAACCAGGAACTTGAAATACAACCGAATTACCTCATACAATGAGCTGATGAGCTGCAACAACGTGTACATACGCATTCACAAATGGCTTTTCAAATCACTGGTGATCGCGTTCTGAGGAGAACAATAATCGTCACGGGAACACAGACTCTACTATGGACCTTCGTGCAATGGAATCGGAGAACAGGCTGGATAAACGTTCAATCTGAAGCATTTCGGGAAGTAATCCAGATCAGATCCCTTTCTCATAGGGAAAGAAATAGATACCTCAATAAGCACATTTTGAGCTTCGAGCTTTTATAGCTGAGAAACAGCCCTGACAATTTGTGCTCATGTGTGCTTACAGTGCCTTCAGGGAGAGAAAACCACGCACTCGTGTTGTACCTCAAAGGTCAAGTTTCCAAGGAGTGACCAAATTTTGCAACAGTCCTTAGAACTTCGAGATCGATATCGCAGTATCTAAAAAAATACTTTTGGTTAAAAGATATTAGTACATCAAACTTGAACCTGAACAGACCCGTGATCTTGGCCGAACATGTCGCACAAATGAAGATTGCTCTACGACACGGACTGGAGCCGCAGGACCAAAAGACCAAGGTTCTCGTGTTGGTGTGAGTCATGCGGAGGAGTTTAAATCCGACAATGCGACCATAATTTTACTTTTACTTGATGTCTTAATATAACGCCTTTTTCGATTCAAACCTTCACTTTTTAACGTATGATCGAGTTAAACAATATTCAAGAGGTGTATCATACCAATACATTGGAAACAGTTTTCTCCCGAAAAAGAAGAATGGGTCCGATGGAGAGATTTAGATGGATGCACCAGTTGCAGATGAAGGGCGTCCACTGTCGTTGCGACACCGCAAATGCCAGTGCGAAACAATTTCAAATGCCGCATCGGCAGTTGACACGCTCACGTAAGCAATTTGAGCCTCTAAACTTCTTTTGGCTCTTTGTTTCTAAACAGCCATGAACGGTCAGTGAACTTGGGTTGATTTGATTTCAAATAGGCCGCAAATCCTTTTCTTCGCTCAAATTGGCTTGTATGAGGAATTAATACTAACGGTAACGAAAGTACGTGCTCTAATGGGGTCAAAAAAGTGGGCGAAGCTTTTTAACGTTGGTATATTCAATGTTTTTCTAGGCTTCAACTTGGCGGCGTCTTTGCATCAGGGTTCTCTGAAGAGCGGACTTCTTGCAACATGCACGTCCCTTACGATATCCTTAGAGAGATAATATATCTCTCCCACCAGTACATACCGAAACCAGAGGAGATTGACGAACCCGAACTCGATTTACATCTAATATCTCCTCCGATAGCTGCATCTCATGTCTGCCGTTCATGGAGATATGATCTAATATCAGATCCGTTCATGTGGACGTGCCTGTCAATTCCAAAAATTAAACCGAGCGGAATAATCGAGTTACTTCGTCGATCAGCATCCGCTCCATTAAACGTATTTCTCGCCATAAAGCATCCTTACGGCCGAGACTATTATCGTGTGGCTGCACTGAAAGCCCTTTTTCAACAAATCCATCGTTTCAGGATTTTACATCTACAAGTCAATATTTGGGGGTCCTATCGCCCTAGAACGCCGTCCGTCAATCAGTTGGAAGTGTTGATACAGACAGTGTTACCATACCTCCGACAACCCGCACCCATTTTAGAGACATTCCGCTTTTGGCACAAATCCACTTCTCGCCTCGATCAAACATACCTAGAAACGCTCTTTTTAAATGAAGCACCCAATCTCAAACAGATTCACTACCGGCCATCTTTCGACTTCCGAGAGTCCAACTGTTCCCTATTTCGCGATCTCTCCGAACTCTACATCACTCTGCCTGATTTTTCAATAGAACTTGGCCAACTTCTAGACTTTATCGGACTATCCCCACGTCTCAAATTGCTTCGTCTTTATAGCGACGGGATTTCATCAGTAGCTTATCAGTTCCCTGATTCATTCCGCGAGGTGAACTTACCCCTCCTGGAGAGGTTGATAATCGAAGTCAACTGCATATCCGAACTTGTTGATTTGATCTTAGAATGCGTAACCTTTCCGGAGTGTACGAATTGGCATATCTCAGTTCGACATCAACGTCATAACGACTCCCCACACTTGCCCGAACTCCTTTCTCGAGCACAATTCACCACGTCACAGATTGCATTCAATCGCTATAGGGGTATTGACCTAACTCTTAAAGAAGAAGAGCACGGTCCACAATATTTCAATCAATTTTCTCGGAATAAACTGATGCTTATGTTCGATGGCTTACATCACTTTGCCATACTCTGGAATACAAGTAATCCATATATTGAATTGTCTCGCATCACTTCTTTGGACCTTTGGTTCGAGACCACGGCGGAATCTTCAGCATTCTTCAAAATCCTTCACGCTATGCGAAGTCTCAAATCCTTGACACTCAGACAGAAGACTGTAGGACCTTATTATGATACTGATGAACCATCCATATCGTGTTTATCCGCATTGTTACCCTGGAAATCGATTATCAACCTTGAAGCCGGCCTAACGGAACAGGTCCACCCGGCTCTATCGTCGCTCTCCATTCTTTCGATAGAGGACGATGCTCCCTTCGCTGACTTTATTTCATCATCCTCTTCACCAACCACGCTTCCCTGTCCACTTCTACAAGAATTAACTGTGGAACTGAGCGAATCATTGAATAAACACCATGCATCTATGCTCCGCAAACTTTCTGACAGACGACGGGAAGAGGCACATTCTCTGCGGATATTGGTTCATTGCCCCGATATAGAGGAAAGTGTGGGATCCATGATACAGACCGGAGAAAACGATACGATTCACCTCATCACCGACGGTTCCCTTTATTAGTACTTGAAAAAATACCTTTACATACAAGCGGAAAGTCTGTACATATACTATGGGCATGTAGTAGCGTTGATTCATTGCAGGTATCGGTACTAACATATGTACGTAGCTAATAGCAGCTGATTAGACGCAGATTAGACGCAGTATCGCAACAACGCATCTTTTATTGAAACTGAACCCTGAGAGAATCTTTAATGATAGTCTCGTTGGTATGAATTTCAGGATTTTCGTTCCAGGAATTTGAAGAGCGCCCGAGCAATAATGAGGATATCTAAACTTGTATGGTAGCGGAAGAATTTGAAGAAAAACGTTCGATTCGGCCCCCGACCGGGTATTCCCGAGGATTTACTCTTGTTCCCACAACTTCCACTCACTCGGCCGCACCACGACGGTATCCATGTTCGTCAGAACTAATACACATTCATGTTGTATCCAAAAACATATCTGATTCTTCTCATACCGACGGCTAACATTTTTCTCACATGCGCAGATTTTACATCGCCATACCAGATCAATTTATACAACCCATAAGGATTTCGCTGGACGATATATCGCCACGTACTACTAGTAGGACTACGGCCATCAGCCTTGATAAGTCTTATTTAGTGTTCTAATCCCAACATGATTTGACTAACAACTCCATATTTACCGATTTTCATGAAGAGCGGACGAAAGAAACCGTTCCGGAGGATAGTATTGTTGCTGAACCTTGGTCAGCATGTCTATACTAGACACCTGTGGTAATTCACTATACACACGATATTATTTTCCATCTGACACACGTCAACCAATATTGTAAAGTCGGTAGAAATAGTTATGGAATAAACTATCGACTTTGCGTAAAATAGAGACTTGCGAACGTTTGAAAGACTTAAGTAGAGTGAGCAGATGAGAGTTTTAAATCTTCGTTATTCGAAGTCTGAGGAATTTGCATACAAAATTGAGTGTTTATATAGATTTTGAGATAAAATAAAAAAGGAAATGGTTTGAGTCATAATTGGAGTCATAAAGTGAGTCAGGATAAAAAGAAATATGGATCCGGAAAGTGAGTATGACTCGTTGAGTGAGTCAAAGCGGCGGTCTCGGTAAGTCGACCCTTACAAATATCTACTGCGCTAAGGATCGGCACCGTACCCTGACTGTACGAAATACGGCGGATCTCATACAAGTTGTTGGATGGCCCCCCAATCGTCCTTGCTTCAAATTTTGTTCTTGGAGCCTTTTACATCCCTCCATCTCGCACATTGTCTGGCAGACCGTGAATTTGCAAAATGCTCACACTTCTTCCACAAAGAACTTTCAGGCGCCAATGATCATTACGATCACGATGGGTCTAATGCTCGTCAATACATATACGCTCATGTAGACTGAGAAAGTATTATTGGTTTTTGGAACTTAATTACGAACGGCTATATTGGATTTACCAATGTCACTTACATGGTTTTACAGGGTTTATCAGCATGCCCAGGGATGTCTCTGCTTTTTGCTGGGTTGTCGAATCTGAAAAGTCTAGCTATTATAAAAGCAGCATTCACAGCATTCTCTGCGCATATATTGACGAGTGCGCCTCAGGAGAGTGGCAGGAAAGATACCGGAATCAGTGACTGTGTGTTTGGAAAATAGAGGGAAAATTGGGGGAAGATCAGTTGTTCTTTGTAGATACTGGTCTAGTATATATACAATTTCTGAAACACTGAAGCTACGCGTTGTGTAACGTGACTCGGTAATATCGCGCGTTTCGGGACTTTCCATGCGTAGCCCGTCTCGGACCTCGTCAATATATGCAGAGTGTTTTCGATGCCTGGCAATGTTGGTACCACCCAAAGAACTCTTGGAATACTCTCCAGATCTGCGAGGGGATCCGTGGTTGAACTCTTTCTGCGCAGATGCGAATCTCTGCAATAATCCTAACATGAAACCGACGTGTACTATTTCCGAATTTCACTGTCCTTTGTTATGCGAAGTAACACTAGAAATCATTTTCCCGTTGTTGGAAAAGGATGCAAGATTACTTCATGCATGCTGCTATTTGTGGCGCACGACAGGCTGTCCCATGCAAGTCCACATGGATAAATGAAGACACTGAACGTTTTCTGGAATTGCAAGATATTGAAGACATCGATGTGTCCAGACTTCGGGCCTCGTCAAAATGGTACACTAGTGCTCTCAGACGCCAAGGTATGCATCCTTCTGATTGTTAGACAATAGATAACCGGTTTTTGCATCCATCTCGGATCTTTGTTTCGGAGTTCTGACTTATATTATTCATACAGGTGTGCCGCCTTTAGAATAATGGTTCTTTTGAATCAGGAAGATAATCGAATATCAGGGTGAATTAAATGATCTTATGTTCAACGCGCATATATGCTACAAATATACATATTTATTAGAATTTCGCCGTGGCACAATAATTCTGTTGCTTTCTTAGTGAGATTGTGGGCATTGGATGCCCGACATTAACCAAACTTTAATTTCGTTTTGGCGTGAACGCGCAGCCTGCGTAGTCTCTGCCAAACAGTGAAAGTCCTTTTCTCAATTACCGCACTTCAGTATATTTTGAAGTACGCATAGGCTCATATTATTTGTGTCCTCATGTTCAACACCATTGATGATAATTTGTCGAGGAGATCTGAAAAGTTTGATCAAGCCGAGTTTGACCAAGCTAACGAATTGAAGCGATTCGGATAAAAACATTGAAATGAAATAACTTGTTTTTGGTCGTACACGTTCGACATACTTCACAGTCGTTACTAATCATTTTTTATATACATAAGCAAGCTGTATTCAAGTTTTCGCAAAGCGATCAATCACCGGTGGAGCTTGGAGAGCGCTTATCATTGGATGTTGAAGACATTACATCCGCGCAACGTTGTTTGGTTGCAGGCTATGCACCACTCTTCGGTATTGTTGATCCCAATGGGCTACGCATAATATTAAATATTTCTTTGTCTTCGTGTGAAACCTCGAATCAGCTACATACCTGCAACTTATCAATGAACTCAGTAAGAGGAATGGCACCACGAGTACCGAACAGACTGAGCGTATGGAATTCAGGATCCTCGGTGCCATTTTTGAATTTCATGGTAATTAGAGGTTCAGGCGAATGTGCAGGTTGGGAGACTTCCAGTGCGACAACTGCGGCATATTGCACTACACGGGAAAAAGAAATTTAAAAAGCCTGAGTTGCGCTTATATTTGAAATTTTTGACTTTCACCTACCAATACCGGCAATGGACGGGTCAGCAAGTGCAGCATCGGTGACGTTGAACAAGCTGATGAACGGTTTGTAGCTGATTTCGTCTAATGCTATTTTCAAGCCGCTGCTGGTGTTGGCAATAGTAGTAAGAGTTGAGATCAGAGAAGGTATGATGGTTTGAATGGCAACTATGGGAAAAGTCACGACACGCGAACTAAATACTATTGAAATGGGCTCACCGTTTCCGATACCTCCAGGCGTGACATCAGTGAAAACGCCGTTCTCATGGAAGTTTGCAAATCCATAAGCTTGAGCAGCGAACGTCGGAGGAAGCTCATTGAAAAAAGTGGCGTTATGAATCATATTAACATTTGTGAAGTCAAAGATCTAAAACAAAATTTAATCAATAAAACTTCGTATTTGTGGGATTGAGTTTATGTACGTTGAACTGAAATATTGGTCAGACCCATAAATATTTTTCATTTAACACTGGCGTACCATGTTCGTAAAGTTGATTGGCGTTCCCTCCGGCAAGAATGGCTGTAGTTTCTCCAAGAACGGCTGAGCGATTGCAGCTTCCTGCAAGAAAATACTCGAATCAAAGAACGCTGCAGTGTGCGCGTCCAAGTTCTGCAAGGAAAAGAAAAGATCAGGAAACAGTATAAAAGATGCAGCTTTTTTGGACGAACTGGACAAGACGTGAAACCTTCGAGAGAAATATCTAAGTTGGGTTCCACAGACTCAACAGGGATATATTGGTATCCACCGAGCGGGGAAATAACGGTTGTCCCATTAGCAAGGGTGATATTATTATCAGTCGTTGGTGGAAACAGGCCTTGCAAAAGACCATAGACAGAGCTCAAAATAGTCGCTCCTTCTCCTCCTGCGTCTGCAAGAACTTGAATTTGGGTTAGGTTAACCACGTCAAATTGAACCCCAGGAATAAAGCTTTCGGAAGCTGGATCGAGATATGTGTTTCTCAGAAAAGTGCCGAGTTGTTGCTCTTGAACCTATTACGAAATCGCGTGAACTGTAAATTCTCTCAGTTCTTTGTGAGGTATGTACGTACACTTCCCAAAGGGGTCAGGAAGGTTTGAGAAGGATCTAATGTAAGTGGGTCTTGGAAGAACTCGAGACGATCTCCGTGGCGAGCGAAAAGAAAAACACCAAGTAGGTCGCTTGATTTTACCATGGTGGATTAGAAGGAGGGCGAAATGAAAGAAGAAACCTCTTCAGAGACTTTATATGTTAACTGCAGGTCGTGCCTGCATTGATGAGTCCATGACAGTTAGATGCCGCCTAGTCATATGAATTCAATATGCGCAATGACACCGTGTGGAGTCGAAGATGCAGTGCGTGGAAATGGGGATCGGTTAGTGGTACTTAACCAGGCTCAAAGAGCTCACGAATCTGCGCTTTCAATACCAGATGTCTGATAATTGATGCAAATATAAGGGCGGCCATCAGTTTTTGAATATGGCGCCAATCCGAACATTCGACAACCTTCGTCTGCCGTCATGTCAAATCGGGGTTCAAAAGGTAAATTTTAGAAGAGCACGTTCTTAAACCTCCAATGTGGCGTTCGTGGAAAGACTGCGCTGATGTCATCTGAGGTACTCATGTCAGGAGCGTAGAACTCATGCTCACGATCCCTCAGGAGCAAATATATTTGAAAATAACGCACTAACCGGGTTTTTCGAATAGCCGATCAAAGCCAAGACCCTAAGAAGCTTTTTGTTGAATGCAATATTTATTGCCAGTTTTTCCATAAACTGAACAAAAAACCCTACTAAATTATGGCAAGTATGAACTATAAACAAGTAGTCCTCTGTGATTCACCAAGACAGTGTGTCATCATGGGAAGAAAGCGGAAAAAAGTGTCAACTCAGACGTACGAGGGCTTCCCGGGTTATTTAATTTGCGCCATCAACCATTCAATGATCATCTTCACGTGATCAGCGGCCGCTTCCGGTCGATCACAGGAGAACCAGACATCACAATTTCGAAGTGAATTTTCCCCCCTCCAAGAACTCCATTTAACGGATGATCATATGAATGATTGGATGCGACACTTCCCTTTTCACCTTTCTCCAACGGGTTTTGAAGTCGCGTGAGAAGTGTCTGTAGCAAGTTTCCCATAAGTCTTAAAAACTAGAAGTTTGAATGGTAAATGAATCAATGCAGCGTCATCTCGAGGTCGACCTTCATTTTCCCAACCCAGGTGTTCTTATGTCCCCACTTGCTGGAGTAAAGTAAACCTTTTACCTTTACGCTGGAAGGGTCATTCAAATTCAGGTTTAGCGCCGATATATCCAGAAGTCGGACTCGTTTAGCGTTGCTATATGTGAATAACCTGGGATTAGGCATCGCGTACCTGTGAACAGGAACTAAATGATCAGAAGGCAGAGCGGAAAAAGTCTAGGGCAACAATTTGTAACAAGGAACTCATGCGACTTGCGGGAACATAGGGTATTTACCTCAGCGTAAGGAACTGAAAACTGTTTCAAAATCAGTCAACCCTTCGAATTTTGGTCAAAGACGAAGGGACTTGGAGGCGTATGTGATGATTCTTTCGACTCCAAGTAAGGCTTCACTAGCTTCACTGTCAATCTCCGGCGTGTGAGCTTTTCGAGACTTCCTTTTGGACGCAATCCATTCAAGAAGGTCGGTTCTACGTTACAAGAAAGTATGAGAAGGGGTATTCGGGATAATGATGGCTACCTACACACCTTGAACACCCAATAATGGTTGCACCAGACAGTCTCAGCGCACTTGCTCTTTTTGACCAAGACGCAAATGATTATCGACGATTCTGTGACTCTTTTTTAATATAATTTCGGAAACTGATCTATCCTATTCGCCATGAAAGAAACTCGGGGATGGATGGCGCCTTAACTTGGGTTTTCGTACGTCGGTCGTCGACAGTCGGTGCGCGTTTTGAGCAACTGCAAGTGCTTAGTCAGCGGCTTCATATGGCGTTTGCAGCGCTGCATCTCTTGAGCTCTCAGCGATACTCAGTACTCGGCCCTCGCAATGCCACTCAGCCCTGAAAATGGCAGCCGCCAGAGGAGAAGTGAAAGTAAGGACGACCTGAAATGCCGAAAACTCGCTAGGGTTTGTGAATATTCATTGAACGTGTGCTGCTCAACACTCGTTTGAAGCTCTATGGACGCGACACGGCCCCGGCTGTTGAGCATGACGCGCTACGTCGCGTGGAGTGGAACTTAGGAGCTAAAAGATGTTAAAACACGGTTTGTGACTGTTTGAAAATAGATCAGAAAGACCTCGTTCACATTTCTCCCATTCTGCGTAGTTAACACGGAAATAGCAGTCGCATAATCCGGAGGCCTCTCAGAATATATAGCCAGATTAATGGGCTTGAACGTGTTTTGCTGGGTGATAGTACACGCTGGAACGTTTGTTTGGGGCTAATCATGAAAAAACGCGTCAATACAAAACGGCGTTCAAGTGTCAGTATGTAAATTTTTACCTAAGGCGGAAGTTCCATCTCCGAGTTGCATAATTGATATTCAATAAGTAAGGGTCAAATGTGCGTACAAGGTGAGAAAAGTGTTGTGGGAAGACTGGGCTGAAGAAGTCGGCTGTACATGTGAGGGATGCGCGATGTGTTGCAGGTGACGTGCAAGCTTGAGGTGAGTATATGTAGTATCAGGAGCCACATCCCTAAGGTTCTTTTCTGGACGGAGACCCACTAGGCGATGTGGGTTGTGTCGACAAGTGTGTTCTTCGGACTCGGGATAGGCAGCGACAGCGAAAGCTCGCTTCCTCAGAGGTCTGAGCTGGTACCAAACGTCGTGATTCTTGACATGGCTTTGGACCGTGGTACCCAATCGTCGACGTGAATGTGAGGATCATACAGATTGATAGTCTGAAAAGCACGGACGACGTCAACAAGTGGTTGGAAACATAATATGCACCAGTACGATAGCTGCGCGCTCAGAAGCCGCTGTTTCCGGACTGGGTATACCCGAGTGTTATCCTCCTCTCCATTTTTTCTTCAGGTCAGGACAAGAACACTGAGGCCTGAAGCCTGCCGAAGCGTCAGTTAGCCCGTTGTGGCTTTGGCTGTGTCCGGAAGAGACCGAAGAAACGAAGTTTGAAAATTTCAAACCTCAAATCCTTCACCAGGACTCGTAGTCGTATCCTGTGGTCATCATTCCACTTCTTATTGAAGTCAAAAAAATACTCCAAATCGACCGAAATACTCAAGGGAAATATCTTGAACAAGATTATAGCTGAAGACGCGTTAATGTTTGGTGGCTTTGTTTGGGGACACTATGGTGTCGGTCCACACGATGGTCCTGGCTCATCTCATCCCGTCCTTACCAAGCTTTGGCCAAACTATGTATGGCTCGTGGGAGAAAATGTGGCAGGTATAGTCCTTGAGGACAATATTAGGCAATATTATAGGCTCGCCTAAAAATCCCTTTTTTTATCGGTATTAGTCGTATCCACCGACAGTTGTCACCGTCCCTCTTCAGCTTCCACCTCATCAGCTTTGACGACCATGTTCCTTTTACCAAACACCTATAAGATATCGTCGCTGTGCTCAAAACGTAAACGCTTGGCTACAGACTCGGATGATGCCGAACACAACCACAAGAAACGTCGAGTGGTAGACGAAGATACAACATCCGATCATCCCACTGTGCTAGTCCTTCCTTTTGTCAGCCAGAACGTCGTACAAAACAAAAGTGGAACAAAAGTGACAATGGCAATGATAATTGGATCTAAAGTAAGAGAGCGCCTTGCGCGCGTAGAACAGGTAAAAGCCACATCTCCGTCTCGTCCTAGATCAGCTTTTAACTTCTTTCAATTCAGGAATCCATGCGAAAATCAAAATTCATTTCGAATGTAATCGAATTGACCCGTTGTAGCATCTGCGAAGAGCCCATACGGAACCCATACATGTATGTTCCTTCTTTATTGCAAATTATAATAGTGTCCCACGACTTTCCGTAACGGTCCCGCGACTGTCCGTAACGGTCCTGTGACAGTCATAACGGTCGCGCCCTTCAGCCGCGTCTGTCCCTAAATTCAACTATTACGGTCTCAATTCCCCGAACCATTCCCGTCACTTCCCTGAACAATATTCGTCACATGTGTCCAACCATTTCTGGCCCAACTTTCAATATCTCAACATTTCCTTGATAGATTTGGATAAATTTTTGATGATTGGATAGCTATAAGTAAGGAGAGTTTTGGAAAATTATTTAGAAAGCTTCAATCGCACATTTTCTCATGTATATAATATAAATTCAAATTATCATTTATTTCTTGCTCATTTCACAACAGAATGACACAGAGTACTCCTGGTTCAGAATATTCTTTTCATAACGATTCTCTTCATAATATAATGAACAAAGTACATATGAAAAAACAGTGCTACTGTGGATAAATATGTAGGTTCCATGCGAAATCCAGATGAGCGGCCTTCTCGGCCAAATCTCAGCTGGAGTCTTATAGTGAGCGCCTATTTGAACTTAAGCGAGATCGCCAAAACAGGCCAAAACTTGCTGAGATTCGCGAAGTCCCTGTTCATAGACGCCGAAAAACTGAGACGCGTCATCGATGTTTTGAGGGCACCATTCCGTCATTTTTTATTATTATAATTTGGAAATAATTTTATCTCATTTAAACCAATAAATAATAACTTTTTCGTCTTTTGACCTTGAAAATCGCATCAGTAGATGAGGAGGAATTGAAAGTTGGGACGGTGGAGGACAACTTCGGCAGAAATCAGACTCGCGCGGGACGTTAAGGACTGTCACGGGACCGTTACGGAAAGTCGTGGGACGTTATTATGGCATGCTTCTTTATTTTCAATCTCTCGTAATATATCATCTCCCCACTTCCTTTTAGACTTGAATGCGGGCATTCTTCATGCCATAAGTGCTTGAAACAATGGTGGTTGACATCACCAACGCAATTTCCTAATCCGATCGTCGCAATCTCAACAAATGGGGAACGTGACGACGAAGGGGTAACGACGTCAGAGAATGAATTTCATGGAGTTTCCTCACGAATTCCAAGACTTACCTTCCGGAATGGCGTTATTTCACCGTTCAAATGCGAGGTCGACTCTATCAATTCTAGTCGTCCAGGCTTGGAGCAGGTAGAAACAAACCTAAGGTATGAGCTAAATACATCAATGATTATCGTAATTTGTGATTTTTAAAAAAAGGCAAACGTTGGTGTTTCTACTAGTTACGCTGACAGGAGGCTCAGGCTGACTTACGGAAAACGTTGAAGCTCCGCTGGAGCGCGCCGAGGACGACGCCCGACTTTCTCAATCAACCTTTTCTCACTCCTGTAGTTATCAAATACCTTAAGCCTGTATTCGTTCGTGAGTATGCACCTAAATATAACCGCGTCATTTATCTGATGATGCCCAAGGAAACCATGGACGTGCCTAATACCTACAACGCGTTCGAAGCAAGTTCGCAGTACTATCGCGACGGGTTTGAGGGAAAGAACTCGACAACAGACTTTGGGGCCAACGCAAGAGCAAAGGTTGTGAAGGCAGGATAATGTATGTTTTATTGTTTCTCTGCCGCGTGAATTACTCTTCATAAACATGTTCTGTTCGACTACTGTAGTAGCAACCGTACTCAGTTGGAAGATCCTTTGAATTACGAGCTTCTCGAAGACGAGGGATACGGTTCTTCCCACCAACCTGGAACACAACCAAAATACGCATTGCTGAGGCGAACCAAGGCTCAGAATCATTTCAAATTCCACTCAGGTGGCCATCCAGGATCTATTGCTCCCGCATCTCCAGCACCCGTAACACGCAAACTGCGCTCTAAATCACCCATTTTTATTCCAACATCGTCTACTCCATCTCCCGTCTCGCTTGTTCAAAGGTGCCAAAGGAGCTGACGAAGGAGTTGACGAAAGTTCCAGAGGCGCACGACCTTGGAACGATGGACGGCGTGGGTATGACCGACTGTCCTCCTCCAATCATAGTCACCGACTCTTCTTCACCTAAACACGTCATTCGACTACTTCGTCAGCTAAAGAGACCTTCTTCTATGGCTACTGTCGATGTATCTGCATTCGAGATGTATCGACAAGCTGACAATGATAGGTAAAGAGTACGTTCAGTCTCTTTGTATATATATCCTCCTCAGCGATACTGATTCCCGTCTTCAGAATGCTTTAGGTGGCATGTTCATCAACAGCCCAAATACACAGAATTCGCCTTCCTCGCGAACTGGAATTCCTTATTCACGCTGTAGCTTCCGCAGTCCCACATCGTCGTCGCCGTCTACTTTCGTACACCCACCGATGGAGGTGAGACTTTGTACAGAACAATTCCCGCGGCGCACTGCGCCAACCTTTCTCCTCTACCAACGTCAGAACCATTCACCCAAGTTCACCACATCCTCCTCCTCGTCGCTGAGGCTTCCAACCACACCTCGTCCTTTCTTTATAAGTCCATTCCACTCACAAACGCTTAAGAATACTTTCTGCAACAATTTACCAGAGTTTAACTTTATCTTTCGAAGCAGATTGTTTGTTCTTCTAGAATTGTTGTCAACCTCGGCAAACTTCGCAGTATTTTTAATTATTGGAATAAAATTGTTTTCCTTCAACCGGATTGGTTGATCGAACTTCGAAATACACATCTTTGTGCCAAGTTGTCATCTACCTTTGCCACGCATACGTTGAACACGAGGCGTTTGACAGCGTGCATTAGAATTCAAATAGACCGGTAACGGTTCAGTTATTTTCTTGCAGCCTTATCAGCATTCCATCCCCTCAGCGTATAATCACATCGCCAGCGACTTCTACCATGTCCCAAACGGCTAGTTCTAACAACCTAAACGTGCATATCATTGACAATATCGAAACTCCCGACGACTTGGGGCAAGGTGGCGAAATGTCTGAAAGTATCGAATTGGATGACCCGGATGAACATGATGATAATGGTTCTTCGGGCGACCATGACCAACGTGAAGGAGCCGATGAGTCCCCTACCGACAGTTATAGGACAGCACCGACACATAATGAGTTAACTTCCTTGCACGAGGAGAAAAGCGAACACTCCTCTCAGGCTCGGGCCGGTGCTGCGCCAATAATTATAAACGACAAACAGGCGGACGAGAGTATAGATATTTTAATAGATCTCTTCCGAGTTTTTCTTGGTCAGGTTCCCCTTTTTGGGGTTCAGATGAAAATATCTCTGGCGCTGACGTTGTTAACTTGTAGAGACTGCATCCAACTCGGATCCGGAAACGTCCAATAACAATTCTAATCCTCCCCACACTCAACGAAACATGCCATTGCGCAAGAGGCTTCTTGGGCTGAAAAAAAGATTATCGCCAGACGTTGGTTGTGAGTGTTTCTTTAAGTGACTCGATGTCATCTGTTCACTTTTAACATCTCGCTACATAAGCAAATAATCGATACAATTACGAGCAAAAATATCCACGAGATCGATTTGGAGAAGAGACAGCGCCAAACGCTCGGATTTGGTTGACTTACCTTGACGAAGCCGAGGCATCTGATCGCGAGAGAGTAGAAGGGTGGAAAGAGACGGTTGATGTTCTCTTAGTTTTTGTAGGCAGAAGTTTATTTGTTATTATATTTTTCAAAACTTATCTCTCGTTTCAGGCTGGTCTCTTTTCTGGTGTTATAACGACATTTATTTCACAAGCTTCTCAAAGCCTCCGTCAAGATAGTACACAAGTCACTGCGTCACTACTATTCGAAGCAGTTCAGATACTACGGGCACAATTCATTGGCCTACCCATAAATAATGTACCAAACTCAACGATAACCCCTACTTCGCCATTCACACCGTCAACAAATGCATCTTTGGTAAACGGTCTATGGTTCACCAGTCTGGCGATTACGCTTTCTGCAGCGCTATTTGCAGTCCTTGCTAAACAGTGGTTATATTATTACATGGCTTCAATTTCTGGAACGGCAAATGAAAAAGTGAGGGCGAGACAGTTGCGGCTCAATGGTTTTGAACAATGGAAAGTCGCAGCCATAGTCGACCTCCTCCCCATTCTCCTCCACCTCGCTGTCGGTCTGTTCCTCGCTGGGATTATAATACTATTGTTCCCGCTGGACACTCACATCGCCTGGACCATCGTCGTCATCACAAGCATCACTTTTACTCTATATTTCATCTCCGTGATGTTACCCATTCGGTATTCGGCATGCCCGTACACAACCTCGTTGACAATTTATGCTGGAATCTTTTTTTTCGTTCTGCGAGAAATTCTTCGCTGGGCTAGGACGGTCTTGGATAAAGGATTTCGGGCTGCTTGGAAGAGCGTGAATTTTCAGGCTCAACGTACTATTCAGCATCTCATTCACTACGTCCTGGACCTCTTCCGACATCTGTTCATGTTCATCTCCAAGGCGAGTGGTCACGTGCGCCGCGGCTTCAAAAGATATCAACCCAGAATATTCTTCACTAATTTCCCGAAATTCGCCAAGTGGAGAGAAGAGAATATCAAGAAAGCTATCTCAAATGCGACTTTTCTCGACTTCGAGGCCATCAATTGGCTTTACACGACCTCGCCTGATAGGAGCGTACATCAGATGATTGCTCGCTGTGTAGCTGTCCACCCAACTATCGCTGGACAGTTTAAAAGGGATAACATATACACACTCTCCCGTACTCTTGGGGTCAGCGAAACAAATGTCCAGGATTTGCGTTATGGACTTTGTCTAGATCTCTTGAATAATCACTTTTCTGCCCCTCACTGGCGTCTACTGGCATCTATTGCCGATCATGTGGCCGAAAGTGGGCTAGAGGAAGCAGAGTATAAAAGCTATCTTTCCTTTCCGATGGAAACATTTGGTCACTCTCATCTCTCGAGATTTCATAGACCAACCTTCGACCTTTCAACCATCGGAGATGATTCTGTCAAGCTCCCACTAGCCATGTGGTGTTGCTTCCTAAAACGGATCCCACACAATAGTACAATGGCTGCGCATATACTCAACCATGGAGGGCTCTATCTCTTCGATTTCGGATTTGATCCCACTTGTGAACTCCTAGATAGCGCGGGGTTAGTATCCTTTGATAGTTACGAGTTGGGATGGTGGAAATTTGAATACCTCTTTAATTACTTTGGACTTGGCAAACCTGACTTTTCCTCTGAAAACGAATCCTATGCAACAAGTTATCGCCTCCTTGTCACGGTATATCGCCAACTTACTACCTCCATTGTTTCGGAAATTACACCATATATGTTGGACGAGTCGGGACGCATCACGTTTTATGGCATACTATTTCCTGAAGTGTCTCTCGATTTCAACAACGAAGAAGGCATACGGAAGTCCTTGTATCGTCTGTTTGACAGATTTCAATCGTACACCTTTAATTTTCGCCTCACTTTACCTCGGACACCCGAGCGCTGCTTCACGTTCTTCAAAGACATTCTCTGCACGAACTCATTCTGGTCCGAGTTCATGACAGATGCCGCCAGAGAAGCAGCAGTAGGGTGTCTGGGCGCCATCCGTGCCGTAGAGGCTACCCTATATCCTTGTACGGATTATCACGAACTGTCTCATATATATAAATGGTGTTCACGAGATCTCGATGTGAACTTATCACGTCCCACATCTGCTATTTTGACAGTCTTGCTCTTGTCACAGAACCGCCACCATTTATCCACAATCCTCTCGAATGACCCTGAAGCCGCGTTCAACTTATCCACATGTCTTCGAAACTTGGGGAATTGCCACGATCCGATGACAGAAGGCGAGGTTATATACCCACTCTTAATGGATCTCCTCAAGTCTGGGAAGATGCCCCTGTTAACTCATTTCTACAACTCGTCCGTGCTCGTCCGGTTATGGGAACTGATTTTGATGTTCGAACAGGATCTAAAACAGTTTCTCCTCCTTGTGAAATCGAAACTTGACAGAAAAAAATTGGATGAGCTATTTACTGCCATGAAAGATCGAGAACGGCTCAACTCGACGGATCCGTCCTTCGATTTTTTTGATGACCACTGCAAGGCAGACTTTGATCATCGGTTGCAGGCGTCTTTGCACATGTTTGGGTCAATGATAGGTCCGTCCCAGGAACTATCTACATCCTCAAGTGCAATGTTGGACAACGACCATGATAATGAAGAGCGCGCCCAGATGCCTCTTCAGAATGAGGTATTTCTTCTGCAAAGGTTTATCTTTCTCCAGACTGTATGCTAAGAGATAATATGTACACAGCGGCAAGTCTTTCGCTCCGTAGCTAATTGGACGAAAAACGCGTTCGGATACGTGTGGTCTAAGCCATCATCCAGCAAATAATAAATACCAGTCGTGAACTGGGGTGCGCGCATAGAGGTATGGAGAAATTCGCGTCAAACGTATTGTGTATTATTAGAGGGACTATTCTCTGCTCAAGAGCATACTATGTATTCGTCCCGATTACAAAGATATATATCCATGATATCGTCGGCTTATAGCACTTTAGTTTCATCCACTCCTAATTCAGAAGTGACATGGGATATCATTCGCACGTTCAACGATTCAGGCAATATACATCGACGACAGTGACCTGAAACAATACATCCGGTAAGGATTTCTGGTGAAGAATCATTGAAACATATGAGCGTACCGTGCGCTTTGCTGCTCAACACTCGTTGGAAGCCCTACGGACGCAACGCGGCCCTGCCGTTGAGGATGACGCGCTAAATCACGCGGAACGGAACTGAGGAGCTAACGGATGTTAGAACACGCTTTGTGACTCTTTAAAAAATAGATCAGAAATACCTCTCATTCACATTTCTCCCATTATGTGTAGTTAACGCGGAAATAGCGGTCCTTCGGAGGCAAATCAGAATACATAGCCTGATTAATGGGTTTAACGCGTTTTTTTGGGTGATGATGTCTGAAGTACACGTTGGAGCTCCTGTTTGGGCACGAAGAGAGAAAGTGCCGTTGAAGACTGGCTGAAAAAATCGGCTTTGAGGGATGCGCGATGTGTTGTGGGTGACGTGGTGACGTGGAAACTTGAGGTGAATATACATATGTAACCAGGAGCCACGTCCCTGAGGTTCTTCTCTGGACGGAGAAATGTGTGCGATGTGGGTTGCGTCGACAAGTGTGTTCTTCAGACTCGGGGTTGGCAGCGACAGCGAAAAATCTCTTCCTCAGAAATCCGAGCTGGTACCAAGCGTCATGACCCTCGACATGGCTTTGGACCGTGGTACCCAATAGTCAACGTGAATATGGAAATCATACAAATTGATAGTCTTAAAAGCACGGACGACGTCAACAAGTGGTCGAAAATATAATATGCACCAGTACGATACCTGCGCGCTTAGAATTTTTCCTCACGACTGATATATGGATCTACGTGGCGGGCTGAGTATACCCAACTGTTGTTCTCCTCTCCATCTTTTCTCCGATTAGGGCAAGAACGCTGAGGTCTGCCTCGTAAGCCATTAGACAGGCTCAAACCCGTGGTTGCTTTGACCCTGGCCGCAAGAGACGGAGTTTCAAATTTTCAAACCTCAACTCTTCACCAGGACTCGTAGCCGTATCCAGTGCCAGTGGTTATCATTCCACTACTTATCGAAATCAAAAACTAAAAATCACCAGCTCGACCGAAACACCCAATGAAAAATCTTCAATGAGATTATGGCTGAAGACCCGCCAATGTTTGGTGGCCTTGTTTGAAGACACTGGCTTCGGTCTGAATCCATACGATGGACCTGGCTCCTTTCATCTCGCCCTTACCAAGCTTTGGCCAAACTATGTATGGCTCGTGGGAGAAAATGTAGCAGGTATAGTCCTTAAGAACAATATTTATGGAATAACTCGACTAAAAATCTTTTTATTAGTCGTATCCACCGACAGTTGTCACCGTCCCTCTTCAGCTTCCACCTCATCAGCTTTAACTATCATATTCCTTTTATTAAACACCTACAAACTATCGTCGCTGTACTCAAAACGTAAACGCTCAGCTACAAACTTGGATGATGTCGAAAACAACCACGAGAAACGACGAGTCGTGGACGAAGATACAACATCCGATCAAACCACTGTGCTAGTCCTTGCTGTCAGCCGGGACGTCATATAAAACGAAAGTGGAACAAAAGTGACAATGGGAATGATAGATGAGCAAGTCAACAAGTTAAAACTAGAATTAAAGGAAGAGAGCGTCTTGCGCCCGTAGAATAGGTAAATAAAAGCCACATCTCTGTCTCGTCCTAGATCAGCTTCGAACTCCTTTCAATTCAGGAATCCACCCGAAAATCAAAAGTCATTTCGAATGTAATTGAATTGACCCATTGTAGCATTTGCAAAGAGCCCATACGTAACCCATACATGTACGTCCCTTCTTTATTTTTTTTAAAATATCTTGTAGCATACTATCTCGCAACTAACTTCCTTTCAGGCTTGAATACGGGCATTCTTCATGCCATAAGTGCTTGAGACAATGGTGGTTGACGTCACCATCGCAATTAACCAATCCGGTCGTTGCAATATTGACCAATGGGGAAAGTGACGACGAAGGAGTGACCACCTCATCAACTTCACAAGGCTCCTGTTTGGGACGATGGACGTAGATGATAATATCACGGACTGACTCTTTCTCAGCCAAATCTGTTATTCGAGTACTCTCATAGGGGTTCTGGTAGGACTATGCCGAGGCACAAAATCCTTTATTCACGATGAAATAATTGAACGTGCTTAGTTATGTTGGATTTACCGAGAGTCAAGGGTGACGTCCAGTGAAGGACTCTCAGAGCTTAAGGTGAGTCTGGGACGGTTTGGGAGAAAACCAGTGTATCTGTGCAGGACTCTCGATCAGCGATATCTAGCTGACCGAAGACTACCTAAATACTAATGTACATGGTCTGTGTGTAGTGTACAAACATATCCTAATGTAGACTATCTCGTGTGAGATTCGGACTGCGGAATACACAGCTCTCAGGTGATAGAGGTCGAAACCCAACAAGTAAGTCCAATCTCCTTCCAACGATCACTTTCACATTCCGAAGTTGATTCATCTAAATTTATCTTTCGAAACTCTGCCGCTTCTGTTGAATGAAGTTTTGAGGAGCTTCGGCTGTAACTCAACAAGTTCTTTGTTTTTTTTATAATTGTTGCCAACTTCGAATTGCAGTGTTTTTGATTATCATTGACAGAGTAGAAGCATCTGCCATCCAATCAGATTCGTTGTTCAAAGATCCACACAGCCTTTTAAACTGCGGTGCACAAGTTGAAATGCGAGACAGTTGTGAGATTTGACAAGGTGCATAGTATTTAATAGACGGTATCGGGTTGATGATTTTCTGTGGCAACATTATAAGCATCCCCAACGTCTCAACACAAAATCATATCTCGCAAGTGAAGGTTTCACCCATATGTCCGAAACAGCTAGTTTGTACGGGATAGAGATGCACGCCATTAGCAGTGGCACTCTCCCATGGGCCGAGCCTCAAAACGACATTCCTGGAGCTGAAGGCGAAATCTCTGAGAGCGTCAGATCGCTAGATGACCTCTCACAGGACGGTTCGGATGCACATGATGATTCAGGCAACCGCAACGTACCAATGAATGTCAGACGGACGGATGAGAATATGGAAAGATTGGTGGGCCTCTTCCGCGAGTTTCTTGGTTAGTTTCTCGTTTTACGATTCAGATGAAAATATCTCTGGTGCTGACACTGCACAATTGTAGAGGCTGCATCCGACCCCGGTCAAGGAATGTTCAACAACAATCCTAATCCGCACATTCAACAAAACATGCCAGGACGCAAGAAATTTTTTGGGTTGACGAAAGGATTATCGCCAAATGTTGGTTGTGAGTTTTTCTTGAAGTAACTTAATGTCGTCTGTGCATTTCTAACATCTCGTCTCATAAGCAAATAATCGGTATGATTACGAGCAAAAATATCCACGAGATCAATTTGGAAAAGAGACAGCTGAGAACGCTCGGATCTGGTTGACTTACCTTGATGAAGCCGAGGCTTTCGATCGTGAGAGAGTAGAAGGGTGGAAAGAAACAGTTGATGTATTACTGGTTTTCGTAAGTAATACCTTTGCTTGCAATTATACATTCAACACTGATTGTTTATCAGGCTGGTCTCTTTTCCGGCGTTATAACGACATTCATCTCACAGGCTTCCACGAACCTTCAGCGAGATAACACACAAGTTACCGCGTCATTACAATTCGAAACGGTCCAACTACTAAGGGCACAGTTCAGTGGGCTACCTATAACCAA
The DNA here is from genome assembly GCA_027605045.1 of Phallus indusiatus. Classification (NCBI taxonomy): domain Eukaryota; kingdom Fungi; phylum Basidiomycota; class Agaricomycetes; order Phallales; family Phallaceae; genus Phallus; species Phallus indusiatus. The sequence continues at coordinate 1,685,052 of JAQFWX010000006.1, read as the reverse complement.
TGTACCCTTCTCAACGATAACCCCTACTTCGCCATTCACACCGTCAACAAACGCATCTTTGGTGAACGGTCTATGGTTCACCAGCCTCGCGATTACCCTATCTACGGCGTTGTTTGCGGTTCTCGCCAAGCAATGGCTGTATTATTATTTAGTTTCATTTTCCGGAACGGCGAATGAAAAAGTGAGGGCTAGGCAATTGCGGTTCAACGGTTTTGAACAATGGAAGGTCGCAGTGATCGTCGACCTCCTTCCTATCCTCCTTCACATCGCTGTCAGTCTGTTCCTCACTGGAATTGCGGTATTATTGTTCCCACTGGACGCTCACATTGCCTGGACGATTGTCGCGATCGCGGGAACCACTTTTACATTATACTTCGTCTCCGTGATACTGCCCGTTTGGTATCCGGAATGCCCATATACCACCTCGTTAACGATTTATGCTGGAATTCTCTTTTTCTTCGTGCGAGAATGTCATCGCTGGATTAGCAAGATTTTGGATCAAGGTTTTCGGGTTATTTGGGAAAGAGTGAACTTCCAAGCTCTACTTACAATTCAACATCTCGTTCGCTACATCCTGGACCCTTTTCGACATCTTTTCACACATATCTCGGAGTTGGCTCGTGACGTGTATTGGGGTGTTCAAAGACATCGACCCGAGATATTTTCCGCCGAATTTCCGAAATTCACAAAGTGGAGAGAAGAGAATATGAAGCAAGCTGTCTCAAATGCAACTTTTCTCGATTCCCAAGCGGTCAAATGGCTCTACACGGCTTCGGCTGATATGAGCGTTCATCGGATTATTGCTCGCTCTGTAGCTGTCCACCCAACTATCGCTGGACAGTTCAAAACGGAGAACATAGACACACTCTCTCGTACTCTGGAAATCAGCGAAACAAACCTCCTGGATTTGCGTTATGGACTTTGTCTGGATTTCTTGAGTGGTGGTGGTCCCGCTTTTCCCCCTTCTCACTGGCATCTACTCAACAATCATGTGATCGAAAGTGGGCTAGAGGAAGCGGAGTATAAAGCCTATCTTCGCATTCTGGAAAGAACATCCGGTAACTTTATCGGCCTGAGTTTCGATGAACTATTACTCGACCGTTTAATCAATGGCGGTGGTTCTGTCAAGCTCCCGCTAGCCATGTGGTGTAATCTCCTAAGACGGGACTTATGGAATCGTACAATAGCTGCGCATATACTCGAGCTTCAAAAGTCAACTCTCTTCGATTGTAGTGTCGATCCCACTCGTAAACTCTTACATAGTGCGGGGTTAGTATCCTTTGATAGTGACGAGTTGGGATGGTGGAAATTCGGATACCTGTGTCATTACTTTGGACTTGAAAAACCTGACTTTTCCTCAGAAAACAAATCCTACGCAATACGATATCGTCTCCTTCTCACCATCTACCACCAACTTACCTCCGATCATCCATTCATCACCAACAAGGAAAAGAGACAGAAGTCATTGGAACATCTGTTCAGCAGCTTCTCATCGTACTACTCCGCTGTACCTCGGACATTCGACAACCGCTTCACTTTCTTCAAAGAAATTCTCTGCGTGGACTCTTTCTGGTCCAAGTCTATGACAGATGACGCCAGAGTTGCGGCAGTACAGTGTCTGGGCACCATCAGTGCCGAAGATGCTACCTTATTTCCTCGTATGGATTATCACGAGATCTCCCTCATCTATCAATGGTGCTCACGAGATCTCGACCCAAAATTATCAAAATACACATCTCCCATGTTCACAGTTTTGCTTTTGTCACGGAACCGCCACCATTTACTTGACACAATCCTCTCGAAGAATGACCCCGAAGCCAGGTCCCAATTATCAAAATGTCTTCGAAACTTGGGGAATTGTGGTGATGCAAGCGAACAGGGCACAGTCATATACCCGCTCTTAATGAATCTCCTCGATTCTGTCACTATGAACATATCCCTATTCACTCTTTTCTACAACTCGTCCATGCTCGTCCGACTATGGGAACTGATTTTGAGGTTCGGACAGAATCCGAAACAATTTTTCCTCCTTGTAAAATCGAAACTTAAAAGGAAAGAGTTGGATACACTGTTTACTGCCATGAAACGTCGAGAACGACTCGACGACTTCGCGATTGTGCCTAATGACTTTTGGCGATCTCCCGAAAGGGCAGACTTTGATCGTCGGTTGCAGGTGTCTTTGCGCGTGTTCGGACACATCATAGGTCGGCCCCAGGAACTATTTACATCCTCGGGTGCAATGTTGGACGACGATCATGATAATGAAGAGCGTGCCCAGGTGCCTGGTCCGAATGAGGTATTTTTCCCCAAAGTTTATCATTATCAGACTGTATGCTAAGAGATAATACATACACAGCGGCAAGTCCTTCGCTCCGTAGCTAATTGGACAAAAAAAGCGTTTGGATGCGTGTAGCCAATTGCAAAGCCACTCGCCAAATAATAGTAGCCGTGAACCGATGTGTGCGCATAAATCTTCAGTGAGGTATGGAGTCAAACATTGATACTGTGTATTGTTGTCTTTGAGTGAATAACTTACTCGTAGTATTTTGTGGCTTGGACCGCTGGATAAAACCAAACTACCTCTTTTATGTATTCGTTATGATACAAATATACATCTCCACTACATCGTCGGCTTATCAACTTTAATTTATTCACTCCTCGTGCAGAAAGCGACACGGGATATCATTTGCACTTCCAACAACAATTGTAGTACATCGACTCGGACGGAGACCTGAAACTGTACATCCTGCCAAGGATTTCTCGATCGCATTACTCCAATGGTGTAATTTCGTCGTTCTCGCTACCCTTGAAAGTATGAAAATCTGTGACGATACCATGTTTTGGGAGATGCAAGTAAAAAAGCCGCAAGGTTCGTACATAAGAGGAAAAAACGTTCGTGTTTCAGCAGTCTGGAGAAGAAGGTATTGGTTATGAACTGACTGAATAAATGCAAACATTCTTACAAGTAAGCTGATATGTGATCCGCGACGGGCTACACAAGGAAAGTCCCGAAACACGCGATATTACCGAGTCACGTTACACAACGCGTGGCTTCATTGTTCAGAAACTGTATATATACCAAACACCATTATCTACAATAAACAACTGATTTTCCCCCAGTTTTCCCTCCATTTTCATACACACACAGTCGCTGGTTCCCGTATCTTTCCTGCCACGCTCCTGAGGCGCTCTCTTCAAAACCCATTTTGGCCTTTGTTTGCATGCACCAAAGTCATCCTCAAAGAGCTGGACAAGTGACTTCTTGAGAACGAGATAACGAAAAGTAAAATGGCGGTTTTCATTAAATACCGCGTACCTACCTACGTAGCAGCCGATTAGACGTACATAATATCACAACGCGTCTTGATCAAAAGTGAACTTGAAAGCAGTTTTTATTGCTGACTTGTTGTCGATGCGAATGCGGGCATTTTTTGTTCTAGGAACTTGGGAAGAAGAGTTCGGTTGCGATGGCGCTTGGATCCGTTATATCAAGGTAAGATTCCCGTTGAGGGGATGGCGGTGGCGAAGATGGTGACGGTAGCTGTTGTGAGGAGTGTGGTTGTGATTGCTGTTGTGATTGCTGTTGCGGCCGCAGTTGGTGAAAGACTAGATTGTGCTTGAGTCACGAGGGCTGTGGTTGAGCGGGTGTTGCGTGCGCTCTCCAGTTCTTCCAGAATATGAGACACTCTATCGGGAAGTTGTTGAATTTATTCAAATTTGCGATGCAGAAAACCGAGCGCGTTGTTGAGTTGGCGGACGGAAGACTCGACTGCCGGCTGCAGCTGAACGTTTGTTGATGTTGAGCGGGGCGAACCACTAGGAAAGAGTTTCCATCAATATCGGCGAATGCTATAGCTGTTGGCGAAGAATCTCGCGAAGAAAACCGAGGACAAGAACGAGTGTTAGATGGTATGTGTCCATTAGAGCAAAGGGGTCCTCAAGGCGGTGAACGCGATGTGGAGGGGATGACTTTGGGAGATGACGTCAACGACTGAGGTCGAGGCTAAAATAGAATGTGATGCGTGTGATGAGCAATAAAGGTATATCCTGAAAACGAATGCAAACGTACTTCCAGCTGAGCGCTCAGTCACGAAAAGGTAGGTATTGAATGTAGAGAAGGCAATAATTGACGCCGGACACTGAAAGTTTGCGCCATTGACGGAGTGTATTACTCTCTCGCTGAAGACTGAGATCTGGGACCCAGCCCGTGGAGAGGCCCAGCTTCGGCCCAGCGTTTCCATGGGATTGGGATCCACCTTCGCCGTGCATTTGAGAATTGAGGGCGACCTGAGATATGAAGACACGTTGATTCTTGTGACGGTTCGTTAAGGCGTACGAATGCACCTGTGGACTTTGCTGCTCGACACTCGTTTGAAGGCCTGCGCGCAGAATTTTTCCGTCACGACTGGTAGATGGATCTGCGTGGTTGATGTTGAAGTTGAGGCCGAGCACCGCTGAATCCGGGCTGAGTATACCCGACTGTTGTCCTCCTCTCCATTTTTTCTCCGGTCAGGACGAGAACGCTGAGGTCCGCCGAGGCCTCGTCAGCCATTGGACAGCCAGGCTCAAACCCGTTGTGGCTTTGGCCGTGTCCGCAAGAGACGGAGTTTCAAATTTACAAACCTCAAATCTTCACCAGTACCTCGTAGTCGTCGTATGACACGTAATCATTCCACTGACAAAGTCTGCATAGTATTATACCGCTAGAATAACTGATTGGAAAATACCTCTGAAGAGAATATGGCTGGAGACGCGTTAACGCTAGCGTTGGTTGAGGACGCACTGCAGAAAATTTTATCGGTCCACACAAAGTTATGGGCCTTATGGCCCTGGCGCCTCTCATCCTGCCCTTACCATGTTTTGGCCAAAGCATGCATGGCTCGTAGGAGAAAACGTAAGTACTTAAGGACGCTGCCTAAACGATTTTATAAGCCCGACTATTAGACCTCTTTTTCCTACTGCCATTCCCTGTATTGGCTATCGACAGTTGCCTTCACCATTCCTCTACCACTTTGAATGCCCATGTCTCTCATCTCGAAATCCAACAGAACGTCGTCGTACTTGAAACGTAGACTCTCAAATGCAGATTCGCATTATAACGATGACAGCCACCCCAAAAGACCCCGGGTCGACGAAGAGACATCAATAAACGAAATTATCACAGTTATGCCTCTTTCCGCTCGCCAGGACGCTGTGCACGCCGAGAATGAAATGAAGGAGGATGTATTATATGCCCAGATCAAGAAGTTGCAATCAGAGCTCGAAGAAGTAAGAGAGCGTCTTGTGCGTGTAGAACAGGTAAAAATCCATTCGCTCATTCTCTAAAGATCAACTTCCAATTCTCCCATCTAGGAATCAACTCGTAAATCTAACGCTCTTTCACGTGTGGTCGAATTGACCCATTGCAGTATTTGCAAAGATCCTATCCGGGATCCGTACACGTATGTGTACCCATTCGCCCCTACTAACCCGTAACTAACAACTCATAACTCCCCACAGACTCGAATGTGGGCACTCTGCATGCAGCCGTTGCTTGCAGACATGGTGGATGACGGCGTCAGGGCAATCGAACCATGACCCGATTGTGGCAATCTTGAGAGAAGACAGCGACGAGAGGGATGCCACGTCAATTACTCTGCACCGCCACCATCACCTGGACTCCTCCGTCAGATCTAGATCGGCTTTGCACTCTGAAAAACACTGTCCAGAGTGTAGACAACCAGCAACGAGACGACCTGCGCCAGACTACAGACTGCGAGATATCGTCGACGCTCTGAGGCCTTCACCACTTTCTCCGAGGGCTCAATCGAAGCGAGACGAGAGATGGAGTCGACATCGACAGAATGACCCATGGAAGATGATCTTCCCATCTAATGCTGATGGCTCAGCGATAAGAAGTTCTCCGACTCAGTCACCATATATACTCCTTCCGTCGATCACTCAGGGTCAAATTGAAACTCCTCTTCCCAGTTTTTTCCGCGGTACTCGTGCGAATGGCGGCGGCGGCGGTCTACAGCATCGTCATCATCATCAACACCGGACAGAAAGAAGAGCGCAGCCCTATAGTGTTACGCATCCAGCACGGACACGGAGAGAAAGGCGCAGGTTAGAGCCGTACGATCCTGTTCGTGAAGCTCGTGGAGTAGCTGAAGAACAGCAAGAACGTCAAACACATCTTCTTTCTTCGAGTTCGTCGTCTCAAAATGAACATACGCGTGTGCATCTAGAGCCGACGTCTCTCTCTTGGCCACTTAACCTCTCGTTCCTAGACGCTTCATCTCCTGACATACTACCACCTCTACCACTTAGTCGATCACCGGAACCCCAACTTCGCACTACGCCAGAGTCTTCTTCCACCTATGTCGAATCTCAATCATCACAGCATCGCCAACTAACATCTTCCTCCCCGTCCCAATCTCAGTCTCATCTTCAATTGCCTTCAATCTACCAACTCCTTTCACTTCCTCCCTCGTCAGACGTGACCTTGCCTCCTATATTAGACAATTTACCTACGGTTTTGGAACGTTCTCGTTACCAGCCCAACGTCTGTCGATCGGGTATCATTAGGACTGGGTCGAATGACGGCGACAGAAGAAACCACGGCGCTCGTGGACATCCATACGAAGAAGAAATTAATGAAGCAGACGCGTCCAATTCATCTGACACGAGTGGTGGTGATGCTTGGATTGGGGCTGACTTAGAAGATTAACTTCGGTGCAATACCGACTTGGACTTCAGTGTAAAATACTCATCTTTTCTTTATCATTCTCCCTCAATTCTCTAAACATATTTTTCTTCTCCACTCATCGTTTATTCAATTTCTTATCTTTTGATATCACTTGTCATCTCGCACTGGCAGCATCTTCACTGTGTAGTTTATCGATCATGTATTTTGTATATCCTGTACATACCTACTTCTGTGTATTCTCAATCATGTATATCTATCTTGTATTTTTTTTCCCGTTGTATTCGTATAACGCTGCTTCTGCTTTATACAGGATGAATCAAAGTTCGTATTCGGGGTTCGTGCATAAGAGTCCCGCCGGGTGAGCGAACACAATTGCAGCGAACTCGGTGTGCCCTTAACACGAATTATTAATATCGTCCAATTGATCATTCCTCGGGAGAATTTTTTCAACTTCAGAGAGTCTATGAAGAGACATGGAAGGTTAAGCTGATGCCTGAAGAAAAGGTCTCACGAGTCAAACATTTCCTGATTTTTATGTGGGTTGACAACACATCGAGTTCAGATTAAAATCCGTTTCTTTTTCAAACTGAAGTTGGGATGTATTTGACGTTTACTGCAACTTTAACTATATTGACTTAAAACTTGAAATTTGGCTAGTAATTAACTATTCAAGCATTGGAAACTCAACAATGGCGAAATGCGTCAAGACTAGTATGAGAATACTATGATGAGCTAGCAATCATTGATCAAAGCTCGAATGTTACGAAGGAGTAATCAGCCTGCCGCGTCATCAACAATCCACCAATCTGGATCATCCTCAGTTTCCAGTATTTCTTTGAGTTTGGCGTATCTTTCCTTATCCAAAAGACGAAACGGCGGATTCTGTTCGTTCGTAGTGAGAACGAGGCACATGCTATGTGCACCATCGATAGGGTAAGCGCGGTATCCAGCATTCATTTCAAGATCAGCCCTCCTCAAAATCAGGTTACGCGCTCGACGTACGGTAGCCATTACGATGTCGATATTCTTTGGTGGAGGAGGAAATGGACCAGTAGGTTTACACCCGTTCTGGACTCCCCAGTCGTATAGCCAGTCATGCATCATGCTCCATGACGTAACCGTAAAACATCAGTTGAGGTTGAGACATTCTCTAAAGTATATTGAATGCTACGGCAATAATCGCGACAGATAACTCCACATACCTGTAGTAGTAGGAAGAGGCGAACAATGTTGGATAATTGATTCAGTTTAGATAACCTTCACGTGACCGAAGGGTTACTGTGGTGACGGCGACGCGTAACGAGAACTTTTTCTTGTTCTTATACTGTAGCCGTCGATGACTTCAGGAGTAATACACTCTCCCAATCACATCGATTGATGCTTAACAACTTGGGTTCTTTTTTCTCCAGTTGTCAAAGGTCATCTAGTATCTAGACTGTCCAGCCAGTCTCGGGGTTGACACTGCTTTTCGCCCTGTGAGAAAATAAATCAAAACCGTCAGTCAACTTCTGGGACTATCGCTGTTTACTTGATGATAATTACATTTACATTTCCTTTAGACAGTTCAAGCAGATTTGAGACTTGGAGGGATCAAATGTAAGAGGATCCCGGAAGAAATGAGATGATCACCTTGGCGGGCACAAAGCAAGACACCCAGTCGCCTATTGATATTCGCGTTCAAACGTTGAGCGTGATTCTGCATGGAAAGCGATCAGTAATTGAATCCTATATTCAATGATCATTCGCGCATTCAGGCTTACGTTTCTTTGACACTCCAAGATGTCGTTTTGGAAAGTAGCACCGATAGCATGCCTCTCTTTACTTTAATCAAGAGCGAAACATCCCAAAATCTACAATATCTTGTAATGTGATGTTATCACGAAGCTTAATATAATTTACGGTTATGGAGCCTCTTGGGTTTCAGTAGATAGAACGCGTTGGAAGTCCGTTAAAAATTCCGCGTATAAAACCTCGCAGGATGACACCTAAGATAATTGCCATAACGGCTTGTCAGAGGAGGGAGGTAACAAAAACAGTAAAATGTACGAGAATACCTGAATTACCCGTTACTCAAACATATCATTTCTTCCCAGCGGTGAACCAGTCATTGCTCGGACGAAAGTACAATATATACGGTTGAAGTTCTGCGAGAGTTTTCAAATCCTGAAGGAATCAGATTTTCTTAAATCCTACATGGTGACTCTGACGATTTACTGACGTAGTATTTTGTAATTAGATGCGTCCACCGGCACCTTTCATGTACCAATCAGCAAAGCGAAAACATTACATCTAGGGTGCAGCTCTGCTAAAAATGGATTTAGTTTTGATTTAGATTGCAACGAAATGAGTGCGAGATTAAACAGTTAGAGTGATTCCATCTTTGTGATCGTAGAAGCTTAACAAACGTACAATGTATTCAAGCTTATGAGTACCGTGCCAATTTGAGCAGAAAAAGAGTGAAGTAAACTTTGGTTCAAGGCCGGAGTCGGAGTTTCAAGCTGGAGCTCGTCGGCGAGCCGCATTTGCTCACTTGTTTTTTTCTCCGTGCTCGAGAATCATGGCTTTTATATTAAAGGTATGCTTATGTACGATTTAGCATGAATAACTGAATTAACCAACGTCTCACACAATATTGCACGTCAGTATAACTCTGTTGAACATGGGTTAGCGCAGAGCTTGCGATTCCCTTCCGTTCAAATTTGAATAGCGTCGCTCCAAGATTCAAATTGCAATTGGGTAACAAGTTAAGATCTTGAAATTCATGTAGCAAATGGGATAATGGAATCAGAAACAAAGATTTAAGAATGTAAGGAAAGATACCCGGTCCCGTACGGCCACGTGTATTTTCGGAGACATCACCCTTTGTTCAAACTACGTATGCATCGAGTTCCTTTGTGCTCTCTGCAACACTTCCGTGTTTTGTTCCGTTGTTCAAGTCCCTGACATTCCCTTTTCCTTTGTATAGGTCTTACGTGATAGCACATACGTTTTTGCATATAAATTTTATCATTCAATAACGGAAAAGTGAACTATCATGATGATTTTATCTCACCCACATACCTATTCTCCGAGTATGTGTCCCTTTTTTTCGTTCGACGTCCACGCATCTTAAAATGATCACATTGATCACTCCTATTCGGAGGCTACACCGCGACAGGGAAGTTATTTTATGTTCCTTATTACTAGTGTTGGGCTTACTTTGTTAAAAAAGTGGGTATCAAATAAATCTTGAAAGACAAAATACACAATGAGCTGCGACTACTTAGATGTGTTGGGATGGGAGAAAAAAAATTCAAAAGACCGCAAGATTGAATGGTACTACAATAATCTCCTAGTACTCTTCGTTCCTCCTGTTTGCTGAAACAATTGAAGACTATACCAGAATCACGTTCTTGAAAGGATAACGCACGACGACTCTTAAAGGGTAACCTTGATACCGCCTTTGGGAGCACGTGCGGAGTATTTTCCATTGTGATCTTGTCAGTTCACTCGAAACTTCCACAAACAATTCTCGCAAATGCGGGAAAGGAAGCGGCCCATTATTATGGAAGTCAGAACCTGCTTCGGGGTACAATTGCTTCCACAATATGTTGGTGTATTCCCTGCCATGTGCATTTGTCGGATATTGGGTGTGAGAGAGTTGTTCCAGGCGCACAGCTAGTGTTAGAAAGAAAGATACGGATGGACTAAAATAACGTGTAGATGGAGCTGTGTTGTATTTGACAATTAGACATTCCACTCGGCCAGAAGGGTGGGGAAAATAACCATGGCGAATTGCGCCGAGTCTTCGAATTCAATGACGGCTCGAGTTACGTGAAACATGTTAACGGACTTCATTGCTGAAGCTTTCCACAAGTCCGCAAAGTCGTAAACTCTTCCGTGACGCAGCACAAGTATATTTCGTTTCGTCTGACTGGTGTCATATGTCATACGCTTTTCCTCCAAAATCATTTCCGCTTCGTTCCCTTCTCGACCAAAGAGAAGGTGAAGGAAAGTGAACGGTACTTTCAACAATGATTGAGGCAAGGAGTTTGGCATGTGATCGATAGAAGTCGTATCACAAGCAGTGAAATGCCATTCAACGTTAGATGGAAACGTCACGTTTTCCAGCACAAGTTTTATAAGATGTGCGTGGTACCCCTCGATGTTAAGTTTCTCTAGTTCTGGTAAAGCGACGTTCAGCGTGGGTCCATGTTGTAACATCAGCGGCCGATTTCGGTCGGTGTCCATATGAAGGTAAATGAACTTCAGTTTTGGGGACGAGGCCAGAAGGTCAAGAACATCGTCTGCACTCAGTGAAAACGAATATGGGATGATCAAAGAAAGCTCAGTCAGATTGTGCAGGATTGTACTGTGTCGTTTATGATAGTGAAGGAACAGTTGAGAATGCATATACTTGAGTTTCGGCGCATATCCATAGAATAGAGTGCCAGTTACCAAAAGGGGTTCTAGTGTAAGATCGTCATTATCGTCATGGAAAAATAAAAACGTTTCCAATTGTGGAGCCGGATTTGCGATATATGACAGAAATTGAATAGGCGTGGAGATTTCATACGTTGGCGAGGTGACACGGAGACGAAGTAGCTTGAATCGATGAGGGTGATCGAAAAGAGTGAACAGCATGCTTTGAGCACTGGGAGAGTCCTCGATTTTCCACCAGTTAGCTAGGCGGATACACACGTTCAGTGCCAACGAACCAGATCGACGGAGAAGCTCCATTATTCCTTCCAGTTTCATGTCTGGGAAGGAAATATAAGTCCACATTACCCGATCTGCGATGAGAGCGCGTCGCCACGTCCGGCAAACATGGGACGCGTTCACTGGTGGCAGTAACAACGACTCATAAGTTCTGTGAGCCTCATCCAAGAGAACGACGTTAGTATAGGTGTAAAAGATGATTTGCCTGAGTATATCGTAGGGTAGACGGTCGATAAAACTTGGAACCATTTTGAATAAAATGAAGAGGAATGAGGTTGAATTTGATGTGTCCTCATTAAACTTGCCCATATATAGTGTTTATTCCACTTACGTCCTGGTGCTCCCATGTCCAAGACTTTGTAATGAAGGATTGGACGCGTCCGGCTAGTAGTTTCGGACCTAGGCTTTGGACACGGTCTACGCCTTGTGCGGACCTTGTCAAACTGATGATAGCCAAAGGGGTGATTTGTTCGTAAAGGCGGAGCATTTTGAGGCTGCAGATGCGACGGATCTGAGCCATAACCGCAAATGGGAGGTTTCAACTATTACAGACAAATTAAACACATTAGAGAATTGCTTGATAACTTCCGAGTCCGCGATTAACGATGTACTGTCCTCTTCTTCGTTTTCTCTCCCCCCGTCGACATCCTCGTCCGAATCTTGCAACTCCGGGAAAGACCAGTCGGCGAACCACCTCAATTGATGAATGCCATCGAGTATTTATGTGAGGTGATGAATTCATGCCTTCAATTTGTTAAACGACGTATTCCAGTTGTGTTTGATCATTAATTAAATACGTTTGAGTGACAAATTTGAGCAGGCGAGCTTCCAGCACTATCGCCGGGTTAAAGAAAACTGGCAAGGCTATTTCTCGCAAGTGATGATTAACCGATGCCAAGGGGAGTACGATGGATCCATGCTTGCGAGTCGCATTATATGCAGACAAACGTCGCTTGGAAGTTGCTTCGAGCTGCCTCGATTGGAAATCGGGAACTGCATTGTCGAGTTGGTGTGCTGGCGGTGCTTGACAGAAAAAATTAACGAGACCTTTCGATGAGAAAATCTGGGCGTCAATTGGGTTGCTAATTAAATCAGTACAAGGTAAGCAACACTGTCATACAGGTGTTATACAAATGAAGGTTCCCGAATTCACTTAGATAGCTATGCGTCCGGCATATCCCAACTCCCGAGGCCGTGCGTTACAGTATATCTGAATAAATCCACGGAACGCTATTTGCCCTATACACATAAGTTATCAACGAAAGTTTTATATAAAATTTGAACATACCCTGAAAAAGCGTTTATCTTCTATAGTAGGAAAACCGTGGTCTGTCACTGTAACAGGATCGTGCTGACAGTAACCTAGTTCGGGGTCCCAAACCCAGCGAGTGCTTAAAATTTGTATATCTTCTAATGTGGGATGAGAACGGTATTTGGGATCTTCAGCGCGACCTAGTGTAAAATAAGGGCTTAATGGACCTGAAGACCTTCTATATTCTGCAGGAATCATTAATACGTTGAGTATCAGACAACTTTTAAGGCGCGAGAACTTGGGAAGGACGGATAATGCAGTGTCTACTAGGTTCTGAACGGGCATGTATAAGCTTCAGAAAAAAAGAAAAAGCAAGGAGCAACATGAAAAGCAGAAAGGAACGAACCGTATACTTTGTCTGAGTAAATGTGATATTCAAGGTTGTCGCATTTGGAAACATGTTTGCCAAATGGGGCAAGTCCCTTTCGGGATCGACTAGTGCGCCATCGTAACATACATCTTCTATATCATCGTGAAGGACGGTATATGTGTCTGAAATTTTGGCGTCACTGACGCCGAGAATACAGATTTTCCTGAGAGTTCGTCCCTTGGCTATGTCATTCGCAATACCCATAGGCGCAATTAAAACTTCGAGGTCGGGAATTGAAGCAGGGGAGAAGGTCATACGCTCCGGTGAGTAGATTCTAGCATGTATCCGTAACTCGCGTAAGGTGGGGGTACGTTCGAGAAATTTGTAGATGCATCTTTTCAAACGGTCGCATTGTGCGACAGAGACATCATGCTTGACTTGGAATATTGATAATTTCCGCAATTTGAGAAAGGTCGCCGGTAATGTGATATCAGCAAGCAGATCAGCGAGCAGATAAAAAGGAAATGAAAGGATGGTAAATTGATCGAGTAGATGAATAAACAGTTTGAAGATGTCGGTTTGATACGGTCTGTAGGTCGGGAAATCTATCCGAAGTTCGGGGCTGTATTCGAAAACATGCAATGAAGATGGTATAACCTGAAGGTTTGTCAAATTGTGAACAGGCGAAGAGGTGATATGTCTGTAGAGGTAAAGGGTGCGGAGGCTGGAGATGCTACGAACTCGTAAGATGAGTGCAAGTGGGAGGACGCAATTGCGGCAGTGAAAATGGTAAAGATTAGGGATAGCTGAAATGAGCTCCATAAGCCCTTTGTAAAGATTACGAAACTTATTGACTTCTTCAGTTTGGCTGTCGCTGTCTACACCCTCGACCTCGTCCTGCGCGGAAAAGGGCCAACCGAACAATCGCAACTGATGTATAACATTGAGTATGTGAGGTGAGGAATTTATGCCTTCAATTTGTTTATTGACTCTATCATTTTGCGGTATACGTGGTAATCTCCTGCAAGATATCCTCCCCGGTGTTGAACGCATGGGTGCACGCAGCGTTATCGAATTGAACAGAAGTGGCAAGGCTATTTCGCGCAAGTAGTGGTTGACCGATGCTAAGGAGAGTATAATGGATCTATAGTTTTGGGGATCAGATCTCATTATGTGCAACCAAATGTCGCTTGGAAGTAGCTTCAAAGGGCTTTGACTGGGTGTCAGCGACGCCATTGTCGTCGTCGGCGAGGTGAAACTAAGCCCTATACCCTACGTGAGAGCACATCATACGCGCACGGGTATTCCCGTTCGGAATCAGACGTGGATTTCCGAATAGACGCTCACCGTGTAGGTCCACGTTTGTGTCACACTGCCATTGATGGGATGTGTACTCGACACACTGTACGACGTCCATCACACATCCGCCGCCGTTTGTGTATATAAAACTCGAGCACTAAGTCAAGGATGGCCGTACTTCACCCTGTCACCGACTCATCTTCTACATCATGGTTCTTCCCGCCAACTTGCAACACAACAAAGAAAATGCCTTGCTCAGGCGAACAAAGGCTCAGAAACACTCCAAATCCAAGTCGGGTGGTAGCCATCCAGGATCTCCTTCTGCTTCTCCAGCACTCGTAACACGAAAACCGCGCTCTAAATCACGCATTCCTCTTCCAAGCTCATCTACTCCGTCTCCCGTCCCACTTTCCCGAAAATATGTCAAGAAAGCAGGCGAAGGGACGCACGACTTTGGGACGATGGACGTGGACATGACAGACTGTCCTCCTCCAATCGTAATCACGGACTCTTCTTCATCATCGAGACACGCTATCCGATTACCCCGTCAACTAAACAAACCAACTTCTATGGCCACTGTCGATGTCGCTGCTTTGCAGGCGCTCGATCCGGAGTTGAAGAACATTCCCATTGAATATGTCCTTGACAAACTGCGTGTACTGGGCAAAGGGTACGTATATCTCTCAGTGTTCCACCTTCTGCAGTCCTGATTCCTGTCTTCAGAATGCTCCAGGCGGCATGTTCATCAACGGCGCAACCACCCACAAACTGCCTCCCTCGCGAAATTGAACTCGTGGTTCACGCTACACCCTCTGCGTTCCCAACACCATCTCACATTTTCGCCGTCTACTCTCGCACGCCAAACGACGAAGACATTGTATTTACAAAGCCTAAGAAAGTGACGCTTCATCCCGCACATGGCATAGTTCTCGCGGCGCACTGCGCCAACCTTCCTCCTCTACCAACACCAGAACGTTCACCTGAGTCTTCGTCGTCGTCGTCATCGCGAAAGCTTCCAGTTACACCTCTACCCCTCCCATCACCAAACACATTTCCACTTCTTCTCGCATACCTTTACACCAAGCAACCCCAAACCCTCCTCTCAGCCCTCCTCCCACCGATTCAGCCCTCTCTAGCACTCTCAAATTCAACGCCCATTTCTGAATTTCAACCTCCATCCCTCCAATCACTCACACAACTCGCTCAAACATTCGCACAAACCTACACCACACAAGCACTCTTGGCGCACGCAGCACGCGTACACGGCTTGTGGGCTAACATGGTTGCTCTGGGTGTATCGGATGAGCTTTTGTGGAGGGTAGTTCAGGTTGTATGGGCCGTGTTGATTACTGCTTTGGAGATTAGTACGTCGGCGCAGTAATAGCGATGTCGGACGGCTCGTTTGATTTATGTCATTTGTTTATTTGAATGTATAGATTAGAAAGAAGTGTTAAAACTTACATGTAATAATACTATCAATAAGTAGAAAAATAAATGCCGTCAAGACTCAAAATGCCCCCGCCTCCCCACCAAAAGTATCCTGAATTAACTAGTTGAAATCGACAGCGGGGCAATTTGTCTTATCCGATTTTGTAAAACGTTATAAAGAAAATGTCAACGTGCGCTCGGAATTAGGTGAAGTACTTATAATGAAACAGCTTTCCCTACCTGAACACCGTTGATATTATCGCAGCCCATGTCGCAAAAATCCGAATTGGTTTATAATTGTAATGGACTTTATAATCTGATATCGTAATAATCTTGAATTAATTAACCAATTTCAAAGATCTTATTCAGTTTATTATGGCGTCAGGCCAACAATAAATTGATAAACTAGCTGGACGTGTGATGTAACGCGTTGACGGACAGTGCTGATCGGTTAGCGTCGACGAGTCATTCAGTATAGGCTTTATTTATCGAAGTTTTAGATATTTTACGACTGATTCCTGGCGCACTTGTATCACCGTTGGGTAAGACATACATATGAATATTTCCGGGCAATTATTCGAGCTAAATCAAATGGAAAAATATATATTGAATAACATACTTCGATCTCTAACAGTGTAATCAACGTGAACCGAGAAAAAAACGAATAAAAGCATCATTATCAACTAAGTCGTTCAGGAAATAGATTTTACTGCTTTGAGGAAAAAGGGGAACGAAGTGACAGCCTCGAATAACATATTTGAGACAGATAAATTGAATATCTTCTTCTTCAAAGCTCTGCATTCCCTCCCAATACGTTGTCTTTAAAACCTTTGGTACAAGCATTCGAACCAATGCAAGATCGCACCGTCGGCCCTTCGAATCCTCACAGGTGAACACGAATATAAGTTGAGCGAACGAGACTGGGTCCGTGTTGATTGCGACAAAATCGAAGCGTGGCAAGCCGTGAAACTGAGGATTGCAACGAAGGATGTCTCTGGATAATCGCCAATCTTCCATTGACTGGTAGGTTATGTAAAGACATTTGTAGGGTCGAATCTAAGAGTAATGAAGCCGCTATGTTCAGGAAAATGAACTAAATAGATGTGCTCACAATAATATCATCACTTGCTGATGGCCTGAATGCATCAGAAACGTTACATGCCAGAAATTCGAGGAGATTTGACGCAAATGAAGAAAAATTAGGATCCGTTGGATAATTCTCTTCTACCTGGAATAGCCTCATTACCTTTGACTCAGAGCCTAAGCTATATTGCTCGTCGTCAAGTCCCTTTGCCAAACCTTTCTCCAAGAGGCTTTCATCGCCTGGACCGTCCGTGACGTGCAAGTCGGCTTCCATCCGTTTATGCTCAGCATCAAATTGGTCGACGAACATCCGAATTCGAGCCATTGCTTCATGAGTTTCATCAATTTTGACCATCTAACCACAAAATTAATTTGTCAATTTAGTACAGATAATGGCATTCTTACCTGGCTCTCAACATTTTTGAAATTCGTTCGGCGGTAAGCCTGCTTCACCTCTTGCTGAAAGCCTTCACCTGGACGCGTTGAGTAGTTATCAATACATCCTTTACGACGTAAGTCAATCGCTGCATGTAGCAGCATATGGTGTTTCGGATAGTCATATGTTTTTTTGGGTTTTACAGTTCGAGAAATGTCCTTTACACTATTAATTATTGACAACAATATTTAAAAAAAACGTACCATGCAAATTTCATGATATTTTGGTAACACAGTTTGTTCCAGGTATAGAATGTTATCTTCAGTTATGACTTTAAGACCAATGATACCTCGGATTATACCACACCAGCGTAATGCTTGAAAAACAGGAGATTTCGCTGACAGAATTGGCGCAAGACATGGAATAATACACTGGAATAATTATCACTTTGGAAATGATTCAAACATACAATGACATACCTTTAAAATGTCACGGTAAGAATTCCCATCAGCAAAATTTGCACTAGTGACATTATTGAAATGCCTGAGCTTGGGCCAACGCGGTACCTGCGCCATGCTTTATTATAAATCAATTAGATGTATTCTAAGATTATAAATGTGCTTACTTTCGAGACAACTGCGTTCGTTCATTGGGAGTCAAGATTTTGTTAAGCTGCGGCCATTGATGTTTTCCCCACTCCCCTGAGTCAAAGGAGTGTAGGACATCATATGAATATGCATGGTAGGGACTAGATCTACATAAACTCCAGAAGCAATTCTAAATGAAGTTAGTTTTCAGTAATTTGAATAATTATTGGCTTACCTTGACAAGATGTAGCCCATGATCTTTTAACAGGTCGAGTTGAGCGGATTTTGGTAGCAATTTTGCCTCCTCAAAAATCCGTACCATGTCGGGTTCAGTACGTTCTTGAAATGTAGATGTTATTGCGTGAAGTTGTGTATGCGGAACAAGGCAGCGAGGACACGGATGGTTCGCCTGGGAGCCTCGGGTTCCACACAGGGAATAGGCCTCTTCGAGGTCAACTGAGGCGATTAAGAATCCAGGGAAAATAATACGAATCACTTTATCACCACAAGTGATTTTTTCGCCGGAGAATGATGGATTTTTGAGAGATTTGAAAATAACGCTGAGAATCCTATGATAGACCTCGCGTTTATATTGTGACAATTTGACGGAACGGAGTGTGTCATCTTCGTTCTCAGGAGACTCTGCCGGATCTCCTACCTAAAACCTGAATTATTAAGAAGATATATAGCGAAATAAAGAAAAATCACAATAGGTAAATAACCAATTAATATGCCACCTCCATTTCCTGACGCATTTCGTATCTGACCTGGAAGCGCACCTGCGCGTAAAATAATTGGATGCATTTTTTTATTATTCGAAACGTCGCTCTTATCGAGCCATATGTGTAATGGGAAGTAGCAGTGTGGGTGTTCCGAGTTGATATCAATAGAACTCTAGATTCATGTAACGGTTCCGCTATGACCAGCGGACTACTATTACCCATAGTACATATTAGTATATATATACAATTGCATGCAGACGATCGTCGTCTGCACAAGTACCTAGTATTATGTAATGTACATAGGCGCCGTCACACCAGTAAATACCGCGTAACGGTAAAGGCGCCGGCAGCCTTTCTTACCTGCACTTGCAAATATACAGCTTTATACTGTTTGTTGTGAGTCCGTAAGAACCGGGCTAATCGTAAACTGTAACGAAACGTTACATCTTTTTTAACACCTAAACGGCGTTACAATTTCCAAAATACGCCAATCGTATTTGCTAGTTTATAGTGAGAGAGGATATGCCTCCTAAAAGCAACAAGAAGTCAAAAAAGAACGTAGGCGAACCACCACCTACCGAAGGCGGTCCATCCACATCTGCACGAGCAGGTGATACTGTTGTGATAGATGCAGCATTGTTTGAAACACTAGTCGCGGACCACGCGAATCGATCTAGACAAGGATCGAGACAAGGATCGAGACAAGCTTCACCAGCGCGGAGCGAATCAGGTGAATCAGTGAAATCGACCAGATCTCATAAGTCCAACCTCGGAAAAGACGAGGTAGTCCTACCACGTAAGATGATTGAGGATGCAAAAAGGATGATCCATGACCTCGTAAGAGGTGATACACCGGGACAAGACGTCGGTGATATGTTAGTACGACTAGATGCAGCCGTAATACCCGATGAAGAAGAACCGTGGACAACGGTGAAAGGGAAAGGTCGTGCACGAGACGACAATAGAACCAGCACGACAATACTGGCCCCAGTAATGGACAACGCGCAGGCGACGGTCAAGACAATGGCAAACACGCCAGCATTGCCAGCGACGCCCAGAGCTCCATCGGCAGCACCGACCCCGGTATAACACGTCAACCCACACAACAGTACGCGGTACACGCGGAAACACTACATTCAGTGTTACAGGACCTACCTTCTGCACAACCAGCAGCGACCAGCACGCCCATCAGACCCACGCGAGCAGCAGATGACGCAGCCGCAGAGATAGAGAGAGGACGAGCTGAGCTGGATAGATCACGTCGAAACAGCCGACGTACCCCACCAGAGTTCGTGGCAACTCGTGACTACCTGGAAGATCAATCTACCAGACGAGTCAACGCAGGTCAAGGACCGCGTGATAAGAGTAATCCTTCAGCTGCAGAGCTGGAAGAGTCAGTGAAAGACCTGGAAAGGATGGCCGCTGAGGCAGCGCAACTGGCACGGGAAAAACGTTCCGAAGCATTAGACAAACGCACAACTGCGTTACAAGGGAAGGTTAGTAGGCAAGAACCGTATGTCGACATGCAGGAAGACCTGCAGGAAGTGCGAGCAGCACGCACTGAACTGGCTAAAAGCAACCGAGAAATGGAAGCTGGCCAACGACCTGGCATCATCTTTGAGCAAGACCTCTCTAATCGCTCGGCGCCCGCTCAGACTGCAGCGCAACCAGGACCGTCAACAGTACATCCTGGCCCACCAACAAACGCCGGTCAAGCACACGCTCCTGCAACGTCCCCGACAACCAGAGCACCGGTTGTACCCAGAAGAAGAGCAACATCTGCCAGGGATCAGTACGAGCAAATGAGAGAAGACCTCCGAGATATACCGGAGAGTAACGCTGGGCCCTTCATGCCCAAATACTATGATGACGAGGACTCGTCAGATGACGAAGAAGAAGCGTACGATCGCGGATACTTCGAACGTGAAATGAGGGAAACCCCATTTGACGACCGAGAAGATAGACATAAACCCACAAAGAGGTTTAGAAGAGTTCGGGAAGACGAGGGGATAATTGTCATGGTGCAAGAAGCACTAGAGGAGTGCAAGGATGTAGTAGTATCAGCGTCCCCACTTGCGAAAGCGGGTGCAAAGATGCCATTATCCGTTATGTATAGCGGATCATCAAAGCCTGAAGACTTTGAGAAGTTCGTGACCTCTATCCTCAGATGGTTGAGGCTGAATAACCTACTCGGCGCAGCGTACGTCGAAGCACATATAGCCGTAGTCGGTATGCGACTAGATGGAGAGGCACACGAATGGTTTGTGGAGCACGTAGAACGAGGAGGTCGTTCAACCAAGGGTTGGGACTTGGTAAGACTGTTCCGAAGGATGCACAATATGTTCTTGTCACCTACAAGCAAGAACCAGTCTGCACATAACTTCGATCACGCGAAGCAAGGTGCAAGGAGCGTACACCGGTACATGAGTGAACTGTTGAAATTCGCAGCACGTCTAGTCCATCCACCGGACAGATACACCTTCAAACGAAAGTTCTTAGAAGGACTTGATGAGAGAATTCGCAGTGAAGTCACCAAGAGGGGATTCCTGGCCGAAAACTCATCAATTCGACGGCTGTACATAGCGCGAACGACATAGAGCAAGCATGGGACTATAATAAGTCAATACTAGCTCAACGTCAGACACCCGTAAAATCAACGGGTACCCATTCAAGCTTGGCCAGACAAGCTCAAGAGAACAACTACCGCGCTAAAATCAAACCAAGCGGTATACCCACGAGGACTATTCCCCGTACGACCACAACTAGCAACGCGCTAGCTGTAAGACCAGCGACGAGCAGTACGACTAAGCCGGCGAGAGTGTCGACTACCACGACAACTCGACCAGTCAGCTCAGGAACGCAAGCCCGAAGCAGTAGCACTGTGCTGAAGTGCTATGAATGTGGACAGACTGGCCACCTAAGACCACAATGCCCTAGAAAGGGACAGGTACGTGCTAACGTAATGCACGTTGAGGAGGAAGATGAAGACGATGCGGACGAGCTGCTCGACGCAATTATAGAGGAAGAAACGGGAGTTAACATACTAGAAGTGGAGGAATCCCCACAGTATGATGACGCTGAACAAGGTCAAGACACCGCGGAAGCAGCGGACTACGGGGAGGGGACCACTATGAGTGGGACGAGAACGAAGACGCAGCAGGCGCATACATGATGGTGATAACCGAAGACCACGGTTATGATGAAAGAAGACTACTTGTTATCAAACAAGGCTCGTCCACCATTGGGACGATTAAGTCACAGGAAGAACCCCTGTATGACCACACGATGAGACCTAAGTCAAGGGCTCCAAAGCGTGATAAAGAATCAATAAAACCTCTAGAGGGTTACTGGCTCGTAAACGGCCAATTAGCGCATTGTTTGATTGACAGTGGATGTCAAGGCATGATAATGTCACCATCATTCTCGCTCACGACTGGAGCGAAGACATTCAAACTGGATAAGCCAGTATCACTGCAGCTCGCAGTGAAAGGAAGTAAGTCCGTAATACAGTACGGAACGTATACCCGAATAGAATTTGGGGATATTAGTGTATTAGAATACTTTGATATAGTCAACATTGACTACTACGACGTCATAATTGGCGTACCATTCCTGAAAAGGTATGACATCTGCCTGGATTTTGGCAACGGAATAATCACCCGGGATGGAGGAGTAATCACTCCAGTGGAACGGTTCACTGAAATACCTAACACCACGGACGAGCCCACCGAGTTAAGTGAAAGCTTAGCCATAGCATCAGCACGCCCCATAACCACTACGTCTAACGCAGTAGCAGTGAGACGGAAGATCCGAGTACCGGAACTTAAGGATGAGAACCTACCCGCGCTACGCGAGTACTGGAAGGAGGAGTACAACGACTTATTCGGGCCAGTGCCGAATAGACTCCCTCCATTTAGGGATGTAAATCATCATATCCCATTAATAGAACCTAACAAGGTTATCCGGTACAGACTACCGAAGTGCCCAGACGCCCTCAAGCCACTGCTGGCTGAAAAAATAGAGCGCTACACGCAAGCAGGTTGGTGGGAACCGACTGTCGCACAGCAAGCCATCCCCATGCTATGCCTGTTTAAAAAGGCATTATCAGGACTACGCACGGTATTTGACCTGCGTCAGCAGAATGATAATACGTTGAAAGACGTGACCCCGTTTCCAGACCAGGAGACCATTCGCCAAGACGTGGCGAGACACAAGTATAGGTCGAAAATTGACCTAACGGAAGCTTACGAGCAAGTCAGAATTGCTCCGGAAGACGTGGACAAGACCACGTTCTCGACGATATATGGCACGTTTAAAAGCCATGTTATGCAACAAGGTGATTGCAACGCGCCTTCGACATTCCAGAGATTGATGACCCATATATTCCGGGACCACATCGGAAGAAACATACACTCGTACATCGACGACGTGTTCGTCTACTCAATGACGATCCAACAACACCAGGAACATCTGGAGATTGCCTTCTCGAGATTGAGGAAGGAACAACTTTACCTAAGTCAGAAGAAAGTTGACTTATACTCCAAACGATTGGAGTGCCTAGGACACATCATCGACGATGATGGTATCCACCCAGATATGGATAAAATGAATAAAATTCGCGATTGGAGAACCCCACGTATGTTCAACGACGTTCAGAAGTTCTTAGGACTGGTGCAATACGTTGCCGCCTACCTTCCGGGAGTCGCTACTTACACTTCCCCATTGTCGGGATGTACCCACAACAACAGGCAATTTGAGTGGACACCGGCACTAGAACGCTGTTTCAACGCAATCAAAGCGTTGACGAAGAACGCCCCAGTTCTTAAACCTATCAATCCTGATAGCAACGAGCCAATTTGGCTTGTAACCGATGGATCCAAGTGTGGCGTCAGTGCGTACTATGGTCAAGGCGCAAGGTGGCAAACCTGCAGACCCGCAGGGTTTATGTCTAAGAAATTTACTCCGGCACAATACAACTACCGGACTCATGAGCACGAGCTCATTGCAGTACTTGAAGCACTGAATAAGTGGGAAGACAAACTACTAGGTCGTAAATTCACCCTAGTAACGGACAACGAGGCCTTGAAACACTTCAAGACACAGCCCCGTATGTCGCCTAGACAGGCGAGATGGTACGAGTATCTCTCTCGTTTCGACTACGAAACGATTCACATCAAAGGTGAGACCAATACGGTCGCAGATGGACTCTCGAGATACTTCGAGGATGACCTACCTAACGAGATACACCCACCTGAGAACTACGTCAACATCGACGTGAAACTAGATCCAACAGGGGATCAGCTACCTCCTGAAAGGAAAAGCGAACTCAGAATCAGTGTGGCGAGACGCATTAACACTCGGGCGAAAGCTAGAGTCCAACAACAGACGGCTGGACAAGCATCCATTGAACAACGATCAGCGTCCATCGAAGAAGTGGATACAGACGACGAAGATGTACTGGCAGTCACAGCACAACATAGCGGTAAAACGCTTAAAGCCAAAATCGAAGGCTTTGAAGGATTAGCTGATCTGATAAAGAGCGGCTATAAGGACGACACAACACTGAAGAAAGTGTTAGAAAACCCTGATGCATACAAAGGGTTTGGGATGAAAAACCAGCTACTATACACGAAGAATCAGTTTTCCCGTGACGTGGTTTGCATACCCCATCACTTATTTTACCAGGGGAGGAAGCTGGTAGAGATCATAATTAGTGAAGCACACGAAATTGTGGGACACTTTGGACGCTATAAAACGTCGCAATACATTAGACAAGTGTATTGGTGGAGAACGATGGCAGAGGACATCGAAGAATACTGCAAATCGTGCGGTAAATGTCAAACGAATAAGGATGACAATAGACATCCTAGCGGTCTACTGAAGACGCTACCCATTCCCAATAAACCATGGGAATCAGTCGGAATGGACTTTATAGGCCCATTACCAGTATCGAAAGGACACGACTTCTTACTAGTCATAATTGACAGATTAACGTCAATGGTGAGACTCATGCCCACCACCACGAAGCTAACTGCGAAAAGCGCAGCACACCTGTACTTCGAAGGTGTAGTTAGGCATCATGGCGTGTGTAAGGATACGATCGTTCAGCGGTTTAGACTTAAGGATCAGACTGTATAACCCAGTAGTCCAATCTATAATAACGCAAGGAGCTACTCTTGCGCGCACAGTTGTATATATATACATGAGTGGGCTATCTCTACCAATAGCGCTCAGGTGCTATATCTACCAATAGGAAGGAAGGCAGTCGATGACGTAAGAGAAACATGAGTAGAAAGGAAGATGGTGACAGTATGGAGCATACGGAGAAACGGGGAAAGTATGGGAGAATACGGGAGGATAATACGGACCGGCATACCGGGTACCGTACGATGGATGTGATAACACGTAGGTCAGCACATACGTCTATACTATACGCACAATATACTAGATTAGCCCTTATGGTCCTAGCACGTACCCTGACAGCGTGCCAGCTTCTATCGTCAGTGATAGAGATACCAGATTCACCGCGAAATTCTGGAAAGAACTACAGCGACTAATAGGGACAAAACTCCTCATGTCCACTTCATTCCATCCACAGACGGATGGAGCAACAGAGCGGGCGAACCGCTCCATAGGACAAGTATTACGTTCTATAATAGATAATGACCAAAAGGATTGGGCTGAACGTATCCCGATGGCGGAATTCGCACTGAACAGTAGCACGAGTGAAACGACTAAGTTCATGCCATTCGAACTTAACTACGGATACACCCCTGCACTAGGGCGACAGCTCAACACCGACACCAAGTTCAATGGTGTGAAGCAATTCGCATTACAAGCGAAATGGAATCTTATGGCCGCACACGATGCCATAATCGCGAGTCGCGTGAAACAAACCATGCACGCGAACACTCACAGACGAGATGCGCCTGTCTATAAAGAGGGTGACCTCGTGTACCTTTCTACGAAGAACATATCTCTACCAAAGGGTAGATCCAGTAAGTTGGTACCGCGTTACGTCGGTCCTTACAAAGTATTGTCAGTCAAAGACAATATTAACGTCAAACTCGACTTGCCTGACGAGTTGAAGAAGCGTAGGATAAATCCAATATTCCACGTGGACTTAGTGAAACCACATATCGCCAATGATGACGATAGATTTCCACGTCGTGAGTCATTAACGGCGTACGACTTTGGACAACCGGACAATGCCGAATGGCATGTAGATGAACTACTAGCCCATCGCTGGACTGGGTCTAAAGACACGGTCATCGAGTTCCTAGTGCAATGGACGCTAGGCGATACGACCTGGGAGCCGTACGAACACTGCAAAGACTTGCAGGCATTGGATGAGTATCTCCAATTACGCGGGGTTACCCAATTAGGGAAATTGCCGCGTCTCCGCACGACGCGTAAATGAGGATCTGCAAGCAGATCTGCCCCGTGCCCCCGGCGGCACAGCAGCCACGAGAAAATCCTACTCGGGCGCTACTCTGATACAAGAGTAAATAAATACTCTTTCTTACGACCCCGTCTCAGCCACCTGAGCACCGTCAACGATGTCTGCAGAACCTTCACGACCTACCTCTTCATCTACGAAGCCCTCGACCCGCAAGGGACGATTTGACGATATCAAGCAAGCGTTGCTTGAAGCACAAAAAGAATGGAGTATGGATTCCATGCCTGGCTGCGTAGCCATCACCCACGAAAGTGGGAAATGTACCCACTGTTAGGGCTACTCAGCTCAGACTAGAGGGAGGGGATCCTAAGGCAATATATTGGAAGGGAAACTAACTACTCACCTAGAGGGAGGGGATCCTAAGAGAACAAGCTTAGGGACCCTCACTCTAGGTACAACGACTATATACATAAAACGATGACGCGGCGTGCGGCCCTGACACAGCTAAGTGCCAGGCGCCCAAGCCGAACCTAAGCGACGTGATGTCACGGGCATCACGCCGGGTACGAGCGCGACGCGCGAGTAGAGAAAGTGGAATAGAGACAGAACAAGGAAACGGAGAGTGAAAGTAAAATATGGAAATGATAAATAAAATAGAAAAGGGACGATGCCGATGATAATAAATAAGAAAATGAGAGACGGCGGTAGCGTACCCTGACACCATCCCCCCTTCAACGAGGCGGCGTCCCGACGCCTGTAGCTTCGACTAATGACGCCTGTAGCTTAGAGAAATCAAACCGAGGGCGACGATGGAAAAGAAGGCCATTTATCGAGCGTGGCGCACTCGGATGTTCGCGGTGGAAATCCTTAATGAGATCCGGGGCTGCAATATTCGACTCGGGTTCCCACTGGTCATGCTCGGGACCATAGCCTTCCCAACGCACCTTGTACTCGAGTCGTCTCCGGAAGACACGACTATCCAAAATCCGTTCCACGACATAGTGTTCACCATCGTCTCTGATCTCAGGAGGTGGTGGAGCCTTAACGCGACGGCCCGGGATTGTGTCTTCAACCTTTGGACGTAACTTCCCGACGTGGAACACTGGATGAAGCCTTGACATCGACAGTGGTAAACGCAGCTTGTATGCGTGCGACCCGACCTTGCTGACTATCGGAAAAGGCCCCAAGTACCGATGCGATAACTTGGCGGAGGGCCTGGTGGTACGGATGTCGCTCGAATCAAGGTATACCTTGTCGCCAACCTTGTATTCAGGTGCCGGGATGTGTTTCCGATCGTAGTACTTGGCCATCTCGTCCTTCGACCTGGCTATAGCGGCCTTGGCTTCCTCTATTGTCGACTCCATGCGCGTCTTGAACTCGTTGACAGATTCGATCTTCGAGTCGGCAACCAGCGGTTCGAATCCCATACGAGGATGTCGTCCAGTGTCGAGTTCAAAGGGGGTTGAACGCGTGGCTGAGTGTACATGGTTGTTGTATGCGAACTCAGCCATGGGCAGCAGCTGGTCCCAGTCGTCCTGTCGCTCTGAGGTGAAAAGTCGAAGATACTGCTCGACTTCTGCATTGACGCGCTCTGTTTGACCATCGGTTTGAGGATGATATGCCGTAGAGGGTGCAAGCCGTATGCCAAGGAGCCTAGAAAGCTCCTGCGTGAAGCGGGACGCAAACTGGGGGCCCCTGTCAGAGATCACCTTCATGGGGAGACCATGGAGCTTCCAGACATGTTGAAGGTACAGACGGGCCAGACCTGTCGCGTCAAGTGTCGTAAATGTCGGCACGAAATGAACCCGTTTGGTGAGAGAGTCGACGACAGAGAGGATCGCGTCAAAACCGTTAGATTCTGGCAGTTCCACGATGAAGTCGACTGAGATGTGTTCCCAAGGTCGACTTGGCACTTCTGTGGGTCGGAGAAGTCCATAGGGAGCATGACGAGACGGTTTCGTACGTAGACACATGTCGCAGGCCTCTACATAGCGTTGTACATACCTAGAGACACCTGGCCACCAAAAGGTGCGCGAAACGAGCTCAAGAGTCTTGAAACGACCCGGGTGACCACCGAGTTTGGTGTCGTGGTGTCTGGAAAGGATTTTCCGACGCAACTCGTCCACATTTGGCACGTAAACCTTGCCGCGATAGTAGAGGAGGTCCTGGTCTTCAAACCATTCCGACGAGTGAGCTGAACGACCACCCAGTGCACGAAGTGTTGCAACGGCTTTGGACACACTATCCTCGACCTTGCCTTCCCGATTGGCCTTGCGAATCTGGCGTAGAAGGTCCTCCTCCCCCTTTAAGACGGAATGTTTGCAGAGCATTGATTGCAAACATTTCGGGTCGGATTAGGGTGACGCCACGATTGTCGTCCTTTCCCGAGCCATGATCTGGGCGACGGGATAAGCCATCAGGTTTACCCATCGACTTACCCGGTATATGCTGCAGAGTAAAGTCGAATCGTGAGAGATATACTGACCATCTGGCTTGACGACGATTGAGGTTACGCGCGGACATGAAATACTCGAGATTCTTGTGATCAGTCCGTATGTCGATAGGGTGAGATGCGCCTTCGAGAAAGTGTCGCCATTCCTCCAAAGATCGTATGATAGCCAGCATCTCCTTGTCGTGAATCTCGTAGTTGCGTTCGACAGGGCTAAGGGCCTTCGAGAAGAACGCAACAGGGTGCCATTTACCATCCTCGTTCGACAACTGTGAGAGAACCGCGCCTGTTGCGAAGTCGGAGCTGTCTGCTTCGACCCGGTAAGGATTGGCGGGGTTGGGAATGAGGAGAATGGGGGCAGAGGTGATCGACGACTTCAGAGTATCGAAAGCGTGCTGACAAGTGTCGGACCAGACGAAGGGCGTATCTTTCTTGGTTAGCCCGAACATGGGATTGGCAATACGCGCAAAGTCCTTGATAAACCGACGATAAAAGTTGGCAAAACCTAAGAAGGACTGAACCTCAGTGATGTTCTTCGGGACAGGCCAGTCTCTGACACCTGAGACTTTCGCGGGGTCCATCTCGACGGTGTTCTCGGAAATGACGACGCCTAGGTATTCGATCTTAGTCCGGCAAAACTCACATTTCTCTGCCTTGAGATAGAGCTTGTGTTCACGAAGACGTTCGAGAACGCGTCGAGTGATGTGATCATGCTGTTCCCGATCTCGAGTGTAGATGAGGATGTCGTCGATGTAGACGGCAACGACACCCTCTGAGATCATGTCTTCAAAGATCTCGTTCATCATCGTCTGGAAGGTGGCGGGACTGTTAGTGAGACCAAAAAACATCACCAAGGGCTCGAAAAGGCCGCGATTGGTGCGGAAAGCCGCCTTCCACTCATCTCCTTCCTTTATCCGTACATTGTTGTAGCCCCAGCGCACGTCCAGTTTGGTAAAGTACCGGGCACCCTGCAGCTTATTGATGAGCTCAGAGATCAGAGGCAGCGGGTAGCGATTTTTGATTGTCATGGCATTCAATGCGCGATAGTCTTGAATAAGACGGAGAGAGCCATCTTTCTTCTTGATGAAGAATACTGGGGACGCCATGGGCGACTTGGAGGGTCGGATTCGTCCAGATGCGAGGTTTTCTTCCAGAAACGCATCTAACTCGGCCTGTTCGT
Source organism: Phallus indusiatus (assembly GCA_027605045.1). Classification (NCBI taxonomy): domain Eukaryota; kingdom Fungi; phylum Basidiomycota; class Agaricomycetes; order Phallales; family Phallaceae; genus Phallus; species Phallus indusiatus. The sequence continues at coordinate 1,655,521 of JAQFWX010000006.1, read as the reverse complement.
TAGGTGACAATGGGTAGATCTTACAAGACTTAGGCTCAGAACCTGGCACAAGCTCTATCGGGTGATCCCACTTCTTCGACTGCGGCAACGAGTCGAACGACTCCTTCGAGAAAATGTCGGCAAAGTTGTGGAACATCTCTGGCACGATATCCCGAAAACCCTTGGGAGCTGGTGCGTCTGCGTTGTTGGCGTGGGCCTGAGCCAGTCGCTGGGAGATGGTCTCGGTGGCATATATGTGGTGAGTGTCGGGCTCATCGGGTAGCATTGATATCGCGAACAGTCGATCACCTTCCTCAATCTCGGACTCGACGTCAACCAGGTCTGGTATGTCAGGATCATCGCCCTCGGTGTCGTCAAGCTCTGGTAGAGGTGCACGCCGGATCTGTTGGAATGCACGCTTAGAGAGCTTACCCGCTGGCCAGCGTGGAGCGCAAGACCGACAACTGGGGCTACAGCGCATGAACTCTACTTGACCCGTCGTGTAGTCTATGACGGGATTGTGAGCCTTGAACCACGGTAATCCAAACAAGACGGGATACTTGAGCGAGGTAACAGCGAATAGGGTGCGTTCGGAGTGATCTCGAAAGCGAACAACGAGGTCGACGACGTGGGTGATAGAACCAGCATGGTTGGGTGTACCGTCGACGTTAAACACGGGAATGGGTTTAGCAAGGCGTACAGAGGGAAGCCGATGTTTCTCGACAAAGTCGCGATCGAGGAACATACCGCTAGCTCCAGTGTCCAACATGGCCTTGCTGTGCAGCAGGGCTCCAGTGTCAACACTTTGCAGCTCTACAGGGATCTCCAGCTTCTGCGTACCGGCGGTAGCTGCGAGTCGGTATTCCTTTGGCAAGGCACGACGTTGAGAAGGCGACAGCATACATGGGGTAGAAGCAGAACGTGTGGCAGGTGGAGGCGGTTCTTTGGTTTTAGCAGGGGATGCAGCAGGGGTAGTTAGATTCGAATCAGGAGTGTCATTTTGTTCGCGATCTATGTACAAAATGTCGAATCTATTAGATGTCGGCAACGAGGGTGCATCTATCACTCGTCGCCGTTTTGAAAATCCTCTACCTCTGCTGCAGCTACAGTCTCACCCTCTGTCAGAGCAGTGTCGCCACGCGTCTGGGCTTCTAACGCGTCTTTCTGGGCTAGCAGGTGTGCGATACTGTCGTCTAGTTCCTCTGGCTGAAGATATCGAATGTCATATGCCCGAGGGCATTCGCGAGCCCAATGGCCTGCTGCTCCACAGCGACGACACCTGGTGGATTCTGGGCCAGCACGTCGACGGGCAGCGTCAACATCCATCGGATCATGCCTAACCTGGGGTGCAGGAGCAGGAGCCGCAGGTCTTGGAGGTAGCGCAGGCATGATCTGAGATGCCGGCCTGGGAGGTGGGTAGGGAGGAGCCTGATAGGGAGGGACAGGGGGCCTCCTCTGAATCTGTAGGGCCTGGTACGATGGAAAGGGGTTAGGGCGGGATCGGTTAATGGAGGTAGCTACGGGATTTGTCTGAGTCGTCCCAGAGCCTACGAGTCGACGGCGAGCAGCGGTGAAGGCTTCGTTGGCACGCCTGTCCATATCAAACATACGTGCCTGTCGGATCCAGCCCTCATAGTCGTGAAGCGCGGGTCGGTCCTTCATTGTCGCTACTAGAGACGCAATTGCCGGGTCTAGACCGTTACGAAAGTATGTGTTAATGGCGAGTCCTTCCGTGAAGCCAGCGTGCTCAATGAGAACGCGAAAGGCATCTACATATTCCTCCACAGTCCTGTTGCCCTGGACATAGCGGTTGGAGTAGAGGGCGTTAATGGCATCTTCTTGCTCGGATTGTGGAAAGAAATCGGCCTTGAATCTTTCCCGAAAGGCGTCCCAGTCAGCAAAGGGCTTCTCTCCTCTTTGATACTTTTTCAGCATAGATTCGCTGAAGGTGAGGGCGCGGCCTTCATTCATGTACGACATCGCCCAGCCGATCTTAAGTTCATCAGTCTCGAAATCACGACTGCATATACTCATGTAAAACTCGACAGTGTTCCAAAAGGCACGACCCTTGGAGCGATCTCCGTCGAACGAAGGAGGTACAGCAGGTCGGGTATTTCGGGAAGAGCGTGAACTGGCTTGATGCTCAGGAGCCGGTGGTTGTCCAGACGAGGACGCGTCGCCCACAGGGAGGTTTTGGGTTGGAGCAGCTCTAGCCGCGTCTCGGATGCTCTGCAGCACTTCAATCATCTGTGAGGCCTGGGATTCCTGTCTGGCCATGCGGGCATCCATTTCCGCGAATTGCCGCATAATAATAGTCGCCACATCGTTGAGGGTGACGAGTGGGGGTGCAGAGGGTGGAGGAGAAGAGTCCATGAGAGCGAGAAAGGAAAATGGGGTTTTTAAGATGGAGCAGAGGGGTCGGTTATAGACGGGACTCGAAGGAAAAATACGACACTGCGATAGTCGGTGTTGAGCGCGATTTTTCGATAGCGAGTGTCGATAAAACGGCCAGTCTGCGAGTAGAAGCTTGTTCTACTGTTAGGGCTACTCAGCTCAGACTAGAGGGAGGGGATCCTAAGGCAATATATTGGAAGGGAAACTAACTACTCACCTAGAGGGAGGGGATCCTAAGAGAACAAGCTTAGGGACCCTCACTCTAGGTACAACGACTATATACATAAAACGACGACGCGGCGTGCGGCCCTGACACAGCTAAGTGCCAGGCGCCCAAGCCGAACCTAAGCGACGTGATGTCACGGGCATCACGCCGGGTACGAGCGCGCGACGCGCGCGAGTAGAGAAAGTGGAATAGAGACAGAACAAGGAAACGGAGAGTGAAAGTAAAATATGGAAATGATAAATAAAATAGAAAAGGGACGATGCCGATGATAATAAATAAGAAAATGAGAGACGGCGGTAGCATACCCTGACACCCACTGCGATGAGTATATCTCGCACATTAGTACCGCTGCAAGCAAGCGTACCATTGTTCTTGACGAGAAAGACGTCAAAGAGTGCCTACTCGAGGCATTCCCGTTCCTGCAAAAAGAGTGGGATGATTTACGAAAGCGCCTCGAAGACGCTAACGACTACGCCGACCAGACCGTCCAAGAACTCAAGGACGTTGAGAGACGAGAGGACGACCTTCGAGATCGTATACGGGAACTCGAGGACAAGTTGAAGCAAGCCCCACAGGCAGCATCGCCTGTGTCATCTAGGAAACGACCTCGGTCAGAGGCCAAGGGCCCCACGAATCATGGGCCCGTAGGATTCGACGCGTACGACGACGACGACGACGATGATCTAGACGACCACGATTGGGCGGACTCCTACAATGACGAGTCGGTACTCGACTCCAACGGTCAACCCGTTCCTCCCCATTCTGGGGACGATTTCGGCCTAATGGACAGGCTGGACCCTGAAGAGGAGTCATTATTGTCTCGGCGACAACTCGCTGAGAAAGTCCTCGCTGAGTTCCCAGGAACTCCCCGTATCTCCAACCAGGCCAAGTACCACGATACGTGGCCCGCTTTTATGCAAGGCCACGACCCCACAGCGTCTCGAGCAGGAAAACCCCTGTACCTGGGCCAGTTCCCGACCCACTCGCGTGGTACATGATGTGTCCACTGGATGATCCCTCATTCGTACTCCAGGGGAAGCAGATCTGGAAGAAACCACCCATATTGGACACACCTCAAAAAGTTGCAATGCACGCGCGCATTAGACTTGCCTGGGATGTAGGCATGATGTTCATCAATAGAAAGAAGAAAGAGCGAGACTACGCTCGCCTCACTATCGGGGAGCGCCCGAAGCTTTTCCATACCCAACAGAAGGGCAAATGGACCTAGAAACGGGTCGCCTCTACGAGACGTGGTATAAGGACCCCGCCTCCGTACCCTTTTATATAAGGGTTGAACCATCGGGATCGCTGAATATCAGCGATGTTGAAGTCGTAGCGTGGCTTCGAAAAATATTCCCGAATCGGGAAACAAGGAAGACTGTATTCCCCATTGTAGCGGAGATATGTACCGAGCCTGGGCTATCCACCTGGCTCAACGCCGCTGGCATCAACGCCGACAAGACGGTGAATAACTCCCCATCCATAATCGAAGGATGGCGTCGAGCATATACCCTGCCTCAGGGTAACATTCCAACCAAGGAAGAAGTTGTCGGGATGCTGCGATATAACTGTGTGAATACCCGATTAATCGAAACTCGATTAGGACCACTATTTGAGCGGTGGCGATCACACACTAACAGCAATACCATCGCCGTGAAGTGGCGAGAATCTCAACCCACCGTTTCGTCGCTGTTACCAGGACGTCAGTATCGAAGACGACGTCGCAACAATCGTCGTGACGCCGCCCCTGCAGCTCCTATTGCTGGACCTTCGAAGGAGACTCCTTATGTGGAGTCCACCGCTAGTCGCCTCCCTCGGCGAAAGCACCACTCCCAGCAGATATCGCTGAGAAAGAACTCGTGATCGACCCCGATCAATACGAGGTCCTGGATAGACCAGGAGCGGGCCCTCAAGGTGACATTGAGATGGCCATGGATTATACCGCGGACGACTGAGACTCACTCGTCGTATCATGTATTGACTTGACGCTCAAGTCAGCGGGGGAGGATGTAACGGTTCCGCTATGACCAGCGGACTACTATTACCCATAGTACATATTAGTATATATATACAATTGCATGCAGACGATCGTCGTCTGCACAAGTACCTAGTATTATGTAATGTACATAGGCGCCGTCACACCAGTAAATACCGCGTAACGGTAAAGGCGCCGGCAGCCTTTCTTACCTGCACTTGCAAATATACAGCTTTATACTGTTTGTTGTGAGTCCGTAAGAACCGGGCTAATCGTAAACTGTAACGAAACGTTACAATTCAACTTAAGAATTATATGACTCGGATTATAATATATGTACCTGATAATCCCACCAAGCGTCGCCTGAATCCAGTTCGTCATAAATTCGTGTCACATTTCCATTCAAGTGCAAGAACTTCCTAACTGGAAACCACGAGATGTCCTCGGACAGAGTTGGATCTTGGATTATAGTCTTAACCCACTGCCACGGGTCTCGATATTGAAACCGGAAAGTCTGTGTTTTGCCTTCAAACGTATGCGACACCTCAGCTTCAATAAACTTTGAGTAAATTAGATGTGCAGTAATAATTGAATTAGAAAAAAAACTCATACTTGCTGTACGAATTCTCGTGCAGATTCGAGAGAGGCTTGAACATCAGCATGTGTTCGCACCGTCAGTGAGTGGTTTGTGGCCCACTCTCCATGAACGCCATTGAGCATTGTATTGATTGTACTGTTACTCATATTGCCTTTTACAGCAGCTTCGCAAAACAGGAAATCTTGACGTGTGCGAAATGGGGCCCATGGTTTCCCCGGAACAGGAATATGCCGCAGATTTGACAGTCTTGGAATATTTTTTTCAAGAGGCTGTTCTTCGTCTAACGAAATAATCAAAGGTTGATTTATTTTACTGTGAGGGTGGTGTTGAACTTCGATATAGTTATTTGGTGGGCGTGGCGATGCTACAGTATCCTGGGAATTGAGTACCGCATTATCTATAATTTCATCTAAATAAACTTGTAAGTAATTTATTATGAACAGAGCTTGATCGGAATAATATTACTATTCATAGGAATATCATTCATGACCCTCCGGCTTGAAGCTTGCATGTTCCGAGGTGCAGTGGTCTCCGCAGATTCACGCAAATGCAAGCTCGGATCAACATATGATTGTTCTTAAAAGTGAGATATAAGCTTCATGATATCAGAAATATACAACACACCTGTACGATCATCTAGATCTGATAATAATGCATGAAGCACGTCACGCAGATCTGCTTCTGCTTTACATGCCGCTTCATGCTTATCGAAACGATTGTATGGCATTACTTCATTGCAATATTTGCAAAGTCTTTGGTTTCCGAATACTGTCTTTCTCATGAGAAAGAGACCAATGTCAACGATTGTGAGGAGACTGAGAGAAACAAGTACGATATGGGACACAATTAGACATGACGCTCGTGATGCATGATGCATGATGTGTAATGCAAGTGACTAGTGACACGTGATGTGGTAACACGTGACATGGTGATGCGTGACGCGTGACTAGTGACTAGTCGTGACCAATATCGTTCCATGTAAAAAATTGTGACAACAATTACACCAAAACTTTTTCCCCTTCCAACGCTTTGCTTCTATTCTCACTTTAATATCCTTTCAATATGTCACAATCTACTCGTCCAGCCTATGAAAGTGACGATGAGGAACCACTTGCGGTAAGATTTTCGCATATAGATTTCATGTACTAATCCTTTTTTAGTCGACCCGTGATCTCCGGGCACAGATCACCCAGTCAACATCATTGCTAAATGTTGACACTTTGCGAGCACTAACTAAGGCTTTGAAGAAGGTTAAGAAGACAACTGAGAAGAACCCTAAATCGGATGACAAACCAGAGGACAAGGTTGTGGCACTTGGGAAAAAGTATGCGCTCACGGTCTCACTGTGGCTTCATAATCCCAAAGAAGCCTTCATCGTTGAAAAAGACCCTGCATACGACCCCAAAAACCGATATGTGAGTAATGAAACGAAATTGCAAGGGCAAATACGAGATCTGGAGGTGTTCATACCGGAATCATACCATGCAAAATTCGGTGATGAAGAGTTTTACAATAAGGTATTTATTTATATGCGTGCTTCAGAGTCGTGACTAAGTATAAATACAGTTCAGTGACGGAATGGGTCAACAGCGTGCAACTACAGTAAACACCCTCCGCAACGCACTTCCCAAGATTTTTAGAGGTTTAGGTGTTGACATCAATGATTCAGATGAAAAACTCAGACTCAATGGATGGTCCCAGAAGGAGGGTGGGGGATATTTTCATTTCGGCGCGCCCGTTATGTACGAAAACTTCCAATACAACCAGGATCATCCTAGTCGCACAAGAGTCTTTCATAACGATGCAGTAATTCGTGTAAGGCATCGTTTATTATTTGAGCTAGTAACTTATCAAAATTATATTAGGCTTTTTGCTTGGTGTACTTTGGTAAACACGGTCTAAACCAGCTTACAACAGATAGGAAGGGCGTCTGTGGCCGACGCCCAATCGGACTCATGTGGGGGCTGAAGGAAGTCACACCAACGTCACTAGCAATTGTGGCAACACTGGTAAAACTTCAGTTCTGCTTACATCCTATATACTAACTAGTTACTATATTTTACTAGCTTCGATGTGCGCTAACTAATGATCATTTTACACCCACAATAAGCCATCAAACAAAAATCAAATACCACGAATTCTTTGATACGTATATGAGGATGTGGTTGAACCCCGGTAAACGACTGCAAGCTACGTTGGAATGGTTCAACAGTCAATTATTCCCAAATACCCAAGAAGTTCTCACAATCTCAGGAGAATCTGATGCTGAAGAGACGAGAAAGATCTTGAATGATCCTAGCTCAGAGTATGAAGATGATGAGAATGACCGAGAGATGAGGGACATAGATGAAAATGAAGAACCCGGGGAAAATGCTGTGAGTTTTTATGATATCTTTCTAATTCTTCGATCCCTCTGAGCTCTCAAAACTGTCTTTAGGACGTCACAATGCTTTCTACTCCATCTATGACTTCTGCCGCACCTCCTGCTTCTTCCGCTGCACTTCCTGCTTCTTCTGCTGCACCTTCTGCTTCTTCCGTCGCACCTGCTTCTTCTGCTGCACCTGCTTCTGCTACACCTTCAGTTTCTTCTACTGCACCCGGGGCCTCTGCTGCAGTTCTCCGGGCTTCGTCTCTTGCCTCACAAGCTGTTTTGTCCACAACAACAGCACCTGCCGTTATGACCGTCATGGACAGCAGCCAGCGGAAACGTGGTGCTGATCCAGCTGATGTCAATGGCAGCCGTAGGTTAAGATCCAGGAATGTTACAGCCGACAAGGGCAATTCTGGGGAACTTGGGAAACGGTCGAAACAAAAACAAAAAAGCTAAACTCGACGAAGTACATATTTGTCTTCACAATTACTCTCCTTTCTTTTTAATTACCATGAATGCTGATTTTCCCACTTTCTTTTTTTCACCAACTAAACGCCGCTTTAATCTTCTCTTCTCATAGCATTTTATAATCTGACTTCGGCCACTTTGTTTTACTTTTCCGCCGTATTTTAGAATCTTGTTAATTGACAAACATTTATAAGCATTTGATCACAATTTCACTATATTAGCAATTATAGCAACTGTGGCAACTGTGGCATTCATGTAGATCATCATGATATGCAGACAAACGTATAGCATCCTCCATTTTTCGAACGTTAATGCTTTCCTGCATCGCCTGATACATAATGCGCAACTCTCTTATACAACCCTTTATCTCTCTCATCAACTCCGTTGTTTTATCAGTAGTTTGCGGCAGACCATTGTTTTCTTCCGAAGTGCCGGTTTCGTGATTGGTGTTTTTGCTTGTCTCGAGTGAGATATCCTTGAATGAAGGTTAATTATGTAACGCTAGTGAACATTGGCTTACCTCAAATTGTATAATGCCATTTCCCTCCTTACTGTGCTGGACATAGTTGTCTTTCTCGAGACACTGTAGTCGGCGTGAGACACCGGCAAGTCTTTCAGGTGTTGCGCCTGGTATAATGTAAACTAATAATCCGTTCATATACAATCAAACATACCAAGGCGCTGGAAAGCCCGAGTTTCTTCGAAAAGTTTTTGTCGTCCCATCCCATCTTCATCTAAACCTGAACTCGATTCAGAAGTCGGATGAACAGAGCGATGATAATCGGATGAACTATCGTTACACGAGACTTGAGATTCAGTCTCAGGTATGATAGTTCCTCCAGGAGAATTGGCCCGGAAGGATATAGGAGGCAGCATAGTACAACAAAAAAACGTTTTGTTTGGCTGTTAACTGCCAGGTGATAAACAAGAATAGACGCCAAACTACAATTCTCGCACTGCAAATTTTTCATGCTCCGCTTCTCTCCTTGTTCCTTCATCCTTTTACAGTCTGGTAGAAAACTCCACCGTCGCCTTCTTGCCTGTGTTTTGGCAACACGTCGACCTTGTCTGAAGTTTGACCTTCGAAAAGTATGTTATTGTATTTTTAGCTTTATGTGATAGATAAAGACACTCACATCCGCGTTGTGAATAGCTTCGCTCTAATTGACTGGCATTGGAAACTGCTCCGCTCGTTCTTTTTTGGGACACGCAGGAATTGTGAGTCGATTTCTGAATCATGAGGTTCAATGGTGATTTATCTATGCCAGGAAAGTTTGAGTCCAGTCGCTGAGAGTTTGAATTGAGTGGATACCAATAGTAGCGAACGGATCTGGATTGCATGAACTCGGAAACCTTAGTATGTCTCGCATCATTCTACTTATTGTTTAATCATAAACGACAACTCACTCTATTTAAGTTGCTCAACTCTTTCGCATCGCGAAGCCAGTTGTCGCCACTATGCTTTTTATCTTCGGCACGTCATTGCCCTTGTTAACATCCACGAGAACTGATACTGGTTTGTTTTTTCGTAGACATCGCTTGCTGAGGAGTTTGACAAGAAAGTCGTAGGCACTCAGTATGAGGTATATTTGCTTTTCTGAATAACGTAAGTTGATTGTTATTTTGTGCAGACTTCGGTTTCAAGGCGCTCGTCAGGATTCGCATCGGCTTGCTTGGGGAGTTGGTTCTGACACTTTGATTTGATTATGTAATCAGTATTGAGACTTTAGTTGATTAGACACGCTTTCAAAAGTCTGTTATTTTACTTGTATTGACTTAATTAAAAACCTCGTTTAACAATTCATCCACATATACTAAACTCGGTATTGAATTATAAACCTCGTTGTAAAAGCTGCAGTTTATTTACTTTTGTCGCTGTATAAATAACCCTTCGTTGTTTAAACATCTCGTGAAAGTGTTTAAAATTTACTTACCAAAATGAGTTTCTAAATCTAAAAATCTATTTACAAAAAAAGCTTTGCCTGCATTAATGAACCCGCCTTCAAGTTTATAGTAGCTTTGAATTCATTTTAAGGTAAATAAACCCGCTCGGCGTCTGACAGCCTTTTAAGGTTTATAAACCTAAAAAATCTCGAAAAGCATTTTTGCGACACAGTCATGACTAGTCACTCATCATTGGACTTTGGAAGTCAAATTCTCCTTTGACGGTACCGTTCACGACTTTTGCTATTCCAGCACGCCTGTTTCAGTTTGTTGTACGAGTACCTGTAAAACAACAACCGGTCGAATTTCTTGTACATAGATCAAATGATAAGTCTTACATGACAGCCCATACGCCAGCTTGAATGGGCTCTGCAACAGGCCGAGAATAAAGCTCATGCATACATACATAGTTCTGCTGCGCCAAGGCACGGTTTATGATATGTTCCCATTTGCAGTCAAGTGTTTATTATCCGTGGCAGAGACCAACGTTTGCATTCTTCAACAGTTTCGGCAGCGTGGCCACACCCGCCAGTAATGGGTCTGCGCCCAAAACCTTCCCAGTTTCGTCCTCCGGCTGATATGCGACCGAGGTTCATCATAATGATATGTAGATCCAAAGGACCACGATTTAAGATGAGAGTTCTGTCTGTTGGCGACTGCGTTGATCTCGGCTGAACTGTGAAATGAAGCCTGAAATAAATACAAACTCTGAACAATGTTTGAACGTACCGGACTTACAAAGCAGCCTGAGAAGGGCAATCGGTAAACTGAACTCCAAAAGGTGAATCTTGACGCATAACAATTTTTTTGAAAGACCAAGCCGAGTGATAGTCTGTGGGATCAGTCTCAGGTTAGCTGACAGTCGATGTGATGCGGGTAGTTGTGTTCCTTGTATTGGACCACATATATATACCTCTGTTCATCAGGGAACAGGTGGTGTGCTACGTCGCGCTACGTAGGCTACATAGCGCGTGTAGCCGCGTAGGACATTCCGATGCTTCATAATTCGACGTAGTTGGCCCGGCCAATTTCGTAGAGCTATGTAGCTCTACGAAATGCGCTTCCTGCGCTGTAGTCGCAACCTTTATCCGTCACTGCCGTTGTTCTTCTGTAGTTATTCCTTCCAATGTAGAATCCGTAGAAATGTTTTCATTGTGTAACTATATTCACTCTTTTCCCTTTACGGGTTTGATTTTTATGAACTTCAAATTTATTGAATATAGTCAGTACAACTTGAAGGTGCATCTACAATTTCTAACTCTAACGTCCATGGAGTGATTGCTACTACATAATATGGTACTTAGGAAAATTCAAAATCGAGTCCGAGTGATAGTTAAGGGGAAAAAGAGATAGATGGAAAAGCAGGAGTACGAACCTTTATATAGACAATCCCGTTAGCAGGCGCTCGTGGAGCCGTGGAGCAGCAACGCACCAATCATCGTGCTCAGTTGCTCCACCTTAAACGTCACTGTGTGGAGCGTTGGAAGACGGGAGAAGACGGGGACGAAGACGGGGACGAAGACAGAGACGAAGACGGAGACGAAGACGGGGACGAAGACGGAGACGAAGACGGAGACGAAGACGGGGACGAAGACGAAGACGAAGATGGAAGTGTGGGCGAAGACAAAGAGAACAATCATAGGGAAGCACGAAATCTGCTCTTGCCTATCTTCTGTCTACTTCTTGATCAGCTTCCGCCAAACACTTGCGACTATTTAGATCTCTGGCCAGTGAAGTCATTGAAGATTCTGCTGCTGATGTGGTTGGAGAATGTTATAGATAGCAGATGGCGAAATTGACCGTGACTCAGATGTAGATTTAGCACCATGTGGATAACCAGAAAATACCTAAAGGTTTGTACTCACCTTGAGAACACAAATCTCTACATATTGTACGATGAACTACATTTTGCTACATTTCCCGACGGCCTGACTGTGGAGCATTACACGATTCCGGTGAGATTACGTGGGCTTCATAGAGGTTCGTATCAAGCGCTAATTTTGTAGGTGTGTGTAAATTTGCTCCAATTACGAGCGCCGGAACCGGTTTCCTGATGCTTCTTTCGTCTGCATCCTCGACTGATTTGAGAATGGAACGCGGACCAGTACATTCATGGAGAAGTCATTTTGTCCAATTGCTTTCTTCGTCATAATCAGAGCGAGATGTAAGAGTTTATTATGTAACGTTGGAGAGCTCCAGGTTGGATGTATCGCCGAGGTGCCACAGTCAATCTTATCATTACGGCAGTACTAGTATTCGCAAGGATTGCACAGGAAGTCAGGAACGGACAAATAAACCGATACAGATTCCGTGGCAATGTAACGGTTCCGCTATGAGCAGCGGACTACTATTAACCATAGTACATATTCGTATATACATACAATTGTATGCAGACGATCGTCGTCTGCACAAGTACCTAGTATTATGTAATGTACATAGGCGCCGTCACACCAGTAAATACCGCGTAACGGTAAAGGCGCCGGCAGCCTTTCTTACCTGCACTTGCAAATATACAGCTTTACACTGTTTGTTGTGAGTCCGTAAGAACCGGGCTAATCGTAAACTGTAACGAAACGTTACATCTTTTTTAACACCTAAACGGCGTTACAATTTCCAAAATACGCCAATCGTATTTGCTAGTTTATAGTGAGAGAGGATATGCCTCCTAAAAGCAACAAGAAGTCAAAAAGAACGTAGGCGAACCACCACCTACCGAAGGCGGTCCATCCACATCTGCACGAGCAGGTGATACTGTTGTGATAGACGCAGCATTGTTTGAAACACTAGTCGCGGACCACGCGAATCGATCTAGACAAGGATCGAGACAGGGATCGAGACAAGCTTCACCAGCGCGGAGCGAATCAGGTGAATCAGTGAAATCGACCAGATCTCATAAGTCCAACCTCGGAAAAGACGAGGTAGTCCTACCACGTAAGATGATTGAGGATGCAAAAAGGATGATCCATGACCTCGTAAGAGGTGATACACCGGGACAAGACGTCGGTGATATGTTAGTACGACTAGATGCAGCCGTAATACCCGATGAAGAAGAACCGTGGACAACGGTGAAAGGGAAAGGTCGTGCACGAGACGACAATAGAACCAGCACGACAATACTGGCTCCAGTAATGGACAACGCGCAGGCGACGGTCAAGACAATGGCAAACACGCCAGCATTGCCAGCGACACCCAGAGCTCCATCGGCAGCACCGACCCCCGGTATAACACGTCAACCCACACAACAGTACGCGGTACACGCGGAAACACTACATTCAGTGTTACAGGACCTACCTTCTGCACAACCAGCAGCGACCAGCACGCCCATCAGACCCACGCGAGCAGCAGATGACGCAGCCGCAGAGATAGAGAGAGGACGAGCTGAGCTGGATAGATCACGTCGAAACAGCCGACGTACCCCACCAGAGTTCGTGGCAACTCGTGACTACCTGGAAGATCAATCTACCAGACGAGTCAACGCGGGTCAAGGACCGCGTGATAAGAGTAATCCTTCAGCTGCAGAGCTGGAAGAGTCAGCGAAAGACCTGGAAAGGATGGCCGCTGAGGCAGCGCAACTGGCACGGGAAAAACGTTCCGAAGCATTAGACAAACGCACAACTGCGTTACAAGGGAAGGTTAGTAGGCAAGAACCGTATGTCGACATGCAGGAAGACCTGCAGGAAGTGCGAGCAGCACGCACTGAACTGGCTAAAAGCAACCGAGAAATGGAAGCTGGCCAACGACCTGGCATCATCTTTGAGCAAGACCTCCCTAATCGCTCGGCGCCCGCTCAGACTGCAGCGCAACCAGGACCGTCAACAGTACATCCTGGTTCACCAACAAACGCCGGTCAAGCACACGCTCCTGCAACGTCCCCGACAACCAGAGCACCGGTTGTACCCAGAAGAAGAGCAACATCTGCCAGGGATCAGTACGAGCAAATGAGAGAAGACCTCCGAGATATACCGGAGAGTAACGCTGGGCCCTTCATGCCCAAATACTATGATGACGAGGACTCGTCAGACGACGAAGAAGAAGCGTATGATCGCGGATACTTCGAACGTGAAATGAGGGAAACCCCATTTGACGACCGAGAAGATAGACATAAACCCACGAAGAGGTTTAGAAGAGTTCGGGAAGACGAGGGGATAATTGTCATGGTGCAAGAAGCACTAGAGGAGTGCAAGGATGTAGTAGTATCAGCGTCCCCACTTGCGAAAGCGGGTGCAAAGATGCCATTATCCGTTATGTATAGCGGATCATCAAAGCCTGAAGACTTTGAGAAGTTCGTGACCTCTATCCTCAGATGGTTGAGGCTAAATAACCTACTCGGCGCAGCGTACGTCGAAGCACATATAGCCGTAGTCGGTATGCGACTAGATGGAGAGGCACACGAATGGTTCGTGGAGCACGTAGAACGAGGAGGTCGTTCAACCAAGGGTTGGGACTTGGTAAGACTGTTCCGAAGGATGCACAATATGTTCTTGTCACCTACAAGCAAGAACCAGTCTGCACATAACTTCGATCACGCGAAGCAAGGTGCAAGGAGTGTACACCGGTACATGAGTGAACTGCTGAAATTCGCAGCACGTCTAGTCCATCCACCGGACAGATACACCTTCAAACGAAAGTTCTTAGAAGGACTTGATGAGAGAATTCGCAGTGAAGTCACCAAGAGGGGATTCCTGGCCGAAAACTCATCAATTCGACGGCTGTACATAGCCGCGAACGACATAGAGCAAGCATGGGACTATAATAAGTCAATACTAGCTCAACGTCAGACACCCGTAAAATCAACGGGTACCCATTCAAGCTTGGCCAGACAAGCTCAAGAGAACAACTACCGCGCTAAAATCAAACCAAGCGGTATACCCACGAGGACTATTCCCCGTACGACCACAACTAGCAACGCGCTAGCTGTAAGACCAGCGACGAGCAGTACGACTAAGCCGGCGAGAGTGTCGACTACCACGACAACTCGACCAGTCAGCTCAGGAACGCAAGCCCGAAGCAGTAGCACTGTGCTGAAGTGCTATGAATGTGGACAGACTGGCCACCTAAGACCACAATGCCCTAGAAAGGGACAGGTACGTGCTAACGTAATGCACGTTGAGGAGGAAGATGAAGACGATGCGGACGAGCTGCTCGACGCAATTATAGAGGAAGAAACGGGAGTTAACATACTAGAAGTGGAGGAATCCCCACAGTATGATGACGCTGAACAAGGTCAAGACACCGCGGAAGCAGCGGACTACGGGGAGGGGACCACTATGAGTGGGACGAGAACGAAGACGCAGCAGGCGCATACATGATGGTGATAACCGAAGACCACGGTTATGATGAAAGAAGACTACTTGTTATCAAACAAGGCTCGTCCACCATTGGGACGATTAAGTCACAGGAAGAACCCCTGTATGACCACACGATGAGACCTAAGTCAAGGGCTCCAAAGCGTGATAAAGAATCAATAAAACCTCTAGAGGGTTACTGGCTCGTAAACGGCCAATTAGCGCATTGTTTGATTGACAGTGGATGTCAAGGCATGATAATGTCACCATCATTCTCGCTCACGACTGGAGCGAAGACATTCAAACTGGATAAGCCAGTATCACTGCAGCTCGCAGTGAAAGGAAGTAAGTCCGTAATACAGTACGGAACGTATACCCGAATAGAATTTGGGGATATTAGTGTATTAGAATACTTTGATATAGTCAACATTGACTACTACGACGTCATAATTGGCGTACCATTCCTGAAAAGGTATGACATCTGCCTGGATTTTGGCAACGGAATAATCACCCGGGATGGAGGAGTAATCACTCCAGTGGAACGGTTCACTGAAATACCTAACACCACGGACGAGCCCACCGAGTTAAGTGAAAGCTTAGCCATAGCATCAGCACGCCCCATAACCACTACGTCTAACGCAGTAGCAGTGAGACGGAAGATCCGAGTACCGGAACTTAAGGATGAGAACCTACCCGCTACGCGAGTACTGGAAGGAGGAGTACAACGACTTATTCGGGCCAGTGCCGAATAGACTCCCTCCATTTAGGGATGTAAATCATCATATCCCATTAATAGAACCTAACAAGGTTATCCGGTACAGACTACCGAAGTGCCCAGACGCCCTCAAGCCACTGCTGGCTGAAAAAATAGAGCGCTACACGCAAGCAGGTTGGTGGGAACCGACTGTCGCACAGCAAGCCATCCCTATGCTATGCCTGTTTAAAAAGGCATTATCAGGACTACGCACGGTATTTGACCTGCGTCAGCAGAATGATAATACGTTGAAAGACGTGACCCCGTTTCCAGACCAGGAGACCATTCGCCAAGACGTGGCGAGACACAAGTATAGGTCGAAAATTGACCTAACGGAAGCTTACGAGCAAGTCAGAATTGCTCCGGAAGACGTGGATAAGACCACGTTTTCGACGATATATGGCACGTTTAAAAGCCATGTTATGCAACAAGGTGATTGCAACGCGCCTTCGACATTCCAGAGATTGATGACCCATATATTCCGGGACCACATCGGAAGAAACATACACTCGTACATCGACGACGTGTTCGTCTACTCAATGACGATACAACAACACCAGGAACATCTGGAGATTGCCTTCTCGAGATTGAGGAAGGAACAACTTTACCTAAGTCAGAAGAAAGTTGACTTATACTCCAAACGATTGGAGTGCCTAGGACACATCATCGACGACGATGGTATCCACCCAGATATGGATAAGATGGATAAAATTCGCGATTGGAGAACCCCACGTACGTTCAACGACGTTCAGAAGTTCTTAGGGCTGGTGCAATATGTTGCCGCCTACCTTCCGGGAGTCGCTACTTACACTTCCCCATTGTCGGGATGTACCCACAACAACAGGCAATTTGAGTGGACACCGGCACTAGAACGCTGTTTCAACGCAATCAAAGCGTTGACGAAGAACGCCCCAGTTCTTAAACCTATCAATCCTGATAGCGACGAGCCAATCTGGCTTGTAACCGATGGATCCAAGTGTGGCGTCGGTGCGTACTATGGTCAAGGCGCAAGTTGGCAAACCTGCAGACCCGCAGGGTTTATGTCTAAGAAATTCACTCCGGCACAGTACAACTACCGGACTCATGAGCACGAGCTCATTGCAGTACTTGAAGCACTGAATAAGTGGGAAGACAAACTACTAGGTCGTAAATTCACCCTAGTAACGGACAACGAGGCCTTGAAACACTTCAAGACACAGCCCCGTATGTCGCCTAGACAGGCGAGATGGTACGAGTATCTCTCTCGTTTCGACTACGAAACGATTCACATTAAAGGTGAGACCAACACGGTCGCAGATGGACTCTCGAGATATTTCGAGGATGACCTACCTAACGAGATACACCCACCTGAGAACTACGTCAACATCGACGTAAAACTAGATCCAACAGGGGATCAGCTACCTCCTGAAAGGAAAAGTGAACTCAGAATCAGTGCGGCGAGACGCATTAAAACTCGGGCGAAAGCTAGAGTCCAACAACAGACGGCTGAACAAGCATCCATTGAACAACGACCAGCGTCCATTGAAGAAGTGGATACAGACGACGAAGACGTACTGGCAGTCACAGCGCAGCATAGCGGTAAAACGCTTAAAGCCAAGATTGAAGGCTTTGAAGGATTAGCTGATCTGATAAAGAGCGGCTATAAGGACGACACAACACTGAAGAAAGTGTTAGAAAACCCTGATGCATACAAAGGGTTTGGGATGAAAAACCAGCTACTGTACACGAAGAATCAGTTCTCCCGTGACGTGGTCTGCATACCCCATCACTTATTTTACCAGGGGAGGAAGCTGGTAGAGATCATCATTAGTGAAGCACACGAAATTGTGGGACACTTCGGACGCTATAAAACGTCGAAATACATTAGACAAGTGTATTGGTGGAGAACGATGGCAGAGGACATCGATGAATACTGCAAATCGTGCGGTAAATGTCAAACGAATAAGGATGACAATAGACATCCTAGCGGTCTGCTGAAGACGCTACCCATTCCCAATAAACCATGGGAATCAGTCGGAATGGACTTTATAGGCCCGTTACCAGTATCGAAAGGACATGACTTCTTACTAGTCATAATTGACAGATTGACGTCAATGGTGAGACTCATGCCCACCACCACGAAGCTAACTGCGAAAAGCGCAGCACACCTGTACTTCGAAGGTGTAGTTAGGCATCATGGCGTGCCAGCTTCTATCGTCAGTGATAGAGATACCAGATTCACCGCGAAGTTCTGGAAAGAACTACAGCGGCTAATAGGGACAAAACTCCTCATGTCCACTTCATTCCATCCACAGACGGATGGAGCAACAGAGCGGGCGAACCGCTCCATAGGACAAGTATTACGTTCTATAATAGATAACGACCAAAAGGATTGGGCTGAACGTATCCCGATGGCGGAATTCGCACTGAACAGTAGCACGAGTGAAACGACTAAGTTCACGCCATTCGAACTTAACTACGGATACACCCCTGCACTAGGGCGACAGCTCAACACAGACACCAAGTTCAATGGTGTGAAGCAATTCGCATTACAAGCGAAATGGAATCTTATGGCCGCACACGATGCCATAATCGCGAGTCGCGTGAAACAAACCATGCACGCGAACACCCACAGACGAGATGCGCCTGTTTACAAAGAGGGTGACCTCGTGTACCTTTCTACGAAGAACATATCTCTACCAAAGGGTAGATCCAGTAAGTTGGTACCGCGTTACGTCGGTCCTTACAAAGTATTGTCAGTCAAAGACAATATTAACGTCAAACTCGACTTGCCTGACGAGTTGAAGAAGCGTAGGATAAATCCAATATTCCACGTGGACTTAGTGAAACCACATATCGCCAATGATGACGATAGATTTCCACGTCGTGAGTCATTAACGGCGTACGACTTTGGACAACCGGACAATGCCGAATGGCATGTAGATGAACTACTAGCCCATCGCTGGACTGGGTCTAAAGACACGGACATCGAGTTCCTAGTGCAATGGACGCTAGGCGATACGACCTGGGAGCCGTACGAACACTGCAAAGACTTGCAGGCATTGGATGAGTATCTCCAATTACGCGGGGTTACCCAATTAGGGAAATTGCCGCGTCTCCGCACGACGCGTAAATGAGGATCTGCAAGCAGATCTGCCCCGTGCCCCCGGCGGCACAACAGCCACGAGAAAATCCTACTCGGGCGCTACTCTGATACAAGAGTAAATAAATACTCTTTCTTACGACCCCGTCTCAGCCACCTGAGCACCGTCAACGATGTCTGCAGAACCTTCACGACCTACCTCTTCATCTACGAAGCCCTCGACCCGCAAGGGACGATTTGACGATATCAAGCAAGCGTTGCTTGAAGCACAAAAAGAATGGAGTATGGATTCCATGCCTGGCTGCGTAGCCATCACCCACGAAAGTGGGAAATGTACCCACTGCGATGAGTATATCTCGCACATTAGTACCGCTGCAAGCAAGCGTACCATTGTTCTTGACGAGAAAGACGTCAAAGAGTGCCTACTCGAGGCATTCCCGTTCCTGCAAAAAGAGTGGGATGATTTACGAAAGCGCCTTGAAGACGCTAACGACTACGCCGACCAGACCGTCCAAGAACTCAAGGACGTTGAGAGACGAGAGGACGACCTTCGAGATCGTATACGGGAACTCGAGGACAAGTTGAAGCAAGCCCCACAGGCAGCATCGCCTGTGTCATCTAGGAAACGACCTCGGTCAGAGGCCAAGGGCCCCACGAATCATGGGCCCGTAGGATTCGACGCGTACGACGACGACGACGACGATGATCTAGACGACCACGATTGGGCGGACTCCTACAATGACGAGTCGGTACTCGACTCCAACGGTCAACCCGTTCCTCCCCACTCTGGGGATGATTTCGGCCTGATGGACAGGCTGGACCCTGAAGAGGAGTCATTATTGTCTCGGCGACAACTCGCTGAGAAAGTCCTCGCTGAGTTCCCAGGAACTCCCCGTATCTCCAACCAGGCCAAGTACCGCGATACGTGGCCCGCTTATGCAAGGCCACGACCCCACAGCGTCTCGAGCAGGGAAAACCCCTGTACCTGGGCCAGTTCCCGACCCACTCGCGTGGTACATGATGTGTCCACTGGATGACCCCTCGTTCGTACTCCAGGGGAAGCAGATCTGGAAGAAACCACCCATATTGGACACACCTCAAAAGGTTGCAATGCACGCGCGCATTAGACTTGCCTGGGACGTAGGCATGATGTTCATCAATAGAAAGAAGAAAGAGCGAGACTACGCTCGCCTCACTATCGGGGAGCGCCCTGAAGCTTTTCCATACCCAACAGAAGGGCAAATGGACCTGGAAACGGGTCGCCTCTATGAGACGTGGTATAAGGACCCCGCCTCCGTACCCTTTTATATAAGGGTTGAACCATCAGGATCGCTGAATATCAGCGATGTTGAAGTCGTAGCGTGGCTTCGAAAAATATTCCCGAATCGGGAAACAAGGAAGACTGTATTCCCCATTGTAGCGGAGATATGTACCGAGCCTGGACTATCCACCTGGCTCAACGCCGCTGGCATCAACGCCGACAAGACGGTGAATAACTCCCCATCCATAATCGAAGGATGGCGTCGAGCATATACCCTGCCCCAGGGTAACATTCCCACCAAGGAAGAAGTTGTCGGGATGCTGCGATATAACTGTGTGAATACCCGACTAATCGAAACTCGATTGGGACCACTATTTGAGCGGTGGCGATCACACACTAACAGCAACACCATCGCCGTGAAGTGGCGAGAATCTCAACCCACCGTCTCGTCGCTGCTACCAGGGCGTCAGTATCGAAGACGACGTCGCAACAATCGTCGTGACGCCACCCCTGCAGCTCCTATTGCTGGACCTTCGAAGGAGACTCCTTATGTGGAGTCCACCGCTAACTCGCCTCCCTCGGCGAAAGCACCACTCCCAGCAGAAATCGCTGAGAAAGAACTCGTGATCGACCCCGATCAATACGAGGTCCTGGATAGACCAGGAGCAGGCCCTCAAGGTGATATTGAGATGGCCATGGATTATACCGCGGACGACTGAGACTCACTCGTCGTATCATGTATTGACTTGACGCTCAAGTCAGCGGGGGAGGATGTAACGGTTCCGCTATGAGCAGCGGACTACTATTAACCATAGTACATATTCGTATATACATACAATTGTATGCAGACGATCGTCGTCTGCACAAGTACCTAGTATTATGTAATGTACATAGGCGCCGTCACACCAGTAAATACCGCGTAACGGTAAAGGCGCCGGCAGCCTTTCTTACCTGCACTTGCAAATATACAGCTTTACACTGTTTGTTGTGAGTCCGTAAGAACCGGGCTAATCGTAAACTGTAACGAAACGTTACAGGCAATTTGGATGCTGACATTTAGCTATCCGCCGAGCCTCTGAAGAACATTAATCAGGCAAATTAGACTGTGTCTTCCTGCAGCAACCCGCGCCAAAATCAAAGTTTTTTCTTTGTGGACAGTAAGTCTCTACTTTCAAGCGCTCAAGAATTTCTGCAACAATGTACCAGAGTTTAACTTTATCTTTCGAAGCAGGTTGTTTGTTCTTCTAGAATTGTTGCCAAACTTGGCAAATTCCGCAGTATCTTCTAATATTGGAATAAATCGTCCTTCAACCGGATTGGCTAATCGAACTTCGAAATACACATCTTTTGGGCCAATTTATCATCTACTTTTGCTAAGCATACGTCGAACATGAGGCATTTGACAGCGTGTGAATTCAATACTAGTAGACTGATAACGCGTAACTGTTCAGTCGTTTTCTGGCAACCTTTCAGTATTCCATCCCGTCGACGTCAAATCACATCGCCAGCGACTTCTACCACATGTCTCAAACCGCTAGTTCTCACAACCTGAACGAGCCTGCCATTGACAATATCGAAATTTCTCACGACTTGGGGCAAGGCGGCGAAATGGCTGAAAGTATCGAATCGGGTGGGCTCTTGCAGTACGACCCGGATGAACATGATGATAATGGTTCTTTGGGCGACCATGACCAATCTGAAATAGTCAACGGGTTCATTTTCGACAATGATAGGACAGCACCGACACATAATGAGCCAGCTTCCTTACACAAAGAGAAAGGCGAACAGTCAGACGAGAAGATAGAGAAATTAGTAGATCTCTTCCGAGATTTTCTTGGTCAGTTTCCCCTTTTTGTGATTCAGATGAAAATATCTCCGGTGCTGATACTACGTTTTGTAGAGGCTGCATCCAATCCGGATCCAGAAATGTCCAATAACAATTCTAATCCCCCTTACACTCAACGAAACACGCCGGGACGCAAGAGGCTCTTCGGGTTGAGAAAAGGATTATCGCCAGAGAGTGGTTGTGAGTGTTTCTTTCTTTAAGTAGCTCAATATCATCTGTGAACTTTCAAAATCTCCCCACATAAGCAAATAATCGATACGATTACGAGCAAAAATATCCACGAGATCGACTTGGAGAAGAGACAGCGGCAAACGCTCGCATTTGGTTGACTTACCTTGACGAAGCCGAGGCATTTGATCGTGAGAGAGTAGAAGGGTGGAAAGACACAGTGGATGTACTACTGGTTTTCGTAAGGAAACGTTTATTCACAATTTTATTCAAAGCTCATGTTCTATGTGAGGCTGGTCTCTTTTCCAGCGTTATAACAACATTCATCTCACAGGCTTCCACAAGCCTTCAGCAAGATAATACACAAGTTACCGCGTCGTTACTATTCGAAACAGTCCAAATACTACGAGCACAATTCAGTGGGATGCCGATAGGCAGCGTAAATAAGTCAATGATAACCCCTACGTCGCCATTCACACCTTCCACAAACGCATCTTTAGTGAACGGTTTGTGGTTCACCAGTCTGGCGATCACGTTATCTGCAGCACTGTTTGCAGTTCTCGCTAAGCAATGGTTGTATTATTACATGGCCTCAATTTCTGGAACGCCAAACGAAAAAGTGCGGGCCAGGCAATTGCGGTTCAACGGTTTCGAACAGTGGAAGGTCGCAGCGATCGTTGACCTTCTCCCCATTCTCCTTCACATCGCTGTCGGCCTGTTCCTCACCGGGATTATGATACTATTGTTTCCACTGGACGCTCACATCGCCTGGACTATTGTCGCGATCACGAGCGTCACTTTTACTTTATATTTCATTTCTGTGATATTGCCCATTCGATACCCAGAATGCCCATATACCACCTCGTTGACGATTTATGCCGGAATCCTCTTTTTCGTCCTGCGAAAAATATTTCGTTGGGTTAGCATGATCTCGAATAAAAGATTTTGGACTATTTGGGAAAAGGCGAATCCATCATCTCGGCGTATGATTCACCATCTCGTTCACTACACCCTGGACCTCTTCCGACGTCTTTTCATGTTCATCTCAAAGTTGATCAGTGGAGTGTGCCGCCGCCTTGGAATGCATCAACCCAGAATATCCTCTTTTGACCTCCCGAAATTCACAAAATGGAGAGAAGAGAATATCAGGCGAGCTGTCTCAAACGCGACTTTTCTCGACTTCGAGGCGGTCAATTGGCTTTATACAGCCTCATCTGATAGAAGTGTTCATCGGATTATTGCTCGCTCAGCAGCTGTTCACCCAAATCTCGCCGAATGTTTCTGCGTTGAAGACCTGAGGTTACTCTCCGATACTCTTGAGATCAACGAAACAAATGTCCAGGATTTGCGTTATGGACTTTGTCTAGATCTCTGGAGTGGTTACATTAATCACTGGTGTCAACTCACATCGATCTCCAATTATGTGGCCGAAAATGAACTAGAGGAAGGAGAGTATAAAGGCTATCGTCGCTTTCAGGAAGAATCTGAGCTTAACTTCATAATATCCGGTTACCCTGTCTTGTTGGGATTCAATAAACTATCCCTCGACCGCTTAACCAGAAGTTCTGTACTCCCACTAGCTATGTGGTATTACATCTGGAGAAAGATGTCAAGGAATCGTTATAGCAATACTATAATGGTTGCGCATATACTCAAGCCTCGAGGGACGAATATCTTCTATTGTAGTGTTGATCCCACTCGTGAACTCGTAGATGGTGCGGGGTTAGTATGGTTTGAGGATAACAAGTTGGGATGGTGGAAATTTGAATACCTTTTTGATTACTTTGGACTTGGCAACCCTGACTTTTCCTCAGAAACCAAATCCTATGCAACAGGCTATTGCCTCCTTATCACCGTTTATCGCCAGCTTACCTCCGATCATCCGTTGATTACCAACAAAGAAGAGAGACAGATGTCCTTGTATAATCTGTTTGAGCAATTTCAATCGCACTATAATCATGATCGGAGACCCGAAGACTCCTTCACTTTCTTCAAAGACTTTCTCTGTGTGGACTCATTCTGGTCCGGGTCTATGACAAATGAAGCCAGACTTATGGCAGCACAGGCAATGCACCCTATCAGTGCAAGTTACGCTTCTTTCCATTCTTCTACGGATTATCACGACCTCTCTCTTATATATCAATGGTGTTCACGAGATCTCGATGAAAAATTATCAGAATGTACATTTTCCTTTCTCACAGTCTTGCTGTTGTCACAGAACCGCGGCCATTTATCCACAATCATCTCGGAAGACCCCAAAGCCACGTTCAGCCTCTCAACATGTTTTCGAAATTTGGGGAAAGGCTACAACGTTTATGTGAAAGAAGTTACATATCCACTCTTAATGGACCTCCTCGAGTCTGTGGAAATCTCCCTGCTCACTGTTCTTTACAACTCGTCCGTGCTCGTCCATCTATGGGAACTGATTTTGAGGATCGAACAGGATCCGACACAATTTTTCCTCCTTGTAAGATCGAAACTTGACAGGGAAGAGTTGGAGACACTGTTTACTGCCATGAAAGATCCTGAACGACTCGACGACTTCACATTCGTGCCTAACTTTTGGGGATCTCCCGAGGTCCTGAAAGCAGACTTTGATCGTCGGTTGCAGGCGTCGTTGCGCGTGTTTGGACAAATCATAGGTCGGCCCCAGGAATTACCTACACCCTCAGGTGCAATGTGGGGTTCCCACAGAGTGTAATGAGAATATTTCCACTTTCTTCGATTTTTCCACAAGTTTCTCTTAGTTAGTCTCATTCAGATAAGTAGCTACAACATGGTCTTTCTTACTAGACAAGTTCCATTTGCGATATTTTAAGTATTTACTGCATATATGCGGCTTTCTCTAGACTCTTGTTCCTTTCTGTTATTTTTCTTTTGTTTCTAGGATGTAGGACAAGGAGGACGCGTGATATGCTCAAGGAAGGTATTTTTGGACCGAAAAGACCTCATGCATGGACAGCCCAGGTTTGGGAGGGCCGGACTGAGACATGTTACTCATTGTCCCAGAACTTGGACAACTTTGGACAAGGTGCGAGGTATTTTTGGGACAATAAGCTGGACTTTGAGTACACCGGACTTCTGGATCCCAGTTTTGTATTTGAACTCTCTATTTTTCTCTTACAAAACAATTTAGTTTTGCCTCTCTTGTCTGTCCCCTCAGCTGAGTTCTGAGAAAAGCGAACTTTATTTCCTACCTACATTCTATCTACCTATCTATTTCCACTACAGATCATCTTCCCTTTTACCTGTTTAGCTCCTTCCCCTTCCCCTCAGCAATCTTGGATGATCATGACAATGAAGAGCGTGCCCAGGTGCCCGAAACAAATCAGGTATTTCTCCCAAAGGTTTCTCATTATCGGATTGTATGCTAAGAGATAATATGTTCACAGCGACAAGTCTTTCCCTCCGTAACTAATTGAACGAAAAATGCGTTCGGATACGTGTGGTCAAGGCCAATCGCCAAATAATAGATACGTATTCGTCGTGAACTGAGGTACGCGTATAGAGAGGTATAGAAAAAGTCGCGGCAAGCATACTGTGTATTGCTGGAGGAAGGTAATTATTCTTTCAGAGCATACACGTAGTATTTTGGGGGACCTGGATCGCTAAGTAAAATCAAGTTATGTTTTAATTATGGTTATAAATATACTCCCATATTATGTTTGGGTTATAACACTTCCATTCGCACGTCCGACGACGGAGACCTAAAACTGTATATCCAGCAAGGATCTCTCAATCGTCTCATTTCAATGGTGTAATTTCGTCGTTTAAAATATCGGTGGTACCATGTTTTGGGAGATGCGAGTAAGAAAGCCGC
Organism: Phallus indusiatus; assembly: GCA_027605045.1. Lineage (NCBI taxonomy): Eukaryota > Fungi > Basidiomycota > Agaricomycetes > Phallales > Phallaceae > Phallus > Phallus indusiatus. The sequence continues at coordinate 1,629,350 of JAQFWX010000006.1, read as the reverse complement.
AAGGTTCGTAAGAGGAAATAAATGCGAACATACTTACAAGTAGATCTTGAAAACCAAGAGCGTCTGAAGTTTAGCAAGATTGCCTCAACGGATTGAACGACGTTTATTGAGGATGCGAGGCTGATCGTGAAGGCTAGATCTTAAAAAACTGATCCAGAACAGTGGAAAACGTGAGAAATACCGCCAATACTTGGAGACAGTAACTAAAAAATACGTACCATGTTTCCAAAATAAAAACGAGATATCCTATCTGGTGTGACCCCGTGGATCCTATTTTGGCCTTTGTTCGCCCGCCCCGAACTCATCCTCAAAGACCTCAACAAGTGACTTCGATAGCGAGATAATAAAAAGTAAAGTGCTGCTTTCATTAAATACGCATACATACCTACCTTGCGGCTGATTACTAGTAGTAACAACGCGTTTTTTGTCGAAAGTGGTTCGCATTGAACTTGGAAACCGTTTTTATCGCTGATCTTGTTGTCGGTGCGGATGTAGGCATTTTTGTTATTGGAACTTGGAGAGGTTATACAGGTCTAACTTGAATGGTAGCGGGAGAGAAACCGATGGAATAGCCGACGGATATATTCGATGTGACCTTATACGCTCGTCAGAGATTCAATACATTAATATCCATGTTGTATCTCAAAAGCATCTCAGATTCAGTTCAAAGCCGTACTTTACCCGAGGTTCTACGTATTGAATTTTCTACTGTCCGTCCAAATATACATTATGAAGGTGAGCTTCGTCGTATATTCAATGGATAGATAGTCTGAGGTGCGAGGAGACCCAACCTTGTGGCTGTCTTAAGTTTGGAACGCTCCGTTAATACGCATCTTGGAGAGAAGATTTGTATACATCTAGCAGAGGGTAAATGAGTGCTGAGGGGAAGATTTACATATTGTTGCTATGTTCCTACGTATACATAGATGGGTTCGTTTCGGTCGCCGATCACCTGTACTAAACGCGAGAACAACATTTCGGAAATCTCAAAGCCAAAGCGATTCTCATAACGATTGTTTAGCCAGGATAAACGGCCGAAGATTTTCTTGTAAAGAGTTATCATTATTCTGCTCTGACCGTCGACCGGTGAAAAAAAAAGTGGTAACTGGACCGCTGCGCTGTGAAGCCTTGAGAATGAATACTGCGCGCATTATTTAGGCTTGGATATAAATCAGATGATCAATTTCGTAGCGTTTCCTGGTAACTAGTAACTGGAGAACTTACCCTAAGCCGTTCAAGTTTTGAGCCCAACTATCATCCGCGCAAATAAGAACGAATCTAAGGCGCGAATTACGTCGATGGTCGCCATAACTTGCTTCACAAGTTATGGCGATCATCGATGGGCAAGGCATTCTCTTTTCCGAGTGCCAACGCAGACCAGCGCTGGTGTCTGACAAGAACTGTAGCTGTTCAAACTCCGCTGGGGGCGCCAAGCTCCAAGGTTGGCGCATTACCTTTTCAACGTTTTCCTTTGTTTTTCCTCGTTCTCACTGTGATCAAGTATCCCAAACCTGTATCTCGTGAGTATGCAGTTCAAGTTAACGGCGCCATCTATCTGATGATACTTGAGGAAAAATGGACTAGTACCGACAACGCGTCTGAATCCAGTTTGAAGTGGTATTGAGGGAAGAAACTTGTCAATAAACTTTGGGGGACAAGAGCCAAAATAGTGGAGGCGGGATAATCTATGTACTAATTTTTTTTGTCGCGTGAGTTATTTCCCCTAGATGTGTTTGTTCAACTAATGTGGTAACAACGGTACTCAGCTTGGAAGATCATCGCGATTACGAGCTTCCCAGAGACGAGGGCTATATGGTCCTTACAGCGAAGAGAATGCCTTGTCCGAGCGATCCAAGGCTCAGAAACACTCCAAATCCAAGTCCGGTAGCTATTCAGGATCTCCTGCTCCCGCATCTCTGGCACCCGTAACACGCAAGCCACGCTCAGGATCACACATTTCTTTTCCAATATCGTTTACTCCATCGCCCATCTTGCTTGTTCGAATACATGCCAAAGAAGCAGGCGAATTGCCAGAGGCGCACGACTTTGGGACGATGGATGTGGTCTCCCCTTCAATTGTAGTCATCGCCGCTTCCGCTTCTTCATCTAAACGTGTTATTCGACTACCTCTTCAACTAAGAAAACTGGCTTCTATGACCATGATTGACGTAGCTGTATTGAAAGTGCGCGACCTGAAGCCGGAAAATGCTCCTCGGGTATGGAGAATGCTCTCGAAAAACCCAGAACGATGGGTAAAGGGTAACGTTCAACCTCTCGGTATACCACCGTCAGCGACACTGACCTCAGTTTCTAGAATGCTCCAAGCGACATGTTTATCAACAGCTCAGCCATCCACAAACTGCCTATCCCGCGAATTTAACTTCTCTCATCCATTCCTCTGCATTCCTATCACCATTTCACATTTTTACTGTATACTCTCGCGCACCCAAAGGTCGAGACATTGTGCCCACAAAACATAAGAAAGCGACACTTCATCGATCATCCCATTATCCCGCATATGGCATAGTCCTCGCAGCGTACTGTGCAAATCTTCCCACTTAACCAGCGCCAGAACATTCGCTCGAGTCCACGGCGTCGTCGTCGTCGCGGAAGCTCCCAATCGGGCCTCTTTCTTTCCCATCGCCAAATACGTTCCTTTCGCCTACTCCCACATCAAGCCATGCTGAAACCTCTTTACGGCCCTCCTCCCATCTACTCAATCATCCTCCCTAATGCCCTCAAACTCAACACCCACTTCCGAATCCCAACCTCTGTCACTCCGGTCGCCCATACAGCTCGCTTGAGCACTGGCACAAACGTACACGACACAAGCTCTATTATTAGCACATGCAGCACGCATACACGGCTTATGGGCTAACATGGTCGTTCTTGGTGCATCGGATTAGCTTTTGTGGAGGGTCGTTCAGGTTGTATGGGCGGTTTTGATGGCTGGTTTAATTTGGGAATTAGCATGTCAGCGCAATAACAGCTAAGTTGAATGGATCGTTTATGTTATTTACTTATTTGTAATGTACAGATTAGAAGAAAATAAAATATTACTTGTAGTATTATTATAATCAAATGTCTTTATGAAGAAATCGTACCAGACAGCACAAATCGCCGGCTCAAAAAACCATTGGCGCAAAACATAGCTAATGTTTGCTGAAATATGAGGTTTATTAAAAATTAATGCTCGATGATGGGATCGGACCGAAGAACCTTTTCTAACAACTACGAACCGATTAGCGCTAAGCGCTAATCCGTCTCCTTCAGACCAGAGATTATAGATAGCACCAGGCCAAGGTAAGGATGAAAGAGCAAAATTCATGAATCACGAACGCACAATTCATGTACGAGGTCGTTCATATTAATGTTCAAGGCAACAGATTTTTTCATGCCGTTATAGCCGCAGCTTTGTTCTTCTAGAATTGTCTTGCACCCTCAAATTGCGCAGTGTCTTTGATTATGGGAATAGAAGATGTCTTCCTCCAATCGGATCAGACATTCGAACTTCGGAAATACACATCTTTTGCCATGCACATGTTGAACATGAGGCATTTGACAGCGTGCATGATAGGTTTTGAATAGACGGTACCAACTTGAGTCATTTTTTGACAGCCTTATCAGTATTCCATCTCCTCACCATATCGTCAGCGACGTTTTTTTTCTCCTAGTATGTCCCAAGATGCTAGTCTGAATGTCGTAAAAGTGCCAGCCATCGACAATATCGAGTCTCAAAATGACATGGAGACGAGTAACGAAATTTCTGGGAGTATCAAGTCGGATGCACATGATGATAATTTTTCCGACGATCAACTTGACGGAACCAATGCACCCATTCAAAGCGACGATAGTTTCAAAACACCACGGACAAATGATAAATCAACTTCATGGGACGAAGAGAAAAGCGAACGCTCTCATGGTCAGGGTGCTCATGTGGTATCAATGAATCTCGGACGATCCAAGGAGAATATGGAAGAATTGGTAGACCTTTTTCGCGAAATCTTTGGTCAGTTCTCTGTTTTGTGATTTGAATGAAAATATTTCCGGCGTTGACAGTGCATATTCAAATTGTAGAGGCTGTATCCAATCCCGGTCCAAGAATGTCCAGTAATAATCCTAATCCTGCGCACACTCAACGAAATTTCCCAGAACGCAGGAGGCTATTTGGGTTGGCTAGAGGATTATCGCCAAACGTTGGTTGTGAGTGTTTTCTTGAAGTAACTCGATGTCGTCTGTGCCTAACACCTCGCCCCATAAGCAAATAATCGGTATGATTACGAGCAAAAATATCCACGAGATCGACTTGGAGAAGAGACAGCTGAAAACGCTCGGATTTGGTTGACCTACCTTGACGAAGCTGAGGCCTTTGATCGCGAGAAAGTAGAAGGGTGGAAAGACACAGTTGATGTACTACTAGTTTTTGTAAGGAAAAGTTTATTTGCAGTTCTAACATGGAAAGCTCATGTTTTATGTCAGGCTGGTCTCTTTTCCGGCGTTTTAACGACATTCATTTCACAGGCTTCCACAAGCCTTCAGCAAGATAACACACAAATTACCGCATCATTGCAATTCGAAACGGTCCAACTACTAAGGGCACAGTTCAGTGGGCTACCTATAAGCAGTGTACCATCTTCAACGATAACCCCTACTTCACCGTTCGCACCGTCAACAAACGCATCTTTGGTGAACGGTCTATGGTTCACCAGTCTGGCGATTACGCTTTCTGCAGCGCTGTTTGCAGTTCTCTCTAAACAATGGTTGTATTATTACATGGCTTCGATTTCCGGAACACCAAATGAAAGAGTGAGGGCCAGGCAATTGCGACTCAACGGTTTCGAACAGTGGAAGGTCGCAGCGATCGTTGATCTCCTCCCTATCCTTCTTCACATTGCTGTCGGTCTGTTCCTCACGGGGATTATGATACTATTGTTCCCACTGGACGCTCATATCGCCTGGACGATTGTCGCCATCACAGGAATCACTTTTACATTATACTTCGTCTCCGTGATGTTACCCATTTGGTATCCAGAATGCCCATATACCACCTCGTTGACGGTTTACGCTGGAATCCTTTTTTTCGTTCTGCGAGAAATTTTTCGTTGGACTGGCATGATCTTGGATAAAAGCTTTCGGGCGGTTTGGAAAAAAGCGAATTTCCAAGCTCGACGTACAATTCAGGATCTCACTCACTACACCCTGGGCGTCCTCCAACATCTTGTCATGTTCATCTCGAAGTCGGCTGGTGACATTCGCCGCGGTCTTGGAAGACATCTACCTACAATATTTTCTACTGATTTCCCGGAATTCACAAAGTGGAGAGAAGAGAATATAAAACAAGCCATCAAAAATGCAACTTTTCTCGATTCCCAGGCGGTCAAATGGCTTTACACGGCCTCGGCTGATAAGAGTGTTCATCGGATTATTGCTCGCTCTGTAGCTGCCCACTTTACTATCGCTGAACAGTTTGAAAAGGATAATGTGGTCACACTCTCTCGTGCTTTTGAGATCAGCGAGACAAATATCCAAGATTTGTGTTATGGACTTTGTCTGGATCTCTTGAGTAGTGACATTCATCATTGGCATCTACTCGATTATATCCCCGATGATTTGGCCGAACATGAGCTGGAGGAAACAGAGTGTAAAACCTATCTCCTTCCGATGATAGTTCTCAATCTCTTCAGACTCCGTCGCAATCTCTCGCCGAAATTCGATGACCTATCCCTCAACACTTTAATCACCCCCAATGATTTTGTCAAGCTCCCGCTAGCCACGAGGTGTTGCCTCCTAAGACAGATAATATGGGTGCTATGGGATCGTCAGGATCGTACAATGCCTGCGCATACACTAAATTCGAGTCGAAATCTCTTTAATTTTAGTGTTGATCCCACTCGTGAACTCGTAGATAGCGCGGGGCGGGTATCCTTACGTAGTGACGAGTTGGGATGGTGGAAATTCGAATACCTCTTTTATTTCTTCGAACTTGGCAAACCTGACTTTTCCTCAGAAACCAAATCCTATGCAACACGCTATCATCTCCTTATCACCGTCTACCGCCAGCTTACCTCTGACCAACCGCTAATTACCAACAAAGAAGAGAGACAGAAGTCATTGGAAGAACTTTTTGACAGTTTTTTGCCGTACTATCGTTCCTCCACTGTACCTCAGACACTCGAGCACCGCTTCACTTTCTTCAAAGAGATTTTTTTAACGGAATCTTTCTGGTCCAAGTCTATGACGGATCGCGCCAGACTTGGGGCAGCATGGTGCCTGGACAATATCAGTGCCAAAGAGGCTACCTTATTTCCTCTTACGGATTATCACGAGTTGTCTCTCATATATCAATGGTGTTCACGAGATCTCAAGCCAGACTTATCATATCGCACATCTCCCGTTTTCACAGTCTTGCTCCTGTCACAGAACCGCCACCATTTATCCACAATCATCTCGAATGACCCCGAAGCCGCGTCCAACTTGTCAACATGTCTTCGAAACTTGGGGAATTGTTACGATCCGAGCATAGAGGGCAAAGTCATATACCCACTCTTAATGGATCTCCTCAAGTCTGTGAAGATGCCTCTGTTCGCTCATTTCTACAACTCGTCCATGCTCCTCCGACTATGGGAACTGATTTTGAAGTTCAAACAGGATCCGGAACAATTTTCCCTCCTTGTGAAATCGAAACTTGACAGAGAACAGCTGGATAAGCTGTTTACTTCCATGAAAAATCAAGAACGACCTAACTCCACGGACCCATCCTTCTATTTCAGCCCTGCCGAAGACAGAGACAGGGAAGACTTTGATCATCGGTTGCAGGCGTCTTTGCCCGTGTTTGGACAAACCATAGGTCGGCCTCAAGAACTATCTACATCCTCAGGTGAAATGCAGGAGAACAATCATATTGATGTAGAGGGTGGTCAGGTGCCCGGTCCGAATCAGGTATTTTTCCCGCAAAGGTTTATCATCATCAGACTGTATGCTAAAGGATATTATGTACACAGCGTCAAGTCTTTCGTTCTGCAGCTGATCGGACGAAAAAAGCATTCGGATACGTGTGGTCAAAGCCACTCGCCAAATAATACATAAATACTAGTCGTGAACTGGGGTGTGCGTATAGAGAGGTATTGATGTATGGAGAAAGTCGCGTTAAGCGTACTGCGTATTGTTAGAGGAACTTTGGGCTATTCGTTGAAAACATACAGTCATACTACTTTGTGGTTCGGATCACTGGGAATATATGTATATATATCTTCACAATATTGTTGACTCCCATCCACTCATTCAGAAACACGGGATAACGCAGCACCATTCGCACGTTCGACAATGGTCGAGAGATTTGAAACTGTATATCCTGCCAAAGATGCCTCGATCGTGTTACTCCAGTAGTGTAATTTCGTCGTTTTCAATACCCTTGAGAGTATGTGATTGCGAGTAAGAAAGCCGTGGGGCTCGTAAGAGGAAATAATGTTCGTGCTCAGCAGGGAGAAGATAGTATTTGTATGCAATGACAGCGGATAAGTTGTATGCATACGGATATTCTTAACAGTATGATATTCATCAAGAGCGTCCGAAGTTCTGTCAAGATATGACAGGATCGCCTCAGCGGGTAGAACGATATCGATGTTTATTGGAGAGTGGGAGGCTGGTCGTGAAGGCCGGATCAAGAAATGGCCGGTAACGGTGAAATAGGAACATGAAAAATACCGTCAACACTTGGAGACAGTAACTAAAAAATACGCACCGCGTTTTCCAATTAAGAATAAAAACGAGACATCCTATCTGGTGTAGCCCCGTAAAATCCCATTTTGGCCTTTGTTCGCCCACGCTGGACCTGTCCCAAAGCTTGGTAAGTGACGTCGAGAATGAGATAATGAAAACCAAAATGGCGCTTTCATTAAGAAAGTGTACATACCTACCCAGCAGCTGATTAGACGTATGTACATTGTGGTATAACAAGGTGTCCGTCTTCGAAAGTGATTTGTAAAAGCGATTTTGATTGCTGATCGTGTCGTTGATGCGGGTATTTTTGTTCCGGGGACTTTGTAGAGAAATAAAGAAGATACAGGTCTAACCGGAATGATAATGGGAGGAGAGGAGCTAAACGAGTAGCTCTAGCCACCTCCCGGGAGTTTCCGGTGTGATCTCTGACGGTAACCATCGTCAAACTAGCTTGGATCCGATGCATCCACATTCACGTTGTATCCTAAAGACACGTCTAATCCCTTCCATCACCAAACACATTCACTCTTCTCCTCGCCTACTCCTGCAATCCTCCTGCCAACACAATCATCTAGCCCAACACCCACCAATAATTGTCGCAAAAATCGAAAGAGGTTTATATTGATTAATAATTGAGTCAAGGCGCTGACTTCACATTTTATCGGTTTATAAAGTTTTATTAACCGATAAAATGTGATTTTAGAGCCTTGACTCGTTTATTAACCCAATCTCAAATATTCAACCCAAGCCCATTCACACGAGTTACTGCAGGTTTTTCCAGCTGCAATATGACGCGACCGCCGCCTGCTGGCCAGGCCAAAAAAAACAGTCAGCTCGAGTCTGGCTAAAACGACCAAAAAAAAACGCGTACTAATCTGTCAACCCATTCAGTAAAAGTAATCCACGTTGAGGAAGTGCCGCCGTCGCCGCCGAAGGTGGACGCGTCGAGAAAGGTTTGGCGCTTGCGATTGATCACGTGCTTCCATTTGCGTCGCTTGTACCACGTACATAGTTGCCCACAACCCCCGCCCTAATTAGGCGCACACGGGGGGCGGGGGCCGGTAAAAAAAAAAATTATATCCTGAGTGGTACTCGATTAAATAATAGCTACCTACCGAGGAGTTCGGAGTTGGGGAGTACCACTCATCTAGTATAGACCCTATTAATAAACCTCTTTCGATTTTTGCGACATATTGTCACCACCGAGTCCCAGCCATCCCTTTAACTACCCACACAACTAGCAAAACCTGCACAACACAAACTCTCCTAGCACGTGCAGCACGCGTAAACGGCTTGAATGGGCCAACACATGGTCGCTCTTATTGTGTCGGATGAGCTTTTGCGGAGGGTCACTGAAAGGTTCATTGATATTGAGGTTGTGTAGGCTGTTTTAATCGCGTCGGGTCTTTTCGCTAGCCGGAATAGGGGTATCCCACTATCAGTCGCATGTCATGCAGTCCTGCATGATGGTCCACAGGATGCCGCAACCTATGACGATTCGTCTGACTGTTATGCGACACCCGTCTAGCATCATCCTGGAACCCATACAGGGATACCAATTTTGTAAGATACAAGTCGCGAGCGCCCGTAGACAAAGGAACACTTCCGCCATCATCAATTCCCACGACAATCCTGCACCGACTTACTTACCAACTTCAACGTTCTGCTCAACCTCTTCGTCTTGTGATGTCATTCTCTGCATTCTCTTGCTAATTCCCAATTGCAAATTTTATCAGCAGTTGACAGTTGACACTTTCTGCCGTATTGAAATGATATCTCAACCATCGTCTGCTGTCATCGGAGGTCCATCTGCTATTGAAGACGTAGCTGTACGTTCGCGGTCACCTACAAACCGTTTATTATTTGCTCATATATTTAACGCTGTAACTTTAATGTAGCTACCTTCATGGGCCGAAATTTCTTCCATGTCAGACGAAGAGCTATTCAACTATTTTCAAGCTTGCAAGAACCAGGAATACCCGCACCCGTCCTCCATTAAATTTACCTCTGTCCGTCGCATTGCATCGGACGCTGTCATGAAGATAAACCCCGCTGACGCAGACTCTGAGCCTCTCACTATGAGTCTTGTCCGTCAGCAAACTTCCATACTTGTCCCTGCTGTCCGACGCCAATTCATATACAAGACGTATAGCGTGTTCATCATGGACTTTGTCCCCGGCCAGACTCTTTCAAAATGCTGGCATTCTCTCACCCTCTGGCGACGCATATGTATACTCTTCACACTTCGACGTTATGTCAGGGAGCTCCGTCGCGTGGAGGTCCCAGGTACACCTCGCAGCGAACAATTTCCAGGGCCTCTAGGCCATGAACCTAAGCAATGTTACGGACCGATGTTCTCTGATGATTATGTAAGTAACTTTCGACAGCTTTAACTCGCTCGTTCAACTTCGGGAATTGATATTCAGACCGAAGGGTGGTGGACCTTTTGCGTCGTATGATGAGCTCACGGCCTGGTTCATGCACAAGCTGGACGTCAATAGACGTATCAGGAAGAGCCCCGAAGAAAGTGTGACGTTCGACTCTTCTCTACCCCTTGTTCTTACTCATCTCGACTTGCATCCGCACAACATCATCCTTGATCCTACTTCCCGGGTCTGGCTAATCGATTGGGAACATGCGGGATTTTATCCACAATGGTTCGAGTTCTTCTCTATGCAATCGGGTTGGGAGATTCTGGGACGGTGGAGAATACGTATACTAGGACTGATAGCAGGATTATATATACGTCAGACAATTTTTGTGGCTAGCATTAGCTGGGCCATTCACACAGGAGCCTTTTTGTAATTGTACACAGACTGGGCTTTGCATAAATAAAATATGTGTACTAATTGGCTCAGCTAATAACTAAGCCCTGGCGTCTGCAGATGACTCGGATATTTAGAAGGATATCTAGGGTATCATGCCACTGGGAGCTGCGCCATGAGGGACCAAAAAATGGCACGCTTACTTCAAAATTTCAAGTTGTGGTGTGAAATCTTTCAAGTGGAAACATGACTAATACACGAAATCCGCGGATTGCCGGTGGCAGCCAATCATATTCCTTTATTTCGTTTTGCTAATTTTCGTTCCTCTAAACAATTGTCTTTTCTTTTTGTATTTAAGCCCGAGCGGATTATTTTCAATTCGCTCATATACCCCTCGCGTGTCCAATCCCAAGATATCTATTTTATTTTTTGAGAATTAGAGTATGGCGAAAGAAATACATAACATAGCGCACCAATAATACTGTCCCTTCCTGAGAGGCATGGGGTGTCTCTCCGGATGAAGGATGGCTTGCTCATTATGGAGGGTGCGGAGCATGCTCGATGCTCCAGCCTCAATCATCTGAGCATTCTCAAGCTTTTCAATGGCTACCATGACCCAATACAGACATCCTGAGCCTGACTCATCAAACTGGTAACGGTCCATACGATTGCTGATGAAGAAGTCAATAAATTGACTCAGTACGGGTTCGCCCACGGTGCGAATGGGTAATTCGATTTTGTGAGGGGATTGAGACTGAGGAGTTATCTTGCTGGAAATGATGAGGGTACCCGTTGGGGGCATCGTAGGGATCATATCAAACAAAACTGATTGGGAATTAGAGACCCCATTTGGAGCGCCAAGTAAGAGGTAAAGATGCCAGTGGTAGATGTTGGGCATGTCACTGACGGTCTGCACGCTTCCAGAAGAAGTAACGGTAATCTGAGTAATTACCCTGTCTTTATCGGCAGGCTGTAAATCTCTGTCATAGACAGTTTGATGGGCCATTTTTCTGCAAGAGAGAGCAGGGTCAAAATATGAAGATCTTAGCGAAGGATGGACTTACATTTATTGTGTTTGTAGGCCTGGAAATTGGTGAATTTCGTTCAATTTATACAAGCAAGTTGGGAACCTTTGAGATGTGTGGGATGCTTATGGATCGGTTTGAGGATTGGTACAATGGAGTTGAGAGTAAAGGATTTGACGATCCGATTCACAAAGTCTGAGAAATTAAAGATGTTGAAGAATATACTGCAGGCGCGTGTCCGAGTCTTTCTCGACCGAAGAGGCCCCCTTATTTCCTCTTATAGGTTATTACCAGCTCTCTCCCATATACCGTGATAATGATGTTCACGAGATTGTTGGAAGAGAGGGAGAACACAAGATGGGGCAGAAGATGGGACACAAGATGGGGCACAAGATGGGGCACAAGATGGGGCACAAGATGGGGCACAAGATGGGGCACAAGATGGGGCACAAGATGGGGCACAAGACGGGGCACAAGATGGTGGAGACGAAAAGCTCGAGTCTATTACGTAAAGTCTAGTGTAGGGTCAAGAGTCGGACTCCGACTCAAGACTCAAAACCATTCAAGTTGACACTCGCCAATAACAAATACTAGATGTATAAATCTTATACTCATTCAAAAAAAAGTTCCGTCATGCGTAAAACTGTGAAGGGGTTACTCATTGAGAGCATCGTAGATCCAGAAACACGGGATGCCATTCGCACGTTCGAACAATTGACATCGACGGAGATTTGAAAACTTCAAACATTGGGATCTGATTGAATATGTACATACATATTAGCAGGGTCTGTACGTACACCGGACTCTGTTCGAATCCTGAGCTCGAGAGTCGAAGTAGAGGCCTGACGCTTTGCTCTGAGTACCTAGATTCTTCCGTTAACGTTGCAGGTACATTCCACATTCCTTCTCTGAACGATTACACTGACCTCTGTTTTTATAATGCTCCAAGCGAACATGTTCATCAACAGCCCAATCATCTACAAACTGCCTATCCCGCGAACTTGCACTCCTCTCATTCATTCCTCTGCCTTCCCACTACCATTCCACATTTTCGTTGTATACTCTCGTGCACCGAAAGATCAAGACATTGCGCCCACAACACCTGATGCGACGCTTCATCGATCATACCGCACACGACATAGTTCTGGTAGCGCACTGCGTAAACTCTTTCTCCTCTACCAACACCAGAACATTCACCTGAGTCTATGGCGTCGTCGTCGCGGAAGCTCTCAACTACACCCCTTTCTTCCCCATTGTTGAATACATTCCTTCTCCTCAAGCCCTCTCAGCACACGTAGCACGCTACCATGGTTGCTCCTGGTGTATCGGACGAAACTTTGTTTTTTGATGGAAAGTCGTTCAGGTTGTATGGGCCGTCTGGTTTGGAGATTAGCATGTCGGTGTAGTAATAACGAAATCGGATGAGTCGTTTACGTTATTGGTTATTTGTGGTGTATAAATTAGGAACAGGCAAAGTTACTTGTATTACTATTAAAATTCGCCGTCTCAAACCGACATCGACACACTGACAGCACTATAATTTGCCGATAAATTTAGCTCAATTGCCGTCGGGACTTTTCAGAACTCTGACGAGTTGATTGTGAGTGCTAGGAGGCGCATTTTCACCAAATTGGTATTGCATTCACCAAAACTTCACCCTGAATCTCAAGTACCATGGCAATAATCGCACCAAAACAAACAAACACCTGCACAAAACCGATATACATACATTCCGATGTGATTTGCCACTGGACGCTGACGTCGAAGGGACTCAACTGTCCAGCGACTCCCGAAGGCTAAGGCAGATGTTAATCTTGGAGAATGTATTGTGCTTTCCTGCACCAACCCGCGCCGAAGCCCAAAGTCTTTCCTTCGTGGTGAAATAACTGAACGTACACAGTAAGTCCATTCTCTATGAGAGAGAGTTCGTAATAATCCATAAGAGGAAATAAAGAGGCCTCTATTTTGTAAATCGGATCGTCAAACCCTTTATTTGCCCTCAACGCCATTGTACCAATTTTCAAACTGACCCATAAGCATCCTACACATCTCAAGGGTTCCCAACTTTAATTGTATAAATTGAACGAAATTCACCATCCAGGCCTACAACCTCAAAATGTAAGTCCATCATTCGCTCAGATCTTCATATTTTGATCCTGCTCTCTCTTGCAGAAAAATGGACCATCAGACTGTCTACGACAGAGATTTACCGCCTGCCGATAAAGATAGGGTGGTTACTCATATTATCGTTACTTTTTCTGGAACGGCCGCGCAGTTCATGCCCAACATCTACCACTGGTGTCTTTACCTTGTACATGGTGCTCCATATGGGGTCTCTAATTCCCAATTACAGTAGAACCTCTAATAATTCATACCCCTCCGTGGACACCCCAAACTATGCACTATCAGAGGCTATGACTTTCGAGAATTCGGCAATTTCCGAAATGTAATCGGTTAACTTGTATTTTAGACGCTGTATTATGTAGCAAGCACTACGCTGTAGAAAAGTAGTCTGAAATCCTCGTCTCTACGAGCGATCTGGCCTGATCAGCACGAACCTCACGACAAAATGAAGACAAGACTCTCAATTTTCCTACCACTTCCTTTTCCTTCTCATCCAGCCCTTTGAGCTCCTTTTCGCAGTCCATAGCTCCTTCTAAATGTAGGATTATTTTTTGTTCAACAACAAGATTTGCATCGTTGTCTAGCCACTCCGAGTCAGCAGATGAGATTGGTATTTCCTTCGACAATTGTGCAAGAATATGCTCTTTTCTCTCTCGACAGCTGTTCTCCAACTTCTGCAGCCCTTTTTTGAGAATTTCTAAGGGAACTGGAGTCATGGTAGCGTTTTCAGCTTTGTAATTTTTTTTTTGACTGGTTAAAAATATCTATTTTTGCAAATTCTACAACCGTAAAACACCAAAACGGGTATAGTTACTCTTAGCCGACTGACTACCATATGCCGTTTTTTGGCCGGGGGGGTATGAATTATGAGGTATGGGAGAGTATGAATTATGGGTTCGAATTCCCCGCCTACCAACTCGGGATCCGGAAAATTCTATGACCTTTTAGAGGCTATGACTTATCAGACGTGTCCCTTATTAGAGGTTCTACTGTAGTTGTGTTTGATATAATCTCTACGCTGCCCCCATTGGCTACCCTCATCATTGCCAGCAAGAAAACTTTTCAGTCTCAATTACCTAACAAAATCGAATTATCCATTCGCACCGTAGATGAACCCATACTGAGTCAATTTATTGACTTCTTCATCAGTAATCATATGGACCATTACCAGTTTGATGACTCAGGCTCAGGATGTCTGTACTGGGCCATTGTAGCCATTGAACAGCTTCAAGTTGAGAACGCTCAGATGATTGACCCTGTCTTTATGTACACGTTATGGAACAACTGGTTTCCTGACGAATTCAGGCAGGAGAGATTTTAAAACGCAGAACAGCGGATATCGTAAGCAAATGAAACAGGCACAAAAGAACCAAGTTTGAAGAACTTCAGTGCTTGGAAGCTGTTCACATAAATATCGAACGAACGGAAACATTCAGCCTCCTGAGAAAGGTCCGTTTGCCCCGAAAACTCCAATAAGAGAAACTCTTTGAGGGTTCTGTGGATAACCGCTTTGATGAGCTTGGGCTTGTCTGAGTCCATGGCTTCCTCAAGTTTGCGTAATATCTTGTTTTGGGTATCGTTCAAGTGAAACGGGAAAGGAGGTTTGTCGGCGTCGGATGTCAATAACGAATGATAGGTAGCTAGGAGTCTGTCCATGTAAGCTGCATATTTGTGGATGGCTTCGTCCGTGTCTGGGGCTTTGAATCCGAACGACTCGATGCTACTGATAACGAGAAGAAAGTTTAAACAAATTGAGTTGAGAAGAACGGATATATACATAAGAAAAGAGTAAGAGAGTAAAGATACTTACGTAGTGCGCGATGCTAGTATTTGACGAATTTGCGGTAGCACTGTGTCCAACATAAATGTCCGAGTCGCTGTTGCAAGAGTGAAGAATGCTGTTAGGTTTCCGGAAAAACACCTTCATCGCCCCTAAAAATCCATCTTACCAATAGTCTTGCCGGAGATTTGAAGCTTCTCGTTCCAGCGGCTGAGAAATCTTAGTAGGAGTGCGATATTGAGATGATTGGACCTCACGGATTGGCATCCTGCGTTGAAAGTGAAAGGCATGATCGACGATCCGTGATCCAAACGGGTCACAGGTGCTGTTCAATGTGAAATGTTACTTCTCATGATCATGGTCAGAGCAATAACGTTTGGCAGGGAATGAGAGAGATGAGACGTAAAGAAAACAACACTTGAAGGTGGGACACATGATGGGGCACATGATGGTTGGAGACAAACCGCTCAAGTATGAAAGTCTATTTACATAATAACGTCTATTGTATTTATATGTAGTTCGACCCTACAACTCCAACAAACTATTTCTTCTTGGGTTGACGCAGAATGTGAACCCTCTTCTATTAATTTAATGTACAGTTTGTTTCAACGCATATATTCCTATTTCACATTTTACTGTGATTTGCGGATCAAATTGTATCTGTATAGTATCCCGAAGATGTTCACTAGAACAGATGAGCGCATATACCCATCCATTTCGTAGGAATTTTGGGACAAACACATAGGGCGAGACCCTTGGCTGACAGTCCTAAAATTATGGTATCTGGGGGGGGAATGTTCTTCACGTAACAGAGGCTTCCCAAGTATTAAAATACGTTTCTGTCATACAAAGCTCGATTTCAGGTATTTTGGAATCACATCAGTATTTTCGGACTGCGGACGCTCACATGATATACGGCGTAGGATTAATCCCTATGATGAAAAGGGTGGACTTAAAGCGCTTTGGAGTGTGTTGAGACAATTCGAACAGACAAAGAACTCTTCCACCAAAGCCGGACGCGTTATCATTCAATTTTATATAAAATACACATCCTGGGTTTTGTCTCCCGACCACTCCGATATCTACTGCAAGTCTTAACGTACAGATAATAACAACAATAAAACTGTCAATGGTATTGTTGAAGCCGTATAAAAGGAAAACGAGGATGCCAAATTTGAACAGAGTGCGAAAAACCACACGGAAAAAGCTGATCAGTTCTAGTAGTAGTGTCCAACCACTAGGATGGAGAGAACGATGAGTGATAAAGGCCACGCAAATCTAATGATTTAACTTACGTCGTTATTTATTACCATCATCATTCGTATTGCGAACAGTTGATTTCAACTTGAAAAGCTGGTGATACTCTCCGTAAGTTCATTATTCAGTGTTAATGGCTTCTCTTGAGGATTTCCGATTAAACCCCTTTAAACACTCTTCTTTCGTTTTCTTTTGCATACGACATTCTCAGTTGCATTCTTTAGGACCTAATATCCATCATGAAAACGAATGTATCTTTGAACGCGTCCCAGGTTTCGACCAAAATTTTCATGGTTCCCTTATACACTTTTTTGTAGTATCGTTCTTTAAGTCCTTCCCAAAAGGTTTACCATCATCAAACTGTATGCTAACGGATTCGTTTCAAGGCTAATCGGACGAAACGAGAAAAGCATTCAAACCTGTGTAGTCAAAGCCATTGACCCTCGCCAAATAATAAATACTAGCCGTGAACTACGCGTAACGCGTATAAATCTTATAATTCAAAAGCAGGTTCCGTCACACAATACTGTGTATTGTTAGAGGAAGGGGTACTTTAAGACGCGATCCGCTTCTGAAAATCAAGCTATTCTCCTATGTATTCTCCTATGTATGTATTCGTCATGGTTACAAATATATATTTCCATTCACTCCTCATCCTCATCCAGAAACACGGATTATCATTCGCACGTTTGAATCGACATCGACAATTATTTGAAACTTCAGCTCCAAACATTGGGATTTGATCGAATATGCACATATTAGCAGGGTCTGGTACAAACTCGGAATCCTGAAGCTGAACTCTGGCAATTAAAGGCCTGACGCTTTGGTTTCAATGAATACCTAGATTCTTCCGTTAATGTTGCGGCTTGCACGAAGTTGGGTTGAAACGATACATTCCACGTTCTTTCTCTGAACTATTTGTTGAGTTGAAAGAGGCTTGGGAAAGGAAAATTCGCATTTAATTCTTCAAACCTAACAATCAAAAATTGTAAAAACGTTATACATGTGTGAGAAATGAGAAATGAAAAAGATTATTGAATGAATAATGAGAGACCGGAATCAGAAAACAAAAAAACAAAGAGTGAGATCGAGAAATGATGAAGAACACCAAAAAGACAACAAGCATATATGTACAACAAATTAAAACAAACGAGCAAACACACGCACGGGTCCGAGATGGCGTGAACAAGGACGGAACAAACTTTTAAAAATCTAAGAGTAGTCAAATCAAAAAAAAAATTCTGTGTAGATCGTTGGTGTAGATTCAAGTGATGACAAGAGATAAAGATGAAGGAGCGTTGGCTGGAACAACTATAATGCTGAACCAAAGCAGTCAGAAGGATTAAAATTGCAAACGAATAAAACAGCGTGGATGAAAGAACGTGGTGATGGAGAGATCATGACGTGTAAGGGTATCAGAGCCTGTCCAGATTGAGAATATGGCAGGTACGCAGGCGCGGTACATATGTACATGCACAAACCAAACCAGACTAAGCCGGCACGGCGGTATTTGGCCTCGAATCAACGATAGTTGTGTTATTTGTATTAGATTCTGAAGGATCGACTAGCGATTTGCGCCTTTTTCGAAGTTTACGCCTACCAGAATCAGGGGTGATCGATCGAGTCGTCAGAGAGCGTGACAGGAATTCAGTTGAAGGCGGTGGTGGTGGTGGCGGCGGCGGAGCAATAGCAGCGCTCGAATCTTTTTGTTCCGCAGAAGATCTAGGTGTCGGAGACATGCTCTTCGTCTGTTTTAGTATCGGGGTCGACTTGGACTTTTGGTTTTGTTTCGAAGGGGAAGAGTTGATAACGGTGGACGCACTAACAGTGGAAGCACGAGCAGGTGTGTTGGTGGTGGTGGTCGTTTTTTCGGATGTTGTGGATGGTAAAGCAGTCAAACTAACCCTCCGACCTCTCAATATACCTTTCTTTGGAGCTGGAGCGAGTTTGGAACTGGATAGCGCAGAAGCAGGTCTTGCCAATTCCGATGGCGACAACGATGGCATCGCAACAGAGGACGTACCCGTACCGCCACCATCACCGATGCTCGTAGTCTGGTTCTCGTTTCCATTAACACCACCAGCAGACGGTGAACCAGATCCTTTACCACCATTCTTCAGCAACAAAGTTTCCGCCTGAACACGTCGCATCTCATCCGCAAGAGCCAAAGTCCCAATACCCGAGTTACGCCCGTTCCATTCTTCGATACCCAGTGATTTGGCTTCTTCAGCAGACATAAGAGTGACCATGTTGAATAGAGGCTCACCACCTGATGATGCCGATGCCGATGCTGTGAGAGGACGTGTACGGATGCGAGGTCGTTTCATCCAACTCCCACTACCACTGCTAGCACTGGAGGGACTCGTGATTATACCGTTGGATTCAGGGCTTGTCGCACTCGCGCCAGACGAAGTCCTAATCGTAGTAGTCTGAGAAGGTGAAGAAGAGGAACTCAGACTACCGCCAGGAACGTTCGAAGAACCCGTAGAACCGATCGTACTAGGAGCACTACGACTCTTCACATTCGTTTTCACATCCGTAGCGATCGCATTATCGTGCTTCTTTTTTGAACTACTATTATCAGAAGCACCATCTTTACGTTCCGCGTTGTTGTCAGGCTTTTTCCCATTCGAGTTGGCAGAAAGCAAACTTATTCGTCTAGGCCTGATCGTTAACGAAAGCGATTTCGTCAAATTGGAAATAAGAGAGGACGGAGATGTAGTTGATGATGAAGGCGCAGGATTTGACATCAACGTTGACGTTGCATGTTTCTTGGACGACGTTGTGGTGCTTTTTTTGGGCGAAGGCTTTTGCTGTTGTGGCGGGCTTGAGCTTGAAGTTGAAGTGGGCTGCGGGGTAGGGCTAGACGAAGACTTCTTTGACGTTGATTTTGCACCAACAGTACCATTTGAACTTGAAGGGAAGGATACCGCGGGACCCGTGCTAATCGCTAAATCCGGACGATGAGATGGAGATGGAGAAGGAGAGGGCGAGGGTAAAGGACGCAGTCTGTTAGATGGAGACGGAGACGGCGATGGCGCAAGAGTACGAGGCGATGGAGGAAGTAGTATAGAAGGTGAGGATGCCCCGGTCGTTGTTGACAAAAATCCTGGGGACGGAGGTACAGGACTCGAAGACACAGTTGTACCATCCACAACTACATTGTCATCGACAGCACTAGCACCGTTGACTGCAACCGAAACCGAGCCAGGGCCAAGACCAGGAGGCGCAAAAGATACGCTACACGCAGCTGTAACACTCGACGACACACTTTCGCCATCACCGTCACCGTCCGCATTCTCAGCATCAGCAGCATCCCCACTATCAGTCGCATGTCCCGCATGATGATGGCCCACAGGATGCCGCAACCGATGACGATTCGTCTGACTATCATGGGACACCCGTCCACCATCAACATCATCACTTTTCTCACCCCCATCAACACTTTTCTCCTCACTGACAACACTCCCCTCCTCCTCTTCTTCGTCAATCTTCGGTAAACCACGAGGTGTAGCCCGTCCACTTTGAGGTGTCGGCGTGCGCGCTGGTGAACTGGAAAAGGCGGGAAGAGGTGGGGGTGGTGTTAATGGAGGGTCCAAATCGTCGTCTGGTTGGGTGTTGATGATGTCACCGTTTGCAGCAGCGACGGCGGTAGCTGCTGCGTCTCCATGTAACGCTATAGCCCCTCTCAAGACGTCGATGATGCTCGTAATAACGGGTCCGACGTTCGGAGTCGGGTTCGCTGCACCGGGAGGAAGAGGTTGAGGAGAAAAGAGATGTGGATGAAGCAGAGGTTGAGAGATTCCAGTTGCAGTTGAGCTGGTTGGAGTTGCGGTTGCGGTTGTAGTTGTAGTTGTGGTTGTAGGTAGAACAGGACTAGCCGACGGGGACGCAGACCTAACAGGCGTCATCTCTTGTGGAGGAGACGCGGACGCTTCTCTTCTTCTTTCCCAGAGTACTTCAACAGGGGTCAAAACGAGATTCTTTTCGAGACCGTCACCATGTCCGTCACCTTCATCTTTGTCTCTCACTTCCGCTTCCGCTTCCTCCTTCAACGCAACCTCACCACTACCATCCAAAGTATCAATCCCATCCTCATCCTCATCCTCACCCTCCTTCTCTCTCCTCGAACCCCCCAAAAATACATCAGCAGGAACAGACCACCCTTTCACCCTCCTCGAACTCAACTCAGGCGACACAAGCGCAGATGGCGTAGGCGACGAAGCCAGCATTCTCGCCTCTTGCTCTCTCAACTCCGCTTCGACTTCAAGAATCTGTAATTCGGTGGGGGGAAGAAGAACGACAGGTGCAGATGCAGATGTAGATGGTGCGCCTCCTGAACCTGAATTGTGTTTTCGTTTTTTAAGTGTCGTGGGGCTTTCTCTGCCTGAGGGTGGTAGGCTTGATGAATCGGGTTTGGAAGGTATTTGGAGGTTTGAAGATACGTCGTCTGAGAGTGATTTTTTATGCCAGAAGAATCTCGTCTTTGGTTTCGTTGTCGTCGTCGTCGTTGTTGTTGTTGTTTTGGGAAGGATGAGTTGAGCGGATAGGGTCTTGGGAAAGGAGAAAGGTGTGGAAGATGACAAAGATACCGGATCGTCTCTATCTCTATCTTTCGTCTCATCGTGTTCGGGCGATAACACTTCCTCCTTCTTCTCCTCGTCTTCACCTTGATTTGACATATCGATATTTTCAACAAACGCAGAAGAAAGAACAACAGGACGCGGCATAGTCAAAGGCTCAATATCATCAAGCTTGACATCTCTCGCGACAAATGGAATCGGTGTACCTTCCCGGCTATCACCACCTTCATCACCACCCTCATCAACACCATCATCATCTTTGTCTTCGTATTTGTCTTCCACTTCCACTTCCACTTCCACTTCTACTTCTACGGGAGAATTTCGCGCAGTCAAAATCGGACTATGTTCCGGCGTCACAAACTGCGACGTCGGAGTCGGTATTGACGCGAACGATGTAACGGTGTCCGGTCGTTTTGGGTATGTGTTTGGGAATGTGTATGGGTAGGGTGGTGGTGAGTATGGGCCGGGGGTGGATGGTGAACCCGGTGTGATGTGGAGGATTGAAAGTTTGTTGGTGTTGGGGGCGGTTGATGAAGAAGAGGTTGGTTGAGGTTGGGTAGCGTCCGATGGAGCTGTTCGTGCGGAATCTTGTGAACGGGAACGAGAGCGAGAACGAGAATGGGGTTTAGATGGAATGTGGCCGTTAGAGGAAGGAGATTTTCGAGGTGGCGAACGCGATTTGGAGCGTAGATGACCATTAGAGATTGACATCACTTTGGAAGGTTGTGTCTATGAAACAGAATGCGATAAGCAAATACAAGTATAGTCTGAATACGAAAAAAGAACTCTTACTTCGAGCTGAACACCAGTAATAGACATGATCGTCTTGTCCGAACTGCTCCCATTAATAGCTGTAAACGTATCGTCGTGGTGGGACTCGAACACCGTTGTGGAATTCAACATATTCGACACCCCATTTAATAAACCAACTCTTCTTCTTCCTCTCCGTCCGCCCTCCAAAAACGCTTTCTCAAGATCATCGAATTCAAAAGGCGGTAGACACAACGCCGTGGGCCTAGTAGCAACGGAAACAGAATAAAGGGCAGGGACAGAAGACGTTGTCAGAAGAAAGTTTGAAGGAGTTGTAGTCGTAGTCGTAGTCGTAGTCGCCATGGTTGCATAACTCTTCGACAAGGATACGACATGCCGATGGAACGCTGTTATGAGGTCGAGTGTGTAAGTCGATTTTTGAGGTAACTGAGGTGGTTGTAATCCGTCGTTCTCTTGTACTGTCATCGAAACAGAAGAAGACGCGATCTCATCCGTCTCACTTATGCTGCCACCATTACCATTCGAACTCCATCCGCCTGGAACTGCAAAATCGCCATCGTCCCAGTCTTCACTATCGCTAACACTGACACTGCTTCTGCTCAACCTACTCCCATTTCTCTGATTTCTATCCCCGTTTCCTCGTTGTTCGTTGTTGTTGGAACGTAACGCTGCCCGCTGCTTTGACCGTTCAATCCGCTTCATAACACTCTGCGCATCACTCCAGAGATGAATATCGAGGAGAGTAAAACGGGTAGGTCGGACTTCTAGACTCGTTGTTCGCGAGGAATTGGAAGATGGAACGAGTAAAAGGGGAGAGCTAAGACCGTCGAGAGTGGTGGAAACGGTGTTGTCGTCTGACTCCAATAGAGATGGAGAATTGAATACAGGAGATAAATCCACGACGAGGTCGATAGTTTGGATGTGAGAGCGGATGGTTTGTTTGTTAGCTGTACAGGCGATCCATCCAAATCCGGAATCCGACGACGATTGGTCAAAGAGAGTATTACCATCATCTAGAAATCCTAAAGCGTACGGCCGATCCTTGCCTCCACATAAAGCGGGAAGGATATGTGTGAGACTAGATGCTAGTTCACATGGTCTAGTAGTCAATAGGGGAGATGCGTCCGCCGCCGCTTCAGGAACAGCTGACGAATTAGGAGGATTTTCTTTTGGTGACAGTTTATTGGTCGAGGATCCAGGCGGAACGTATATTACCACCCGCATCCTCGCGAGAACGTATTTATACAGTGTTACGAATGAAGGTCCGAAAATGCGTAGGAAGAATGGGAGGTTGTGAAGTGGGTGATATGCCTAAGTGAAAAAATGTCTGAATTGACGGGAAAGAAGTGCCATAACTATGAAAGAAAAATACGTACAGAATCAGCCAGCTGTTCTTCCCATGTCACCGTCTTAGTATCCAATATCCTGACAGAGCGAGCTCGTTTGACGACTTTTGTAAGATACCATTTTTTCGCAGCTTGTCGCGTTGATTCTGCATCGACGGCGCCAGCCCCCCCTAAAATGTTTTTCAAATCGAATATGTAATGCCAGATCTGTGGTTGAGATGAAACTGGAGTCGGAGAAATAACAGCAAGAGATTCAATATGGACGTCCTAATGATACATATATCAGCTGGCAACACCACATTGGAAATTATAGGAGAGGTATACGCACGTCAGATGAGCTGGTACGCCTCTTAATGAGGGCTATACCGCTTCTCGAAGCATGGGTGAAGTAGCTTTTTGCAAAAAGAGATAAGAACCACTGGGTGAAGAAATATGTAAAATAGAAGGCTCCACGAACATTATCTCCTGATCTGCGGACGAATCTCCGTGTGGTAAGATAGCGTTTTGAATGGCCTCATTGAATTTTAATGCGGGATTTCCAATTTCCGAGTCGTCTGATGAGTCTGGGTCTACATCACCCTGGGCAGTCAGCCGGCAATTGCAAAAAAAAGGCCAAAACTTTAAAGAATTGTTTCGTTTTACCTGAGATGACCCAGTTCAAGCGAAATCCGTCGATACGGGTATATGTGGCATAAACCAAGAGCAAGACGTTGAGAGACTGGTCAACATCTGCACCTGTGGACATGTGCAACGGGAAGATAAACTTTGCGGCGGCGGCGGTGGCTGCTTTTGTCACAAACGGTGTGTGTGTGAGGGAAGACGCGGAATCAAATTTGTTTTTTCCCAGGCTCATTGCCGAATTGATACCGGCATGTGTACCTTGACGGACACCGTTGACCGCCTGTTGACTGAGTTGACTGCCACTTGTGGCCGTAAACGCGTAAACGATGATCATGCTTGCGACAAAAAAAAAAAGAGCGCAGTCTCTGTTCTCCACTCCACTTCCTCTCCACTTCCACTCTATCTCCCACACTCCTTCTTTCTTTACAGTCCTTACAGCTAGTCCATCCTTCCTTTTCCTATTCATCATCGGTTGAAGAATGTATAGTGGCGGTATTTCCCGAACTGCTTCTCAATCTCGTCTGCTCGTGTTGGCGCTCGCTTTTCTGTCCAGTTCACTTGCTGCGCTTCTTGCCATAACATGTTTTGTGCTCGCATTAGGTAAAATCATACACGCTTTGATTGATAGCATCACTCATTCGCCCCCTTTTTCTAGATAAACACTCAGACCCAAACGGAGCCGTTTCTCTACCTGGCGGTCAAAAGTTTACCACCTTCTTCACTGCAGGCACTTTCCTTGCCGCGCTTCCCGTTTCACTATTGATATTCATCTTCACTTTCTTCCATGATCTGAATCGACCGCAATACCCTACTTCACCATTCGATCCTGACTCTAAAGTCTACGAATCACTCACTTTTGAAGGATTGTCTCCCCCTCCCCCGCCGATTAAACCATTTTGGTTGACCTTTTTAAGACTATGCCGCATCATTCTTGCTATTGCAATTTTGATTCAAGCTGCCGATATATTCGCTTTTCTGGTCATAGTTTGCATTCGTCGGAACACCTCCATTTGTCTTTTCAACCATCGAGTCGTACTTTGCCATCTACTCTCAACGCCACACAAACTCTTTATTGTTATACCAGGTTTCATACAAATTTTAGCCCAAATTGGTGAGTATTTGAAAATCCCCTTCGACAAAACATCGATCTGATCTGTGTAATCTTAAAGCTCTATTCCTCTTGATTGGACCTTACACTCGCTCCCTTGAAACCAAAACCACCACAACCACCAAACCTCCCAAAGACGGCAAGCGTGATTCAGTATCGTTCAAAATGGTACCCGGATTCGACCCCGATCTCGAAAAAGACAGCGACCTTACCGATCTCCTATCCTCAATCTCAAGTCCCGAAAGCCTACGTTACGATTACAACCCGGTCAACAACAACGTCAACGACAACGACATCGACACGGCCAAGGAACTCCGCTTGAACGCTCTCCACTCTGCGCTATTCAACGTCCCCACGTTATCAGCAACCGGCAACCTCAATTTCGCCGACCAACTCAAACTCAAGTTAACCCGCTCATCGAGTTCAGGTTCAGGTTCTCACATGACAGGTCCTCGTCCCGCTCCCGCTCCCAAACGAGCCAGCTCGGTTCTCCAATCCACTCCCGCCCCCGTATACGTAGCCCCGCCGACCCGAAAGAATAAAGAGTGGTTTAAAAGATTCAAGTCGAAAACTGTTGAAAGTGTTCCTGCTGAAGATGAAGATGCTGACGAGGGCGACGCTTTGGTTTCGGATTCCAGACGGATACGCAGCGAAAACGTGGAGGAGAAGCTCGAGGTTACTCAAGAAGAGCATGATCAAGACGACGAGGTGGTTGATGTGCAGGCGTTGTAATTGGAACGGATATTGGGACAACTTCTGTTTATTTATCTTCTTAAACTTCCAAGCCCAGCATCTAATGATGGACTAAGGTTTCGCTTGGTATCATTACAGTACAGAGATTATACTAAACTCTCACATTGCACTTGCACTTGCACTTTTCTGCTTTGTCACATTTTTATCTATAATATCATATTTGATGTTTTTCAACACACTTTCTCCAGAGTTGGCGTGCTTAGTTGTCGGTACAATTGATATTCTTCTAAGTAGATGTATGCATTTTACCACATCACTCTACATATCACGGTCTCTGATATATATATCCCTCGGACGAGCTATTTAAAGGCTGGTTCAACGGACCGGCTTAGACTGACTTGCAGATCCAATATCGTTGAAGATCCATGTGGGTATGTAACTTAACTCCGGCGCCGTTGGAAAATACCTTTCAGTTCCTCAAAAAAACTTGAATATGTTTGTTAAATTGGTTTTGTGAATTCATTTCTTGGGTTGTATGCTCTGTTTTGCTCTGCGGACGACTGATGAGTGGACCTTCGATGGAGGTTTAGGAACCTATTCTACGACAAATTTAGTTCTCGGAGAAAAAAAATGATTAAATTTAGCTAATACAGAATAATAGTGCGGTATTTTAGGTACTTTTCGATCAGGATGATAATCGACCAACGATCGGTACCAGCTGTCGCCTCCCTTAAGCCGTTGAAGACCGTGCTTTAGTTTGCTAGGCAACGTTATAAAATAATTTCAGCGATTTCAAGTAGTGTCAAGCAAAGTGAATCAAACAGGGCGAGAAGTCACACACAGAAATCAATAAGAAGGTTCTGAGTCTTTTATTACCGATGATATTCTCTTCTCCCTTCTGGCAGAAATCTTCGACAGGTCGGGAGATTTCTCTCCAACAGATTTCTTCGTTTCATATTTTCCCGAAAGGACGATCTTTAAAGATTCAGATATATCAGGCACTAGTAGAAAAACGGAATGAGGCTTCCAGTCGTCGACGAACAACCATGGCGATCGCGGTTGAAAACATGATAACGAGTCAGCAAAATACACCGGTTTAACCGTGGTCTTTCATGAATCACGAAAAGACGGGAGTTCCAAGGGAATGTTTCGACATCGTGTCGAACTTCGTGAACGACACCAAGCTTCAAGTTGCCACAATGATATTAGCTCTCGGCCGTGACCCTTACGGCGGCCCCGGACCTTCACCGAAGCTGGTGATCGTCTTAATATCTGAATCTGAGATTGGCCCATTGGTTAATCAGGACACCAAAATCTACAGGTAAAAAATTATTATAATGTACTTGCTGCTGTTTCGTGCCACTCTGTGCCACCGTGTCACTGGGCTCGCTGCTTGCCCGCAATGCGGAGGGTCTGTTTACGTGAACAAACAATTTGAGTCACGCGCGTGACAAAAAATAGACCCCGTCGGGGGAGATAGACTGTATCTCCAGCTCAGTGCCACTCCAAAATGTCTCTCGGTCCCACGGGAGCGCGATGCGGGGTGGCTGACGCGCTGACGTTCTTTGATACATGGTACATGGCTTGACAACGGCAACGGCAATGGCAACGGCGACGATTGACATTTTCTCGGGTTAGCGCCCATGGCCATCTTGGGAGGAACAATACTTGTCCGCTGTTCCGCCGTGCATACATACGATCGACTGGGTGTGCTTTTTTCGGGCTTATGTAATCGCTTGATGCATCATGTAGGTCCGTGTTTTTTTTACACTCGCTTATTATATTATATGTTCGCCTCTCCTCCGTCTGTCTTTTTTCTGTGCTTTAAAAAGACATGTAAATATTGGATCTAATTTATCACGGTTGAGGCCCTCTTTCTCTTTTTTTCCACCTCCTCCCCTTCACCCTCCCCGTCGTTGTTCCCTTTTCACCTTTTCACCCGTCTTCCATTCTTTTTTTTTCTTGCTTATCCTAATCCCTTTCTCTCTATCTCTCCTGTACGTCAAACATTCATCATTCTAGCGTGCTTAACTAATAACCGAGTGACACATAGTTCAACACCAAACGAAGCCTTGTGTTTATTTTTTATATCTCCTCCGAGTCCCCTGACCCTCCTTACCCTCCCTCACACCCACCTATTGGCGTCACCATCATCGCAACATTTTTATCAAATCACATTCCCTCCCCTTTCATTTGCTTTAAAAACCTCTCCCCGTTTGTTCTCGTTTATCTTTCTTAGCATGTCAACAGTTCTTTTCGAATCTGTTACTACTCAACTGGCACCGGTACCGGCACCTTTGAGCTGTCAGCCTCATCCCCATTCACAATCCCATTCCCGTTCACTCAACCTTAACATAGTCGTACCCGGTCAGATTAACCATCTGGATAATCGATTCAAGCATCTCAGCTTGTCCAATTCATCGTCGTCATCGCACAAGTGCCTTTCGCACTTCATGCAAGCCTCAGGCTCGTCTTCACTTCAAACTCCCCCTCCTACACCGCGTCGTCCGACTGCGACCGTGACTGACGGGTTCCCACAAGATTCTTCCCATCCACCAGTTTTACCACCGGTCCAGACTCGCAATTATCCCAGACACCTTTCATTTCTTACCCCTCGCAGGCTTGCTACTAGTTCAGGTGACAGCCAGGGTAACAACTACACGAGGATAGAAGACAAATTAACGGAATACTCGTCAGATTTCGCCGGTGTGCCCGTAGACTATGTAAGATCATTAATTAGGAAGCGGGGGAAGAAGTACGTTTTCTATTTTATTTTTAGATGCTCTTAATTTTTTTTTCTTACCCTAATTCAAAGATTGTATGACATCGCTCGATCTTCAGTTCAGGTTGGACAGCGCAGTGGCCCCCAAATTATGGCCAAGCAATCAGATCACAATTCCGAGATGCTCCCGCCTAGCCACATCCTCGTCGTCTATCCCTTAAATCCCTCACCCACTTCCGCATACGTACCCGAATTCTACCCAATCCATTCTCTTATTCCCACTCTCTATTGCGCAAACTTCCCACCATTCCCAAAAAGCGAAAACGACAACTCCTCCTACTCCTCCTCCATCAGTCTTCCTCAGCTACCTATTCGCTTACCTCACCCACCTTCTTTCAAGCTCCTCTTTCATTTTCTATATACACGTAATATTCAAAACATCGTGAGCTACCTTCTTCCCGTACCTTGGTCATCCCGTCGACACCACGATTACATCTCGCACCCTACTTTACCCGTCCCAATCTCCCTTTCAGCCTTAACGAGTTTGGTCCACGCCACTGCCGCATCGCTCACATCTGAAGATCGATGGATGAATCTCGACTTGTTACACGGGGTATATCTGAACGTCGTCGCGTTGGGAATGTATGATCTACCATTACACGGAACCAGGGATGAAGATCATGATCAAGACTCGAATAGTCATATTGCCAGTGGAAGAAAGAACGGTGTCGGTGTCGAACGTCTTAATAACGCCGAATGGGGACCAACTATCATACAGAATGGAACTCGAGACGTCGACGGCCGACTGCTTTGTCTTTGTCTCATCGCCATGTGGGAGGGACTTTGCAAAACCTAACTTATTCCCCTCTTTTTTTTCTTATATTCTTTTTTTTATTTGATGACGTTTTTTTTTCCGAGAGAAATATTCGTCTTTTTTTTCATCTATAATTTTTAATCCCTAATAAAACTCAGATCTAGCATCGAGTTTGATTTCTCTCTTTATCCCATAAGTCTCATTCTCTTTGTCCTGTACTGTTTACTATGTCAATCACTTTTGCATTCTCGAATGCCAGCACACGCTCTGGTCCACATACACTGTCTTCTTTAATACTTGCGGGTTTTCCCATATTTCGCTTTATGATAGCTTAATTTTACATGTATCGTCAGAAATATAATTCCTGTATCAAGGACTCTCTGGCAGAGACCGCATATATGTGGCGCTTAGGTCGGGCCCGGTCAACTCGCGCGCTCATAACGTGACTAGCGTCTCTGCAATCCAAAACGACGACAACGAACGGACTTGTGTATACACGAAATGAAGTACAAAGGCTACAGGTATATATAATGCATTACCGGCGTAAAAGAGATGGCTGACCACAAAAAAAATGATAAAAAGAACGAGGAGAGGTGACCTAGATTACAGCACAACCGGATGACCCAAAAAGTTACAAGATATATATCATACAACATGACCAGCTTGGTACATATGATCATGCAAATCCTGTAATCTAGTCAACTTTGAAACGCCCGGTGGATCTGAGAATAAACAAACATGAAACATACCTCTCGCGAGCCAAGTATAGCACCACACTTCTCATTGCGTCCCTCATCCCTCCACTGACATATCCACAAAAGCTGATCATTCTCTCGCTCGAGTAACTGCTTCTTCTCTTCCTCAGCTTCCCTTTCTTGCCGCCGCCGCGCCAACTCGGCATCATCCCGCGCCTTCAACTCAAACCGTAACTTGGTATTCTCCATCCCCATCTGCGCAAACCGGTCTTTCCACTGCTCCAGCTCGCGTAACACCTCATCAACCCGCTTCTGCGCAACAGGCAACAACGCCGCTTTATCCCGTATCCCCTGCGTCGCGTGGATCTTTTGAACAAATATCTGCGCCGTCACTTCCGCTTGTTTAAGCTTTTTCGATAGCGCGTCGATCTGGGTTTTCCAATACACATTCGCCTGTCGTACGCCCGTTGTGGCTTGCTCGCGCAGACTGGCGTTGTCCCGCTGAACCCGTCTAAGCTCTTGAAGATTGTCGGCGTGCGAACTGGACGCCTGAGCGTAGAGTGTTCTGAACACGTTGTTCTCGCGCTCTTTCTCGGCGACTTTTGCTTCCAGAGCTTCGATTTCGCGATGTAAGTGGTCTAACCATTCTGATGTTGGTGTGCTGATGAGTTCGGTTGCGATGGTACTTGGATTTGTGATGTCGGGGTGGGGCTCTTGTTGAGGTTGTGACGGTGGCGATGGTGGCGGTGGTGGCGACGGCGGGGATGGTGATGGTAGCTGTTGTGAGGAGTGTGGTTGTGATTGATGTTGTGGATGCGGTTGCGGTTGCGACTGGGATGAAAGATTGGGTTGTAATTGGGACTGGGACGGCGGCTGGGACTGAGGCTGAGGTTGGGCAGGAGATGGTGACGGAGATGGTGACGGAGATGGTGATGGAGATGGAGGTTGAAGCTGAGATTGAGAATTAGACTGTAGTGGTTGATGACCCAACGCGTTCTGCACAACCTTAACAGCGGCCTCGCCTTTAGCAGCCATCAGCTCATTCTCAAGCTGTGCAATCCTCGTCGTCTGCTCTTCTCTTAACTCCTCCGAACGATCCAAATCCTGATCCAACCGCGTCATCTCACTCCGCGCACTCTCAAGTTCTTCCTGAATCTGAGACACTCTATCGCGGAGTTGTTGGATTTCTTCAGATTTGCGGTGCAGAAGGCCGAGAGCGCTGTCTAGTTGACGGACGGGAGATTCGATTACTGGTTGCAGCGTTTGTTGAGTTTGAGCGGGGTGAACTACTAGTGAAGAGTCTAGGCCTTGTGCTGGCTGGGAATCTACGACGGAGGAACCGATGGCATCCATGTCTGCGGCGTCGTCGGGTCCTAGCTGATCTTCATCTTCTTCCTCTTCTTCAGGCCTGTCGTGTTCGTCAGGAGCCAATTGGTCTACCTCGTCTTCAAGTGGATCATGCACATCAGGTTCTGGTTGGTCCATCTCCTCATCAAACGACCTATAGACATCCTGAACTTCATCACCATCTTCATCACCATCACGCAACACCATTCCCAAAGCGTTATTGTCATCACCATCGTTTTGCGGCTCATCTTCGTCCTGGAAAAGTCAATTCAATAATATCGATAAACAATATTCTTTTCTGTTCGTACCTTTGGCTCAGAACGCTCAGTAGCTTTCGCTTGCGCTGGTTGTTGTGGAAGTGACGACGGCACCGACTCCTCCTCAATAGGATCAGAGACATCTTGCGAGAACTCTGTGGCCTTGAAAACCTTCCCTAGACGACTGAAGATAGACGTAAGAACTTGTGCTCCACCACCCGAAATGGGTTTTCGAGGTTGATAATGTATAGCGGTGGGTGCTGGCAGATCCAGCGGGTTATTGCTATTGCTACGACTGTTACTATTGCCACGGCTAATGCTCTTGCTCTTGCTCTTGCTCGTGCTTCTACTCGATCTGGCGGGTTGTTCTTCCGCCCTTTG
This sequence comes from Phallus indusiatus, assembly GCA_027605045.1. Lineage (NCBI taxonomy): Eukaryota > Fungi > Basidiomycota > Agaricomycetes > Phallales > Phallaceae > Phallus > Phallus indusiatus. The sequence goes on along the minus strand of JAQFWX010000006.1, from coordinate 1,597,342 downwards.
CTGTGGCTGAGTCTCCTCTTCTTCAAACTTCTCGTGTAACCAATCATCAAAATGCACTGGCTGCTCGTCGTCGTCTCGATCTTGTCCTTGATCATCTTGGATAGGATCCGTCTCCGCATCTCGGCGCTGAAGATTTGCCGTCTTGTGTTTGCCGTGCGTCGTTCCTATCGCCGCCTTGTGCGACGAAGAGAAGCTTTGGATAGGCGACCCAACGGTAAGTGGGCGGAAACGGAAATTGGTTCTGGTGATGTGTCCGAGTGGTTTCATAGTAGCGGCGTTCAGTAGATCTTTAACACCATTGGGTGCGGGTTTCTTGGGGGATGCATGACGCAGAGATTGAGAAGATGAAGATTGTTGTTGTGTCGTTTCTTGAATGATCTCCTGCGAGAACCCGTTTTTTGAAGAAGAGGATTTTTTCACAACTACTGGGATATCGATAGATGAACGATCTTCAGCTTCAGCTTCATCCTCATCCTCATCCTCATCCTCATCTTCATTCCCGCTTCCGCTCTTGATTTTTTCCCCTATCAGCTCGGAAGGAGAAGGACGAGAGCTAGATGGTGTAGAAACCACTCTGTTTCCGTGCTTTTTACGTGGTGCGGCTCGAAAGTCGGTTTCGTCATCCTTCGAGCTCTTGGTATTGCTCGTGCTCGCGTGAGATATAGAACGACGAGAATCTGGAGAGCCTGGGACATCTACTTTTTTACGTTTCTTATGGGACATTACAGGAACTCGTTGTGCACCAGGGATGATCGTATATTCTTTAGCTCGGCCTGGAAAACCGACTCTGAATGTAGTCAAAGCTAATGAAATGTATCTCAGCAAGTCCTCCAAGAGATAACGTTATGATAAACGCACATGGAGGGGCAGACTCTTCGTCTTTGTTTGCTTTTCGACGTTTCTTCGGGCGGGAGGTTGAGTCATCGGTTTCCAAAGGAGAATTGTCGACGGCCTTGGCTTTCCTCTTCGGGATTCTAGGGATCTCAACATAGGGTGATGTATTTGCTTTTATCTTTGCTGAAGATTGACTTTCGGGTGTTCCATATCTTGGTGCCTTGATACTATTTGAGCGAGACCGTCGGTTCGTTTTATCTGCAGCACAGTCAGAGCCAGCTCGTCAATTCACTCGGAAATTAAAAAAAAACTTCGCACTTTTGCTATCCTTGGACGGACGGCCTCGAGGTTTGGCCTTCTTCTCCTTCCATTCCAAGATCAAATCTTTGGTACAATCCTCCTTTGCGACCCAAGAATCGGGCCATGGTTTGTTTGTTTGAGGGTCAACGCCAGCCCATCGAACAAAGTATCTATGTGCACTTTCTTTAAGGATCTTCACGACCTCCCAAAACTCTGGGGTGGATTGTTGGTTGGCATTGGATTGCGAGGACATCGGCCCTACAGAGGTGCACGAGAAAGAGGACTCTCGGAATGATTAGTCAGCATGATTGGGCTTTCGATTACGTAAGCGTTCTGCCGAGACATAACCCAACTCAGCTGGACGTACAATGGCTAACAACAATCAATCATACGGGATCTATAATACCGTTATTTTCCAAGTACTGAGATGAGTTTATGAACTTCCCGACAAGCTGGAAACTCACCCGCATACGATATCTCAACTGATACGGCCAAGATTAGGACCAAGGTCAAGCTTGTAGTGAAGCAGAAAATCTCGGCGCTCGTCACAAGTGTCACAAGTCTCGTCCCTCACCTTGTTCTCCGTGCCAGGCCTGAGACTGGCGTTTCCTCCCTGAACGTAAAATGTACGTACTGAAATCGACAATCCTTTTTTCATTTCCAAAACGTCAAGGAATATACATAATTGGTTTTGCTTCTATCATTTCCGACGATCATGGCCAACAATGCACTTTCAAATCTCTGCGAGACAGCAACTTGACTGAAGATATTTACAAACCTCGGCGAAACCAGACGATCTCCGACCCCGCTTGTCGCGTCTACTAAACTGAATGAAGGCTCTCATCTTCCACTGATAAATTGACCGAATCGACTGTCTGACTGTCCGGTGACCTATTCTTCTGCTGATTTGGTGAAAGCAATATATCTCGTAGCCGGGATCTAAGGGACCCGCCGAGCAAATCTCACCTCGTTACTCGTTTCACCGCCCAAAACGGGGCTGAGGGTTGCGTTTATATACCGACAGTGTTGAGAAGTGGCCTGCAGAGCTCAACCCACTCTTGATTGCAGCACCCCCGTTGTGCTGCTTCACCCCTTTTTCATCCAGTTTCATCCAAGTATCGAGAAGCTCGAGCACAGCGGTCTCTACATATTTAGAGTTTCGTAAAAATAGCGCAGGAAACCGTCAGTGGCTGTGGGAATTGGCTAGGACTTTGATGGGAACATATGGTTCCACGCTCGGTATGAGCTTCTTTCTTTAGTCTATGAAAAGGTTTTTTTTCAGTTGTATTACTACCTTAGGTGCTGGGCTGATCGGGTTGATGCTGAGCTCGGTGTATGTAACTCTCCTTCTATCATCAAAAAAAGACTGCCCTCTGTTAAATTAATTTTCGTCGTCATTTCGAAGGCTATACGGTGCTACGCTTCTCCAATGCTTCTTTTATTTTACCAACTACTATAACGATTCCCTTATTTTAAAAACAACCGTACGTGCAGTATTGGCTAAATATTTCCGCTCGCTATTTTCTATAACAACGTTTCATAGGTTGTTGCGGTTTGGTAACTACCAAATTATCAGGTACCCAAACAGTCGTGTCTGACAAACCAACGTTGCTTTGGACAGGCTGGTTGACACTGTGCACATGATCATTGTGACGCACATTCTTTACTACTATCTTGTTGTTAATTATAATAATCCCGATGCCTTGAATCGTGTCGTTTGGTACGTGTATACTATTTTGGGTTTCGGATGAGTTCAGAGCTGACTTGAGGTAACAGGAGTTTAGGGGTGAGTAATACTGGATTATTGATAATTGTCTTATTTCTCAAGCTTTGTCGCGTTGGTGTGTTTTCGAGTATAGTTAGAAGTGGGCTTGACGGTAAAACACATTTTATTGACTCGTTCCGACAAATCGCCCTGAATTTCATATCGTCGTCGAGACTTTAGCAGCTTTGATTGCACAAAGGTATTCCTTCACTTCAAAAACTACTCCTCTTCTCGATTCACAGATAAACTCAGTTTTTTTACCTGGCGGGTGTGGATCTGTGAGTAAACTAATTCAATTTGAATGTCCCAAATTTGCTCATATTCCGTTAGTAAGCTATCAGAACAGACTTGTTACTGGAGTACTTGTAAGAAGATTTTTAAAGGATAATCCCGCTTAACGGTGCAAGCCCCAAATAGATTAGTTTGATAGCAATAGCATTTGGTACGTTAGTCTCCTTGTCATCCGCGAAAAGCATTACAACGTAATTAATTCCAAATCGACAGGCACCGGAACTGGTCAGTTTTCATCAAAATCATGAGAAGCGTACCGTATAATATAAACACAACCTTACAGTTTGCATGTTTGAACTGTAACACCTCGTCGTCTTTCCTTTGTCTGCATATCAAATTTTGACTAAGGTTTGTCGTAGCTGGAGATTAAAAACCATCACCCGACTATCTGATATAAAGGTAACTCAATTCTCAAATTTCTGTGATTACGGGAAACTTATTTGACGTCTAGTGGCTTGTTTCCGTGAAACACAGTACCGTCGCAGTTGCAGATATCGGAGTTGCAGCACTGCAGTGTTGGTATCTATATGTTGCTAGGACAGGGTTACCTAGGTACCGTTATTTTTGGGAATGCACATTGTTTATTGAATGAAACTTAACTCAGGACGGATTCGCTAATTAACACGTTGATCGTATACAGTATCAATCGAGGTGTTTTGAACAGGTTTGCCATTCCTCTTTTTCTTTTTTTTTTGTAAATGAGGTTCTTTTCTAGCATTGCCACGGTGGCCGACTTGACATGCGTAAGAAAGTCTGAATTTTGCAAGACAGACATAATACTCACAGACTTCATTCAGTTTCTGACAATGCCTGACAATGTTGGTTATCTTTGCTCTGACTGTATCTTAGATGGGGTTAACCTGATCAATTCTTGCATCATAGTTTATCTGGCTTGCTCTCAATTTCGTTGTATCAAAACTTTATTCAAATTCTCTGCTAGCCACGTATACTTTTTTATTTTCTCCCGTCGCTGCCCTTCTCATCCCTTCTGCACAGCCTCAATACCCGAAACGTTCTCCGAGGAAAAGGTGAAGATCTGGGATTAACCTGCACGCTATCTACGCTACGAGTTAGCACGGCCAATCAAGCTGGTAATTTAGGCCCTTCAAACTTCGAAACGCATAGTTTCGCAGAAATAAAGGTAACCGTGAACTGTAATATTTATTTGTTGGAATAGATTATGACGTTTCCTTGTAGTTTGCTAATTCGACTTCAAAGCAGGATTTGCTACAACAAAAAGGAGATTCGACGCCCTCGGGCTGCGGCGACGTCGGTTCATGCTCTGCTTCTACATCGGCAGGCCGATTGTCCACGGAGCATCAGCTTGAACCGCAGGCTTTTAGTTTATATCATATGAATAGTAAATCGAGTTAATTGATCGCTCTCTATATCCCATTTAAATTGTGACATACGTATACCCAGACTATCATCGGTTGTCAAACACTGAATCGTCCCAACAAGCTACTAGAGAGAGCATAATATTATATGTTGATCCCGCGTAGTGGTGTAAAGACCTGTTATAAGATTGGCAGCGGAGAGATATCGGAGAGGAAACTTATTTCAGATAAGCACAAGAGGAAATTATTGTCTATGGTCTAGGGTGTACATGTCCCGGCTTGCCCAACCTACATTACTTTCGCACCTTCTCAATCTCTGGTTAAACGCTTGGGAGATCGAACTGTCGATGTCGGGTTTAACACTTGACATTATGGAATGCAACGAAAACATATACAAATCGTAATTATCGTTACGTATACATAAAAGCTTCTCATGAAGCGTGAATGAGCAACCAATCGACGAACGGAGACTCGGGGTTCATCCATTGATCTAGTTTGAGCCTTCGTATTTAACCTTCTTCCATGACGGATCGATTCCTAATAGGACACGGAAAACAGTCGGATTAAATGAACCCATAGTTAATCCAAAGCGAGTCTTGTTAGACGTAGTCCATCCGTCGGGAATACGTTCTTCAAGAAGAATCGTCCGGAGAGCTACAGCGTCGCCTCCGAAAATGCGTAACAGAGTTGAAGCACTATAGAACAACAAAGAAAGAAAAAGAACAACTGAATCAGAAGTGGTCAACGAAGTATAAGGTAAAGCGTTTGTACTTAGCCGCAGCGAAAAATAATTGTAAGCCAGTGAGAGAGAATTGAGGGTTGTTACGAGCGCTGTGTTTAAAACGGTGAGTTATAGCACGAGAAAGGTCGGCAGGAGCAACGGTTTTGCTATCCTTGGTAGTCGAGAGGAAGTCTTCAATAAGATCGATACTCGGAGTTCCTTGATCGGGTTGGAAGTGAATGTCCCGACCTGATAAGTAGCTCATAAGGTTCATTGAATCTCGTGACGTATTGGTTCTTCCAGGACTTACGGAATAAACTTCCATCGTGTTCCTACGTAACAAATCAAATGGGCCAAACGTTGCAGAGAAGCAAAGCTTTAAGGGCTTACAATACAGTTGTGGGTTCCGATAGCACTAAGATCAACTGCATCACTCAGTTCTTTCCGGAGAGACGTGGAAATGTCCACACAAACGAATGAGCAGAAAGTCGTTGAGAAATTGTAATGAGAATGTACAGCTTTGGCGAGCTGGTTGAATGTGATATTCTTGCCGTCACGTGGGAGAACACCTGGCGCAAAAACGTTGTTTGGTCAGATCTTCGAACTATATTAAGACAAGTGCCTAAAGCCTAGTACCATGATTGCTGTATATTCAAATGACAATTAGTTTGAATGATCACCCCGCACAGAATCAGTGGACAGACCATAGGGCGTTTAAGGCCGGACAAGGGCAACGACTATCCGTGGGCGTGGGAGGGATGTACTCATGCCAAACAGCGCCTATCCGTTTACGAGGCAAAATGGGATTAATGAGAGTCATGAGTGTATCGCGTATGATCAACCACGTAGTACTGAGGAAACCCCCAAGACCTTGACCTAGAGGGCCAAACATGTTGCGAAAGGCGAACGAAACCCACATTCTCAGTCGTTTTGCGAGTGGTGTGGAAGGAGGGAAGGAGAAGATCAAGGAACGTGACGTTTCGGTGTATCGTTTCTTAAATAATAGCGACTTAATTGAATTGTGGGCGGAGAGAAGCCGAGAAGACTCAGAAGCGACGCCATTATTCTTACTCCGTCCGTTCCATGCTCGTCTGACCGAGTCTGGGCGCATGTCATTTAGATATGTGTATCGTCAATACGCAGAAACACAAGGGTAGATGAACCCTTTCCTCTCCGGACGAGGTCTGACATTCTTATGCTCCCGACGTTTGTGAGCGGGTTTAGCCTCCAACTGCTATAGTGTATTGAGCCAATAGGAAGTAGATAAGGAAATGAACGATCTGCCAAGTAGACAGGATCATTCAGTCCGAATGTTTGACAGGTAATTGTCACAAACTGAACATAATTACCGGTGTTTTTGCGACGGTGATTGGGAGTTCTTCTGTTCTTCGGAGACGTCGTGAGAGTACCTAACCGGCGTTTAAACTCTACAGGCCCCACTGAAGGATATCAGAGGATATCCAAGCAACTTGAAGGATCGAAACATGCAACCCATAATGAGACGCCTGTATAACCTTTCATTTTCTAGATTCGGATTGCTGGCATTGGACGTTTCATTGTTGGCGCGTGGAGTATCGATCATCCCCGACGAATACGATTAAATTCTTCATCCGAGTCAATGAAATTTAAGAAAGGGTAATCTTCTTCTTTATTTTTCTTTCCGTTCTGATTTCAAAAATAAAGCATTGGTGCTGGTTGCTGAGAAAAACAGGTGGAGCTTGTAAGTGGTCAGTGAGGAGCGTGAAGGGAGCGGTTATAATGTAAGCAGTATTTGTCATTGGATAAATTACATCAGCGACGGACGCAATTAGGTAATCGTCAGTCCTCATTAGCCCGCTGCCTCGCTGCTGCTGCTCACAGCTTGGGTCAACCTTGGATTGCTTTTATCATGCCTTTTCAACACCTTCTATAATATGTATCCCGAATCAACAGAGCTTTTATACCCACAAGTTGCATCTCAGTAATTACGGTTTACTCAGACCGTTGGACCTGGTGTTTATCTCCAGCCTTGCTGTGCACATCTTTCGATGAGCCGTGCTTACTTGCCAGCCATTCAAAACACCACCCTAACGTAAGTATCCTTGTGCCACTTTTTGCCGTATCTCCGAATTACAACAAGGTCGGTGTATCGCATCTCCACGACGCGCAATTTCTCCTATCCCTTGGACCTCGACCCCTGATATACAAAAAGTTGTTGAACCCCAGACTTTCGACCTCCGCACCGGCCTCAATAATTTTTAAAGTAAATCCATACACCGCTTATTGGAATGTCTTTTACAAAACTGAAATAGGTCATCGGTGTTGGGTGTTTGAATATGTATTTGACCTTGACATATAATAATACTCGGGGCCGTTTATTCAGAACCGACGGCAGGGAATGACACCAGAATGGAGAAAGGTCAAGGATTCAAGCCAATTCAAACTCGTTTGCTAGAGAAGATACACCGGTTGTCGTAACTGTAGGAGACATGACGGAGGGACAGCTCTCAAAAGTGACGTTTCGTACTTGTGTCATCGGGGTTTAATGCCTAATGCAACGCCAGCTCCGCGGCCATTCATTTTTACTAGCTCGGACACTGATTTTCTCTATCGCATAATCTTCAACATATTCTCCATAACTACTTACAAATTTGGAGGTTTAGAACATCGCCGTTTGGAACCTTCAATCCTGCAAAGTTTTCTTTGGAGAGCAAGGACTGCTTCTCGTCAGGAACGAATCGGGGATTACCTTTTGTCGTAGCGAAAGTTAATCCAAAGGGGGAGATGGAAAGCGATTACTTAAGATCCAAGCCTCGGACTCGGACATTCCACGAAAATAAACGTTTAAAGCCGCCTTTATATGAGCTTTAACATTCTGAAATTCAAAGGTATCTCCATTAGACAAAAGACAATGACAGATGCCTTTCCCTTCCTTTCCTGACGTCATGAGGACTGCGTCTCGCATCGGATTTCATGTCAGCACCATCAGGCTCCTTTCGTTCCGGAGGTTGTTTTCTGACCCTTTCCCCTGCTCCTTTTGTTCCTCCCTGGCATTATTTCGTCTATTAAGAAGTGATATTCCACCCATATTTAGAATACATCTGTTTTATCAAAATAGGACATCTCCGCAAATGTGAATCAAATGTTATAGTAGTTTAATAGTTTTTTCCGCTCAGGTGCCGGCAGAATCTGGATGGAAATCTATGTCCTGTCTGAATAAGTATTATAAGCAGTCCAACAATATTCTCGTGTCAATGCAACAGTGATGATGCAACTCTAATAAGGTGCACCGATCGAGGTCCCTGGCACGTTACGCATAATTCACATATCTTTTTGAAGCCATGTGGGAGACCCGATTTATTCAAATTTTGTCTGGTTTTTCGTTTGTAAAACTTTGATATTTTGTGTAAAGATGTTAACAAATTCGACTGAAGGAGCTTTAGTCCACCAGGATGCGCGCTGAAACATGGCTGCTCTGGCCAATCAGGAACGCTCGGAATATTTGGTCGCTTCGGGTTTAGTGCCTGCACCGTCGGCCGCTGAGCTGAACCGACCATTAAACGTTAAATGAGTGATACATATCCATAATGAGGGGCAAAAGCTGTCGCTTTTATCAACTGCCACACTGCTTAGATCTCTCTTTTTTTTTCCGAAAAGAGCTCTCAGGCGGAATTCATCGGAATTGACATTTTATCTGAAGTATCCATATGTGCATCCGGTGCTACCTCGTTCACTCCATTCTATTCCCATTTGATCACGACTGATACCAACCCAGGGTCTTTTTTAGGAGTCCTGTGAGTGCGCCACCTATAGCTATCCTGTTCGTATAGACTCGCAGGAGTCATGAAATCGTGGCTGTGGGCGAAAATGTCATTGGTGTACCCAACTGTGGCATAAGCATGCTATGTTTCAACCTATGTCTAACATACATCTGGCCCTGATTTGTGCATCGCGCCTATTGTCCTACTTTTTACTTTACGTCACCAGTCTCATCTGGAAAGTTGTATATGACATGAATGTTTTCATTTGGCTTAGTATGATTGGCTATGGCTCTGGCTCTCATCAAAATGAAGAAAAAAGTACAATGTACGATAATGATGTGAACTGAGTCGAGGCAAGGAGAACGAACTGAGTTAGAGTCATCCGTGGAAGTAATTGACCGTAGTACCTTGGTAGTACCTAACACCCTCCAGGTCAGGTATTCGGCAACACGTAGTTGAGTCGCGATGGATACAACAGAGTATCTTTTCTGGCGGTTGGAATGGTATAACCAAATCGGTTCAAAACTCAGGGATGGGATTTATTTTAATCCTCTTTGTATCACCCTAAAGTTCTTAAGAACCCATCCCATTTTTTTTGACTTCCTTTCTGCACGCACGTCAAGCAAAAGCATTCACTCAGTAACGTAATTCGGTGCACGTTTTATGAACCAATAGGCGCTCACGGATCTGCAGTGCCTCCAATTGAAATACAATCGCGGCGAGATGAGGACCGTAAGATTCCAGCAAATCTTAATTATTCTCGGCGTTGTTGATGAGATCTAAATCTGCCTGGCTCGCTTGTTCAAAAATCCCTTCAAGGGTGGGTGGTATCAACTGAAGAAATTCTAATAAGAGCCGAGATCACGAAGCATAGTGAGGGTCGAGTCAAGGGTCAGCCACCTTTGAGCGCTCACTTGAGAAGCATCGCCATGATAGACACGGCACCAAAATACATCGCACCCGAAAGTTCCTTTGATAGTCGCTGCCGTACTATGTATTATTATTGGCTCTTGAGCCAGACGTTAGATCAAAGAACAGCTTAAATATCGCGCCTGTCCTTTCCGTACGCTTTTTCATAAATCCAATTTTTCTCGCACTTTTGTTTCTTCCACTCCTTTCCAAATCTTCTCTATACCATAACCAGATTACTCGCGTTTCGTATGTCTTTCGAAAGACAGCTCCATATCAATATCAGAGGTCGCAATGGCCTTAACCTAGCGAATAACAACAATGTCCATAGTCCGGACGGACATTTTGACGTTCCGGACGAGCTTGCTCGCCAGTGGCAGCAGTTTAGATCGTTTTCGTTGGCGGATGTCAGCATCCGACGAAGAAGCAAAGACAAAATCGACTGCATGCAAGGCGTAGAAGAAGAGGACGCTATCGACAGTCTCCACCAGTGGTTGCCACCTAAAAAGACTGACTCCAGGTCACCCTGTCCAGCACTGAACACGGCAGCGAACCACAACTACCTCCCACGAAACGGGCGCAATCTCACTATTCGCACTATTGCGACAGGCATAAAAGAATGTTACAATATTTCGTGGGGTCTCGCTTTCATGCTTACCGTTGGAGGGTTCATTATGTTGCGCTTGAACGGCATTGGCCGAGGCTGGATCAACCCAATGATTGATCTTGAAGAGTTGGCGGCCCATAATGTGTTGGAGCATAACGCATCTTTGACAAGACTTGATTTTGATGAAGTTGATCCAAAGTCACTTTCATCGCGGGTGCATCATGGGCCTGCCAGATCCCGTTCTGTCTCGTCCTCGTCGTCAACAGCTGTCGCATCAACGCCTCATCACCCATCATCCCACCTCAGCTTTTTCCTTTCTTTTTTCTCTTTCTTATACCCATCAACTCTAATTTCCATCGCGTTTTCAATCATATCTCGCATCCTCGCTTATATTTCTCATTCAACTTCATTCCCGGTTTTTGAATCATTGTCGTCAGCATCGTCACCGCCATCACCACCCAACAAATACCACTCCGCTTATATCGAACCCAATCGCCCGCTAATTCGTTCTCTATTGGCAGATTCCGCGTCCGGTACGCACTTCACCATCAAAGACATCGCCCGCGCCCGCATCCGCAGAATGGACAACTGTCCCAATCCGAAGGTCTCTCGGATTCTCACCCAATTTGCCGACGCAGAGCTGTGCCTTTCGTTGGCTGTGCTAAGCTCTGGAAAAGAGCTCAAAGTCGATCTCGAAACACTACGCGAATGGCTCGAGAAAGAGCGGCTGCCAAGGAACTACAAGCCTCGCAGGATTGGGGTTTGGGAAAATCATCAAAATACGGCGAAAATGCAGGAAATGATACGTGCCATGAGGCAATATAAGGCCAAGGATAATCTAATTAAAACGGTTGTGTTTGAATAATTTATAGTGGCTCGTGATCCGTCGGGAAAAGGATTATTATTATCATATTGATATTTATCTGGGAATCTAGTTACTATATTAGTAGTTTGTTGCAGTTTAATTCATAAATACAACTTAAAAACTGTCACTATTGAGTTTTTTTTAAGAACTAACAAGAAAAAAAGTGACTTACTTATGTGAATCCATTCACAAAGTTCTGAACAAATCGACAGGCGCCACATCGTAGTGTAAATCACAAGCGCGCCATCCATCTTCAGGAAGCCAAATCCAACGATACCAACTGAGAATTTGTACGTCCTCTAAAGTGGGATGAGCACGATATTTAGGATCACTGTTGCGTCCGACAGGACAATGGAAGCCAGGGGTGAGCTGCTTGTGCAGGTCGTTTGGGGGTCCCCACAAATCAAATACGCTACATTGTTTCAGGTGAGGTAGATTGGGAAGAATATCCATTACAGCATCGTATATTTCCTGAAGTTGCTGTGTGTGAGTAAAATAAATCGAAAGAAAACTAGAACGAACTTCATGCGTTGCTTGACGTTCTCTCGTGAGTGTGATCTTCACGCTTGTGGCGTTAGGAAACATGCAAGCCAAATGGGTGAGTTCCACGTTCGGATCCTCCAGTGCACCGTCATAAAGCACATGTTTAATGTCTTTTGAAACGATTTGGAAGTCGTTCGGAAAATCGCTTGGATAGGTAGTTGTAAAGATGTGTATCTTTTTGAGAGGAGCCCCGAAAGATAGGATGTCATTGGCTACGCTAGGAGGCGCCGTCAATGACTCAAGGTTAGGCAGCATCGTATGAGGCGAAAAAGCTGGAGAGGCGGATACAGAGAAGAAACCGAAAATTACACGTAATTCGCGGAGGTTTGGGACGAAGTTAAAAAATTCGTATAATTTTTCTCCGTTAATAGGTGGTACAAGCTGGTTAGAATCGAACACCGTTAACTTTTGCAGTTTATGGAATTTAGTTGCTGAGAAATCGGTGTGTCGGGCAAGAGTGTGTACTGGAACGTACAATGATGTGAATTGATTTGCTTGGGCGAAAACGAGATCGATTATGTCTTCTTGCTGTGAGAAAGGAGCATGATATTCGAAAATCTGCAGCGATGGGGGAAATGCCGTTAAATGAGCCTTTGGGAGGTCCGAAGGCACGGACCGGATAGAGAGAAACTCTAAGGTGGAGCTACCCAGTACAGAAGAGAGCGACGGCGTGATGGAATTACTGCGGCAGTCAAGACGATAAAGGTGAGGCAACATGGACACAAGCTGAACAATAGCTTCATGTACGGTAGATATGAGCTTGATGGTGTCCAGGTGCACGTCATCGACGCTGGTGTCTTTGCAGTAATAAGTAACACTTCTTTAAGTGATCTTTTCATAAACTTACCGCGTTCTAGTACGTCAATATGCCAAGACACTAAATTCAACCGGCGGACGGCATTACATATATGAGGAACAGAGCCAATTCCATGAATACGTCGTAGAAGGTCCTCGAGATAAAGACGACTCCCGACAGAACGGGTGCAAGAGGGTGTAGTTATTTTAAGCGTATTAAATATGATGGGCAAGGCTACTTCGCGAAGAAGTTTGTCGACCAGAGACAAAGATTTCGTGGTCGGTTTATCGACAAATTGTATGACAACAACCCAAATATCGGAGGGAAGTGACGTTGGACGACATGGCGACGCAGAGTGCATTGTTCATACCGCCAGCTTGTGGCGCGCGCCGCGTTACCAGGACGTGACTGTAACTATGTCACATAAATCAAGTTCGGTCTCCGATGTCCTTTGTCCAATTGCCGTCCAAGCTTGAAAGCTTGAAGAAACATCCTTTTCTTATTCCAAAAGATAGCGCAATGCCTGTCAAGCTTATCTCTTCAGCGTTACGTTGACTATGTTTAAACTTCATCATTTCTAGTCTGTATGTTTTGACGCGTTTACATTTAAAACTTCGATGTTGCCGTCCAACGGCGTCCGTATTAAAGGACAAGCACCAACCTGGACAAGGTGGAAACCAAACAATACGGACAACTTCAGTCCACAGTGGACTGATAGTGGACAATTTACAATGAATATTTAAGTGGTTGGTTGGTTTCTACCTTACACACAACACTCGTCTTCCTCCCATTATGACCTCTGATACGAGAATTTTACCTGACGACACACCGGTGCGTTTTCGTTCATTCACAGGTTGTAAATGGGTCTAAGCACTTATGTCTTGTACAGACCTCCGTGTACTCAAATGTAGTTGACATCGCTCATTACGATAGCGATGTCAGTACCCGAAGGAAAGAAATATCTCAACAAGACCTCTCGAGTCATGCTGAAAGCAAGGCAGAGGTATGCAATGTCTATACATAATAAATACTCGGTCATAAACGCGTCTTGGATTATAGCTCGGTCTCCCAGTAGCCCCTCGTTCTCACAATAAACACCATAATGATACACAAGAAACTATTAATGCAAAAGTATTGTGATACCTCAATCAAACTGAGATTGAAAGTAACAAGTTGTTTTTTTTTTGCGTGTAGCCCTGTGTTTCCTTTCAATCAGACAACGCTTCAAATGTTTTTCACGAAGACTTGCTTCGTAGCACGTCGAGCGAAAATAACAAGACCGCGTCTAAGCCGGAAGTCTTGCTCGGAAATAATGTCGCAAAAGTCGCAAAAGTCGCCGTCACGAATGAGAATTACAGGCGTTATGGTGAAGCATTACTCAATGAGGACCGCAACATCGCCCCAGCTGAGTCCATAAATTCCGAAGAACACAGTTCAGACACCATGGAAACCCACTCGACCGACATTATTCGAGCTTCAGCCGATCCTGAGACTGCTATTCAGGCATACCATTTCAGTGACGTGATGTCCGTTAAGATCGAGCCCAACGAAATCGTCACCATAACCACTTCTAAACCTCTTAAACATGAAGAATCAGATGTATCCTCCTTTTATCGCTACATGCCCAAATCTTCTCGTCAGAAGATTATTGACGGTTTCATTCAGATTTACCTATCGTCTCCGGCTAAAGAGCGAAAACTTGTATGTGCACCCGAATTTTTGAAGCGATAATACGCATTGCGTTCTAAAAACTTTTTATCCTTCAGATACGTGACCGTCTAGCAGCCTGCGATGAAAAACTTGTACGTGGTGACATCGCTAACTTGTTGTCTTTTTTTAAAAAATAATAAATGCCTTTAGAACGCTGATATGCCACCTTCTGGCGAATCCTCTTTCAAGGCACCCCCACCTTTCCCACCTACACCGTCCGGTCATTTGCGCGTGAACTATGGAGACGATTTTGTATGTTACCTGGTAATATATTGATAACACCGGAGAGATTGAGTCACATCTTTTCCCTAGCCCGTCCTTAATGCCGTGAGGTCCAGTCTAGGTCTGTTAAATTCTCCAGCCTATCCCGTCAGGCCGAAGGCTCAGCAACATCGTTATCAGTACCAAGCTCAAACGGGTTTTCTCAACACGGTAAGAATCCGGCTGTTGCACGTATTTTCTCTTACGTTTATGCTGAATCAATGTATTAGGCGTCATATAACGAACTTCCGCCCGAAGAATCATCTGGATATGCTGAGAGTTATGCCAATCACCGATCTCAACGCTGGTACGCCCGCGACGAAACGGATCATGATACATCGTCTATAAATCATCCAGTTGTTAGTTTATCTTTCTTCCTTTCCAAGACAAAATGCTCACCTTCATTCACATTTGCTTAGTCCTATGTTCGAGAACGACCTTCTAACACAACTACAAATGAATACTGTGAGTAGACATGTTTTTTGACGTATGAGACTTTCAAACTGACGATGTTTTGTTTCGCAGCTATGAAACAGCCTATGGCCCACGTCGGTAACCAAGTGAGTTCTCGAGACGTCCACAGTTTCCAACCGCCGAGTACAGTTATCCGCCCACCTGTGCATCCTGCGACTCGCCTGCCAATGTCGGCTTATTCAACTTTTAGTTGCAAGCGGCAACTGGAAGGAGATTCCGTTGAATTTGAAAGGCCATCTATTCGTCAACGGGTGAATCCGTCTCATAATCACATTGACTCTCCCCGCAACCCATCACTTGTTCCGATGCCGTCACCGTTAGACCGTTTATCCTCGCCATCGCCACCCGCCAAACGTATTGTTATAAAAGACAACGAGGATGTGGAGGATGTGTTTTTTGTATCGTCATCGGACCCTGGTGGTGTGGGCCCCGCCATTTGCAAATATGAGTGTCCCGTCAGCGGTCGCACTTGTAATGCGGTTCTAACAAGAGATAACAAACGGAGTAGATATCGTCATCTTGCAACACACGTTCAGATTGAGGAAATACACATTAAGAACGGACATCTTAAAACGGAGGACGCGGTGCTTTTACCCCTGCTGAAGAAGATTGTTGTTACATGTATCTTACCCGATTGTGATTTCTCCAAGGAAGTGTGGCGGAGTGATGGAGTTCGGGAGGGACACGAGAAGACCGATCATCCCGCCTTCTATAAGCAAAGACAAGAATTGAAACTGAAAAAAAAGGGTGATAAGGGGAAGAAATAGGCTGAACAACGGGAATGATGGAATAAGGACACTTTTGTAGTATTGTTGACGTACATGTGCTTACTATGTATAACATGAAACCTATGAATTATTGTGTATATGCTACATACATACGCTATATTTTGAGTGATTAAGTGACTTGTGAAAGAGAGGCGGGTTGGAGGCGGGGCCCGTGCGTCAAATTGCGTTACGACGCGTTACTTTCATATGTGACACGCGTGACGCATCACGTGACAGCCCACGACGGTGGCTGATCCCGATCTCTCGAATTTGTTCAGTAGCCTTGTTTTATGGCCATGTTTTATATCTGAAAGGGATTTATTTCATCGATCTATTTCGACAAAGATTCTTTTCTATTTCTCATTCACTTTGACCCGTCAAACAAAGTCAGAAGATGTCCGATCAAGGTCCCAAGGGCGAAAAACGTCCCAAATCTCAATCGTATGGCTTTGAAGCCAATCTTCGTGGAAAACTTAGCAAGGGATTCGCTTCGAAAAAGGGCCCACCAAAACCGGAAGAAGTCGTTCCTGCTGCCCCTGATACCGTCCAACATGGAGATGTGGTAGGTGAAGCACCGGTAGGTACGGTACATTCATGTCACGATTCAGACCTGACCCTTTTGACTGATGTTTCTCAATTCTGGCAGAAGAAATTTCAACAAAGCAACCCGAACAGCCGGAATTCATCGACGTCATGGATATAGACGACGTGGATCAACATCAATCTTCGAGGCGATCGTGGCGTGACCTTATATTCCGTGTTGCTGATGCTGAGTTGAAGATGGGAGTGGATATCAATGAAGATCCTGATGATTATGAAGGAGAGTCTGCTGACGAGGCCGGATATCACTATTGGACAGCTGTCCCAATCAAACAGAATATGGCGGTGATCAATTTGCACAATAATGACCCCCGATGGCTGAAGGATAACCATGTCCTACCGGATGGCATTCGTAGTCCTGAAGGTTACTTGTGGGGAAGAAAACCTACAGAGATGTTTTGGTTTGAGTATGTTTCTCTTGTTCTTTCCTTGCCTTTTCTTTACACCTTTCGCCCAAGAATTCACCCAGATTACAAGAAGCTAGGTACAATGAGCCAGCAATACGCTCTTGACAATAAAGTCGTCAAAGTATACCAAGTAGACGAGGCCGGAAAAGCAGGGCTCGAACCTTCTTTGATAGGAACCTGTGACGATCCTTACTTTCTGAAACTGTGTTGCGGAGAGCCCACACCGATCCGCGAGCTAGTGTACAACACCCACCCTCTTATGCCGGAACTGCGAGGTCCCGAAATATTGGACGCGTACATTCCTCCTTCCGATTTGCCTCCCTGGCTTTATGTATATGACCAAGACGACCTGACTCTCCCCTGTTATGCCACTCCCGAGCGTGACAAAATTGACTGGCTCGCACCCAATCATCCCTTACTCCCAATTCCAGCTGGCGTCAAACCGTTGAAATATCGCCTTGTTGATCCTACTGGTAGAAGTCTGATAGACGACGATTCACCTTTTGATCCGGAAGCGAACCATGCCACGCTTATTTTGTCCAAAAGAAGAGTTATCAGCAGCGGCTATTGGACTCATGTATACGAAGGTCAGATATCTTTGCAAGATCCAAAATATCCATCGAGACTACGGGTCGTTGCTAAAGTGAATAAAAGCGCACGCACTCTCGAGTATCTTGAGAGAGAAGCGACGATGTATAATCTTTTCCCGGATACTTTTACAAGAGAGTATAGTGGTGTACAATTGGTCGAGCCCTCCCATTTCGCGAGACCATTGACGCGTGTCGTTCCTGCCTTTTATGGTTACTATAAATATATTCCTGAAGAAAATGTGGCTGGACCACAAGACACAATGAATTCTCAAATCCCTGAACAGTCTAACAACCAGGAAAGTTTAAAAGATGATATCGTCATTGATAGAAACCCCGAGGACACTCGCTCTGCGATTTTACTGACAGAGTATTGTGGTTCGCCTGTCAGGTATGCCGAGGAGCTTACTCAATATCAGAAGTTCGTCAATACCCTGTCATTTCTCCGATAACTAATATTCTTTACACTTATGTTTTTAGGCTTGAGATTGTGTCTTTATTAGATCGTTTTCACAAGGCGGGATTTATTTACGGTCAATACCCAGATGAAAATCACTCGCTTTTTCGCGTTTTGCGACAACCAGGACCACGTGAGCGGTTGGAGCCTCTTGGTCGAACTCCAAGATGGGCTCGAACGCCTGATCGGCCTTCGTTCCGTTTGGTTGGTCTGAGCGAGGTAAAGTGGTTTGGATTACGCTCTGAGAAAGAAAAGATTGAAAAAAGGCTGAAACACTTTATGTCGTTCGATGCATATTTGAGGAGGGAGAGACAAGCTTTGGGGAAGTATCTCAGCATGAGGCTTTTTTGATCGTAAATGTTATTGTATTTGTAATGTAAATAATAGAGTTCAGAGATTGTAAATGCGTCGTTATACATCGAAGTACGGTTTGAAGACTATCTCTGCCAAAAACTCGGATTGAATTATTGAAAAAAAAATCATTTATGAATATTATTGTTTAGACAGGGCTAAAAAGTGAAAAAAGGAACATATCCTCCCTGGATGAGGGCCAAAAGCACTAGCTAGGTCGCGATGAGAACTTAGGATTGAACGGATGCTATTGTGTTTGTTCCTGCGACTAGTAAATTTACGTCCCGACGCCAGTAAAGATTAGAGTACTTAGACGGATGCGAACCTCGAGGGTCCCTAAAGTTGAAGAAACAAACCTGGCGCTAGTGCCCTACGGGCTGCAGTGATAAACTTCACGATGGTCGTCGTAAGGCGACATCAGCCTGTGCCACGTACGAGTACGGTTGCCACAAATGTATGTCGAGAGTAAACATACCCGAGACTCGTGAAGCTTAAATCGCTACTTATTTTCTAGGGTTCAACTTTGAACTTCGAAATTGTAAGCCGCAGCCCATATAAGCCCATACAACGGGTTCCGGAGCTTTCGCAGAATCAAAGTCTGGGACAAAAGCATTCTTACGGATAATATTACAAGCCGAGAACCTCCACGCTGCGGCACCACGCTCAGGGCAACAGCGCCGGCTCAAGTGGTTCGGGAGCGTGAGGCCGTCTATGGACTCTGTATAAATATTTTGTTTGCAGACACGAATCGATAACACAAACAAAACCCACGCTACTCTGGTGTTATCACTTTTCTGTCTTTTTCAAACTTAATAGTCGAGGGTCCGGGTTTGTTTGCGCCATCCCTGTCAATGGGACACGAGACCTATTTTGAGACGGAACTTGGGAGAGTTTCGGAACGTTCTCACCTGCCCGCGAGGGGTCTAAATAAAAATACGCACAAGAGTCGGAAGTAGAAGTGTCTTGAGTTAGAGTTCAACTCTGGGATCCAAGGTTCAGCTTCATAAGAAGCAACAACAACAGGGAACCCGACCTCTGCATCCACATTCAATGCCAGAATATAGAGATCTTATCTTATCAGCAGACTGACAGCATGTTTGATTCCAGTTTGTGCTGAATCTTGCACGTGAAAAAAATTGATAAATCCGAGCAAATGAAATTTTGTCCGAACTTGTTGCTTACTTTGGAAAAGAACGTCCGAGGCTGTGTACTGACCACATAGATCTTCTAATGAACCAATACATAGACCCAAATGTGCTGGAATAAAGTCGAATGTTTCGATGATAAGCCCTCCCAACAGTTTAAATAAACCAGAGGAATGAACATGACAAATGTTCAATACAAAGTTCGGGGGAAGGTCGCCGTTGCGATGTGACAGCTGTGACCTCGGTTGCGCCGCCTGTCCGCCTCGACGTTTCTCTTCTCTCAGGCTTCTTTTTGTTCATCAATCATGTCTAATTCAACAGACCCATCAGCTCCTCCTGCCGCAATTGACCCAATCTCATTGTTACCGCCGTACTTGAATTTGCCACCGCACTTGTCGGCGCACAAGTACTTTTTCGTGTGTACGCTCACCGTCGCCGCGTGGGATACGCTCGTGCTGTGCCCAAGGACCTATCGTCTTTTCCGTACCAAAGAGTGGCCTCTCTTAAAATGGGCCTTCTTCATAATTCGTATTTTGATGCCTATTGAGTTTACTATCGTCGGTATGTTAAATGCGGTTTTGCACGGCATTGGTTGATGTCCTGTTAGGAGTCGCTTTTTTCGATATTCATTGGACTAGAGAGATGTGCCAACACTTCTTCCTATTCGAGCCCGTCCTGACGGCGATTCTCATCTCGGTATGCTCTGTAGTCCACCTCATCCGTATCCGGGCCATCTACGACAAAGGCAACGAAGTCACCGCAGTTCTCGGTGTGCTTCTTGCCGTCCAAGTAGTCATGATGGCCATCGCATGCGGTTTCTTCCATGGTTAGTTTACACTCCTATCTTTTCTTTTAGATTTCTATCTCACTTTCCCCCCCTCAAAGTCGTCCCTGTCGATGACCCATCTCAAGGCTGTATCGCCGGTCCAAAGCACAACTGGGTCGGCATCTATTGGGTAGGAACAACTCTCTTTTTCACCACCACCTTCGCTCTCGCTCTCGTCCGATCGTTCCAGTCCCGCGTTCAAAAGCCTCTCGGTTTGTGGAAATTGATGCTTCGTGACGGTCTCAACTTGTACGGCGCCATCTGGATCGTTAACATGGTTAATATGCTTTTCTGGTTCATTGTCACCCCTGATGGACCTGAAGATACTATTCGCACTATTGTCACTTCTATGGCTGCTGTTTTGACTATGACTATGACTATGAGAATTATTCTCTCTGTTAGAGGAAGTCTGGTCAACGGTGGTTCTTTCGCCGGTTCTTCGTAAGCAGTCTCGCACATATCCGAACAATTCCATTTTATCTGACTACATATTACTCTAGGTCCAACCAGTCCAGCAACGGTACTTTCCGTTCAGGGCAGAGCCAAGGTCGTAGTGCCATTGCCAATACCGTACCCGGCCAGGGACAAGTTTTTTCGATTAATCCCGCCACGAGCCAGATCCGCCAGGGATATGGCGAAGACATCCGCTCCAAACCTCAGTGGGATCAGGTCGTTGATGATAAGGACCATATGTCCAGCCTCACGGGATCTCAAGGAAATACTGATTCTAAGCCAGAAAGAAACTTTTTACATGAAGATAGCGTAGGGGTTCAGGTCACCGTCGAACGGGAGCGGGACTTCTAGTAACCGGTGGTGTTTGAATTTCATTCAACCAATTATGGTTGGGAATTGTATTTCATATATCCCTATTTTTCGCTCATTTTTTTCTTTTTAATGAGAAGTATACATATACATGTGAGTGAGTGTACTCTTCTTTTGTTTTGTTTTGGATTCCATAACTAGTAAGGGGGCATACTTTAGGCTGATACATCCCAGTTCGTAGTACATACCCATACAGACATTTGTAAAAAAAACCTGACGCGAGTCTTGACTACACTCGTTTCTTCATTCTATTTACTATGCGCCCCGGTTATATACTCTTTTTGGCCTGGCTATTGTATTAGTGACAAGAGTGACCAACTCTCCAGCTTTCGCTTCTTGTCTGAGCACACACCCCTTGCGCAAATACAATTACCAGATGCCTTTTAAGGAACAAGTCCATATTGAATAGTAAGTTTGGTACGTGTTCTGTATTGATAATTGCTGATATTAGACACGGAAGCTTTAGTTAACACGTTCTTTTTCGATTAATCGTCTAGAAGAAACTACTGAGGTCCTCTCGCAACAGAAACCTTAGATTAATAGGCTATGACCACCTATAGAATGCCACATTCCAAAATCTTCGGTTAATAATTCTCATTCTGTCCATTCATTTTTATTTTAAAATCCGCCCGACAATGGATATACATTTCTGGAGCTCGGCGTACAAAATTTTTCATTACACGTCAAACATTTGATGAAGTTCAGCCCCACTTGTAGCTTCTACAGAAAATGAAAAGGCTCGTGCTATACCCGTACATGGACACGCCTCGAATAAGGCACAGACGCACACGTGGATGGAGGGAGCACGACAGGTGTGGGTGCGGTTCTCTCGTATTGGCAGTTCTTTCGAGCTTCTCTCTCTCAAACTATAATTCTTGCGGCGAGATGCAAAGCCTTTTATGGAAGTCATTGATATTTCAAGAATAGCAACAAGCTTTTTCCACGGGGTAATCAAGAACCAATCAATTGCAAACGCAAGCGACTGGTATATAAACACATCAAAACGATGTATCTGATAGTAAAACAGTCCATTTCCCCTCTTTCAAAAGCTCTGATGGTGTTTGTACGACTAACACCCGGTCTTTCATATATCCTCAATACGCTGCCGGGGCCTATCCTCGTTGCTGCAACCGTCCATTCCTTTCGAACTTTCATATTCACCAACACTCGGATAACATCTTTAGCGTGGAATCTCATTTACATCTTGGCGTTTCCTGCGATAAGGCTCTTTCAATATATTATAACGCGATTTTTGGAACATCTGGAAATGAGACGGTTACGTGCTCGCAACGTTCCTGCTGTCCATTCGCAACTTCCCTTCGGAATAAGTATTTTGCGGGATTCTGTGCGAACTTTTTTACATGGTCAATTAGGTGGGTTCTTTTATCTATATGTGATAAGGTTATCATTTCTCACATACTATACTTTAGGCGGAAGCTTTTGTTCATGGCACACTCAGTACGGTCCGACGTACGGTTTCCGTATCTTAGGAGAATATAACGTATGTCTGAATTATTATCGGGCGAACTTTTTGATGGTAATGTGATGTGTAGATTTTCACGTGCGAGCCTGAATATATCAAAGTCAGCTTATGAACGTCTTAATTTACCAGAGCTCAACTCATCCAAAGTGTTTGGATAGAGCATGCTAGCTACAGATTTCGAAAACTTTGGAAAGGGGCAACATCTTAAAGCTATCCTTGATACAATGCTAGGAAATGGTGTATTCAATTCCGATGGAGAAGTTTGGAAGTAAGATGATTGTCGTTCCTTCCTTCCGATAAGACATGTAGTACTCAAATGAATTCTGTCATTTGCAGATTTCACAGATCTATCACCCGTCCGTTCTTTGCTAGAGACAGGGTGACAGATTTTGATATTTTTGAACGTCATAATAAAGTTGTTATCGACAAACTAATCGAACGATTTGCTGAAGACGAGGCAATAGATTTTCAAGTAACCATCTCTGTTAAATTTCGCTGATGTTTAAGTTGATACAAATGATCTTGCTAGGATTTAATGTCGCGACTCACACTCGATTGCGCTACCGAATTTTGTTTTGGATCTTGCATCCACAGCCTAGCAGCACCCCTTCCTTATGCTTATAACACTTTCAAAGACCAACGAAAAGCGAAATCGCACCCAAGCGATCAATTCTCGACGGCTATTGCAGATGCTCAGGTTAAGTCTACTTTAAGGACAAGATTTGGCGGTATATGGCCGCTAGCGGAGATTTTAAAGGACAACCTCGCGGTACCCATGGCTGTGATATACGATTACATGAATCCAATCTTCCAAGAGGCTTTGAAAAAGAAGAGCTCAAAAATTCATCATGTAAAAAATGACGAGCCTGCGACGCTTTTGGACCATTTGGTACAGGAAACTGATGGTATGTGCACTTTTTTCGTTTTAGGAGTTTTTTCCACCAAGCAGCTTCAGACATCAGTATAATCCGAGAGGAAGTTATCAAGTTCGTGTCGTTTATTACACCTAACTAGATTCACTAACCAGTGTAATTCAAGCATCATGATCGCTGGTCGAGATACAGTAAGTCTTCCCAAACCCCTTATCGATAAAGCATTGTCACTCCTCGACATTCGCAGACAATGAGCATGTTGACCTTTATCATATACGCCCTCTCCCAAAACCCGAGAGTCTTGAAAACCCTGCGCCAAGAGATCCTGACAATGATAGGCCCGACTCGTCGGCCTAACTACGATGATATACGGAAATGCAAGTATTTGCGGGCCGTCATCAACGGTTGGTTCGGTTTTTGTTTTGTTTTAGTTTTTATTATATCTGCTATCATGACCACAGAAACACTTCGCTTATACCCTCCTGTGTATGTCTTCTTTCTCTTTGTGAAATCTTAAAGCAGTTCTTTACTAATTTACTTATATTCGCTCAGTCCTCTCAATATCCGGTATGGAATTTCATAAACTATGAAAAAAATGTGAAGTGCCGAGTAGGTACTCTCATCCAGGACTTCCATAAAATCCATGACTTGGCCAGCGAAAGATGGAGGTAAACCGTATTATATTCCAAAAGAGTGCCCGTATGTTTGCTAAGTTGACTTGAAAACATACACAATTACCGCAATATCTATCAGGTTTCTTTACTCTGTATTCGTTATGCATCGGAGGATGGATCTGTGGGGTCCGGATGGTACGTGTATGCTTTGTCAACTCAATAAACATATTAGTTTGAGTCAAACCACAGCTCTTGAATATGATCCGAATCGGTTTCTGGACGAACGAGTTCACAAAGTATGTTTTTAGAATATTTTATCCATGAGCCGAAGCTTTTATTATTGCATAGTATCTTACACCGAATCCATATATCTTCCTACCCTTCAATACCGGTAAGATCAACGTGGACATAACGAGGAAATCAGCTACAATGTTTCGTTTTCTAGGTCCACGTATTTGTTTAGGACAACAGGTGAATAATACATTGAAACTCGATCGGACACCTTGAATGTTTTTCATTGCTCAGTTTGCGTACAACGAAGCTTCATACGTCCTAGTGAGGCTACTCCAAACATTCGACACGATCACGTTGGATTCCAATGCACAACCACCTGATTCACGTCCTCCACCCGATTGGAGAGAAACCCCTGAAATCTACAAGGACGAGAAAATATGGATGAAAGCACATTTAACTTTGTATGCTTATAAAGGGTTATGGGTGAGAATGGCCCGAGTAGCGTCGTAATAAATTGCTTTGAACTAGTGTAGAAGCACGCTAGATCGCCTTGAAGAAGTTCAACACGTTGACGAGTTAGTTGATCAAATGGTGGTTTTTCATAAGTACAAGGCCACTTATTAACTCGGCGACTTCAGAAGCAATTGGTCATTACCCGTCTGCTAAAGGGCTAGATGCTTTATATCGTGAGTTCCAGCGACTCACTAGAGAGAGTATACCTTGTTCGCCTTGCGACCTGTGTGTATCAAACTAGGCTTCACTCGCTCTGAAAAAAACACTACGAAGACAATAACTCTATTGTACATTACATGAACTCGAGGTGTATTTAACGCACCGGCCGCTAATAAAGCAGTCGCAACGGACAAAGAAACAGCTGCGAGAACAATAAAAGAAAGGACTCAGATCTTGTACCGACTATTAATATCCACCTTCGGGAAGACGAATTCAGCTTCTTTGCTTAATGTGAAGAATGAATGCGGAACTTTTGCACCTTTTGCACCTGCTTCATCAATTTCGGCGACCTCTTCGGCTGTCAGTTCTTTACGGAAATAAAAGAAATATATGAGGTAAATATATTTGATAAAAGAGAGGGTTTTGTAGACATATTTACCTATATCTCCAGCCTTTATATAACCTTCCAAACGAGAGGTTTTAGAACTCGAACTATGAAACATGTGAAGTAGGCTACTCTTGAATAAGTATGTCATGGGGATTTTTGAGGACATACGTCAGAACGATAGATCCCTTGACTTTGTTCCACGCAAGCAAAATTTGATCGTATGTTGCGCCGGTACGCTTGGAAATTTTTTTTAAAGGAACGTCCAATGGTCCACCAGGACTTCGTGTGATTGGACTGGAAACTGAAAGTCATTACCGGGTAATGATAAAGAATCACGCAAATGAGGCGCACACGAGAGGACTGTAAGCTTCGATAGCAATTCCCTTTTGGTGGCAAAAATCTATAATCGGTTTTTGAGTTGCATAAACGTATGGGTGCAAAAGGATCTGAAAAAAGAAAAAAAATCAAACTCTTTGAATACTTAAAGGGGTTGATGAAATCACTTGGTTAACTGCAGGGACGATTTTGGCATTTTCAAGGAGAAGCTTGAGTTCGGAGACGTTGAAATTGCTGACACCAATATTTCTGAAACACGTTATGTCAGTTTCAACCTTCAGAGTTACTGATACACTTTACACACTTGGCCAGACCGTCCTCCTTGATTTTTTCAAACCTTTTCCACGCCTCTGGAATAGTATAGTTTTTAAGCACGGAAGGACCATGGATCAAATAGAGGTCCACCGATTTGACTCCAAGCTACACGGGTAAAAAACTTAAAAACTAAAATTAAGAATATAATGGGACGCCAACGAACATTATTAACGGAGTCTTTAATCGATTCTTCTATGCTTTTCAAGCCTGAGAACTTAGTTGTGAGCCACACGGAAGATCTGGACAAGCCATTTTCTCTGAGAGCTTGACCCGTTTGAGGCTCATTGGTGTAGTTTTGAGCTGTATCTGTACAATGTTAGAAGCAGATGCTGTACGAGATTGATAATATGATACCTATATGGGTGAACCCGGCATCAACAGCTTGTGTGAGCTGCTTGATAGTATCGGATTTAGGGATTTTCCATGTTCCAAATCCTATTTCGGGTAAAAAATCCCCTTTTTGATTCAATGAATAAAGAAATTAGCTATCTTCGCCCGTTACAATGTGATTTTTGAAAGTGTTATACCCGAGTTCAGCTTGACACCAGTCCAAGGCATTTAATTTAGCAAGGAACGCCTGGTTTGAGTGGACGTGGAAAGGAAAACAAAGAGAAAAAGCTGGCGCGATAACGAGGGAAAAAGTTTCAACATAACGGCCTCATTCGGCGATTGCGTCAACGAGGAACTTCAGAGGAAGTAATTTGATGCGTGACAATAGCTTGTCACGGTGTAACGTCACACTTATGGACCGCGTCCTTGCTCTTGTTGGGACATAAATTATTATAAGTCCAGCCGGGCGTATAAACAAGTGTCTAGATCTGCGGATTCACTGGCGCAGCCTTAAAGCATCATTCTCGCCGTCACTACCAGCGTACGCGCCCCATTTTCTTTTGATTCTTGAAGAACTGAGACGCTCTGATCGAAATTCAATTGTAAGGAAAACAATTGACACGAATAAGGCCCCCAATTATTTTGTGCCAGTTGCAGGCCAAGTTTGTCGCTCATGTGGAGCACTTCTGACTAGCCAGATAGTATTTTTCTGACTCTTTTTACAAAGAGGTTAAATGAGATCCGGTTAGGTCTTAATCCTAAAATTCAATACAAATGACGTGCTTTCAAATTGATCCATTGTTTTAATAAAGTAAAACAGAGATTGTACTTCCAGTCATTTTCCCATGACTGTCGTCCTCAATTCAGCTGTGTTCCGAACGGGTTCGATATTAGGCTGATCATCAAAAACAGATTCGGGATCCATATACCTGATCGGACTAGTGCGCGCGAAACGGTTGCCAAGACCCGAAAATCTATGAGATGACCTTGATTTCGGTACATGAGGTCAGGGTCAGAACAATCTAGATTACAAAATTGTCAACGCGCGGTGAGCCGGAATATACCATTTGTTCCATTAGGGAATCAGTTCCGTTTCTTCTGACACTGATGTGTTTAACGAGTCTTCTGAGCGAAGCCAATTTTTGAACGCGATGCAATACGTTGGTCAAACTGTACTATCCACTGTGTGCCATGTGGTACAGACAGGTATAAAATCAATGATCGAAAGCCATGAGATAGTCATCAAATTCTCCTTCTTTCTCAAGGCACAATGAATAGCACCCTGGACAACACTACAGTCGACATTATTCTCCAAGAATATTATCGAGGGTATGTATTGTCTCATTTCGCCGTCGTGGTATCAACCTGAGCCTACCGTTGGTTCAGCTATATCTACTCCTTGTTTCTCATTTGCAACATAGGTGCGTCACCAAACTTTGACTGCGCAAATTATTAGCTCAACTATTTTTCAAGCGCTTCTTCTCTACACTTCTGTTTTGAGCATATCGCGAGAGAAGAATTATATTTGGAAGAGGCCATTCAAAGTCACGAATGTGCTTTACATGTTCACAAGATACACGACGATGATGTTTCAGGTGTCATATTTTGCTCTGGAAGTTTACCCTTCCCAACCAGTCAGTCGAGCATTTCTCTCAATTCGTCGTCACCAGTCATGAGTTAATGAATCAATCCTCACAGCCAACACCGTAAGATAAAAATCTTCCCTAAAATGACCTTTACTATGATATGACCACCATAGAGCTTGTGAAATTATTTTCAACACAACACATACTTTAACACTATTGTCATACATCGGAATCCAAGGTTACATCGTTTTTATTCCCTAAATCTCAGCTGAGTTCAAACTTATTAATTTAGGATTATTGACCGCTCGAGCATATGCGCTCTGCCAAGCATGTATTTTTAATCAACGCTATAAGTTTATGGTCATTAGTACCTTGGCTCTGAGTTTCTTTGGGGGTTTATCTTTCGAACTTTTTAGTAAATTTTTCTTATTTCTAGCCTATTCACAGCTCATACCAACTTTCTATTCTTAGCTGCGGTACGATATGGTGGATGCTTATTTGTTAATGGGTTAGTACATTGGGTTCAATGCTCCTATTTTCAAGTAAGCTAAATTCTCTCATATCAAATTCTCCAGAGGTATAGTGTATTCATCGCTTCCATGAAATGAAATCACCACATATTTGCTTGTCAGACGGCGAATCCCTATTCATTATTCTTGGGAATGGTTGCGTTCTTATGACTGATATTTTGGTATTTCTGACATGCATCTATTGCCTTTGGAACGGCTGGAGGTCATTTCCAGTTGGGAGAAATAACGCTTTCTCTGCTTTGCTTTTTAGAGCAAGTGAGCTCTATTAAATCCTACTAGTAGGACAATAATACTCACAAAATCATTAGCTATATTGAGATTTTGGTGCGCCATTTTCTAATAGCCTATAAAATTGTCGCAAAAATCGAAAGAGGTTTATATTGATTATTGCCGTTTGCAAAATTGTTTTCCAACTCCGCCATGCGTTTATGACCTCGACGAAAAAATCCATATCTTCGTGAATATGAGAGATAATTATACCAAATAAACATCAAAAATTTTTATTTGTGGAATACTTAATTTTGGTTGTCAAGTAATAGTAAAAAAAAGAGTTTTTTTCGAAGGTTATCATTGAAGTACTTATTCCTAAAGGTTTTAGGGTGTAAAAAAAACCAAAAAATTGTTATTCTCACCTGGATAAGATTATATTGCCCAAAGTATGCATAAATTTATTCTTTGCTGTTATTTCCAGCAAAAAGCACTGGCTCAATGCGACGAAGCAGCAGAATTCAAACTCCGCTCTTTTGCATCCTGCCCCATCCTTATCCGCACCTTCGCCATCACCAACGTCGAGTTTCCGGGGATGAAACAAGGCCAAAAAGTCTCGGATGATCACGCTTGGACTGTTATTCGACTTCTGAAGCATTTCTCGCCCCTTGAAGTTTCCGCATTGACCGATCTTAGTGTCAAAACAATCAACACAATGTCGGACCGCCATTTCTTGACTGGGAGCCCCATAAATCGGGTAGCAGGTGCAAAACGAGGTCGGAAACGTATTCTTGATGGTGAGGATGTTGATGTAAGTGCTCACTATCTTTGTTTGGTGTTATTCTCATGAATCTTTTCAGTTTCTGCATGCAAGTATTGAACGAACGAATGATGTCTTTCTGGATGAGCTACAAATGGAGTTGGAAGAAATATGTGCGAAAAAAGCTTCTCAGGCAACAATTTGGAGAGCTCTGCAGCGCAGTGGCTTCACAATGAAGAAGGTAAGTGTGTATTTGTCCGTTGACTTATAATCCCGGCTCCTGACAAACAAATGAATCTAGATTACTACTGTTGCTCTCGAACGCTCTGATGAACAACGCGCTGAGTATATCCTTCGGATTTCGAACTATGCACCTGAACAACTTGTCTTTGTGGACGAGAGTGCATGTGATCGGCGCACAATATTTCGGAACCGTGCCTGGGCCATTTCCGGTGAGAAAGCCGTGCGCAAAAGCTTTTTTATTAGGGGAAAAAGGTATTGTGTGTTCATTGTTACTTTATACATGATTTCTGACAAAAAAAAATAGATATTCCATTCTTCCTGCACTATCAATCTCCGGTATTCTACACGTCAACATCATTGAGGGATCATTCAACACAGCAAGCTTTGCAACATTCATTGAAGGTCTTCTTGATCAAATGCAACCATATCCGCATCCAAATTCAGTTCTTGTTATGGATAATTGTCGTATCCACAAATGTCAAGAGGTTCTGGACATGATCACAAGCTGGTAAGTATATTCAAAAGCTTCTGAGTAGTCTAACAGCTACTTTTTAGTGGTGTAAAGGTCGAATTCCTCCCCCCATATTCTCCTGACTACAATCCAATCGAGCTTGCATTCTCATATGTCAAAAATGTCATCCGGCGAAACGGCAATCTCATGCGACTGGCGGTGCTGGGGGATGATGAGGGTGAAATATATATGCGTCTACATGAAGCAGTGTGGAGCATAAAGGCTGAGCATGCAAGTGCATGGTATAAACATTGTGGCTACTAAACATGTATCAATTTAGCTAGATATGTTGTAACTACTGTTGTTTTAGTATGCTCTATGGTTAAGATTTCTTTTCAAATTTTGACGGATCCTTTTGACATCATTCTTTGCAAAGCGTATAAGGTTCTTTGCAATGGCCATTGACATTCCCGGACAAGCGGCATGGAGCTCAACATCAGTAACCAAGTCCACTAACTCGGAAACACGCCTGTACCCTTGTTCTTCAATCAATGGGAAATATTGATAGTAAGACCGGCCATCTGCACGAGGACTTCCATCAAGTTCCTTGAGCCATGAGCAGATAAGTGGAAAGTTCGATGGATCTTCAAGTTCATCCATATCACTGTCCGCTACTGCTGTTTCATCTTCCGCTTCATGAGTAATGGTCTGTCCTAGTGCTTGTTTGGGGCCCCAAGACATTCCGCGTGGAGGTGCAATGTGGTCACGGGCTTCCGAAGACTTCTTTGCTGCATTGATAACTAGGTCAGGTGGTGTTATACATTTTTGATCAGGTATAATTCCACGTGCCTAAAATAGTTAGATAGATATTCAGTCACAATCAAGAATGCGAGAACATACCACCAACATAGCCCAAAGACTAATATGCTCTTTCAAGAGTCAAACATGTTCACCTGTTGCTGTTATAGCACAGTTCCGGTCATGTTTATTGCAGCGGGTCTTGAGCTCAATAAGTTTGACTAATCGTCCCTCGGAAAAAGCTTCCTCGGGGTTCGCCGTCACACTGTTAGGGCTACTCAGCTCACACTAGAGGGAGGGGATCCTAAGTAATATATTGGAAGATAACTATACTACTCACCTAGAGGGAGGGGATCCTAAGAGAACAAGCTTAGGGACCCTCACTCTAGGTACAGCTACTATATACATGAGGTAGGCGAAGGCCGACGGTGCGGCAGGGACCAAAGCTTGGTTTTACATAATGTGACCGTATTTGTGGTGTTATATGTATATACATTGATTCGTTTAGTATACATATTAATAGTACATGATTTTTTTTTAGTATTTTTGCTGGAATAAAGTGTTAGTACTACACTGAGTTTCGTTTTTGTTTTTGTAGTTATAGTTTTTTTTTTTTCTGGAAAAGTAAAAAATATAGAAAATTCAAAATAAATAGTATCATTTTATACTAGTATTTCTTCTTCATCATCGTCTTCTTCGTCGTCGTCGTCTTTGTATACAGGATCATTGTCCACTCCGCGAGGTCCAAGTTCTACGATGTTCTGTAGATTGAACGATATTGATTTTTTGAAGCCATCTTTTCGCTTCTTAGATGGGCTTTTGGGGCCTTCGGTATCGTCAGGACCTAATTTGGGATCCCAGTCATTGACAGCAATAGTGCAGGTAACTAAAACTGGAGTCCAATCGAAGAGTTCCTTTTGTGTCTTCTTTAGCTTTGAGTTTCGTGCAGCAGTTATGGAACGTATATCTCGTATCGGGAAAGGTTTCGTTCCATCAATTACATCGACTGTTGGTTAATTAGATCGGTGATAGTTTAATAATTAAATAAAATATTTACCTGGAGCAGCACTTCGGATAGGGAAGTCTAAATTGGCACTTAGACAGGAGTGAATGGCAATTTGTATATACTCACTTCTTCTTGCTCGTGTAATTATTTCACTATGGTCGCCATCATCGTCATCGTTCTTTTTGACTTTGGAAAAATGTGAGTCGGGATATTATATATATATATGATTGAGACTTACACGATCCATAAGTTGAGAATGGGATGCCATCAGAGAAAGTGTAAATGAATACTTTATCTTGGTCAATAGCAGTTGTTAGAATGTTTAATATGCGATGCCAGGTGATATCAAGTGGCTGGATGCAGATTTGATGTCCAGTTCGGTGTTTTGCTGATGTTACCAGTTGCGAATACGATGTCATTCCGGTCATAAAGAAAGTTGAAGCTATAACATCAGAATCATTTTTATGAACGAGGTATTTATTTTTAAGAGTTAGGTCGTCAGGGTCAGTTCTCGCTAAATTGTGCAATTTCCGATTCATTAGGCTTGGTAAAACCGAAATGTCGACAAGTCGTCTGTAGGAGCAATGGTTATTAAATTATACTGCATGTAATGAAAATTTCATCTTACGTTGTGATAGGGTTTCCTGCTTCAAAACTATTTGCTGTCAGTTGGTAGGTTGGAATTTCTCCACACATGTTTTTGAAGAGTGTCGTTGTAGCTTCGCCGAACCTTATGATCGAATTAAGTTTTGAAAATTTCTTATTAATGATTAATTCAACTTACTTCGGGATGATTTGTTTACTGTCAAGGTATTCTCGAACCTGTGTGTAAAGAGATTTATAGGTGCTAGTTGGGGAGCACCAAGATGTTCTGTTTTGGGTGAGTGTCAATTCGAATATTGTGTTACAATAATAATTACTTACTTAGTACTCGTTTTTGAGTTTTTGGGTGAAGGAGAGTCGCTCGATTCAATCGTCTCAGGAGTGTTAGCTTTGGTTTTTTGGTTAGTTCTGTAGTGGGTCAGTAATTTTTATTTTCGATAAGATGAAACTCACTTTCTCTTTTTATTTGGACGATCGGGGGTAGATATAGCAGATCGACGAGACATGGTTTTTGGTGTATACGAGAGTGCACGAAGATGTTTTGATTTGAAGTATCAAGTGTGGATGTGGATGTTATTTTCGTGGGGTTCTTTAGGTATATATATATGCGGTCGTTTTATTATTTTATATGTATTTGACGTCATGAATTAGCTATTTATGACACCTCAATGACGATTTTATTACCTTTTTTTTTCATAGCAGAGAAGTTTTTTTATTTTTTTACGAAGAGGTGAGTAGGTGGGGATTAGGTAGCTGTCTATGATCATTGAGTGGGGTTGATGGAGGTTTGTCAATTTAATTGCCATCAAATCATTTATTAGTGTAGAATTTACGGAGTACATGTCATTTTTAATGTGATATTTGTGAATTTGTTTTGTTGAGGTGGTGCGAAACCTGTCAAGAATTCACAGTTGCTAAGGAGAGTTATGTAATTGAATGTGCTAAATGTTTTGGAGCTTTTTGTAGCCGAATACTTTCCAATTTTGCTATTAGTGAATTATAAAATCATTTATTAGTTTGTGGAGTTAGTAGCCTTTCGAGGAGCTTGGAGTGTGGTGTGTCGTTAGGTCATTCGTGATTTGTTGTGGCTATACATCGTCGAAATAGTTCTCGGTCAGAAAAATTTCTGAAGTCCTTTTGGTTACTTAGATACTTTATATAAAAGATGCATTTTGGGTCGTAAAAACTTCACTTTTTTATCATGCTTGCTGGCGCTATTAGCTATAATTACGAAGATATCTTAAAGCAAGACATTTATCGTGAGTATTATACACTATTTGTAGTTTTTCGTTTTACGAGGTTTTTGCAGGCGATCAGTTGCAGGAGATTTTTGATATACGAAGAGAAGGGCACTTACGCAGTGTTCAGCTTTGCAGATATGGAGATTTCAGTGGACTCAATAGTGTTTTTCGAATCGATGATGATGGGTGCGATTCGTATCGTATGTTTTGGAAACAAAGTGGTCCTCGGGAAGAAGTCATTCTTCAGTTTCCCGGTTTTCTTGTTGATCATAAACTTCCAGTGTGGGATCGTAATACGAAGTAAGTTTGACAGTATTTTTTGATTTTATAGGCATGTATTTATTGATATATGCAGATTGATTAATCCTCTACGATGTTCGCAGAGTGTTACGCTTGCAGGGTTTGGTGTCGAACAGTTTGACGAAGGAATACAAGCTGTTAGAAATATTTACGATATGTTTCGTTTGAAGTTCGGGGAAAGCATTCTGTTGGATATGAGGTTGCCTTCTATTGGTTCTTCCTGTGGACTGGAATGTACTACAAGGTATTTCTCTCGTGCTCAGAGAGTTCGTTCAGAAGACATTACGTCTATTCCGGCAAATATGGATGGGTCGCATGTTCTCGAACGATATATTCGTGAAGATTGGTGGGATCTTGTTTTTACCGCTGATAATTGCGTTCGTTATCAGGAGGAAGTTTATGTCGATGATGGGGAGGATAGGTATGTAATGCGTGTCATTTTTTTAGATTTTCGATAATAGTTTATGTCTATATAGTTATACGACGCACAATGATTGTGGTCCCGATTTATTCAGACTCTGTTAGGGCTACTCAGCTCACACTAGAGGGAGGGGATCCTAAGCTAATATATTGGAGAAATACTAACTACTCACCTAGAGGGAGGGGATCCTAAGAGAACAAGCTTAGGGACCCTCACTCTAGGGACAGCGACTATATACATGAAAAACGATAACGCGGCGTGCGGCCCTGACACAGCTAAGTGCTAGGCGCCCGAACCGAGCGTAAGCGAGGTGATGTCACGGGCATCACGCCGGGAACGAGCGCGCAACGCGCGCGAGTAAAGAAAGTGAAATAGGGAAGGGAGAAATAAACGGAGAGTGGAAATAACACACGGGAAATATAAATTAAATAGAAACGAACGTGTCCCGATGATAATAAATAAGGAAAAATGAGAGACGGCGGTAGCGTACCCTGACAGACTCGGCCAATTGGTGGAAATAGGAATTATGTTTCGTGCTGTTCGTGCGGGGTCGAAAAATCGTCGGTTTATTATTTCTTTCCATCATTTAACTCTGATAAGTGAGGGGGCAGTCATGGTAAGCCGAACATTTAAGAATTGCGTGTCGTTGAATTAATTATGGGGGTTAGACTTTAGATAGGATTCAGCAAAAAGAGAAACAATTTAGTCTTGCTGGCAGATGTGTTCCCATTAAGCGAACGATATCGTACGACGACATGGGGGATATTAAGAGAGCTCGTAAAGCGGTACACGATATCAGTCTTTAATTGTAATATTACGAAAATGTTCTGAAATTAAAAATGTCGCTTCGTTAATACATTGCGTGTATTGTACAAACGAAACGAAAACATTCGTATTGATACAGGGTTACGATGAATAGTGACAGGTTACTATTGACCGATGACGAGGATATATAAGGTTGAAGTCGACGCCAGAAGTGCTGGAAATAAAGAGCTATCAGCTATGCGATTGAGAGACAAGAAAAGAAGCAGACACACTATAGCGAAAACGCATACCAGTGCCTGTGCACGAAAACATATTGTTAGATGTCTGTAATTATCTATACGACCGAAAAGAGTGAATAGGTAGATAGTGGCGGACGGACCTAAGCAATGATTGATAAATCCCGGTACCCCGCTATCATCGTCGACAACCAGCCGATTAAATATTGTACAGGAGGTCACGACATAATTAAGCGTTGGAAATAGCTTCTCAATTTCGAAGCGTTTCGTATGTTCTATTGTTAGGTGTCAGAATGGATGAAAAGAATGGAAGCAGAGAGACAGACCTAGATGGTGACGCACGGCATCGGTGTCGACAATTGAGACGATGACGGATGTAAGCAAAGAGAGTGGAAACAGGAAAAAGGAAAGGGGATGGTATGCATTGCAGAAGTAAAACGAGATGGGTTGAGAGAAAAGACAGTGTGACGGAAAGAAAGGCGTCATTGGAGCGAAATTGCCGATTGTAATTCGGGCACCCAAGGAGGTAAGCCTTGGAGTACGTCTTTTTGATGGTCTTATTGAGGGCGTAATAGGGAATAGCGTAGAATTTATCCGCTGTGTCGTCATGGTTTTTACCGCTCGTCAGTTGGCCAATTATACGGTCGTCCTTGCTCGCCACAATTGAGTCAGAGTCACCACCTTTGGAGGACGTGTCGTTCTCGGTTATTTTGGTATCATAGCCGTAGACGATGAACTTAGTGTATTCTTGACGATGCTGTGCCTGGGTTAGCGTTGAATAGTCGATTTAAGCTCGTTCACTCGACCGAAAATCGTACTGTGATAAGACTGTTTTTGATGACCAGCAGCGTTTTGACAATGTGGACGTCATAGCTGTGGAACTCGTTTTCGTGGGCATAGTTTTTGGGCTGAAGAAGCGAACGCTCGGGTATATGGGAGTTGCGACGGTCATGACACTGAGCGAACATGAAGTTTTCCCAGTCCAACAGAGATCTTGTTGCCGTCTGTAGAACAGAGTCGCTAGCGAAAAGCACTGAAAAAAAAGAAACCGACGCACCCACGAAAGGCTTATTGCCTTTGAAGTTTTCCGACTCCAGTCTATCGTCATCCATTTGGATGCAGCTTGAAGTTTCATCTTGAAGCTTGAGCTTGAAATTTGAAGGCCCAGTCGTGCATAAACTGAGCGTCCGTGCAGGGAGGATATTGTAAGTAGCGGCGCTAAATTTGTTTCAACCGTGAGAAGTGTTTGGTGCGCCGATTGAATTATTTTTTGTGGCTATACAGCGTTTCCGCCGTTCGACTTTTTATCTTCCTCTCCATACGACGGTGAAGGAAATTTTATCAAGCTTTTAAGTGTTAGGGCTACTCAGCTCACACTAGAGGGAGGGGATCCTAAGATAATATATTGGAAGGGAAACTAACTACTCACCTAGAGGGAGGGGATCCTAAGAGAACAAGCTTAGGGACCCTCACTCTAGGTACAGCTACTATATACATAAAACGACGACGCGGCGTGCGGCCCTGACACAGCTAAGTGCCAGGCGCTGTAAGGATCCGATGAATATAGCTTTGTGTATGCCGGCTATATGTGATCGGAATAACTACGAAGATATTTGTTTATGAGGTCGGTAGTCTACCGTGGAGCGGGTCCTGGTGCTGAATTCAACGTGAGAGAGGGAGAGGGTGTGTGTGGGAAATGGGGGAGGGATGTATGCGTCGATATCAAACCAACAAAAAAACACCAACAACAACTGCAATGATAAAAGATCGTATGCAACTGTGCAAGTGAGAGGGTGAACAGAAAGTCGGCAATGAACTTGGAATGCGACTAAAGAGAGGACCTGCAATCAATGATGACTGAATTCCTGTGCGAGTTAGTGAAAGCGATAAACTGAAATAAAATCGCTAGTTTATACTCCGAGACCTCACTCAGAGTTAATCCAAAGATATAGATATGAGCGTAGAAATAGACTAGAGGCGAAACTTGACTTGAGCTGAACTTGACTTAAACTGAACTTGACTGAGACTTAAACTGTGAGACAACTCGTCCGGTAGAATTGCTGCTGTTACAAGTATTTACATGCAGTATATATACCTTTCAGAGTACATAGCATTAGTGAGACGATCACTCATCGTTCACCGGGATAGCAAACAAAAAGAAACAAAAGAACAAAAGAAATATGGCAGATAGGGGGAATCGCGAGAGAAAGATGGGAGATACAATTACAACAAAAAGGAACAACATACATTGATAGGAGAAAATAATGAAAACCGAAACAAAGAACAAAAGAAAACAAAGAAGAGATCAAAATAGGAAAAACAAAACCGGCTGGAAACACAGCCCTAGCCTGACTCAACACCTGGCACTTCCCGCGCTGCCTCTATCCTGTACCATACCTATACCATCTTATTCTTCTTACTGATCTGGCTCTGGCTGCTGAGATCGGCTTCTTCGTGGCAGTGGAAGAATGATGTGAGGGGTAGGTAACGATGGTCGCCTCAGATCTTCGAACAGATCATTTTCCACTTCTTGATATGAGGGAGGAGGGCGAGTAAGATCATCTGAAAAGTCTGGGGGAGGTGGCATGACGGATAGGGGGGCATCGACAAATAGAAACTGTACGTATCCATAAAACCAATTGCGGAAAACTAATCTCCATATAAGTACTCCATCCCTTTGAGCTCTCAGGAACCCGACAAACTCATACGATTCGTGCATGACATTGATGTCCGTTCGTTCGTATAGAGTTAGTGCTCGCGGGTATTCTAGTTCTAAATCATCGTAAGGAAGGGTTATTTCCAAAGATGGGGGAGGTGTAGCGGGGAGTACTGTATTAGCATCGATATGGATTTCGGAGGTGAAGGTGTTGTAGACACGGATTATGGTAAGGAAGTCGGGATTAGGGCCGGTTCTGAGAGAAGAACGGAACGAAAAAGGGAAAAATGGGAGTTGTAAATAGGGGACAGAATTTTGGGAAGTTTCGCTATTGTTCGACATAGTGGGAGGGGATAAGATGAGAGAAGCGCTAAAGAATTGCTCAAAGTAGGAGAAGAAAAATAAGTGGATCTGATTGTTTTTGCCTCGTACGCTATCTTTATTGTTCTAGGTTCGTCCAAAAATGTTGGAACAAGCTCGTCGGATCTTTCGGAAGGATCGTTTGGTGGGAGAAGCGGGACTGGGAAGGTTAGGGGAGGACTGCGTTGGAGAAGTGTCGAATGATAAAGGGGAGAATCGTGATGGTGGGGTGTCTTCTGGAATAGGATTCGTGGGTCTGGAAGGGCTAAGTTTTTGTGTACTCATGCCCTTCATGATTACCCATCGACTTGGCACGTCCAGTACTAAAAATGTGAACTTGAATCCTTCTTGAGTTGCTAACCATATTCGATACAAGTCTCGTTTTGCTGATTCTGGTGTCAAATATATGTTAACAACTGTAAACCAGTTTAATTGTTCCTCGATATAAACTTTCTCTCCAAACATGATCCCGGGGTGAACCAGATCCGAACTTCTGCACTGACGGATAACGATAGGTGAAGGTTCCTTCGGTAAGTGCGTGTCCCGATCGAGGTCGAGGCTTGCATATTTGGAACTATAGATATACAAAGTCGTAAAAAGATCCAAATCGTATGTCCTGGGACTGGTAGGCGAATAGCGAAAAGGAGACATAGATTCATTATCAGAAAGAATTGGTGATTCGGTGGAGGAATTTGGAATTGGTAAAGAGACTGAGGATGAGTAATGGAACGAAAACGTAGTCATTTTATTGTTTTGAATTTTTGAGGCTGTGATGTTGGCGATATGGGATTTCTGGATGATTAGAACTCCGCTTTGAACAAAAAAAAGAACCTTCCCCAATTAGGAAGATTTTGGTGCGCGACAGCGCCCAAACCGAACCTAAGCGACGTGATGTCACGGGCATCACGCCGGGTACGAGCGCGCAACGCGCGCGAGTAGAGAAGGTGAAATAGAGACAGAACAAGGAAACGGAGAGTGAAGGTAAAATATGGAAATGATAAATAAAATAGAAAGGAAGTGATGCCGATGATAATAAATAAGAAAATGAGAGACGGCGGTAGCGTACCCTGACACCATCCCCCCTTCAACGAGGCGGCGTCCCGACGCCTGTAGCTTCGACTAATGACGCCTGTAACTTTGAGAAGTCGAACCGAGGGCGACGATGGAAAAGAAGACCATTTATCGAGCGTGGCGCACTCGGATGTTTGCGGTGGAATTCCTTAATGAGATCCGGGGCTGCAATATTTGACTCGGGTTCCCACTGATCGTGCTCGGGGCCATAGCCTTCCCAACGCACCTTATACTCGAGTCGTCTCCGGAAGACACGACTGTCCAAGATCCGTTCCACGACATAGTGTTCACCATCGTCTCTGACCTCAGGAGGGGGGGGGGCCCTGACGCGACGACCCGGGATTGTATCTTCAACCTTTGGACGCAACTTCCCGACGTGGAATACTGGATGAAGCCTTGACATCGACAGTGGTAAACGCAGCTTATATGCG
This sequence comes from Phallus indusiatus, assembly GCA_027605045.1. NCBI lineage: Eukaryota > Fungi > Basidiomycota > Agaricomycetes > Phallales > Phallaceae > Phallus > Phallus indusiatus. The sequence continues at coordinate 1,557,318 of JAQFWX010000006.1, read as the reverse complement.
TGCGATCCGACCTTGCTGACTATCGGGAAAGGCCCCAGGTACCGATGCGATAACTTGGCGGAGGGCCTGGTGGTACGGATGTCGCTCGAATCGAGGTATACCTTGTCGCCAACCTTGTATTCAGGTGCCGGGATGTGTTTCCGATTGTAGTACTTGGCCATCTCATCCTTCGACTAAGGAGCCTAGAAAGCTCCTGCGTGAAGCGGGACGCGAACTGGGGGCCCCTGTCAGAGATCACCTTCATGGGGAGACCATGGAGCTTCCAGACGTGTTGAAGGTACAGACGGGCTAGACCCGTCGCGTCAAGTGTCGTAAATGTCGGCACGAAATGAACCCGTTTGGTGAGAGAGTCGACGACAGAGAGGATCGCGTCGAAACCGTTAGATTCTGGCAGCTCCACGATGAAGTCGACTGAGATGTGTTCCCAGGGTCGACTTGGCACTTCTGTGGGTCGGAGAAGGCCATAGGGAGCATGACGAGACGGTTTCGTACGTAGACACATGTCGCAGGCCTCTACATAGCGTTGGACATACCTAGAGACACCTGGCCACCAGAAGGTGCACGAAACGAGCTCGAGAGTCTTGAAACGACCCGGGTGACCACCGAGTTTGGTGTCGTGGTGTCTGGAAAGGATTTTCCGACGCAACTCGTCCACATTTGGCACGTAAACCTTGCCGCGATAGTAGAGGAGGTCCTGGTCTTCAAACCATTCCGACGAGTGAGCTGAACGACCACCCAGTGCACGAAGTGTTGCAACGGCTTTAGACACACTATCCTCGACCTTGCCTTCCCGATTGGCCTTGCGAATCTGGCGTAAAAGGTCCTCCTCCTCCCCCTTAAGACGGAATGTTTGCAGAGCATTGATTGCAAACATTTCGGGTCGGATTAGAGTGACGCCACGATTGTCGTCTTTTCCCGAGCCATGATCTGGGCGACGGGACAAGCCATCAGGTTTCCCCATCGACTTACCCGGTATATGCTGCAGAGTAAAGTCGAATCGTGAGAGATATACTGACCATCTAGCTTGACGACGATTTAGGTTACGCGCGGACATGAAATATTCAAGATTCTTGTGATCAGTCCGTATGTCGATAGGGTGGGATGCGCCTTCGAGAAAGTGTCGCCATTCCTCTAAGGACCGTATGATAGCCAGCATCTCCTTGTCGTGAATCTCGTAGTTGCGTTCAACGGGACTGAGGGCCTTCGAGAAGAACGCAACAGGATGCCATTTGCCGTCCTCGTTCGACAACTGTTAGGGCGACTCAGGGCACACACCTAGAGGAGGGAAAACCTAAGATCTATTGGGGGACAACGACTAACTACTCACCTAGAGGAGGGAAAACCTAAGAGAACAAGCTTAGGTATCCCCCTCTAGGGAAATCGCATATAAGTACAGGATATGAGGCGCCCGACTGATCCCCATGGGATCCGAGGAGATACAGACAGAAATCGAAATAAATCGAAAAGATCGAGAGATCGAGAAAACGATGAAAATAGTGGAAATGACAAAATACGGGAAATGATGGAAATCGAAGTGTGAAATGAAATCGAAAGAAATCGAAGAAATCGAATAATAGGGCAAGGCGCTAGCGTACCGTAACAACAACTGTGAAAGAACCGCGCCTGTTGCAAAGTCGGAGCTGTCTGCTTCAACCCGGTAAGGATTAGTGGGGTTGGGAATGAGAAGAATGGGAGCAGAGGTAATTGACGACTTCAGAGTATCGAAAGCATGCTGACAAGTGTCGGACCAGACGAAGGGTGTATCCTTCTTGGTTAACCCGAACATGGGATTGGCAATATGCGCGAAATCCTTGATAAACCGACGGTAGAAGTTGGCGAAGCCCAGGAAGGACTGGACCTCAGTGACGTTCTTCGGGATGGGCCAGTCTCTGACACCCGAGACTTTCGCGGGATCCATCTCGACCGTGTTCTCGGAAATGACAACACCCAAGTACTCGATCTTAGTCTGGCAGAACTCGCACTTCTCTGCCTTGAGATACAGCTTGTGCTCGCGGAGACGTTCAAGAACGCGTCGTGTTACCTGGTTGTGCTGTTCCCGATCCTGAGTGTAGATGAGAATGTCGTCGATATAGACGGCAACGACACCTTCCGAGATCATGTCCTCGAAGATCTCGTTCATCATTGTCTGGAAGGTCGCAGGGCTATTTGTGAGACCAAAGAACATTACCAGAGGTTCGAAAAGGCCGCGGTTGGTGCGGAAAGCAGCCTTCCACTCGTCTCCTTCCTTTATCCGCACATTGTTGTAACCCCAGCGCACGTCCAGCTTGGTAAAGTACCGGGCACCTTGCAATTTGTTGATGAGCTCTGAGATCAGGGGCAGCGGGTAACGGTTCTTAATCGTCATAGCATTCAATGCCCGATAGTCCTGGATGAGACGAAGAGAGCCATCTTTCTTCTTAATGAAGAATACCGGGGACGCCATGGGCGACTTCGAGGGTCGGATTCGTCCAGATGCAAGGTTTTCTTCTAGAAACGCGTCTAACTCGGCCTGCTCGTTGGGCGACAACGGGTAGATCTTGCACGACTTGGGCTCAGAACCTGGCACAAGCTCTATCGGGTGATCCCACTTCTTCGATTGCGGCAACGAGTCGAACGACTCCTTCGAGAAAATGTCGGCAAAGTCGTGGAACATCTCTGGCACGATATCCCGAAAACCCTTGGGAGCTGGTGCGTCTGCGTTGTTGGCGTGGGCCTGAGCTAGTCGCTGGGAGATGGTCTCGGTGGCATATATGCGGTGAGTGTCGGGCTCGTCGGGTAGCATTGATATCGCGAACAGTCGATCACCCTCTTCAATCCCAGACTCGACGTCGACCAGGTCTGGTATGTCAGGATCATCGGCCTCAGTGTCGTCGAGCTCTGGCAGAGGTGCGCGTCGGATCTGTTGGAACGCGCGCTTAGAGAGCTTACCCGCTGGCCAGCGTGGGGCACAAGACCGACAACTGGGGCTGCAGCGCATGAACTCCACTTGACCAGTTGTGTAGTCTATGACAGGATTGTGAGCCTTGAACCACGGCAGTCCAAACAGGACGGGATACTTGAGTGAGGTAACAGCGAACAAGGTGCGTTCAGAGTGATCCCGAAAGCGAACAACGAGGTCGACAACGTGGGTGATAGAGCCAGCGTGGTTGGGCGTACCATCGACGTTAAACACGGGAATGGGTTTAGCAAGGCGTACGGAGGGAAGCCGATGTTTCTCGACAAAGTCACGATCGAGGAACATACCGCTAGCCCCGGTGTCCAGCATGGCCTTGCTGTGCAGCAGGGCTCCGGTGTCAACACTCTGTAGCTCTACTGGAATCTCTAACTTCTGCGTGCCTGCGGTAGCTGCGAGTCGGTATTCCTTTGGCAATGCACGACGTTGAGAAGGCGACAGCATACATGGGGTAGAAACAGAACGTGTGGCAGGTGGAGGCGATTCTTTGGGTTTGTCAGGGGATGCAGCAGGGGTAGTTAGATTCGAATCAGAAATGTCATTTTGTTCGCGATCTATGTACAAAATGTCGAATCTATTAGATGTCGGCAACGAGGGTGCACCTATCACTCGTCGCCGTTTTGAAAATCCTCTACCTCTGTTGCAGCTACAGTCTCGCCTTGGGTCAGAGCAGAGTCGCCACGCGCCTGGGCTTCCAACGCGTCTTTCTGGGCCAACAAATGTGCGATATTGTCGTCCAATTCGTCGGGCTGAAGATACCGAATGTCGTACGCGCGAGGGCATTCACGAGCCCAATGGCCTGTTGCTCCACAGCGATGACATCTGGTCGATTCTGGGCCTACGCGTCGACGAGCAGCGTCAACGTCCATCGGGTCATGTCTAACCTGGGATGTAGGAGCAGAAGCTGCAGGTCTAGGAGGCAACGCGGGCGCGAGTTGAGGTGCTGGCCTGGGAGGTGGGTAAGAAGGAGCTTGATAGGAAGGGGCAGGGGGCCTCCTCTGGATCTGGAGGGTCTGATACGACGGAAAGGGGTTGGGACGGGGTCGATTAATGGGGACGATCGCGGGATTCGTCTGAACCGTTCCAGAGCCTACGAGTCGGCGACGAGCAGCAGTGAAAGCCTCGTTGGCACGCCTGTCCATGTCAAACATGCGTGCTTGCCTGATCCAGCCCTCGTAGTCGTGAAGTGCGGGTCGGTCCTTCATCGTCACTACTAGAGATGCAATTGTCGGATCCAAACCGTTACGAAAGTACGTGTTAATGGCGAGTCCTTCCGTAAAGCCAGCGTGCTCAATGAGCACGCGGAAGGCGTCCACATACTCTTCCACAGTCCTGTTGCCTTGGACATAGCGGTTGGAATAGAGGGTGTTGATGGCATCTTCTTGCTCGGATTGTGGAAAGAAATCAGCCTTGAATCGTTCCCGAAAGGCATTCCAGTCCGCGAAGGGCTTCTCTCCTCTTTGATACTTTTTCAGCATAGATTCGCTGAAGGTAAGGGCGCGGCCTTCATTCATGTACGACATTGCCCAGCCGATCTTGAGTTCATCAGTCTCGAAATCGCGACTGCATATACTCATGTAAAACTCGACGGTGTTCCAGAAGGCACGACCTTTGGAGCGATCTCCGTCGAACGAAGGAGGTACAGCAGGTCGGGTGTTTCGGGAAGAGCGTGAACTGGCTTGATGCTCAGGAGCCGGTGGTTGTCCAGGTGAGGACGCGTCATCAACAGGGGTGTTTTGGGTAGGAGCAGCTCTAGCCGCGTCTCGGATGCTCCGTAGGACCTCAATCATTTGTGAGGCCTGGGATTCCTGTCTTGCCATGCGGGCATCCATTTCCGCGAACTGCCGCATGATAATAGTCGCCACATCTTCGAGGGTGACGATTTGGGGTGCAGAGGGTGGGGGTGAAGAATCCATGAGAGAGAGAGAAAGGAAAAAGGGTTTTAGGACGAAACAGAGGGGTCGATTATAGACGGGACTCGAGGGGAAAATACGACACTGCGATAGTCGGTGTCGAGCACGATTTTTCAGTAACGAGTGTCGATAGAAACGACCAGTCTGCGAGTAGAAGCTTGTTCTACTGTTAGGGCTACTCAGCTCACACTAGAGGGAGGGGATCCTAAGATAATATATTGGAAGGGAAACTAACTACTCACCTAGAGGGAGGGGATCCTAAGAGAACAAGCTTAGGGACCCTCACTCTAGGTACAGCTACTATATACATAAAACGACGACGCGGCGTGCGGCCCTGACACAGCTAAGTGCCAGGCGCCCAAACCGAACCTAAGCGACGTGATGTCACGGGCATCACGCCGGGTACGAGCGCGCAACGCGCGCGAGTAGAGAAGGTGAAATAGAGACAGAACAAGGAAACGGAGAGTGAAGGTAAAATATGGAAATGATAAATAAAATAGAAAGGAAGTGATGCCGATGATAATAAATAAGAAAATGAGAGACGGCGGTAGCGTACCCTGACATTAAGTAGAGAACAGGCACACAGTGCGATTACGCCTGTCGGCGCTGCGTACTTGGTTGCAGGATTGAATTTTCGTTCATTTTCGTCTGTTCTGAACCGAATCAAACGATGGGAAGGAGGGATAAGCAGCGGGAATGTACGCTAAGTGTAATAAACTTTTAATGCAGTGTTCTCATCGGCGTATAGTCTTGCGTTTAGTTTCAACATGTAGCGTATTTTTGCGCGATCTTAAAGCGGGTTCTATCTCGTGTTTAGCGCGTAATGAATTACAGGAGCTGGGAAGGATTGTCGGCCTGGAACAAAACTGTAACGTATGTTTTTCATGAATCTATACTACCGTTTGTTAAATTTATAGTGCAGGAGCGGCTCGTGTTCGAACTTGTCGGGAAATCAGATTATGGCGATTTGAAGGCGGCAATCCTGTTATATCAGCGTCAAGTATCTAAGAAAAGAATGTATATAAGACAAACTAAGCGCGGTCTCGTAAGTAAACTGCGCTTTTATATTCTTTTAGTATTCAGTACTGAACAGGTTTCGGCGCTGAATTTACGGAGCGATGCGTTACCATATGCCGAGTTGGGAGTAGACGTAGTTCAGCGGGAGCGTATATATTTTCCTGGTATCAAGACGCGATGGCATCTCATTGATAGGGGTAACGAGGGGTTGTGCGATCCGATGCAGCGCTATTTTGTAGTCGATGATGTGGATGGGTGGTATACAGTGCCATCCAATGAAAGCAAAATTTTTGTGGACGAAAAAGGTGCGTGTATAATATCTGTAGGGAGATCAGCATTTCATTTCAATTTAGGAGAAATTCAACTCGTCGTTTTGCGGGATGTTACGAAATTGCCGGATTTGCTTGGAAGCGTTAATAGTGTGATCAAGAAAGCGGTATCAGATAGGCGCAATGTTAGGGTATGCTGTTCACCTGTTCGGTATAGTGTCTTACTTATGGAGATTCAGCCAGGGCATGATGGCAGCATGGTTCAATATGGGTGGAATGCGGGTTCCCGAACGTGTCGGGTGTGGGGATTGGTAAACAATTTTAAGAGTGCGGATTCGCTATCGGATACCGAGAAACAGCGTAAGGACCGGGACATATTAGGAGTCCTGGCCATCGCATGGCAGCTATTTCGTGTTCGTGCTCCTAAGGAAGTTGTGCAGTGTGTAGAAGCAGCAATTAAAGATTCTGGAATGCCTGAAATGTCAGGCAGGTATGATGAAGGTAGGTAAATGATATGTGTATCAATGCAATTGATGTATTTACATTATGCTACAGATAAACAGGGATACACGATTCACTATTTGGGGCACGTATTGAAGTTTCCGTATGCAGCGCGTGCTCCATGCGAGGGTTATTTAGCTTTCAATTATGCAGCGTAAGCTTATATTATGTAAATATCTGCTTCGATAATGTTCAAAATGTGGCTAGGCCTGTTCATACAGATCGAACTTATTCTAAATATTCGTTTTCGTGGATTACCAGGCATGATGATACCGGCGTAGTAGGAAACACTTCAGGCGGCAATTATATCGATGTATCGTTGGGGGTAAGGGTCTGTCCGGCCCGCGACACACTTTTAATATTCTGTCCCAATTATCTTCACGGGACTACAAAATGTGATCTGGATGTAAAGCGAAGTGGGGTTGTGGTTACTTTTACAGCACGAATTAAAGAAGCGTATGATCGCGCTGTTAAGAACGATGAAATGGGTATAGCGTGTGAAATAGAGCCTGTAGACGAGACGGTATAGATTGTATTTCAATCATAATACCATTTTAAATTTATTTTTGCAGTTCTCAGTGTGTCAGTGTGTAAGTCATCAAGCCTTTTTATTTCATCGCGAATTTCTCCTGGAATGTGTGAATGAATCCTTTCGAAGCAGAAAGGTCTAAGGATAGAAATACCGGAGGTAGTGCGGATTCGCGATAGCATTACATATGCAGTTGCAATACTTGGGCATCCTTCTAAGTCAATTAGTGCTGCATTTAATGAACGGCCCTGAGAATTATGAGCAGTGTATGCAAATGCAGGTATCAGTGGTAGCTGTGTTCTTTTTAGTGGAAAAACTTTATCTGTTTTTGGATATTTGAAGTTGATATCTGAGTTTATGGGCTGAATGATTACTTGTTTTGAGTTTGACCATGGATTGTGATAGGAAGGAAATTCAACTGTTGCATAAATGGGATATCGACGGTTGGAATACTCATAATACTTTAAATTTATCAAAGTTCCTTCTGAGCCATTGGAAAGACCAAGTTCAGTTGCAACATTTTCTGTTAAAAAAACTGGCATACCTGGAATAAGAGGTAATTTTCCAGCAAGATCATTAGCCTCTTTTATACGCATATTCCATGCAGCTTCTGCAATAGCATTTTTTAGAGTAGTATTTGTGCCTTTAAGCGTATCGCATGAATGATAGTAGTGGTATTCTTGATTCGTGAGTTTTGCGAATGATTCAGCACATTTGAAGTTGTGAATATCTCGAATTAAATTTGTGTAGCAAATAAGTGGTGCAAAAAACTCTCGATTGTGTATCCAGTTGGCCACTGATAATAGTTTGGTGTTTACATGTTCCGAACGATTTTGTATAATGAATTGTTGTAAGTAAGCATAATCAGCTCGAGTGCAGTTACCATGTCGCAATCGGGTTAATAACGATTGAAAGTGTGGTTCTTTTTGTCGCATAATTTGTTTCAAAACAATACACATGTCAATCTGTCTCCATGCAAAAATGCCTTCTGCAGTATATTTGTCTTTCTCGTTGAGAGTGTTAAACTCTCCTGTTCGGTAGAGTGTAATCGCATTATGGTTATACAGAGGTGTAGCACATGGGGCAGGTAATTGAGCAGGATCACCAGCAAATAAAATATTTAAATTTCCATATGGAGAATGGGAAGAGTTCGCGCAGGCGATATTAAGATTTTCAGACATAATGCTATTATCTTTTGCCCCTAAGAAAAATATTTCATCGCAGATAAGAGATGTTATATTTTGCCAGCGATTTTCAAGGTTTTCTCTCAAATTTCGTCCTTGAGGTGTATTAGCATGTAAGTTCTTTCTATTGACTCTTAATGAAGCTTCGGAATGTATCGTTGAACCACCAATATTATTGGCAGCTAAACCGGTTGGGGCACATACTTTTAAATATTGGGAGTGGTTGCAACACATAAAAAACTCTTTGATAGCATCGAAGATTTGCGATTTACCTGTACCACCGGGACCAGCTATTAGCATTCGAATGGGAGGGATATCGTTATTTAGTGATTTACCATAGTGATCAGCAAATAGTAAAAATGCAGCCTGTTGTTCAGTATTAAATGTATATTTTTCGACTAATATTGAACATATACGTTGATAGGGCAGTAAGTTATTCCATCTAATTGGATTCGATTGCTGTAATTTCTCTTGAATAGCGAGATATTCATCGTGTAAAGTAGTCAGATAAGCTAGTGAAGCATTATCATTAGAGGATTCATTGTTAGAATGGCGTAATTCAAGAGAATTATTTTGAGGTGTTTCAGAGGAGATTTTCTGGGAATTTATTTTATATTCTTTCTGTTTCATGAGTGTTTTATGCTGATTTTTAGCATATTCGATATCAAGATGTGTGCCACGATCAACTGTATAATGTGTCGGATGAATATAATCACAATTACTTGTATGGTTATAGACATTACTATTTGAGGCTATCTCGTAAAAATGTAGCGCAACCTGCTCATATTTTTCATTAATACAAAGAGGAATGTCTAATAGGTTTTCGTTTAATTCAGAATTTACTCCAGGTTGTAGGTCTTGCATTCCAAGTATCCAAATAGGATCATTTTCAAAGGTTGAATTAGATTGTTTGATAGTATTAGTAGCGAGGGAATTCATGCCAAGTTCGATTAAACGCTGGCGACGAGTTACAGATAAGTCATGGGCAGCATCTCGACATTCATAAACAGATTGCATATTATCAATAATTTTTTTATGTTCGGGTTTAAAATCAGACCAGGTGTTATTATATACTTCTGACCATGTGTCTTCTTCAGATTTTAAAATACTATTTAAGTCTCTAGACCATGGTTTAAATAAAGTTAGCATAGCTGCAGCATACTTATCAAATTGGTCCGATTTATCACGACGAGGGATTGAACAACCAATTAAAACAGGTGTCATGGGGGTAATGAATTGTTTCAAACAGTGGGTATTATACAAAGGGTGTTTAGGATGAAAACGAAAGATATTGGAATTATTAGTGCTATTTGATGTATGACGATTCTTTAGTTTTTCCTTTTTGAAGTTTTGTAGCTGTTCCCACAAAGCCATGTGTTCAAGTTCTAATGGGCGATAAAAAATATCATCAATGATCGAAGATTGATAGTGTTGAGTGTGCAGATTATTTTTATCCAAAATCATTAGTGAATCAATGGAAAGGTTGTTAGAGGTATCAATTATTTCATGAGATTCAGATTCATTTAAGTCATGTTCTATGGCTGATTCATCAGTTGAAGAATCTGATGTTGCAGAATTAAATAGAGTACCAGAAGTAAATCTTAGTATTTTTGTCCAATATACCTTGACGAATGAGTGATTTGTGTAGTGATTTGGAATATTGCATAAAAATGATGCAACTTGTTGACCTGACAATTCTCGTTTACCTATCATGTTATTACAGGTTTTAACAAGAAGTAATCGAGAATGTTCCTCGCTATTTTCACCGAATGTATTTCGGGTTGAAGAAGAATTTTCTAACGACTTGATTGCTGCACAAAGAGCTGAGAAGACTGTAGAAGTATCAAGTGATAGTTTTGTTATGTAATTTGTTATGTATTCGATCATTGCTAAGGCTATAGTACCAGAACCAACATATTTGATATCCATGTTGCATCTTAAGCACGATACACATATATCATTAAATCCATTCATATGACCATTAGAACATTTTAAATGTATATGACCATCTTCATCGTAATATGTTTCAACAACAGTAGGTCTTGGTAATTGGAAACGACAATCTTTGTCAGGTTCTCTGTATTTTTGGGCCATTTTAGGCAGATGTTTAAAACAGGTATTATTATGTACATGTATCTGTCCTACATTCTCCAATACATTTCGTAGATCTTGCAGCCAATTAAGGTTATTGAAATTTAATTTCGGATCTAACATGGTACTCATTAAGGGAGTTTTAATGTAAGGTTCATTTTCAGATGAATATGGCAGTGTTTGATCCGGAAAATCTAACGAAATAATATCTTCAAGCCATCTAAAAAACTGTTGTTTCCATTGTTCTTCCATTTGAAGTTTTCGTTTTACAATATTTGGTGGTAAACCATCTTCTAACCATACGAGAGAGTGACAATGGAGTGAACCTCGGTTCTGAGATTCTACGACACCATAATATGACCTAACTTTACCGAAAATACCGACTTTGTTTTCTCTTTCAGTTCCGAGTAAAATTTTAATAAATGTATTCATCAATGAATTGAAGCCCTTGGCACCTGCTATAGGATTTTCAGCGACAGTTTTTGCTCGAGTGATATTTTCATGATTATGATTCAAGTCATCAAAAATAGAGTCTAAGTTTATATTACGACCTGCCAGTATTTGATAAATAGGATTATAAAAGTCAGCAGGATTTATAGTTATATACAAATGTGGCAAACCAACTTCACGAGAAATTGAATGAATTTCTTCTCGCATTACATGTACTTCTGAAGTAGAACCTGTAATGTCTTCGGAGATATAGTCTACATATTTCAAAATCTGAAGAATTGCTTTTTCACTATCATTTTCATTTTCACCTGCTATAGGTATATGTTTCTGTAATTTTTCTTCGAAAGATTGAATTGATTCAGGAGAGATTTTTGATAGTGCTTGCGATACTTTCGGGAACCACGATCTTTTACATGCTAATCTAGATTGATATGTTGTAGTTCGCCGCTGTATGATATTCATCATAACATATATAAATGTCAAATGAGTCTGAAAACGAGTATCAGTTAAATGTAATAAGTGTCGAACATGATCTTTTAAATGAATTTTTCTCAATCCAAGATTCTTATCATTACGAAGAGGATCTTCTAATAGACCTGTACCATAAGGAAATAAAGTTGGCCACAAATAAGTATATAAATTAGGATTGTTCCATGTGCATAGAGGTTCTTGAGCACTCGGAAATTTGACAAAAGGTTGATTATGTTCTGTTAATTGTTTTAAAGCGAATATTTTACGAGATTTATAGGTTAAATCGATATTTTCAGTATCTATTATAGCTGTTGATGTCATTGTTATACTGTCAGAGTGTTCTGTGAATAAATCATCATTTGCATCTGTCACATAGGATATATTTTCACTATTCGTCATATTATTTCGGAAGACTTGCTGTATTGCAAAAGATTTCGGAATATTATTTTCAGGGTAATCATTCAATAAATTTTCAAGTGAGATATCAATATCCTGATAAAAAGGATTATTTCGTTTAAGCCAAGTTAAAGCATTAATGATCTTAGATCTTCGTACTAACAGAGGTGATTTTTTCAAAGTCTCAGTAGTAATTTCAGACTCTTGTGATGCTACGAAAATAACGACAATATCATCAGTTAAAGTATTTATAGGGGGTGGTAATACTCGTTGAAGTGAACCAGGTTCTTGCGATAGTATACAGACATTTCCCTTTGTTTTATATTGACCTGTTGGACCCGATTCTATTTTCACAGTACATTTTGTACAACGAGCACGAGCGATACATTGTTCTTCAAGAAATGTCAAATTTTGTAATTCTGCAGGAACATGACCGATCCAACAATTATTACTGTATGCATGAAGTGGGATTTCAAAAAATTTATTTCTCTTAATAGACCGATAGCAAGTATGACAGACTTGATAGTTATTGTCAATTATAGTTGTAGGGTCATATGCTTGAATATGCTGTTGTAAATTACGATAGTGAACTTCATTAACAGCATTTTGTAGAATATCTATATTCAAATCGGACATACCAAAGGTATGAATTTCAGAGATTTTTTCTGCGATACCACAAAACGAGCATTCTCTACGACCAAAATTTTGAGATGTATACATTGTACGAAATTCATCCATAATTTCAATTTTCTCTGTATCAGTCAAAATCTGTGGCCAACTGACATTCTGTATGCGCTGCCTTTTAGATGATGAACATAGTTCATCTGTATCAGGTGTCTTCCTTTTTCTACATCCCTTGAACTGTGTATAAATTGATCGTATATCATCAGTATTGTACGATTTTTGTATAGTTAAATTTGCCCGAGAAGCATCACCGAAGGTTATGAGACATTTGTTTGAACAAGAATGTTTTTTTAAAAGATCAACAGTTTTCTTTATATTCAATCGTGCTGAAATACTACAGTCATGTAGTTTTATCAATCTGTCTATTTGTTTCCGACTTATATTTGATTGGGATATAAGTGAGTGTAAATAATGTGTTAAAGCAACTGGTTCAACACGAACGAGACAATTTTGAGATTGAGCAGGTATATTTATTTGCCGATAATTAGATTCTGTTCGACTAAACTCATCTGTGATATATTGACGAGCTGTATCAATATCTGAGGTACCAATAGAAGCGACACTGTCTAATCCACACTTCAAAGCATCACGAATGGTAATTAAACAATAATCACTACAAGAATGCAGATTGAATTTATCTAATAAAACAGATTTTGTGTGCGAATCATCAACTTCAATATCAGTATGAAGTTGGACCAATAGTCGAAGAGATCTGATTGTCGGATTTAAGGACAGTAATCTATTCATAACATGCTGTTTTTGGGGGACTGTAAGAATAGCGAAATGAGAATATGATAATGACGAGTGATTTTGTTGTACTTCAGAAAAACACTGGGCTTCATTGCCTAATATATTCGAATTGGCTTCATTGCCTGAAACATTTACATTGGCTTTACTGCCGATAATACGAGATCGTATATTATTATGAGACATCATGAATCTGTTGAATAATTTAAACTTGAATCCACATGTAGGTCAAATGAAAGACCAACCTTTGAAGATTGAAGACTGTTAGAGCGAAGAAGAGTTGTTTCCGAAATATTGAATCCAAGCTATTTATCTCGTGAAATCATCGATGACATCATATGACAATTATGACGAATGTTTATTATATAATACAAACTGTACGGTGAAAACATGTCATGTGATTCACTTATATAATCGACGGAATCTGTTCCTGAAAAGCTCACTTTCAAGCATTATATCTCTGGAATTTACTGACAAAATATGGTCAAAAAAATCATCAGCAATTGATCATGCCAGACACTCATTAATTATAGCAAAAAAAGTCTCAATGTTTCGTATCAAGCCTACTCATACCAGCTGAAGGCATGTGATCCTGCAAACTTGGGCGCTTGTCTCACTACACGAGATTTTTACATGCTGTAATGGAACCAAAGACAAGCTTTGGTAATAAAACGACGACGCGGCGTGCGGCCCTGACACAGCTAAATGCCAGGCGCCCAAGCCGAGCCTAAGCGACGTGATGTCACGGGCATCACGCCGTGTACGAGCGCGCAACGCGCGCGAGTAGAGAAGGTGAAATATGGACAGAGAGAATAAACGGATGGTAGAGGTAATGCACGGGAAATATAAATAAGACAGGAATAGATATATACCGATGATAATAAATAAGGAAAAATGAGGGGACGCGGTAGCGTACCCTGACACACACCTTGTCCCACATTACCATCACCACCCAGCGCACCCGCAGTTTTTTTGCCACCGGATCCTCCAAATCGTGATTTTTCATTCGTCAGCTTGGTACCCTTAGCATCCGGAGGCTGAGTCATATCTTTGATCAGCACCTCGAATGGTTTCCCTTTTGCCTTGGCTTTTGCTTTGGCTTTCATGGCATCGCGTGCTTTTGCAACAAAATTGAGCCAATTTGCAACGGAACTAAGACTTCTCTGGGGATCATTGACAGTGTGTGTTGAGAATTTATAGCCTATGTTCAGCGAAGTGACCGAAATCTCCATTTTTTCTGCCAGGCGAAACCTGACATCTTGCCAGGTCAAGTTTGATGGAAGTTCCAATGTATCACTGGTCCCATTTTTCATTGGAACTAAACATGGTATGATTATGTTTTGAACTATATTCCATTAATAAGCTTTTTTTTATTTAGAATTATGAGGCAGCATACCATTGTCTGTCTCCTCTATCTCCATGGTAAAGTCCTCCCCTCCCTCCACCATATTCTCATCATCACTCAACTCGAAATTATGATCCTTCTCACGGACATTTGAGCTTTTAGAAGGAATATCCTGAACTGGCAAAGCAGAAGATGAATCCGGCCCCAGGTCAAGAGGTATGCCAAGTCCGATCATATATCTCTCATTCTCGAGCTCAATCTCTCGTTGTTCAATGATAGCTGGTTCTACTGCTGATGTAGAATGGTATGCACTATCTGCAGAAACAAGAGTAGGGGCACAAGGAAGATTAGACATGATGTTTTCAGGTGCAGGCACGACAGGGTTCTTTCGCGGTCTTCCAACTTTTCGTTTTGGTGGCAATGGTATATTATCGATGGTTGGAGTCTTATCTGCTTCCTTGTCTTTAGATCGCGTTACAGGCATGAGAAGAGTGTAGTGGCTAGTCAAACTAGGTTTCAACACGATGACTGCGGAGTTCCAAAGGTCTGAGCAAACACGAGCATAACTAGACTGAAACTTGTATCCTAAATAAATATTTTGAGCATACGAAACACGAAAAAATGCTGAGAAACTGAAAATACATAATTCGTCATCTATATAAAACTCAACCAAGCTAAAAAAGAAAGCATGTGATGTAAATCTTTTTCTTCATAGTATCTTTCAATCTTTTTAGGCTCAAAAAATTCGTCATGAAAAAATATGAATTTTGATATATAACATGTACAGATTCTTCCACTCGTTCAGGAGATATTGAATTTTTTTTGCTTCAGTCGCATTTGGTCCAAATTAGCGCCCGTCAGTGCCAGAAAACAATTTTGCAAACGGCAATAATAATTGAGTCAAGGCGCTAACTTCACATTTTATCGGTTTATAAAGTTTTATTAACCGATAAAATGTGATTTTAGAGCCTTGACTCGTTTATTAATCAATATAAACCTCTTTCGATTTTTGCGACATATCTTTTCGGGACAAAGCGTTTTAAGACGTTCTATGAAGTTTTGCAATTTTTATTATTCTCACTCTTGAAATCGTTGGAGTGAGTATAACACTTACTTCGTGGACAATGATCTAACACGTACTAGCTCGTAGGGATACATAATGTGAGCAATACCTCCGGAATATCTAGCCTAGTGCATACTGATCTTTAAACTTTGATCGTAGACTCTAGACATCGCCACTTTTCAAAACAGGTTTGTTGTCCTCAGAATTAATTTCCCACCTTACGCTTGATACTCTTTAGTTTATCCGCGATTTTGATTGCAGAGTTT
Source organism: Phallus indusiatus (assembly GCA_027605045.1). Taxonomy (NCBI): domain Eukaryota; kingdom Fungi; phylum Basidiomycota; class Agaricomycetes; order Phallales; family Phallaceae; genus Phallus; species Phallus indusiatus. The sequence continues at coordinate 1,541,439 of JAQFWX010000006.1, read as the reverse complement.
ACCCTAAACATTCGTGAATGTGAAAACGACTCCGCCGATGGTAATATGGACAGTAATATACTATCTGCGATAATGTTCACTTCTCATAATTCGACGGACAATTCCTTATTACAGTGAAATCAAAGGCGTTCGTTCATGATTGGGTTACGCATATAGACACAGGCTATTGATTCTCATTTAATGTTTGTTCATGGAGCTAGACATAAAAAGCTAAAAATTTCGCCATCTGGTAGTGTATAGGAATTGAGTATTTTTTCACTGAACTTTCTCATCGACTCAACCAACCTTTCTGCTGCTTCAACATTTGAATGTTTGTTCTGTATGATCATGCATCACCATTTTTACGCTATTGTCCAACCGAAACCGCCGGTGATCTGAACTTTTTTTTTAGTTTTCCTGGACGGCCACGCGAAAACGGACATCTTACCGGTATACCACAACTAGGTAGTGGGGACTTAATGTTTCTCTTCAGTTTTGATTTAAGCCGTAGGAAAATTAGACTTACAGAGGCTTGAAGGCTGAGATACTAAAATCTCTTTACATAAATTAGATCTAAAGCTATTAAAAGCTCGAATTTACCTTGCCATCAGAGTACCAAAAGAGATTTGCCTCTGAATTCGGTGTAATTCTGATGTAAGGAAAATTATCAATTTTTGTTATAGTCTGCAGATAGACTCTTATGACTCACTTATACTTAGGAGGCTCCGAGTCGCTTTGTAGCTTTATACACCAGACGGAGTTTTGAGAGGTACCGGACACAGAGTACACGATCGACGGCCCTTTGAAGTCTGAACCGAGAACCAAGTACTGTCCTTTGTTGTCGCCGTCAGCGACCTGAATCTGACACTTGTTTGGGTCTTCTGGTGTGGGATAAATAGACCACCACTGTAAATAGTAATTCAATTACGCTTAGTTCATTCAAAAAGGACTAAGACGAACAGCCTTCTGTGCCGATGAGTCCGGCGGCATTAACTTGGGTCCAGAATCACAGGGGATTACGACACTGTTTGTCGGTTTCTCCGCATTTGATGTAATAGTGTAAGATCCTGGTGCGATTGACACCATAGCTGAAGGAGATCTGAGTTCGAAGAAAAACTGCAGGATGTTTAGAGCGACCTGTCTTTATATCTGACCAAATGCGTTATGAATAATGAGATGGCGTGAAGATAAGGTTTATGAAGTCACCCCGTTTTTCCAGCTGAAAGCCTGAATACTCATGTCGCCAAGTTATGAGTAAGGGCGATCGATATACCGTGTTAAGCTACATGTCATAAGATATTATAGGCTTTCGTCGTTAGATGTAATTTAGCCTGTGCAATAGTAAGGCTAAATTCAGATCCGACTTTATCGGTGATTCTTCATTTTGGCAATCAGTGCCAAAAGATGCTTCTTCGGAAACATGCTCATCACATCGAACTGTGTAACGTGCTTCATGTACCTGGAAGCCAGGTGCACTGAGATAATTCTCAGTTTTGTAACCGTGACATTGTGATTCTCGAATTATCGCCGCTTGTATTACTGGTGAATCCACAGCAGGCGTTTGATATATGTGGGAAGTTTGTTGATCTTCCACTACTGGATAGTAAATTTGAATAATCATGTTCTGTCATTTGAAAAATTACAGCTCTTACATTTTATGAAAGAATTTCCCGCTTAGACAGCTGGCGAGAGCTTCTTCTTGAGCCTCCCTTTACGCGCAATTCACTGATTGATAGTGATTGATCTGTCACTGCATTCATAATGGGAGAAGAGAGAACGTACCTCAGGACCTTTGTGGTGTAATTTCCAGTTCGGACGAATGTTCTATACCCGATTAATTCGAGAAAGACATACGCCACTGTGGAGTCAGGTCAGCTGGGGTGAAGAGACTTTTTGTTCTAGTTTACAGTATTACAATCCAAATATAGACCGTCCTTGCGCTTCGAGAATATTAAATAGCACATGCGCCGGGGATAATGAATTAACTGAATCTCTGACTCTGCGCACGATGTGTAATGAGTACGAAAACGTGAACGGCGTCAATACAAACACGTACCTTACAATGTAGTCAGTTACATCCGATAAACATTACTTTTGTATACTGTATATTGAGTGTTTCAGTGACAGGAAGTGTCCAACGAAACTATCGCGCCCACCAATAACGACATAGAACTATTTTCGGTCTCTCTGCTTAAGCCGTGGTGATTGAAAGTGTTCAAGTTACTAAACCCGTGGGAGCGCAGACCGGGACCAACGTAGGGGCCCGTTCTTCCTACCTTTAATGTTAAGAAACCAGTCGTATTTCCTGAAGAATCAACATGTTACATGCTGCTTAAAAGCGGAACTGGCTCATCCTGCGCCATGATTTCCGCTCTCGTTACTAGTAAGTAGAGAGAAGTCTTGTGACATAGGGTGACAAGATGAACACGTAAGCGACTGTTGCCTCCAATCAAAAAACTTCCTCTGGCAACTTCCACTGGCAACGCATGCGCCATGTACAGTGTTTTCGCATGTCCACGTTTCTACGTCGTTGAATAGAAACATAGGTACTCTGGTTTTTGCTCATGAGAGGGATGAAACTCGTCGGATCCGCACCCCAAGCCTCCCATAGGCGTATGTCAAATTTATTGCTCCCGGCGACTCATACTTCTGACTGATTCAATAGATTCAATAGATGGCGTGGATATGTTGCAGATATGAACTCAATTGCTTTCAAACTCGTATGATTCGTCCCAAGCTGGAGTATATTGATTACGGCAGTCTTTCAATCTTCCGATAGCGCCATACATAGTTCAAGGTATTTGTATATTTTAATTGATCGTACCTTTGAGCTATCTAAATCGCTATTTTTATCCTATCAGCAATTATCGCGAACCATAGACTTCAAGTTGATCGGGTTGGTGTCTGAGTCGTGCGGGCGTGCCAAATAACTATATCTGCTCTTCGTGTATGAGGGTGTTCTAAACAATGTCAAGGGGAGGGAAATGCAATGCAGATCGAGGCGTACTCAGTGTTTCCCTCGTTTTTCTTTCTTTTTCTTATTTCTGTTCCAACTTCACCTCTTCAAACCCCTCTTTCTGTTGGCTCCAGCTACTCTCACAACGTGATAGATCAGCCGATGAATCGGATTAACTCGTCGATCTAAGCAAGACGGCATCGCTACCTTTCAAGAAGAACCATTTTTCATCATTATGTTGCCGGTGCTACGAACGCTCCTTGTTCTTTCACGCCGACCTAGCACCGCCCCTTGAAACCCCGACGCGGCATGATGAGATTGAATCAGTTCTAGACTAATATATCAACACCCTCTCTGACAAAATAGGGAACTGCTCGGAACTAGTGCTGGGTTCACTCGGAGAAAAAAAAACTGTCATTTTTAGGTCAAAACAAACTAAGTCTGAGATTCTATGCGTAAAGACTAACGTATACTTGCTTCTGGTCCTCTATGTATTAGTGAGATATTTGATTACTGCGGCTTGGTACTCCTGACACTGATGTATCTAGAATGACATTTGAGTTGCCTTGTTGTAGCCATAGTCTATTAAATCCCTTTGCGATACGGATACCGCGCGTGATGATGTTTTAACGCTATTTAAATCAGTAATCCGGGTATCCAGCCTTCCCAGCCGTTCTCAGAACTTCTTGAGACTCTGAGAACGGCTGGAAAGGCCGGATAACGTCACCCAGATCACTGATAAGTTGGGTGCGGCCAAGTTACAGGTATAAAAATTTCCATGTTGAGAAGGCAATTGTTCTCAAACTCTCATTTTCCCCTAAAACGTAAATAACAGCATGAATAACAGTATGGACGACATGACGGCTAGTACTATCGTTCAAGAGTATTCCAAAGGGTATGCATCGGCATCTTCGTCTCCTTGTTGAGCTGAGCTTACCGTTAATTTAGCTATATCTACTCCTTAATCCTCATTTCCAATATAAGTGAGTTTTCAAAGAGGTGTACATTAATGGTCCAATTGATGGATTAGCCATCCTCCTTTATACTTCCCTTTTGAGCATGTCGCGAGAGAAGAATTATATCTGGAGGAAGCCTTTCAAGTTCACTAACGTGCTTTACATGTTTACAAGATACACGACTATAATGACTCTCGTGTCATATTTTGGCCTGGAAATTTACCCCTCATCTTTAGTCAGTCGAAGTTTCGCCGTTATTGGTCGACAGCTAACGGATCAATCCTTATAGCCAGCAGAGTGAGACAATAACCTTCCATCACTATTTGAACAACCTCTTTGAAAAAACAACAACAGAGCTTGCGATGTAGTTTTCAACATAACGCATACATTAACAGTTCTAACGTACATCGGCATTCAAGGTTGAGTTATGTCTATTCTTGAATCTCGGCCAAGCATTTGATTCGTTATCCAGGACTGTTGGTTGCTCGGGCGTATGCACTCTGCCAAGCGTGCAATCTTGACAGACGGTATAACATCATAATTTCCAGCACTTTGGTTCTAAGCTTCCTTGGAGGACTATTTTTCCAGTTTTTTGGTGAGTTTTTTTCACCTCTGATATTTTATTCAGAGTACGCATAAACATCTTTCTTTCCAGTCGCGATACGATACGGCGGATGCTCATATACCAATATGTCAGTCCATTAGGTTATTCACGAAAGGTTTAATTTAGCTAAAGTGATTCGTATGAATTGTATCAATCTCTTCCCAGAGGTACAATATAATATACTAACGTTCCGCAAACAATATTTTCACATATTGATTTTCCCGTCAGATGACGAATCCCTATTCATCCTCCTCGCGAACGGATTCATTCTCTTGACTGATGTTTTAGTATTTTTCACGTGCCTCTATTATTTCTGGAACGGGTGGAGGTCGCTCCGAATTCAGAGAGATAACGTCCTCGCCTTTCTGCTTTTGAGAGCGAGTGAGTGCTGCTAACGATTTTATCGACGATAATTTTTACCCAAACCTTTTAGCTATATTAAGGTTTTGGTGCGCAATTTATTAATAGTTTATCTTCTTAGGCACTCTGAGATCTGACCTGGCTTACGAAGTTTTGCTCTTATTATTATCCTTACCCTTGAAATCATTGCGGTACGTTTGGGATTCAATCCTTCAATGTTTCGTAGGCAGCTAAATCTTATAATTGGATTAGATTGTAGTGATACACAACGTAAGTGCCTCTCAGTAGGCGTTGCACCCCGGATCACTACTAAAGTTCGAGACATAGCCTCTTGACATCGCTGCCTTTCAAAACAGGTGAGTTGTTGCCTGTATTTATACCTCAGGCTGTTTTGGAATGACACTGTCCCGCACATCAGTCTATCGGCGGTTTTGATCGCTGAGTTTACTTTAGACATTCGTGAATGTGAAAACGACTCCGCCGATGGTCATGTCGACAATATTGTATTACCTACAATAGTGGTCACTTCTCACGACTTGTCTAACAACCCCTCTGATGTAGTAGAATAGATGTCGGAATGTTATAAACATACAATGGGAATTATGATGAAAAAGTTGGTAAACTCGCTTGAATCCTCATCCCAGGCGAGTGTGTTCATGAGTACGCGGATGCAAGAAGCTGAGCTTGTAATATGTCTTATAATCTTTATCTGACTGTGTCTTTATCAACATTCTCGGCATATACTCGCATTTCCAGGGCTCTAAAATATGGGTACACATTTTCAAATATGCATGCGGAAAACTGTTGTACCTTAACATTTATGCGATTATCCAACCCATGCCACCGCTAATCTGACCTTTCCTTCAGCTTGTAAAATATCATAGCTAAATAAGCACTTTACTGGTTGTTTATCTCCAGGACCGATTTGGAGGTCGAGACACTAAACTCCTTTAATCATAATTCACAGATATTGGATCAAACTTACCCATCCATTCGAGTGCCAATAGAGCTTTCCTTTCGCCGAACATGTTCTGATTCTACATAAATAACCAATCAATACTTCATAAAACATTAGCCGGCATGGATTACGTATAAATCTTTTTGGGTTTACAATGAATTTTTGTTATATTCCAACCATGTTCCCCTGGGACATTGCAGTATGCTACCGATGTCCCGCACAAATCAGGAACAAGATATTGTCCTTCTGTGTTCTGAATTTGATACATGCCTGTTCCCCACTCTTTTGGCTGAATTTTCCACTGTGAATCAAAATTGATCGGTCTAGGTACTAATACAGTGGGGTGTGATGAATTTTAACAAACAAACCTTTTGTGTGCAGCTGTCAACGTGTGCGCAGCCCGGCATCAAAATTGGCCCAGGTTCATCGCAATCAGCGGTTACAACGGTCTTATGTGCATCCTTCAAAGAGGAGATAATAGTGTAAGTACCATTTAGGTCGGACATGATCAAGGGTATGGCGAGTGTCTCGGAGTAAGAAGTAATAATCGTCGGGGTGGGGTGCCTCGTAGATATATCTGTCAAAAAGTAATGTGAAGGATAAGATGGTGCGAAGATAAAGTTAATGAAGTGCCGGAATCAAGGAATAGATGTGCTATCATACTGCTTCGAGAGTTTGTTATGCGATTGAATATGGCGGCTTCTCACTTCCTCAGTAATCAGCCAACGCTAAAAACGTGCCATTTCAAACAACTTTGCAGAATAAGTATCACATGTTCATCAGAAGACGAGTTTCGTGTATTTATTACTGTAAACATTTTTTCGCGCAATTCTGTGCATGGTTCCCGTAGATTGTAGTCTTTGACGCTGTACAGCTTGAGAACCACCCCACTCCTCGAATGCCGACGCTCCGTAGTAGTCTTTCTGGAAAAGGGATGTAATAATCACACCAGCGAGATGACGTTTATTTCTCACCTCTATATATATGGAAGAATCTCCCTGACTAAAAGCTTCGCAAAGCCTCTTCATCCAAATCTCAGCGACCTCTCATTTTGACCCACTCCGACGGGTCATTCATTGGTTGTCTGACCGGAAAGTCTCTAATCACTTTGAATCATTAAACTCTTTCAGACAATGTACCTGATCAATCCACTCCGACTCGAGAAGAGGCTTACATACGCCGTCGTAGAGCTAGGCCCGGAGCGTTGTCTCATCGATGGGCCCTTATCGCACCCGTGTCTCCGCCGACGAAAGATGGTGATGTGTGGTCAATAGGTTCTTTGAAGGTTGTCACGCTTCGGGATAGGTCTTCTGTTGAACTAAAGAACGTCGGTCAGAAGACGTAGTCTTCTAACCGACGCTTCAGGTTCTGCTATACAGTCCGTTATGTAATTTACTATCTAATCTACAGTGACCATATATGATATCGTTGACTCCAACATCTTCTTATCTGAAGATTCCCTGGCATGTGATACGTTAGTCTCGATGCACCCTTAGCCTTTTGGTTTGCCCTTTTGTTTCCGGTAGTTTTTCCCATCCATCGAAGCTTCAGCGGGTACAACTTGAAGTAGAAGTACCATGAATGCTTTTGTACCAAGCGCTGTCGCGGTATTTTGAGGCGAGTGTTGAGACTGATACCTATTCAGCTCGGCTTTGAATAAACTGTGATCTCCGCCCTTACCCAGCTGATAGCTCCAATCTCTTAGCTCAACCTCGCTCCTGTATCGTACTGCTCCATCAGAGCCATTAGGAACAAAACCCTCGGCGTGGGTGGCTGGTGTCTGTGGGATCTCCAATCTTGCATTGGCTACTAAAGTCACGATTCAGCGCGGGTGCTGTGAAGGTGTTTGAACCTCCTACAGAACTAAGTATTAACGAATCAATGATCGGCGTGCGTTCTAAGCATATATTTAAAAGGCATTAGAAATATACTTAAACATGATCGGCATAATCACCTATTCTAGATCTTCAATGCGTGTTACCAGATTGAACTGATAACACCGGGCGACGCGCTGGACATATCGTTCCCGCAAATTTGGTTGTGCTCAGTCATCGTCGGACATGGTTAATTTGATTTTGGTTTTTCATCGAAACGATGACAGTTCAGATAAGGCTATGCAAAGCGCAGCTATCAAGTGCTATCACCCAAGGTGTCCATCCGACTGAGCGCAGCAGTCAAATCAAGTGATGCATCAGGACGACGAATCACATACTGTAATCTGTTTGCTGACTCGTGAAACATTCTTCATGATACAGCTAAACGACGAGAAGTGAAAAATGCAACTCGTGGTGATTGGGCAGCGAAGCAATGAAGTGACAATGTGACGTGTACACGTAAGCAACTGTATTCGGTACGCCTGTCTGCCGACTCTGGAGTCTCTGCCCTCAGGCCTTCAGTCGTATTCCCTGCGATAACTTCAGAGAAATCATATCCATATGGATTCATATTTACTCAAGCCGGGAGAATGTCAAGTTTTCTTAAGTGTCTTGATCTCCCATAGTGGTGTTCTATGTTTGTCGCTCGTGGAGACCAAGTACGTACACTTCTTTCTGATCCTACGATGTGGACATGACTTTCAGCCCCACAGGTGAATAGCGATAGGCTAACGCCAGCGGTCTAGCGCATTCCTATTAAATGTATGTATCTATCAAGATAACCGCGGATGATCCCACCCAGCTATAGTCATACTAGGTGGATACAAACGTGCTTTCCGTGCTGTTTCAAGAGATACATCGTTTCAGGGTATTGCACCTTAAATCCGTCTTAACGATGCTGTACCTGGCCAAATTTCTCATCATCCACTGTCCCGACAAATTCTATCGTCTCTTCAGCGACCCGCGCCGCAGTTCCAGACGTTCTAATTTCTCACTATTGATCGTCCCATCGAAAAAGCACATTTAGCCACACTATTTCCGGAGATGCGCCTAATCTTAAGATCTACCTCCGTGACAACTTCCCAAAAATAAACCCTCTATTTCACGGTCTGCTCGAGCCGTACTCTTTGCCCGAACAGGCCCCCGCTTTCTTGGATTTCGGCCGGTGTCTCGATCTTGTCAAACTATCGTCCTGTCTTATTACATTGTTTCTTCTAATCTTGTTGGTACGGGGTCTCATTCGAGATTATGCGCATAATCAATCACCCAAGTCTTCAAAGGCTCGTGGAGATGTGTATGAAATGTGTTCAAGTTTCCTCAACTTAGCGCTTATTACTGGGCGAGTCTCGCAAAGCCGCCTTCCTTACACCGATTCGTGTCCCAAACACATTCTCCGTCCTTCGGATTTATCATAGTCAGTTCAATCATTTCTCTTATTTTAAAAATTCTATAATAAAGGCTCTCACTATGCCAACCAAATCGATGACAATCGTCTCGTGAAGGAACATTCATTGGACAGCGTATAAGACGCCGAATAGCCTGAAATTCCTCACTATCGCACTTGCCTTAACATCCACCTCCTATGATACCGACGATGTCGAACCAATCATTATAGACTCTGTACCGAATCTGGAATGAGTCGAAACGTCTAAACGCAGACCCGCGAGTCCCGAAAACCCCGCTTTGGACTCAATATATAACAATTTCGAGTCCTGCCAGTCAACATCGACCGTACGGCGACTGCTGAAGGTACTTTGATTCAGTGGTCAAAACCTACTGCAGTTTCTCCTTGCCCTTTTCTTTGAAACTAACAGCAAAAATCTGAGACTGATTAAATATGACATGTGGAGTCATGTTGCGCTTGATATTTATCAGACCTCAAGAGGAAGGATATCCTTTGAAAATCTTCATTCAATACCCTAGAATGGATGTACAGGTTTGCTGTCACTGGGAAAAAATGATGACATTTATGTTTCGTTTGATCCGCTTGATTAGAGATCAGCTTTATTGGTGCTCGCTTCAAGGTCATGGTGTGCAGTGAAAATCCTTTTGTATCCGCTTTCACATCAATAACGTTAACTCAGAAAGATACTACGTGTGAAGTCCGAGATCCATGGAATCATTTCTAGTTCCCACGAGATTGCGAATTAGGCCTCGAGTCAACTTTTTCCCTAGTCGCTTTCAACATATTTTTTCGCTCGTGGAGTCATACGCTTGTTTCCGGCTTTGATTACGTGGATGGTGATGATGATCCGTGGAGTACATGTTTTTCGATATCGATTATGAAAAAATTTTCTAGTATATTCGCATCACGAGTTTCCTTTAGGTCTTTTTGGGAGTATGTACGTAGGTGGTTTTTTTTTGTAATGTCGTGCGAAAATGAATGCGCGTTCAAGCTGTGAAGAGTATTCGGCTGCATCCGGTATGCATCACGCGTTACATCGTGTCCCCGACTCGACCGTTGCCTGCCCGTTGCACAAATTACAAACGAGTAGTTCAGCATGACTTCTCCAATCCAGCGTATTTCGTACGATGTATTAAGGGAAATCATGCTTTATGCCGACGAGAATACACCGATTATGGGACTCGACGAACCCTTCTTCGATATAAAACTACTGGTACCCCCCATCACCGTGTCTCACGTCTGCAGTTCATGGAGACGCGCTCTTCTATCGGATCCAACAATGTGGACATGTCTTCTGGTTAACACAATGAAACCCAACGGAATAATGGAACTGCTTCGCCGGTCGGGATCTGCTCCTCTAACGGTGGTCCTCCACCTGAACAATGCATGCGAGATGGGCTACAAGGAGATCCTGGCTATGCTTTCCGCCCTCTTCGAACAAATTCATCGCTTCAGCGCGTTGTACATGCGTATTGAATTGTGGGATAATCGATATCCTTTTTCGGAGATCATGAAGGCATCAGTCGGAGTGATTATGTCTTCCTTTCAAAGACCCGCGCCGACATTACAAACGCTTTCTTTCTCATACAGTCATTTCGGGATCGGTAGAAACTTTAATCCCGAATACGCAGCTATAACCGACCTATTCACCGGAAATGCGCCTAATCTTAAACGAGTACACCATCGACTTTCCCGCGAGTTCCGAGAGCCGCATTCTGCTGCGTTCAACAATATATCGGAGCTTTATCTCACCCCGCCTTTTTTAATGTGGTTTGACAGTCTTCTCGATCTTCTGGCGGCATCCCCCTACCTCAAACTATTTCATTTTCATGATATTTTTCATGATGTCCAAGTCATCTCCGACCCATCTTCCGAACGAAAGGTACATCTACCCCACCTTGAAAAGCTCAAGCTCGAGGTGAACACTACCGCGGAAATATCGGACCTGTTTATGAAACATGTCACCTTTCCCTCAAATACCATATGGCACATCTCTATTCCGTGTCTTCCCGACTTTGTTAAATGGCCGTCTCTACGTCAATTATTGTCCCAGGCGCGCTTTACAGATCTGGACACTCGAATTAGTCCGCAATCCGGATCCTTTTCTTTTGCAGAAGACCCAACCGATAATCGACCCCATGTCAATATATTCACCTGCCAATATAGCACCGTAGAGGAATTAAGGAGTCTCTGGCAGCCAATGATACGTATCTTGAAATCATCACATATTACTCGCATGGATCTTCAGCCAGATGATCTGCGAAATGACGATCGGCTATTGCAAATTATTTTTGCTGAGATGTCGAACTTGAAGTCTTTGATCATCGGATCAACCTGGAAATCTCCCGCAGATACGAATATGGCACGTATCATGTGCTTGAAAGCGTTGATAACAGAGACGGATGGTACGAACTCGGTAGGGAGCCTAGTAGAACCGGACTCCGAGTCTGCAGATACCTCTGCCCTTGATCCTGCTTCGCAATTTGGTCTTCAAATGCCCATCCTTTGCCCCATGTTACGCACGGTAGAACTGGTGTTATGGGCGCCATTACAGACGGAACAGACCGAGATAATCAGTAAATGCTCGGACGTACGGCGGAAGATAGGCTATCCTTTGCAAATATGGGCCAATTACCCGCGAACGGATAAAGGTGTACTGGAACATACACTGCAGCGGTTAGACGACGCTATTGGGGTCGCTATCTACCCAACATAACCGGGTTGGAGCATCTTGAAGTAATGGACCTACGCGCGGTTTTTCTTTTGTTTATGTAAGAAGATTTTTAGATCTGAATGTTTGAACCATAGCGCTTTACCAACTCTGGATGACTATTTTGATTACCTACTCGTCCCCCAAATTTGTTTCATTTTTATTTACTCGTATATCCCAAAAATTATGCCTTTTTCGTGAAAAAATAGGAAATGAGAATAAAAAAGTATGTGTGCATCAGCGTCGGAGTTTCACAATCTACAAATAACTACCAGGCCGAAACGGAATAGTTTATAGTCACCGGGCAGATGGCTGCAGACTTTTGCCTACTTTATGTAAGTTGCGCGTGCGCGAAACTGCGCGGCTACTCCTGCCTTTCTGGATGGGAATCGCTCGGATGTTATTAACTTTGACCCTGTCGAAAGAACGATTTAGGGTGCACAACAAGCTTAGAAAATAAATATTAACTCTGCTAACTTTATTCAGCGTGAACCGTGTGAGCTAACAGTGACTAATACAATAGATTGTCAAAAATATTTTCGCATCAGTCTCTAATTTAAACAGTAAATCCTATTACTCAGTGGTAATGCATGCAGTAATGTGACGGGCGCGGTTCCGAGGCCTATTAATAACGTCCCTTTAGGCGCTGACTGATAAAACTTCACACAATTCGAAACTTCATGTCCAACTGCCCTGCATATATGTGAAGGCAAATGGTTTATAGACATTTACTAAAAAAAGACAGTCGAGCTAAGTATGTGCAAAAAAACCAACGACGATGTCGCCATCGGCAATAATACGAGTTTACAAAAGAATGTCATCAACGGCGAGACAATTGCACAAAGACATAATCTCGAAAGCAGATATAATCTAAGGATGCTAGAAGGATATGTCAAGGTGCAAGTTGAGAAGACAACTCGAATATTTTGTTCTAGATCTTAGCATCTCAGGTAACCATGTGCAATACATTGGTTGAATTTTGTCAAATTGAACTCCACCAGGTTGAACATGACAGGCATATACCGAAGAAGATAACCTTTTTGATCTAGTATAATGAGTGGGAAAAACAAAGATGCGATGTCAAAATAGACTCGAGCGGTTCCGAAATGAGGTAGGATTCGTTATAATTACCGAAACGCCTAAAGAATGAGATCATCATCTCACCGAAAGGACAGGAAAGAAAATAATATAATACTTTGTCTGTTTCGAGTTCAGTTTTTGGTATTGACATAAGTAATGTTCATCCAACTCCTTAGTTGCAGCACCTTCCAGAAAGCCTCACCAAACCCTGGTCATGGGACAGAACGAGTTATGTACATACTGGTGTTTATATTTTTGTACAGTCCTGTCGACATGGGGACACACCCTGACGCGACCTGACGGACTATAAACTGATTTACACACACAGGTTTGTAATCCCCGCGCGGATCGTCGGAACTACTAATAGTAGTAAACGACCTTTGAACAACTATTTTAATTGTAAAAAACGATGAGAATTGAACTATTTTTTACAATTTAGGTATAGCTCGTGGAATGGCAATGATTGGCGCAAATCTACCTTGAAGCATTTAGCTGGGTTCTCCGATGGTGGTCTGGTGATACATACACTGCAGATATTACGATATGTGACTGTAGCGGATGATTACGATCGAAAGAACAGGTGAATCCAATGATTTTCAGTGAATGACATCTACCAACTGTGTTTGCGTGAATCAATGATCCCGTTCCCCTTATTTTCCCTGTGTGGTGGGCGATTCCTAATAAAGTTAAAATAAGTCCACATGCACACAAAAAAATGAACACGTTGGGAGACAAAGCGGATGAATACAGAAGGCTGCAGGTACGTTTATCTCTCCAGTGACAGTTTTAATCCTTCTTAGGTTAGGTCAAGTCGAATCAGGTTGTAGGGTCGTAGAGCTCAATCAAGCGCTATGTGAAGGGCTGGCAGACGGCAAACTCATAACCGGAAAGTCATCCCTATGTACAATTCTTAAGCCTTCCTCCACTAAAATAAGAAGCAAAATGGAAGATGAAAAATGAGTCAAATCCGGGAAAGTATCCACTTCGACACACGAGCGCCACGCCCAAGGTACAGTAAGAAAACGTCCAGCCTGAGTATACATATGGCTGAGTGTTGCTGAGCCCTCCACAATGACCAGATAAAAAACTTCACTCTAGATAACAACAAGGGTTTTTCAATGGGCATTTCGGGCGGGTGCCCGCCCTGAGTCGAATCGAAGCGTGCTTAATTGCATTCCCCCTGAGAGCACCACGGTCTATTATGCAAAGATCACCACGCGTGCGTGTGATTCCCCGAGCTGTCAGTAAATGCCGGACTTACAGTAGTCCAAACATTTTCACGACTATAGCTCCGTAAAATGATAGAAATAATCAGACGTGGCAAAGGTTTTTGAAATGAAGAGAATTGTTGATGGATAAATAAAATGTATAAATTAAAAAGATTTGAAAAACAGACACGGCCGCTGTCGTTAGTGTTTAGCATCATTCAATTCAGAGAAGTGACCGTATGGCTCGATTCGGACCGTCCAATTTGGGTCTCTGGACTACTTTGTAGACTCCCCGATGACGGCTGACATTTTCGGAAGCAAATCATAGGATGATAGGCTTGTTACATCGTGAAAGTACAATCACTTCACACGATAACTGCGCAATTTCTCAAATTTCAGGCATCAGTTTCAGAGTCAGGATCGTCTGATTATTTTGGATGAAAATTTACTTGTGCTAACCTGATTTTCACAAGTTAGATCACATTACCCTGGCACTCCCTTGGACATCCAAAACGTATATAACCCGACTAAAAAGTCTCCATTCCGCCACTCGTCTTGAGCTCTCAAAACCCAGTGTCATTAGCACTCTTCGGTCTATTTTCAAAACATGCAATTCATCATTTCTGCGTTCTTCGTTTCTATCATCTCCGTTCTCTTTGTATCTGTCTCCGCCGCCCCTGCCAGTGGTATGGGTTTCAGAGATTTCACACTGGCCATGACGTTGATTTGCGCCTTCTAACAAGCTATCTCAAAAAATTGTCTGTAGGTTTATTCCCAGCCAGTAAGTCATATCTGCGGACACTTCGACGCCTGCCATTACTGAATAAATTTCATAGGTCCTACCCATTTCAACGCTGCCGAGCCCAGTAAGTATATTGACTAATCAGGTTTATACCCCTCTTAATGAGAAATTTGGAAATTTTTTCATGATAGCTGCTGATGCCACTGGTAAGTGATTGATTATAATCTAATATATTCTCTCATGATCTCATCACCTTCTTTATAGGTAAATAACTTCGTTTGTATTGTTGTCTTCTTCATTATTTATCAATTATCCTAGGTTTATTCCCAGCCAGTAAGTCGTGCCTGCGGACACTTCTATGCTTGCCGTTATTGAATAAATTTCATAGGCCCTACTCATTTCGATGTTGCCGAGCCTAGTAAGTATATTGTCTATCAGGTTTATACCCCTCTTAATGAGAGATTTGGCAATTCGCTCATGATAGCTGCTGATAACACTAGTGAGTAATCGATTGATTTGATATATTCTCTCATAATCTCATGGCATTTTTTATAGGCAAATAACTTCATTTGTACTGTTGTATGCTTCATTATAATTTATCGATTATCCTAGGCTTGTTCCCAGCCAGTAAGCCATATCTGTAAACACATTGACGCCTGGAGTTATTGAATAAATTTCCCAGGTCCTACCCATTTCGTTGCCGAGCCTTGTAAGTATATTGACTATTTAAATCAATTTTAGTACTCAATTTAATTATCTTCTAGCTTCCACTGTAGTCTGAATAACAGTGAGTATATCGAGTCAAAATGGAGCGCTTTCATTGACCATGTGTTATGAAAGGGATTAGTTCACGACGTTTCTCCATTATCTTCTTTTTTACCCCTAAACTGTGGTTCCTCCTTGTGATAAAAGTTATTGCATTTCCTGCACACATCCCAATATGTAAAAATCTTGATAAATAAAGAAAGCTTGTAGTATTGTCCTTGCAATCGTTTGCTCGACAATGTTCGCTCCCTTTCGTTTACCCCCGTCCAGTTCAGGTATTCGTCTGACATCTTTCGCGGGAAAGATTGTTCTCTACTCTTACGCTGAATCACTTCTTGTTTATATTCAAATTCTCAACGTAAACCTTCTCTAGAAATAGAGTTTGAACAGAAGCTAGAACAAAAGCGTCAAATGCAGTCAGGAAACTTCAGGCTGAACCGTCGATCCAGAACTTTACGAAAAATACTTGAACAGCGAGTTACTGCTTGCCGATAAACGCACATATATAAGACATGATATCTGCTGACACCTCAGACAAGATATGATGTGTTGCGAATGCTCGCCTCGACTCGAGCCGAGGGTTGCTTTCTTCTGCCCCGTTGTCCCTTTAGACCTTCTACGCGTACAATAAACCTAAAACACAATCATTTGTAATAAGTAACCCTCAAACTGAGGCCGGGCTTGCGCGACGAGAACTCCCATCATGTCTAATTTTCTCGTCTTTCAAGTTACGATCTTCGAGGTAGCTGTAATGTCCGTTTACGGCTGTGATATGTTTTATAAGGTTTGTATTAGAATGTTAGCGAAGAGACAAATTTGGTGTGGATTTCTGATAAAGAGTATGGATACTTATGTTATTTGCCTGGTGTCCGCATGGCCCAGCATCGTGATTAGCATTTGCGTCTGACTTGGAACTGGCAGTTGGCGTTGTCTTTCTATCATGTACCCCGACATGATCATTTGAGAGTTTTTCGTGTAACGCACTGACAGAGCATACGAGGAAAATCAGTCACCGCCTTGTCATCTGCTCCCGTATCTTCATCCAAGCAATGATCTTTAGCGGAAAGTGACTGGCCGAAGAACGAAGAGGCGATAAAGTGAGAGAAGTCATCCTAATAGAGGCAAATGGATGGACAATAAATGGTGGCAAAGTGCGTCTTCATCATGATGCTTACAACACGAAGCTGATCTGGGTCCTGCCCCTTAGTCACTCCTAGTCTCATCATTTGGATCAAAATACTGACTCAGATGATATAAATGACATAGCAACGCTGAGATTGACTAGAGAGACTTCCATGTCGTGGTGAGCGCCAAGGGTGGCACGCAGACATCCTGCTCGATGCCCGCGTTGGTTGTTGTTGTTTATCCGCGTTCTTTCGATACGGATTGTTTGCGCTCAAATAGCTGAATCACGCCTCTGGAATTGTGTAATTTCTAAGCACGGGAGAACCATGGATCAGATAAAAGTCACCAATTTGACTTCAAACTGCAAACAGGTAAAACACAGAAATTCGGATCGTGAATATGACGGGGTGTCAACGAACATTATCAACTGAGTCTAAATAGATTATTTTATGCTTTTCAAGCCTGAGAACTTCGGTTTTGAGCCACACGGAAGAACGAGCCGTTTTTGCTGAGAGCTTGATACGTTTAAGGTTCGTCAATGTACTTTTGAGCCGTATCTATACAATGTTAGAAGAACGTACTGAACAAGGCTGGTGATACGATACTATATATAAGTGAAAATGGTACCAACTGAGCTGCTTGACAGTATTGGATTGCGAAATTTTCCATGTTCCAAACCCTATACCGGGTATAACATCACCTTTTAATTCAATGAGGAACTTGAAAATTAGCTATCCTTATCCTTCACAGGGGAATTTTAAAAAATTGAAAGTGGTATACCCGAGTTGAATTTGACCATTTAAAGGCATTTGATTTCTTAGTTTGTATAAATGTAGACGTTAGAGAAGAGATAGAGCGGACAAAGCTGATACTCACGTACTGAGGAACGGCCGCACTCGGGACTTGGGATCCTGGGAGTCCGCAACTGCGTCAACGAAGTTGAACGTTAACGTTCAACGAACCGTCTCGGGTCCGTGACACGCGACATGTGACAGCAATTCGTAACCCCCAGGTTTTTTGTTTCGCGTCATCACGACATCCTTGGTAAAACCAGTAATGTACGCCCTATTTTCCTCAAAACGACCTCTGATTATGATAATACTGCAAGTAACATTTATCCCTCCTAATCCATGCACCACGAATAACAAATAACATAAACGACTTATCCGACAGAATAGCCCGTACAATCATAACAAACTCCCAAAAAGCTCATCCAATTATCGATACTCCAATAGCGATCATATTAGCCCACGGACTATGAACACGCGCTGCGTGCACGTTATGGAGAATTGTGTCGATGGGAAGAGGATTCAAAAAGGTTTTGGGTTTGCTTGGTGTGGAGGTAGACGGGCGACGTCAGAGAGACGCATAACTTTGGGACAATGTATGTAGATGCGACAGACTGTCCTTTCCAGTTGTCACCACCGATTCCTCTTCTCCGTTTCAATACCCTAATCGATCACTTTGTCAAACAAGGAACCCATCTATGACTGCCGTCGATGTCGCCGTTTCGCAGGCACTCGACCTGGAGCTTAAGTTTGTCCCATTGAATGGCATTGGCAAACTGAGAATCGTGGGTAAAGGGTGCATTCTACTTCTTTGTATTCGACAGTCCGCTTACTGCTTCCCGTCTGTAGAATACTCTAAGCCGCACATCCATTAACAACCCAACACCCATAAACTGCCTCCCTCGGGAACTTGATCTCCTTGTCCATACTGCATCCTCTACATTCTACGACTATCTCACGTCATCGTCTACTACCGCACACCAAATGACCAAGAAATACCAACAAAGCTCAAGAAGGTTACGCTTCATCTCGCACACGGCACTCCTCGCAGCGCACTGCGTCAACCTTCCTCCTCAACCAACCCTAGAACATTCACCCGAATCCACCGCATCACCATTATCTTCCTCGCGGGTGAAGCACCTCTTTCCCTTCATCACCAAACCATCTTTCTTAGCATGTTTTTGAACAAGCAAGACGGGAGATGGATTAGACGATATGGATGCTGGAGATGCAAGAGCAGGAGATCCTAGGTGACCGGCCGTGCCGCCGTCCTCATCCAACATTAGAAGACATACGAATTTTTAGTACTCGTTGGGTTTTGGACTCGACCAAAATGAGTTGGAAAATGCTTTATATGATGCCATATGACATTGTCCCCAAAATACATCAACATTTTTCGAAGTACGTTTGTCAAATTAATTCTAGAACCTTCACTAATTCATAATCAATAGGATTATATCCAGCGCTTTTAGACTTTGGTCCAGTTCAACCTGAACTTTGGCTATTGATTGTTTCTCTGTATGATGATGTTATTCATAAAAAAAGAAAACAACACAATTATGGTAGTGTATATACTACCCCGGTTGTCACAACGGAGTCAAAAATTTGGACTCAAAAAAAATACTTAGGA
This sequence comes from Phallus indusiatus, assembly GCA_027605045.1. NCBI lineage: Eukaryota > Fungi > Basidiomycota > Agaricomycetes > Phallales > Phallaceae > Phallus > Phallus indusiatus. The sequence goes on along the minus strand of JAQFWX010000006.1, from coordinate 1,522,299 downwards.
CTTATTGATCGCGATTATACAACCGGGAACCATACAACTATGTGAGGCCTAAACCATTTTCAGCTCAACCGCAAATAACAAACTGCTGGAGAATTGATACACTACATTACTTTGGCTGCTATTGGGGTCTGAAACCCTAATGAGGTGATATTTACGTTAAATTTTGCCGCTAGCAAAATGTTCACAACTTACTTGAAACCCTCGTTGTAGGAGCCGGAAATAGTCCAAGGGAAAGGCATTCTGCTAAACGGAAAATTCCCACTTTGTAAATATTTCCCAGTCGCGATGTTCTGGATTTGATATACATTCGAAGGTAGGTTTGATTTGGGATTAAACGGTTGGATACGCCACTTTTAAGTGCATTCATGAAATCATATACTGTTCGTCACATTGAAGGTTTGAATCAAAAGGCGGCGAACATACCTGCTGTCTAGGATCTTGAGAATTTTTGGCGATAAGAATTACCCCATTAGGACTAGCAGCGATAGAATTATTGATACTTCGGTCAGAAATTGACATAAAGTAAGTGCCATTGAACACAGTGATCGACATGGTTAAGCAAGCTGTCTTGCAGGGAAGGTTAAGCGACACTTTGACTCTGTTTATATATGAGTTGAACATGCGTTGAAATTTTCCACGCTCCGTAGACTACGCGTGGAGGCATGACCGGTGACCTTTCAAACCATGTTCAATTGGGCAGATGTCAACTGCAACAGTCCCGGTAAGGAGCCAGCTAACCAGGTTACACAGCTTTTACGATGATTGAAGCCAAAGGATCAGGCGGCAACATCACTTGATGTTGGCTGGCAATTCCTAACTCAACTCCTGAAAGAGCCTGCCTCGTCTCCTAGAATCAGTGAAAACATGTGCCCGACAACCAGGTACTCGCATATTCAGTGTGCTGATAGTGTTCACGCGCCCAAGCAAGCTTTATTACTGATAAAATCGATCACTTAGAAGCAATCCGACTCACTCTCGATATCTTTGAAATCGAATTGCCCCCCTGAACACCAGAATATCAATCATCGGGGACTTAGGAGGTCTGGCGCCGACTTGCCATTGGCACCCCCACTGGCAGTATATTCCGGTCAACACGCACGTCTCATCCTACCGAACGGACCGATGCTAGCGTCAACGTCATTTGCGATAGTTACGGCCGTGAGATGAAACAACCTCGACTCGAATGGTGATAACATTCATGACCTAACGTGGGCAGGAGAATATAAAATCAGCTTGACGTACAATCGACGAGTTGAAAGTAACATCGCCAATTAAACTCGCGTGCTCATCCAAAAAATGGGGAACGCAACGATGGTAGCATTGGCCATTCAGGACAATTATTTGAAGTATGTCTTCAATCGAGTCCGCGCTGTCGCTTGGAATTGAATATACTGCTTTGATAATGAACAGCGATGTTTATATCATGGTCCTGCTCTCTAATTTAAGTGAGTTGTTCAAATCAATGTTGATAACTAAATCACATACATTTTTCAGCACTTTTCTTGTACACTTCTTGTCTCAATTTTTCCCGCGAAATCGATTACATCTGGAAGAAACCATTTAGACTCCCAACGTTATTTTACCTGTTAACAAGATATGCGTCTATTATTTGTTTCGGGATGACCTTGGCTGAGATTCTGTTCACGCCTAACACTGTAAGACGGACGTTTTATAAAAGGTCTCAAAACAAAACTAACACAAAATAGCCGAAAAGGTAAGAGTAATAAAAGGTATCAAGGCATTATAAAATGAACTCGAACTAAAAATTCAAGGACTTGTGATGTCGTTGTGGACACTATCGATGTTCTTACCATTTTGTGTTACGTTGGCATTCAGGGTCTGTTCCTTTTTTGTGTTAGCAGTAATTGGCTCATAAATTTATCTAGGTTTACTAATTACTCGAGCACATGCACTCTGTCGAGTATGCTCACTTCCCATGTGGCTCAAAATTACGTATTCCTGTACAATAGCTCTATTCTTCTTTTTGGGATTAACCATAGACTCGTATGGTAAATATCTCTACATTATTTTTTGATGACACTCTGGAAAGGACCTTCTCACTCTTTAGCCGTAATACATTATGGCGGCTGTCCGGATTACACTAGCAGGTCAGTTGTATAACCTAATCTTGATATAGTTTGTCTTCTACGCCAAATTATACAAATGTATTTTCAGTGGTAGCTCATCTTTCTTTAAATTTTACCCGAAGAGTCTCCCTAATTTATCCACAGAAATACCAGGAGGTGAGACCCTCATCATACTCCTTGGGGATACATGCGTTTTCGTGACCGATTTTCTTGTCTTTGCCATGGGTCTGTATTATTTTTGGGATATGTGGAAATTGAGGGTACAAAAAGGAAACAATCTGGCCCTGATAATTTTCAAAGAAAGTAAGTTTCACTGGCAAGCTGTCTCAAATGGCTTACATATTTGAATTATCAGCTATATCACGATTCTTGTGAGTACACGAGAAACGTATTTTTCGGACGGTAACTTACATCGGTTTCTCGAAACTTGAAGGTTTTCCATTGTCATTATTTTTCTCCTAAAAATTTTGTCACAAGTGAGTAAAAATGACTTGATGTTTGTTAGTATTTCAACATTATAATCTACAGTTCCTTGAAAGCGTGGGTCTTTCTTTCAATGTCAGAAACTAATTCCTAACCCCTGAGGATGTTGTCAGTCTCCCATTTTCACCACATTTCAGAATGGGTAAGTAGCACTTTTTTGTCTTATGTATTTCAAACAAGCTGACTACACACATTTCCCAATCTCTTAGTTTAGCAGTTTTGCTACTTACGGAATTTACTTTGGATGTCCGTGAATGTCATTGTGCTCAAAATAACAAAGGAGATCTCTTAGTCGTATCTCCTGCGTCGCCCTTCGATTGCATTGAACCACTCTCCGATCTGCCCCGCCGACACAGTCAGTAAGACAGAGGTATGGGTGGTAATAGTTAATATTGGATAGGGAGGCTTCCGATTGCGTCCTATCTGCTTCATGTGGGAGTTAAAAGATGAACATATACTTACAGCAATATAATAAGCAAGTTTTACTCTTTCTTAACAACGCTCCATATGAATACCAGTTCCGCGTCCAGTCACCATCATGAGTTGATTGAAATGGCATAGATGATGAACCGGGGTTCTATCAGTGCTACAGACGAAAGGTAGGTTACTTTTGACGTAAAGTATAGGTAATCCATAATATTAATCTTGTTCTTTCCTTGGTATAACGTCAATTTCAGTGTCACCTGTTATGTAATATGCATTGAAAAAAATGGACAAATGGTAAACCAGTGGCTACTCAGATCCATATAACTTGTATTGGACCACACGAAAAGTGTTTTATTTGTCGTTTCGTGCTGAGTTAGGACGTGAATTATTTGTGATGTCGTGCCAAGGTGAATGTGCATTCGAACCAGGTTTGGTGTGTCCGTCAATAAACGTTCACTCAAAAATATTAATTAAGTGATGTCAGAGATCCATAGACAGCATCATTAATATAATTTTTAGGATATTTTTGAATTAGACTTTGAGAGTAATTATTTTCCCTAGCCGCATTCATATTTTTCGCTCGTGGAGTCATATGATGTTTCCGGCTTTGATTACGTGGATGGTAGAGTGCAAGGTTTTCAATATCGGATACCATACCAAAAAAATTCTTATTATATACCACGGGTATCGTTTTAGGTCGTTTTGTGTTCGAACTTCGCAGTGAAGTACGTGGATACGGCTGCATCCGGCATGCGTCACGCGTTACATAAATCATGTTCTTAACCCGCGAACCCTCGGACTGTTGAACAAGCGAGTGGTTCAGCATGACTTCTCCAATCCAACGTATTCCATACGACATATTAAGGGAAATATTGCTCTATGACGAAGAGTACGCACCGAGCATGGGATTTGACGAACCCTCATTTGATATAAAAGTATTGGAGCCCCCCATCACTGCGTCTCACGTCTGCCGTTCCTGGAGACATGCTCTTTTATCAGACTCAACAATGTGGACAGGTCTTGTGATTCACACAATGAAACCTGACGGAATAATGGAGTTGCTTCGCCGGTCGGGATCCGCTTCTCTAACGGTGCTCCTCCAGCTGAACTGGGTATGCGAACTGGGCGACCGTAGTGAGACACTAATCATGCTTTTCACTCTCTTCAAACAAATCCATCGGTTTAATGTACTGCGTGTGCAGCTCGACCTGTTGGGTAATCAACAACTACCTTTTTCAGCTGTCTTCGATGTATCGGTTGAACTGATTATGGTTTCCTTTCAACAACCCGCACCGAGATTGCAAACGTTCTCTTTCTCGTACGGTCATCTCGAGAATTCAACCTACAATCCCAAATTTGCAGCTATAGCCAACCTATTTTCCGGGAATGCGCCTAATCTTAAACGAGTACACCATCGACTCTCTCGCGAGTTCCGAAAACCGTGTTCTGATGCATTCAACAATATTTCGGACTTCATCTCACGCCGCCTTGTCGTATGCACTTTATTTCTTTCCTTAATCTTCTGGAAGCATCCCCTCAGCTCAAATTACTTCATTTTATCGACGTTTTTCATAACATGCGAATCACCGTCGCCGATCCATCTTCCGATCGTGAAGTACATCTACCACACCTTGAAAAACTGACTATCGTGGTGAAATCTACCACGAAACTGTTGGGCTTGTTTATCAAACATATCACCTTTCCCTCAAGTACCATCTGGTACATCTATGATTTGCATCTCCCTGACTTTGCTGAATCACCATCTCTACTTCAATTTATGTCTCAGGCGCGCTTTGGAACTTCGTACGCACAAATTAGTTCGCAATCCGGATCTCTTGGTTTCACAGAAGACCCGACCGAGGATCGACCCAATTTCAATACATTCAACTGCAGATATCGAGCTATAGAGGAATTAAGGGATCTCTGGAATCCAATGATCCGTGCCATGCAATCGTCACACATCACTCATATGAATCTACAGTCCGATATTTTGCCGGATCAGGAATGGATATTGCGACTTATCCTTGCTGAAATGTCAAGCTTAAAGTCTATAGTCGTCGGGCTATTCCATAATGGTACCAACATTGCACATTTGACGTGCTTGACTGCATTGCTGCCGAATCCGGATAATACGAGCTCGGTAGGCAACCTGGAGCTAGACTTTGCAAATACATGTCGCTTATATTCTCGCCAGCAAATTGACCCCCAGATGTCCGTGCTTTGCCCCTCGTTATGCACAGTAACATTGGAATTATGGGAACCATTAAAGATAGAACAGGTCGAGAAAATCAGTATATGCTCAGACATACGGCGCGATATGGGCTATCCATTGTTGATATGTGCCCGTTGCCCGCAGGTTGATGAAGGTGTAGAAGATATGCTGCAACGTCCAGAAAATGACGCCATCAATGTCATCGTAATTGGGTGGGATTACTTGCATGCATTTTCGAATCAATAAACGAGGGGGTGGTCTTTCTTTTGATTTGAAGATATGGATGCTTAACTATAGCGCTTTACCAACCTTGGATTGACTATTTTATTATATTAATAGTTACTCTGTCCCTAAAATTATTTGTTTTAACTTTTTATCTACCCGCGTATCTCAAAACGTATACCTTTCCCTTACATGAGAAGAGGAAAAAGGATTGAGAGGTCGTTTATGAAGACATGGGCCACGTGGAGCACGAAACAACGGTAGTAAGTGGAGAGATAAGAGACGGGGAAGGGGATAGACGTATCGCTATACCGTTCGAGATTCACGAATGGCAAATATCTGAATGACAACTTAAAATTACATAATGGGCTCGTCTTTTCGTCTCCTATTAGCGTACAGCAGCCTTGATAAGAAGAACTAGTCAGAGACGCAGCTCGTATGTTGAACAGTATGCCGGTAGCAAAGATGTTGGCAGTAACGAACTGCCGGTGTTCAAATTGTTTTTGCTTGTGACATGTAGTGACATTTCGTACACACGTAAGCCGCTCGTACTTTTTTCAACAGCCCAGACTAGCCCAACAAAACTTTCGCGACATGTCTTTGTTTAGCAACCTTCCTTGTGAAATATTCAGGAAAATAATAATCTATACCGACACATATGTACCCGAACCAGTGGTTGACGGTGGTTCACACTTGGATCTCCAATCACTTCCTCCTCCCATCATCACATCTCATGTTTGTCGTTCGTGGAGACATGCACTTTTATCTGATCCTACGATGTGGACATGTCTTACAATCCCGGAGTTATCGAATGCCTGCATAATAGAGCTACTTCGACGATCCGGTTCCTCCCCGTTAAACGTATCTATCAAACTAGAGACTAATGATTATTCTCGATTAGATGCCTATGTCGAATCAAACGTGTTCTCCTTTCTATTTCGAGAGATGCATCGGTTTAAAATATTGAGCGTTGAGATGGATTACGATAATGAGCCCCCTATCGATGAAACCAGCGACCTGGTGATTAACCAAATCTTTTTGTCCCTTCAGCAACCCGCCCCGCAACTTCGGACGTTTTGTTTTCGTGGTTCTGACGATTCCATCAATGAAACACTCCTTCACACGCTGTTCTCGGGAAATGCGCCGAATTTGAAAAGCATCCAGTATCTTCCTCTGGACGACTTCCCAGAAATAAATAACCCTCTATTCCAAAATCTATCCGAACTGTACCTCTATTTGCCCCGTATTCTTGTCCTGGATGTTGGTCGTTTTCTCAATATTCTCGAATTATCTCCCCGTCTTGAATTACTTTCCCTTCAATTCGGCTCCAAAGCATCCGTCGAGGGTACTCGTCGCGTGATCGATCTACCATGTCTTCAAAGGCTTGTGCTCTCTACATATGGCACGACCGATATAGTAGAGACAATCTTGGAATGCATCAAAGTTCCCTCAAACTTCAAGTGGTCTATTAGTGCCCATTGCTCTGAGGAGTTCACAGGATCACCATCTTTACTTCAACTTATGTCCCAAGCGCATTTCTCGTCCCTCAATATCGAATTTGCCGATTCAGGATCCATATGTCTGGTCTTCGAAGAAGAAGGGGGGGTAGAAGACGAAGAAGAAGAAGAAGAAAAAAATATCACTCTTCCCTATACCGGCCGATTCAATGATAAACGCCTTGCGTATTCCTATGAAGAAGCATCGGATCTACAGAGATCTTGGCATCCGTTGCTAGAATCTACTGTGTTTTCAAATATCACTTACTTGGATATTGTCTTCAGATGTACGAGCCTCTCGGACGATGACGACACTATCTTTCCGATCATTTTCGGGACACTGCATAGTCTGGACACTCTAGTTATCAGGCACGACCCAGAATTCCGCTATGGATTTGAGGGTCTCCAATCGATTCTCGTGTGTTTGTCGGCGCTGGTACCAAATCTCGAACAAAAAGAAGCTTCCGAATGCAAGCCGACGAGTACAGAAAATCCGGTACCTGATCCGGATTTGGACTCCGTTTCTACCACCGAGTCTGGTCATTCAACGATGACATTGGAAGGCACCTCGTCTCATCGGTCAACACCTACTGCAGCTTTTCCTTGTCCTTCCCTTTGCGAACTAGTTGTGTCTTTTGGCGACGGCACATTGAGTACGGCGTGCGCAGCCATGCTTTGCGTGGTTTATACCAGACGTGTAGAGGAAGGATATCCATTACAGATATTCGTTCATTGTCCTAAAATGAGAAAACGGGCCGCACTCATCCTGCGATCGGGAAGAAGAAATGAAGGCATTCGCATCTCATCTGCTCCATATGAGTACTAAGGACCGGCTCTATCGACAGCATAGATTCTTCGGCGGTGCTTCTATTTCTTTCAATTTCCATAGTGCCAGTAATGTATTCTTTTTCATTAATCCGCTTGCACGTCACTAACAACTATTTATCTAAGATAATATACTAGCCAATGCTTATATTTAATACCTGCATAATACATACTTTTGCCTCATCCATTCGCGACTTGCTCCTTTGATTAGTAAAAATGCGAGCGAAGATCGACTTATTCTTTCACAATATCCTATTGTGTGCTATGGGTTTCATTCTTTTGTATGTATCATTTCCTTTGTTCCTTGTTGATTGAGGCAATGTGTTACATGTTACGGGTTACTCACCGCATCCGATTCCCAGACCTGACCACAACCATGGAGCGCGTTCCGTACGACATATTGAAAGAAACTATACTCTTTTCTGACAAATATACATTGAAGGTGTGCGCTGGAGAACCCAAATATGACACCCCAAGTGCTAGCGCCCCCCATCGTCCCATCGCAGGTCTGTCGTTCATGGAGGTACGGTTTTTTATCAGATCCAACAATGTGGACGTGTCTTGCGTCGATTGCTGTCCCAAGCTCGCTTTACATATCTTCATGCACGCATCATCGGTGGTATAAGGACCGGATCCTACTTTCGTTTTGGGAACGGTCCGGATGAAAATCGATAATGCCAATGCGCTCGTCTGCGGATACAATGACAACTCTCCGGGGTTCTCTGATACTTGGCAGGGTACCATATCACATATCACTCACATGAATCTCGATCTTGGCGATTTAGAAGAGGTGTTTCGTTTTATGATATCACAGATTATTTTTCGTAAGAGTCTCTGGAGGTCAGACTAATCAGGCCATTCTCTCGAGATACGAATGAACTGCCAGTGCGCTTATTGTGATTGAAAGCGCTGATACCTAATAGGCTGCCATCCCCATTGAGAGAAGATATTCCGGATGCTACGAATGAGTCGAACCAGTCGAAGCCTTCGGAGAACCCAACCTACGAAAGCTCTTCAAGATTGTGCCCTATTGCGCACGGTGACATTAGAGCTGGGTAAACCACTACAGATCAAGTATGCCGAGACAATCAGTAGTTTTTCTAGCACACGGCGGAAGATGGGTCATCCTCTGCGGTTGTGTGTCTGTTGTCCTTCGATAAATAAACAGGTGGAACGTATACTGCAACACCCAGAATTGAATGTCGACGTCGAGATCTCCGTTATTCCTTCCGATATGAATTCCGTTGGACTGGTAGAAAGCTTATCCAATATTCCGGAGATGATTACGCTGACCTTTCTCAGCAGTTTTGAATGATTCTCTCGTTATTTATAAGTACTATTAACCCATTTTTTTATTGTATGCAGTGAATTTATTCGTTCGCCTGTAATCATTTCTGAATTGTATCCCAACACTATATCTTCTCCGGAGATAGCATACGGTAATTTTTAGCTTAGCAACCAAAGTCTAGACCAAGTGTGCAAACATATAAGCAGTGAGCATTTCAAAGACCTCGGAACGAGAGGTTGGTCTTTTACTCCACAATTCTGTACAGTACTTTGACCCAGCTCCGCGAGTGTACTCATTGAGTCATGGCGTACAGCGATCTGCCGTGTTCAGTACGTTCAGTGCTCAATTTTAGCCATTTCCCCTGCAAGTCTTCGCCGAGTACTATGTTCCCTTGCATGTAGCAAGGGCTCTGGATGCCCGTAGAATTTGCTTCCATCTGACACTTGTTTGTAGCTATTTGCTTTCTCCGCTTACGTGTGACGCATGACGCCTCCCATATCGTCGTCCCTTTTGTATATATCGCTGCAAACGAAGGGTGTTCTCCAGATACCCTGTTTAGCCGTGGCTTGTAACCATCTTGTACACGATGTCATCAACGGAGGCTGGGTCCAACCTCGGATGCTCGAGACTCGTGCGGTTGTCAGGAGTGTCCTTCTGCACCATTATTTTTGATATTGGGTCGCGTTACTACAATAATTTCCGTCGTTATCTCATCACAGTAAGTCCTTCTCCGTTCGAACTCTTATTATCTCGACATTAAACACGCTATATAGTCGATACAACGCCGCGACATTGCCTTCAAGCTATGTAACGGAGTCTTTCCTCAAAAGCCACTCGTCGAAGTACCTCAGATCTCCGTTTATCTCGCCCGTTATGAGCTTAGTCTCAAAATCTCTTAACAAACGCACATGCTCTCTACTTTTGGACCTCGAAAGGGCTACATACGCGTTGAACTGGTTCAACTTCCCAGTAGGCGGTTTAGCCAGATCAATGATCACTGGGCTGACGGTTTGTCCCTGTGATTTATGATCGGTGAATGCATGTGACTAGCTACTGCCCAAGAATTGGTCAATTCAAACAAGAAAGGAGGTAAAACAGCGATTGTATTAACACGTTGTGCACATTCACATTCACATTTTCAAGTTCGCTCCTCTGAAGAGACCTTGGACGATACTGAAGGGTGCGATGCTAAATTATTAGCCGAAATGAAAAGATTTCCAGGCTTCGTCGAGGCTCCCGACGTGTCCACTACATTCAAGTGGGTGGCATTGCGCAACGGTGGTAAACAACTCTTCAATGGAGACGGAATTCAGATAGACCTCGTCGCACCCTTCCAAATTATCCTCGAGAAGTACTCGGAAGATTAGCCTTTGAATAATAAATGGCCCCAGTTTCTTTGTAGGCCTTGCGGAAATTATCTTGGGACTTACGATCTATAAAACGCGAAATACCGTTTTGTGGGTGGTCCTCCGGATGTCGCTTCTTTGCGTGCTATTTACGATAATGCGATTCATTTACTGAAGAAATTCGATAAATTGCAAACCAAGGGTGCTGCCTGTCGAAATTTGTTCAATTACGACCGTGACGGTAAAGTGGGCGGTGTTTTATTTTCTTCTCGTTGCTTTTCCTTAAGGGTGAGTGAATTACACATAAACTGATGTTTAATCTCTGAACGTCCTATATCTAAGCTGAAAGAATACAAACGATCCTCCGTAACCGACTTCGAATCCTGGCAATCTTCTGCTCCAGATATTGATCCTGACACAAATGTCGACCTGGCGAAGTAAACCTTGAGTAAGAAACAAAAGGAAGCTTACGAAAAGATTTCTTTTGAATACGCGATCAATGGTTTTCGCGTTTACGAAAGTGGTGACAAGGTTGACCCTGATAAAGTACCGGACGTTCTCTGGAATGCCTTGGTACGTGTGGTACGTGTACACTTTACTCTCATCAGCCGTTATTTCGAAAAGGAAAAGTACCATTACCGCCGACGTTTCTCAAGTCTCTGTGATCAAAAAATCGGCGACGGGCGTCCCTTCCCCTAGCAAAAGGAATTTGTTGGATGATGGACCCATTACACCTGAAAGTGAAAGGGCGTGGGCAAAAAAGGCTAGGACTGGTTGACCATGATGTTGGGATATGATAGATTTGTCCGAATTGATTTTATATGTACATTGAACAGAAAGAAAAAAAAAAGGTTATATACGTGCCAATCCCTAGCTTCGTGGCTTCATGCAAGGGTGCTGGCGTGACAGACGCCTCTAGTAATTCTAATAAAGATCTAGGTGACCCCAAGATCTAAGTACTAGCGAGTGGGCGCTACATAGCGCCTTTGACCTGCTGACAAATTGATCAACTAAAATTTTCCTGACAACCATACAGTCCACAAAAAAATGTCCAGCAGAATAATACCTTTCTTCGAACGTTTTCCTCACGATGTTTTTCGAGAAATCATGCTCTATACCTATGTGTTTGCACTGGAGCTATCCGAAGAAGCCAAATTCGACGTTGAAGTCCTTGCGCCTCCCATAATCGCATCGCATGTCTGTCGTTCGTGGAGACGTGCTCTCCTTTCAGATGCTACGATGTGGACTTGTATTGTGTTTCCAGACATGAATCCAGAATGGATAGTGGAGCTACTTCGTCGGTCGGATTCTTCTTTATTGAATGTGTTCCTCTCCGCCGAAAAACGTGACGAGTGGAATTACGACGAGTCGGAGAGCGTGCTTACGGCCATCTTCCAGCATATCCATCGATTCAAGTTTTTGCGCGTGCAGGTCAACGTTTGGGAGCAAGGCCCCCTCCCTCCTCCCTCGGATTCTGAATTAGTATTGGCTCAGCTGGCAGTCTCATATCTTCAACGACCCGCGCCGAAGCTGCAAACGCTTTCTTTCTGGTACAATTATCTCGATTGGTACGATTACCTGGACAATGTACCAGACTCCACTCCCGACTACGCGGTTATCAAGAAACTGTTTTCGGGGGATGCACCCAGGCTTAAGCGAATGCATCATCGACTCTCCCGCAACCTCATGGAACTAGACTGTCCTTTGTTCCATAATCTTTCGGAGATGCGTCTCACTTTACTTTTCAACTTGAACTTTAGTCGTTTCCTCGATCTTCTAAGCACTATCACCTGGCCTTAAACTCCTGCTCCTTTCTGTCGAGTGGGTTAGCGTTTTGGCATATCTCGAACGCTTTTCCGACCGGAAGGTCGATTTGCTATCCCTTCAGAAGCTCGTGCTGAATGCGGATTCTACGGGCTCATTGATAGACCACTTTTTTAAACACGTGGTTATACCTCTGGATATTCAGTGGCAGCTCACTTCTCTGCATAACTCTGGTCTCAAATGTTGGCAGTTGCCCTCCGTATCTCGATTTCTATCTCGAGCGCACTTTACGTCCCTTCATGTCCATGTCTTGCGCACCGCCACAAGGCTGACTTTTCAAGAACGACCAGGCCATAATCAATTTACGTTATATATCCCTAGAAACATTCATCATCTGAAGTATATTTGGGATTTGGCTATACAAGCTTTTGAATCGTCTTCTCGTATCACTCATATGGAACTTGATGTTGGAGAATTAGCTGTTTATTCTGATTCACTTTCAGTACTCTTCACTTTGATGTCAAGTCTGAAATCTTTGATTATCAGACCGAATACTGGTCTTCCGATTCGTGTTAGTGGTCCAGATGAAATACGTCTCTTGTGCCTGTCTGCATTATTTCCAGATTTGCAAAAGTTATCTTTAGAAATCCTATATAATACGACTACGAGAGCGGCGGATCCGGAAATGGACCAGGAGTATAATCATAGTCCATCAAGGTTGACTCCACCCGGGCCCGTATTGCCTTGTCCTCTGTTACGCGAAGTAACTATAGAACTCCGCGATCCGCTTGATGCAGATCATGCACGATTGCTTTCAGCGTTTTCTTCTTCACGTCAAGTGGAAGGTAATCCACTCCCGATACGCGTTCGCTTGCTCGCGAACACAGAAACGGCCGAAGAAGATTAATATTGAGCTACTAGAGTTCGACTATCTACTTTCCCGCTCCATGTCGTGTAAATAGTATATCTCACCGTATGATGATTTGTCCAGCCCTTTGATTTGGGTTATCCCCCTTTTTAATTCTTTTGCTATAACTTATTTTCCTCGCCCGGGCTGCATAGATACGTATTGTTTAATCCTTAATAGGCACCAGTAGTGCAATGTTTTGTGTTGCTAACGCTGTACATTGCTTATGTCGCATGCTCCAGTTTCTAGCATAATTTTGATGTAATGACTACACAATCAACAATATAATATACTCAATTGACCAGACGGTTTACTAAGCTCATCGTCACGAAGTAGTATTGGATGGACGACTAGTCCTTGACACAATCAATAGGGTAATTATGTATGCATTGACGACAAGGAAAACTATTATACATATAAAGATAAACAGCCATAAGGGATGGTAATTTAACGAAATGGTAATGACATAGGTGACTCAGACTGAATGCATATACTGTAACCATAACTTGGAATGCATAATTTTGTATTAACTAAAACAATGTTTCAAAAAGACTAGTGTTTCCATCTAATTCATCCAGCCATTGGTACATATCTCTTCCCGTAGAATGAGATGGCATAGAGCCGGCTGTCAAATGTCTAATGCTTGCCTGATAGTACTTCCTCATTCGAGATCGGACGCGGCGATGCATGGTAATATCATCTATAATAAATGTGTCCAGTTTCATCGGCTCAGAAATGGCTAAAACAAGAAAAGCAACACCCCCGATCGACTTTGTGGTAAAACTGCTTCGATAAAATTTGAGGGCGGACAGACAAGGCAAGAAAAATCCTGATTCCCCAAGCTGGTTTTTTAAGTTCATTTGAGCACATATACTATTCTTCCTCGCGTGGCGGGGTATCAGTCCAGAAGATAAGTTGGGTATTTGATTGAATAGATTTGCAGAATCCTCGTCATGAACACAGAGAGTCAGTGAACGAATTCCCGGGGAAAATTTGGCGACAGATAACAAAGCATCCTGAAAATTTAGCGGCTTCAAGCTTTTTATTTCAAGCTCATCCCAGACAAATGGTTCTTGTCGACTTTTGAGAAGTTCTAACAGATTGTCGATAGTCATGTTAACCCGACCGCAGAGTATTCTCAGACTAGTTAGCTTCAAGCAATTTAAAAGCCGCTTTACTGAGATCCAGGAGATTGGCATTGTGCTCCCCGTGGGGTATGGTACTCCAAAGGTGAATTCCCTAAGGTTCGGCGCAACCATGGAAAGCTTTGTGGTTAGGGTGTCGAAGTCAAACGTGCCGGTATTGAACTCCCAAGAAAAACTCGTAAGACTGGGGAGAGAAATACACCCTAAGAGATCGAAAACAAGAGCGTGGGGAGTCGATCGACCAAGTATCAGATTCTTCATAGACGAAAACCACTCCGGGGTTTCAGAATCAGCATACTCCTCTTCCGCGCCGTGCAACATCTGCTCTTCAGGCTCAACTATTCCGAATAATGTGTATTGAGAAACCACCAAGCTGTGTAAGTTGCATTCGAGAAGCTTGTTGAGAGTCTTATTGATAAATAGCTCTTCAGGGATCCAAACCGATATCAAGGTAGGTGAGAACTTCGCCAAGCATTTCAGGAAGGGACCACAACATTGTAATGGTGCCAGTGTAACATGATTTTCGTATTCAACATGAAAGGCCCGAAGACTTGTCAGATTATTAGACATTTGCCGACATAATGTCTCAAACCAATCAGATTGTACTCTTCCAGTAAGCCTAACGTGACGAACACTGGGCGACAGTAAAACCCCAAGCCTCGCCGCGTCAGCCTGTACGAGGGTTGTGAACCAAGTGAAATGCCAGCAGTTTGGGAAGAAATATTTGAGATCATTCCTCAATGAATGTGGAATCGAAAGTATAGCATTGATAAGAGCGAGGGAATCAGAACCAGAAGCACGTAGAATGCGAACATGTTGAGCGTATACCATGAATCGTCTCCAATTGTCTAATGAAGTAAAATCTGGGAACTTCTTTCGTAAATTAGATGAACTGAAGTATTATTTCGGAATCCGTAGCTCACAACTATTTTTTCGTTCATTTGATCGGGTGATCTCAGGAGTCTGAGTGCCACTCGGAGATCCACTACTTTCCATAAGGAAACCACAGAAGCCTCGAACCAGGCCCGATTAACACGAATGGTAATCGTCAAATCGTTTTGTGATAGGTGACAGAAAATCATGTCCAGATAGTCACGATGATCGAAGATTCGATGCATGAGAAATGAGTTCGACATGGAATGACGGAATTTCAGCGCGGCAGTTGTTAATGGGATGCAAAAGCGAGAGTAGAGAACCTCGCAAATAACAGAAGGTATATATGGGGTTTGGTCCACGAGTGTATTGGACGGTTATTGCGATTTAATTGTGAAAGGACGGGAATTCAAGTTCAAGGACAGGACTAGTACTAATAATAAATGCATGTTCATGATGTTGCAAAGATTTCCACATCATAAAATGTAACGGTAGCTCTTCCTTCTTGCTTGGTTCATTTACATAATGTCGCGATGCGACTACATGTAACATTAATGACATGGTTCGATTGGTGAAGCTTGAATCCGTGACGCTGCTATTCACTGTGTCATCTCAAGTGCCCTTCCGACGTCTGTACCCGATGCACTGCCACACCCCCCGGTTTCTACTGCTTCTCTAATTATTCAAATCAAAGTCGATAAAGTGACTCAAAAAACTGATCGCGCGCGTGACGATTTTGTGCGCGCATGCAAATATCTCATCCAATAAAATCCCTAAATTTCTGAAAATATTAATTTAGATATATTAATATATTATCTACATTATTTACTAATTGACCTAAGAGCAAATGTGAACCGCGGCAGAAATATTTGTGTTTTTTGAACAAGACTTCGTGTGATCAGTTTTTGAGCTGATGCCTCAGATTCCATATTTGGCACCCTGAGGGCTCAATCTTACAGTTTTAAAATGCTGATATAGATAAAATCTATTCAATTATATTATTTGAACTTGAATTTATTGAATCCGCTGATATATACTTTGTGGTGAGACTCTCCATAGCCTGTTCTTAAGGAGTCAGCTCCAGAGGAGGACATGGTTATCCCATAGTATTTATTCGAGATAGATGAGCGTATGTCAGGATTGAATAATTATTTATAATGTCAAATAACACTGAGGAAAAATTTTCAGGTCATATTAATCAGATTATTTTGATAGTTTCATACCGGCTCCCCGGTCAAAAGGCAAGTTTTGAACAGTATAGTACAAACTCCTGCCAGTCATATTTTGGCCTAGAAATTGTATGAGAAGATTCAGTTATAATTTATGTCACATGTAAAAATGTATAATATGCAAATCCCTTTTTAACCGGTGTAGAAATTGTATTTTGACCTATGTGCCAGCTCAGCCCTGAGCAGAGATAAACTGAAAATACACAGCATAAGCGCAATGATAAGTAGGGGTGATATGGCTGTGTGAGTACATTAAATTGGTATAGATTACCCTTCAGAACTTTACTTTTTATCCCTGATAGACATTTCTATGCATGGGAGTACTATGGTGATTTCCTTGGAAAGCCACCAGGATAAATTGGTCTCTCCAATGTATTACAGAGAGAAATTATGGAATATTCATGAATTAATAGAATACATATAATATTAAGAGATTGTTTAATGAGTATCGTATCACATTATCAGAGTCTAGGCGTTTAAATGGAGGATTTGTTGAATATGTGGCTTGCATATAAGGAGGATGACATGAATGAATTGCCATGAAATGACAATGAAACGAGTTATTTGCTCATTCAATCTCTCAAAAGTATTATCAATAACTCAAAGAAATGTATTCAAGCTCGTTACTATGAAGTAAAAGCCTGTGTAAATGCAAAAGACAGACCAGTACATGGCCTTAGAGAAATTCCGACAGGGCAATAATAAATAACATGATTCTTGTCATAATCTGTACTATACCCGTACTAATGATGTTAATAATGATAAATTTAAAATTTGAGGGTCAGTTCCTAATCAACAGTGTGTTGAAAACTATGTTTTTATGTGATTTTAAGGTCAGTTCAGAAACTGATCGCACGGAGTCTTGTCCATAAAACACAAATATTTTTGACACGGCTCACATTTGCTCTTAGATCAATTAGTAAATAATGTAGATAATATATTAATATATCTAAATTAATATTTTCAGAAATTTAGGAATTTTATTGGGTGAGATATTTGCATGCGCGCACAAAATCGTCACGCGCGCGATCAGTTTTTTGAGTCACTTTATGTAATAGACAAGCCGTCCAAAAATCGCGTTTAAAAGTTGTCCATTCACATCCTTTCTATGCAATGATGTTCAATCTTTGTCTCTTTCAGAACAGGTGTGATAATCTTCTAACGTATTAATATTTCCCTGACATCTGGTTCCTCCAAGTCTATCGCATCTGTATGATTCTTTTACGCTTACACAACATACCCGCAAATCAGTGATGTTAGCAGGGTTGAGACTATATAGAATCAACTCTATGTCTCACTAGCAGGATAGTATGCTTTGAGGTATTATAGAAAGATAACGGCATAGCCCAATTTGCAGACATGATGAGCACAAATGTTGTAATTAAATGTCATAAAAGACATTCTAACGACAGAACTAGTAAAGTACATAGGACAAAAGTCATGTATTGAAGTAGCCGATCGATAACGAGTACTACCGAACTTCGATACCAGCGTAATTGTGGAATAACACCTAATCGTCATTCCGGGGTGCCGACCGCCACCCTAATGATTGTCGGTTTCTCAGAATTGTATTTAACCCAATGGTCGTGGAGAAGCCACGCCGTGACAGTGTAAATATCTTCGGTTTCATCTTGGAAGTGAAATACACCTCCCGCGGTGTTGGTGAACTCTAGCGTGTATTCAAATATGCGGGGAGTACTGTTGCGGTAGAGTATATATCGTTGAACGCCCAATGAAGCTACATTTGAGTCATCCGAAACGTCTTTCCAGGTATCACTGCCCACTTCCCAATGGACAGAGACCTCATGAACTCCCTTAAGTTGGGAGTCTGAGGCTATTTTGTCCAATTCTGTAGTGGAAGCGGCGCAGAGGCTTCCATCCCACTTGTCGATGTCTGACTTTCTGACTCCAATTTCGAAGGGTGTGCCGTTACTGCTTATTGCTTTCCTCCACTGTATGGCATCTGAAGGGGTAGCTTGGCTTTCGATGCGTGCTTCGGTCGACATACTGACAAGTGTGGACAAGACGCTTGGTAGAGTAATGAAGTAGAATGATGAGCGACGTAGATACGAACGTAAAGATATGGGACTCAAGAAATCTCATGTAATAATTGAGCATGGATGTGGGGTATTTGTACCGATTTTGAGGGAGAAAAATGGAGGAAAGGATAAGCCACAAAAGGATAACTGAGAACGTTAGTAATAAGGGAGTGAACAATAAGGAAGGAATCATTCTTCGTCAGAGATCATGAGACCCTGACTTAGACTGACATGGTATGATATTATTCAAATACAGTCTACACCATGCACATTGGCAGACTCGAGCAACGTTGGTTATTTCGTATCTTGATCAAGCTTCCCCTGAGCAAATGCCCTCCGGCTGACCAACGTATTTCGTATTCGAATCCCTGTTTTTGTTTGGTCATAGAAGGTTGTATGTCGAAATGTGCACAGTGGCGACATACGCACATGCATAGTTGAAGCACTTTTAAGTAGTAACATGAGCAATGCATGATGTCTTGGAGGCTGCCAGCTCAGACCACCTCACATATATGCGCATTCACCATCCCCCATTATCGTTTTTTTTTCCGTTTCAAGTTCCACCTTCACCTTTCACTTTTTCCTTTCGAAATTTCCTGTGATACTGTGGGTTCTTATATTCAATTTTGTACACAAATCATCCCGGTTAAATATTAAGTCAGCAAGTCCGCGACGATTTAATTCCACTGCCAGCTGCCGTCACGACTCGCAATTTACATAACAAAAGACTACCAGAATTTCAACAATACATAGCTAATACCCTTGTACTTCCTCTAGCTTTTTTTTATACTTTTCTACTCATAACCCATTCGGCCTTTAAAACTGATCTTTATTATTTTCATCTCGTGCTTGAGCGTGTAAGCGACGTCCGTGTCGATCAGTTCAAAGTTGAGGGCTTGAGGGCTTGCCACATAAGCTTCTTTCGTTGTATGTATTCAAAATGTAATATATACAGTGGTCGCTCGTCATTGTTCAAAGTATAAGAGAGAAAGAAAACACAGCGCATTCATAATCGTAAGAGAAATTGATGATATAAAATAGTAACATTGTTCCAAAAAGAAAAGAAAACCCCAAGAAAAGAAGAAGTAAAAAAAAAACGGGAAACATATTGAACAGGATGAATAAATATAAAAACTGGGAAGACCGGGAGTCTGCTGGAGGGGGTAACAATCGTTAATGGTTGGGGGTAACTTTTGACATCCGAGTTCGTGGAAAGGAATCACAAATTTGTAAAAAAACAGACTGTGTCCGTAAAGGGTTGATAAATGTCATGAAGAAGCTGAAGCGCTTAAGACGTCTCGTGTGGGGAAGTGTGGGGAAGAGGGAGAAAAGGCGCTCCATATGATGAATGGATGATTTGTGTTCATTCGTTCATGTGACAACGTTCGTTGGTTTGTTTCGTTAGGCCGCGCAAATAGAAAACCGGATTTGAATTTCCGAATTCCGATTTTGAGGAGACAGGCAGGACTTGATATGGAGTTGTTCAAAGAATATATTGCAGATTTGCTCGAGAAGAGAAGAAGAGAAGAGAAAACATCCTCTATTGTAAAAGGGCCATGAGATTTCGTTTCATTCTTGATGGGAAAAAAAAGGTGGAATAAAAGGGCGATGTACAGTGATATAATGTGACACAAGACACGAGACACGAAAGTCGGACACCATCGGTATTGGGGGATATTGGAGACACGAAACGGCATTGGGAGGGACGGGGACAGGGATAGAATCAGAGGAGAGGAGAGGGTTGGATTGCTGTACGTGAAACCTGCATTGGTGA
The DNA here is from genome assembly GCA_027605045.1 of Phallus indusiatus. Classification (NCBI taxonomy): domain Eukaryota; kingdom Fungi; phylum Basidiomycota; class Agaricomycetes; order Phallales; family Phallaceae; genus Phallus; species Phallus indusiatus. The sequence continues at coordinate 1,502,183 of JAQFWX010000006.1, read as the reverse complement.
ATGGTGGATGATGATGAAGACAGTATACGATGATGACGATGGACGATGATTGGAAGGGAGAGCGACAAAGCAAGGGGGGATAATAATCGATGAAGTCAATGAATCCGATCCCGTCTCCTAATCCTGGTATACGAAACGAAATGGAACGAATAAAAGCGAGACACCGGACGATACATAACAAACAAGCACAGAAATGATGAGAAGAGGAGAAGAGGATAGGACATGACAAAAGGTTTATATCGACAACGACGAAAGGAAAAAGAAAACTTTTGGTGAAGTGCGTTTCAATCTACTGTTTTGTCCCGCACGTTATCATGATTCGTCTTTATCGTCTCTTGTTGACGAGTGTGGCAACGGAGAGAGGTCCACCGCCATTAGCAGATCCAGCAGCATTCGAACCGGCAGGTAGTAGGGTACCCAATTCACCTACACCATCCTCACCCGCACCCGCACCCGCACCCGCACCGGTACCATCCCCATCCTCAATAATCAACGGCGGACCCAATCCCAACCCTACACCCACACCCGCGCCAACCCCAAAATCGAGTCTCACAGAAAGTGGGCCCGCCCCAAACATCGGACGTATATTAGGATCCGAATTCAATTCTGTGAAACCACCATAGTTCTCTTCTTGCGCCTCCTCCTCCGCTTCTTCTTCTTCTTCTTCTTCTTCGTGCAGTGGTAAACGAGAACGATGCTGCTGTTGTACACCCCCGGGTACAGATGGATCGACATCAACAGTCGGATCGTGGATCAGCCCACCCCCATCCCCATTCCCATTCTCAGCGGCAGCACTACGTGTTGAGGATTCTCCTCCCTCCACAGGTGATCGAATAGACGAAGCAAACCCTCCCATACCCATCGGACCCATCATCTCAGGCATCGTATCCGTTTCAGCGCCCGCATCACCATCGCCGTCCACTTCTGCGCCAGCTTCTGGAGTTTGCGAAAGACGTGACTGCTGTTGTTGTTGTTGTAACTGATGACCAGCTTGACCCGACTGATGATTTGACTGACCCACACCACCACCACCACCACCACTTTCGTTCTCGCCTTCGCCATCTTCAACCACACCGTTATCATCTTGCTCATACCCCTCATCTCCATCAACAACCATCTGGTCGTCTATCCCACCAACACCAACACCAACGCCACCGAATCCAAACATGAGTTCTCCTCCTTCAACATCCGCTTCCAAATCCGCAAACGTCCTACAAAGAGGACACGAGAACCCAGGATGATGCATCTGCAAAAGCGGGCGAATGCATTTATAGTGGTACGCGTGCGAACACGGCGCAATGAAGAGAGCTTGGCAAATCGTTACGCTCGATAGACAGATACAGCAGTCTGAAACAGCACCGCCACCGCTACCACCGCTGTTGTTGTTGTTTGCAGCAGGAGCGGAAGCGGAGGATTGGATAGCTTGTTTTGATGCGGCTTTGGGGCGGACTGCTCGTGAGGATTGGCGGACGGGTGGTTTGAGCGGTGGAGGGTTTGATTGGGATTGGTCGGCTGGACGTGGTGTTGTACGGCCTTGGCCTGGGCCTGGCCGAGATGATGATGATCCTTCTCCATTTTGGAGAGGAAGAGGAGGAGTTCCTGCACCTGGATTGGCAAGATTCTTGAGCTGTTGGAAAGCTTGCAGACTAAGACAACAACAATAAGTAAAAAGTGTCTTCAGATTCAAGGATAGATGGTTTTTACTTGTAAGCATTAACACTGGTCTGCCATTCCCTGCCCAACTCGATTCGGATTCTCACACATCGGTACATCTCTTCTGTACCGCCTTGATAATCTACACCGAGCTGGAGAACATCGCCGTCTTTTATTGGGAACGGCCGTGATTCGGAGTTGGGCGGAGAAAGTCTGATGTGGTTCAGAAAAGTACCAGAAGAGGACTTGGTGTCCTTAATGAAGAACTATTAAAGAAACAAACAATCCTCATAAACAATACTTTCTTGAGTCGCATAGAAAAGAAAAAAGGGCGCACCGAGCCATTATCGAACCATACTTCGGCGTGACCCCGACTAACAACTTTGCTTTTGAAAGCAAGCTTGTTTGATACCTGACCGGGGGTTGATGAATGATCCGTAAAACGCCCTATACGAAGAGGCTGATCGCCTTGACGAACATCGCGCGAGATTGGCTCGAAAGTGAGAGAGCGAACTGAGTCCAAGTGGGGGACCAAACGGATGCGGTGGGTGGGGCCGGTGCCTCCGCCTCCATTTGGTGCGTGATTACCACCAGTAACATTCGTCATGTTCCCACCACCGCCACCGCCAGCACTATTGGTGTTAGCATTCGCACTATTAGCGCTAGCGTTGTTATTGCTGGTACTGTTGTTGGTGTTGGTAGGGTTGTTGTTAGGTTGAACATGAACTCTTCTATTCGTGTCGCTGCGCTCGACATTATTGGCGGACCGACGACGACGAAGCATGTTCCCGAAACTGCCGGTTTGCATGGCAGGCGATGCAGGAGAAGGTTGAGCAGCCGAAGTGTTGTTGTTATTAGAAGAAGTAACAGGTGGAACGGGAATAGTCTGCCTTCTCGATGGTATTATGGGTGATTGAGGCAGGAATTGCGAAAGAGCCGCTGCTAAATGAGCAGACTGAGAGTGCTGCTGTTGAGATTGTTGGGACTGATCGTTTGCGTTTGAATTTCCTTGTGCTTGGGTTTGAGATGAAGGCTGAGCCTGTGATTGGGGATGTTGTGGTGGTGGTGCTTGTGTACGCGGTCGTGAGGGGCGACCGAGAAATGCGAGAAGAGATTGTCGTGGAGTATCACTTGCAGGAGAGTCCATCAAAACATAAGATAGAGAATTGAAAAGCGATAGTCAGAAGAAAAAGAGAAAGAAGAAAACAGAGGCAGTCGGTGGTCGAAGATGAGGAGACGTTCGTTCCGGATGTTGTTGAAGAGACCAGTCAGTCCCCTTTACTGCTTGCTGCTGGCGAAATGGGAGCGCCCAGTCAGTGATTTTTTTTGGCTCCGCTTTGTTAGACGCCCGTGGCACCCTTTCAAGGCCGTGTTGAGTCAAAAACAAAATTGAGAATGTGGGAGGAATATATGTAAGATGCCTTGAACAACTCTTCTCAGAATTCTGATGTTTCGGCTTCTTCTTTTTTTGGGACATTTATTACCTTTATTTAATTTGCGTGTATAAGAAAAGGCACGGATCTCAGCACACAGCTTCCGTGCTGTGAGTGGCGAATGGATGGAAAATCTGCGAGTCTGCAGTCTGTCACTACACAGCCATACCACTAAGCAATAATAATCAACAATGAAAAGAGTCAAATAGGAGTATATTCATTGTGAAGTATCGGAATAAATAAAGGAGTCTAAAGGAGAAGGGAACCAAAATTTTTGATATTGAGACTCAAGAGCATGTGCGGGAAATGTCACGTGTTATGCATGTGATGTCATGATTCGGCAACAAACAGGCAACGCGTTGCCAGCTCGTCTCAGTCGTCTCGTCTCAGTGGTGGGCAGCCTCTAATGATTACACCCAGCGCAGTTGCTATTTTGACGCGACGATAACAGCCTGTCAAATATTGTCCTTGGAATGGTTAGTAGATCCGCCAAGCTGAGTTATTTGATCACCTGATGCTTTTGGATAGAATACATATCACTCAACTGTTTCAGCGCAACAACGACAAGTGAGACGGATTCATGACATTGCAGTGCAAAGCCCTGGCTCATGACTCTGTCACGAATCATGAGATCGTTCAAGGCAGAAAGATACAAGCAAGTGCCCGACTCGGTGTCCGGGTTTTTCCGCGAATCTGGCAGCACAATACATAACGCAAAACCTCCGATAGATTATAATGGAAGAGAGAGGGCGTCTCAGTACCCTGAAGGCGACAGAAAGCCAACCATAACATATGGCCATGATATGAGGCACATCATTCAGACATTTCCGGAATCCAAACCGTGAGAGTACGCTTGAGAATCAATCAGATATAAACGACCGTAGCCTACCGTAGCCTTGGCGCAAGTTGTTGAAGTTCACAAGGTCCGATCCTGTTTAATGATTTGTCCAGACAAAATCTATCGCTGTAGACAGCCGCAGGCGCGCGATCCGAAGGGATTCGGGGCCCGTGATCATTCAATTTTGAAAAATGATATTTGATGAAGCCGAAGCCGAATCAGAAGGAGAATATTCCATTATTCTTTATTGCCCTTGGCACATTCCCGTCAACGGGTCCGATAGGAGAGAATCCCGCCAAGAGAAATAATCTCGGAGTCTCGGAGTCTCGGAGCCTTAGACACGAGACATGGCAATGAAAGGCAAAATTAATTGAAGTCTAGTCCGGGCTAGCCTTTACTAAGCTAGGTGCCGTAAAGTATGGTTCAGATCTCGTGAAGACGCAGATAAGATCGAGTTTCTTGTCTAAACAGATTGGGAATATTGGATTAGATGAGAGCCTGAAAGGGGATGACTTGGCATTTTAGTACAAAGAAAAGACGAGCACTAGAAAACAAGGACTTGCTTATACATGTCTAGGCGTCTTTGATCCAAGCCCAGCCAAAGAACACAGAAGAGGGGTTCAGTTTATCCAACCTGGTGGACATGCCATGCCCTTGTTTTCCTCGATTCTATCATTCACAGATATCACCCAAGAGAACATAAACATTATCATATGTGCTTCCTTTCTTGTTGCAAATACAGTTGAGTACAATTACTGCTTGACAATAAATCAGACCTTTTCAGTCGTCGTGCGTCGGAGGAGCAATAACGAGTAGAGTATATCTAATACTCCCAGATTTGGACATCATGTCTTTCGTCACCGCTATAACGCTCTTCACACATCAATAGTATCCGCGCAAATTTTCGTAGACTATCATCTTTTGATAGACATTTGCTTACCTTGAGAAAATCTCCATCTCCACGAACGGCAATAGGACCATGCGAAACGGGTCCCGTACGAGCCCATCCATCTAGCTCGAGCAGTTGACCGTTGTAATCTGTAAACGCGAGATAGTGGGATTCTATGTCGTCTGGATCATCGAGCTGTTATGGAGAGCGAAAAATGAGTTTGAGAAATTATAGTGATCAATAATTCTTACCCACCCATGATTGACCTAGATCGGCAGCGGAACGGTGTAATTGCACGATATTTGTTTCTTCAAGCAGTTTTGCGTTTTCAGAAGGCGTACGCCCTTTGCATTGCTCAAATAAAGTTTTGATAGGCCCCGGTTCTTTTTGTTTTTAAAGTTCAAAAAGATGGATTAGATAACGAAAATAACAAATTAGCGAACGAATGATACGCCACTTGTGACATACCTAATGGAAGAGAAGGCGTATTTGCCAAACTGTGTAGAAGAGCCTTCGAACAGAAACGTGCTTAGCGTTATCGGCAAGAAATCAGTCCATCTCGTACCATCGTCCCACAGTGATTCGACAACGTTTGCCTGATGTACACGACTTCCTTCAAACTAGCACTGTCATTGAAAGGCCATCTTTTCTTCACTTCTTCTTCAGCAGCGATCGCTTCGGGATCATCAAAACGTTTAGGGCTAGGGTACAGTAGTATGGCAGCTTTGACTGGACGCGGAATAAGTGCGAGTAATTCGTCATCGAAGCCTAGAACGTCGTGAATACAGAATTGGGAAGTGTCCAAACCGAGCTTTTGGGCTAGATTGTTGAATGAGATAGGATTAGCTTCGAGGGGCATGTGTTTAGTTCCTTCAGCCATATTTTTTTAATTGATTGTATGATTTGAAGATGTGATTCACAGTGATTGTGTTTGAAAGAAAGTAGTAAGCACTTTGGGCCTTTGAATTTGCAACGCGCACTCGCACTCGTCACGCTGAGAATTTGCTGGTAAAAGTCAGCGAGCGCCGTCTGAACTTGAAGCGCGCGTCAGTTAGTACAGTTACTCACACACAAGCAGAATCAGCGAACATCATCGGTATTAAATAACGCAAACCTTATCTCTTTTTATATCTCGAATTAAAGCTCGTTTTCTTACAACACCAAATTTTTCTCTCGACCATTCTTTTTTTCCAAATTACCCAAAGTTAGTAACGCGCCACGTATTTTCTTTAACGGATCCTCAGTGATTCTATTGCTCTACTAGTACAAAGCTGTCGAATAAACTCATCGCTTCCCATGGCGTCCCATCTATCAGAATTATGTTCTTCCATATTTTCAGACAATGAGGCCAGTAGATTTGGAAAGTGAGCACCGCGACGACATGCGAAATTTAATATGCTTTAGCTTTAGTAGTTTATTAGTAACATCAATGGCGCTGGCACGATTTCATCGACACGTTTCAATCATCCAGCGGAGACCCACAAATGGCGCCATACCCACCTCCTTCGAGTGTTTCTCTTTGAAGCCATTTCTTATGGATTAATATTAATATATTTTATAGATGTGTTTTCATTCGTGTCTGAGTATTTGCCACCAGCACTCGTTGAAGAACACGTGAAGAGCTGCCGTGCGGCGTGTAACTGAAGAACACCAAATCAAGAAAAAAACACTTCACATTTTTTACAGCCAATCTACATCCAACTAAATTAATGGCCTTTTACGTAAGGAATGATGTTCTTTGAATTTTTTGCTTTGAATGTCTTGCCTTTTGCTGTTCACTGTGCAGCATTTGCTTACAAAAGATGGCTGGATTCAAGCTTCAGCAAGAGAAACGAAGAAATCATCTCCTTTTTTCAAGCTCAAGCTCTCTTTCAGTTATGTCAGATTTTATCGCAGGTGATAAACGCACCATATCCCCCTCCGACAAAACCGGGTTCAGCGTAACTGCTGTCGACAATGGACAAACTCTCATTGTAACGGAAAGCTCCAAGGGTGACGCTCAGCAGCAGGTTGGTCCCGCAATATTTTTCCTCAATTCAATGTCAAGATTCTTCGTAGTGGAATATTCAACTCATAAACGCCGATTCCCCGTCAGACGGATACAAAATTCAAAGCGCAATCGCAGATACCTACCTTGCGACTGACACTGAGACGAACAAACTTACGCAGAGTAAAGAACCGTACACTTGGTTCATAACCCCGAGCGATACAAACCCGAGAACGTAAGCCAGACGGAGCTAACCGTTATGCGTAACACTACATTTACCTTGTATTTCAACTTTCAAGTATTCAATGTTCATCAACGAACCTCTTTTGGAACTATGATCCCAATAGCATCGAACAAGAAGTGAAGTGATAATACATTCTTACTTGTCTCTGTCAAATTGAAAAAAAAGCCTTAGGTTTTCTTATCCGGAGTACCGGATCCTGGTCAAAGTGGTTCCGGTTGGCAAATTGATTTCTCAATCACGTAGGATTGATAAATAAACAGACTTAGAAATTGAATAATAATTTGTTTCGTCCTAGAACAGACCCGAATCGGTACCAATGAGGTTTATAACTTATCGAAAAAACAAAAGTCGAATCATGCACTGTGAAGCCTCCTCATATTTACGCAACGCAACCAATCTTTACATTACACTACTCGTCATTCGCAGTAGTAGTCCACTTGGACGCAATACCGGTAGTCGGTATTCTGTCAACAAATAACATCCTGCACCCCGAGTTTCATTCGGTCATATTCTTCCGACTTTTCAACTGCTATTATCTTACGGGACTGTGGTCAATGAACTCAGATCACTGATCCGTAGCAATCCAGTTTTCATGAAGCCCGACTCACCGGCAGTTCTTCGTGTGTGGCAACGAGTGCCGACAAGTGCTCACACACGAACACATCTTTATATTCACATTGATCGATAAGAGATGGCTGAAAAAAACTCAATGGACTCGGAGGACGAAGTTTGGAAATCTGGGCGCACCATCGAGTCAAATAATTCATCTACAGAATCTTAACAGCCAATCCACTACTAATTATCGATGACTCTTGGCCCTTGAGAAACAATGAGCTAGCGGATGTTCCTTGGTATTTGTAACTTAAACGTCTAGTATTTTTGGTATTTCACTGTGCGCTTTTTGTTCATATAAGGCTTGAAGCATGCTATGCTGCATCAGTCGGAAGAACGAAAAGGTCGTCTTCTTATACAAGTCCAAATTCTCTCCCGGTCATGTCTATCGCTGGTGTCCACATCATATCTCTCTTCTGCGACACAACTCTCAACGTAAATGCTAATGAACAAGGTCTCTCTCTGACGGAAAGTTCCCCGGATGGCCCGCAACAGCAGGTTGGTTCGCAGATGTTTCCTTGATTTAAATGTCCACTGATCCCTGCATAGCGGAATATAATTCTTTATAATTCTACCTGTCCTTTACTCTTCATCATTCAATTATGTTAGCGATAATTTTGTGTACCATTATAAATATTCATAGCAAAAAACCACACAAAATTTCAACTGTATAGGCGAGAAGAACACCTCACACTGAACTTGAACCCCGGGCTGATTGCTCGGGCTGATTTCCGTTGGGTTCTGGAGACCGATTGTCAACCGAGTCCGACATAAAATTTAAAATCGGTTCGTTTGAGAATTCACTACCGTGAAACGTCTTATTCGCAGGATCGCATTCGCGAAGACTGAGCGTAAACTCAGTGACCAAGATCGCTGTCAGACTATAACCCCAGGCATGAGAAGATAAGTTAACCAATTCTGATTCAAAGTATGACTTCACCCATTTTGAAAAGTGGCGATGATGACAGACTAAACCAGGAATTTAGTGTTGATATTCCTAGCCTCAGGGTATATTTACCTGATTTATGACAAACTAAACATATGGTAAACATTGAAATATTGGTCGATCGAATACTGAACGTACTTTCGCAAGAATCGTAAGGATAAGGATAACAAAGACCGCAAAACTTCGTGTTGGTTAGTTTGCCAGGTTTGTAATTTAGTTGGTCTTAGTACGTACAAAAACTATAAAATAGCTTATAACTTGTCAACGTCACGTATTTTCAGAATTTACCATAAAAATACCCACTTTCTTTGAAAATGAAGGAAGCGATGGTCGTGAGCTTCTGAAATTTGAGCTTCCGCACATCCCAAAGGGAATACAAGCATGTAGAGAAAACCATGAAGTCGGTCACGACGACGCATAAATTGCCGAGAAGGATAAGCAGAACCTCATCGCCTGATAATAAAATATCTTAAAAATTAGGAATAGCACTCATTGCAGAAACGCTGCATACCTCTAAATATGTATCGAAGGGAACATCCTAATATGTAAGAGAGGATGCACCCTTCATGCTACACTGACCTATCGGTATATGTACAACCGCCAAACTTTATGTCAACTAACAGCGAGAACAATAAGTGAAACTATGAAAACAATATTCGCCAGCACTTGCCGAAGATCAGAAAGGATAGGCCCCCAATGTAACCTAAAGCCAGAGCGGTGTTGATCATAAATTTATACCATGCGTGCAGAGAGCTCTCTCGACAGATAATCTGTGCTCTATCGACTAGTAGCCCTATAAACAGTGGATTAGACGGTTTTTCGGAGGAGGAAACAGCTCAAATACCTTGAACTCCAATGTATGACAAAACTTGGATAATATTTATAGTGTCCGTGATGATATCACAGGTCCTGTTGTGTCATGTAAGGTTCACTGTAACCATTTAGCTTTGAGCTTGAACTCACAGTATTGGCTATAAAGAGTTGATCAGTCAGTTAACATAAAAATAATGAAGAAAATGACTAACTGACAAATAAGGTTGGATAAACAGCGACGACAAAGTATAGAATTAAACGTGTCATAGTGGCATATCGCGAGAATATATATAGCACAGTCGTATGGTTAAATGATTTTTTCCAAATATAAGCCATCTCCTTCGACATGCTCAATAAGGTGGTATAGAATAAAAGTGCTTTGAAGCGTTTTTTAGTCACGAATCTACGTTCGTTCACCCTGAATATAGCTTACTTATGTTAGAAGCTAGGATCAAGATGTAAATGTAGCTAAATATTATAAATGAGTTTAGCGCAAGATGGGAAATGCAACAAATCCTTACGTTTGATAGTCCTCTTGGATTTGAATGGTTAGGGACGCAGCCATCGTCGTATTATTTACGTTGCTCATACTTTGAAACAGGCGGAGAGAGAAAGGCGAATTAAAGAACCCGTCTTCTTCGGCATACAGAATTTATACGCGTTTGCGGGTAATAGTATGAAAATTTTCATTTCTGGTTCCGTATGGATCTTGACACCTAAGGCGAGATATGGCACCAAGTGAGAAAGGAGGGTGACAGTGCTAGTGCCAAAACCGTGGTTTACACATCGCCTCAAAAAGGTATTCTCCTGGGTTTCACCAAATAGCCTGAGGAGTACTCACCGATTGAATCAGAATAAGCATGGGAATATCATTGTGACACAGATTCAAATCAATTGGCGAGCTTTATGACAGACGTCGAACTCTGAGTCGGAACTCGAAACGTTGCTATCCAGCCAGTCGAGTCCGGTTCCGGACGGTAGACGTGTTAGCGGAAAAAGTGTCAGGTTGGTTCTGTTAGCATCAGGCGAGATCAGCTGGGACTATCGGGAAATGCGTCAAATGCTACGGTCTACCGGATGGGCCATCTCAAATCTTGGCAACCAATAGCAACGCCAAAAGAAGAAGTCGACATGTGAAACGTAGGTTCAGAGGGAATGAGATTGAAAGGAGAATCTGGTGAAATTTCGTGGCGCAACTGATTCCTGGAAAACGTGATAGGAACGAAAAAAACCGGTGTATGAAGATTTAACAAAGGCACATACTTGATTCGTAATCCTGTGCCCAATTGATCGTAAAGGAATGTCTCGTCTCGCTCCCCGCGATGGTGTGTCCTTAATAGTATGGACGCCGGATAGACTGGTTCTCCATCCGGCAAATACGGAGCCTATCATCACTTTTAGTGATATGAGTGTTGGAAATGAGGACGCTTGTGGGATACAACGGATCAGTCGGTGGAGGTTAGGTTGACGTTTTCACAAGGGGGTGTTGATTTCGGCTTTTCCCGTTAGGCATTTCCTCCTGCCTGTATGAGCTAAGCAAGATTACGTACGCTAATACACGGCGAAATTTTCTTTCTTGTGCTACATACAATCTCTAGGTGGCACCAAGGTCTGCCTTCCAACATTTGCCATATGATGTTATCAAAGAATTTGTTCTCTACACTTGCGTACGCTACTACCACAACGGAGTGATTGGACGGAAGTTTTTTTCTTCATCTGCTGGCTTGTCTGGCCAGATGGCATCAAGTGCCTTCCAACGTTTGCCATACGATGTCATAAGAAAAGTTATTCTCTACACTTACACGCACACAATACAGTGCGTGGATTTTGACTGGGAGATTCCGTCTTACAAGTCCCATCTAGCATCGCCTCCTATACCCGGCGCTTGCGTCGCAAATCTATCGTTCGTGGAGAAATGCTTGTTCTGCTCCACTGACCGTCTTCCTCATAGTGAAAGATCCCCTCGATACAGACGTTGAAGAGGCGGATGACATGCTTCAGATCGTCTTCCAGCATATTCATCGATTCAAGTTATAACGCTTGCAGATCAATCCTCGGTTCGTTCCTTTTACTACCGTGGATATGCTGGAAGACGATCTGATGATCGTATGCAAGCACCAATTCGAAACGTCTTGTCATACCTCGAACAACCCGCGCCAGAGCTACGGACTTTCTCTTCATGGTACAAGAATATCATTTTCAATGGTCGCGACCTTCACAAAGGTGTCCGTGAAGACGCAATCACAAATGCCTTCTTCTCGGGAAATGCGCCTAACATCCAACAATTACATTATCAGCTTCACTAATCAGAACCAAGACGTTCGGAATTTCGCAATCTATCAAAGCTATACGTTTTATTTCATGGACCGGTCGTTCAACCTCTCCTTGGATTCATGGCATCACCTCCGCGTCTCAAACTGATCCATACGTCTGCGAGTTTCTGGTTGGGAAACGAGCATGTATACTAAGATGGGATTGTCCTTATTCCTAAACATTAGGGATCCATGTCTCTCCGCTCGTCCTGGGTGCCAGTATAAGAATTGGAGACGTTTGGAAACACATTGGAATGGATCAAATGTCAGGCAAGACGTCAAACATTAAGCTTTTATATGCTTTTTGCGACGCTGGTGGCAATTCATCGATACCGCCAACGACTAGTAAGTATAGTCTGACTCTTCGTTATCCAGGAGAGATGAAAATTATTAGTTTCTTCAAGCAATTCTGCGGATTCAGAAGGCATACGCCCTTTCATTGCTTAAATAAGGCTTTAATAAACCCAGTTCTTATTGTACTTTTAAGTTCAAAAGATGGATTTGATAACGAAAATAACAAACCAGCGAGCGAATGATACGCCACTGTGACATACCTAATGGAAGAGAAGGCGTATCTGGCAAACTGTGCAGAAGAGCCTTCGAACGAAAAATGGCTTAGCGTTATCGTTATTAAATCAGTCTATCTCGTGCCATCGTCTTCTGTCTGTTGTACACGACTTCCTTTAAGCCAGCATCATCATCGGAAAGCCACTTTTTCTTCACTTCTTCAGCAGCGATCGCTTCGGGATCATCAAAACGTTTGGGGGCAGAATACAGCAGTATTGCAGCTTTGACTGGGCGTGGAATGAGTGCGGGCAATTCCTCATCGAAGCCTAGAACGTCGTGAATGCAGAATTGGGAAGTATCCAAATCGAGCTTTTGGGCTAGATTGTTGAATGAGATGGGATTAGCTTCAAGAAATTTAGTTCCTTCAGCCATGTTTTTGAATTGATTGTATGGTTTTGAGATGTGATTCACAGTGATTGTGTTTGAAAGAAAGTAGTAAGTACTTTGGGCCTTTGAATTTGCAATTATTGCGTACTCGTCACGCTGAGAATTTGCTGGCAAAAGTCGGCGAGCGCCGTCTGAACTTTAAGCGCGCGTCACACAAGCAAAGCAGAATCAGCGAACCTTATCTCTTTGAATTAAAGCTCGTTTTCTTACAACGCCAAATTTTCTCTCGACCATTTTCTTACTCAAATTACTCAAAGTTGGTAAGCGCCACGTATTTTCCTTAACGGATCCTTCTATTGCTCTACGAAGCTGTCGAAACTCAAATCGCTTCCCACGGCGTCCCATCTGTCAGAATTAGGCTCTTCCATAATTTCAGACAACGAGGCCAGGATATTTCGAGCGTGAGTGCTGCGACGACGTGCGAAATCTGCTAGCTTTAGTAGTTTATTAGTAAACATCAATGACGCTGGCACGATTTCACTGACACGCGTTTCAATCACCCAGCGGAGACCTACAATGGCGCAATACTCACCTATTACACTTTTTATGACTTCACACCCTCCTCCTTCGAGTGTTTCTTTTTGAGACCATTTTTTATGGATTGATATTGATATATTCAACATATGTGTTTTCATTCGCATCTTCGCATCTGAGTATATTTGCCACTGCGCACTCATTGCCGAACACGTGAAGAGTTGCCGGGCGACGTGTAACTAGGAACTCCATCAAGCTCTCCAAGAAAAAAACACTTGACTTGACAATTACAGCCAATCTATAGCTAACTAATTATCAATGAAATTTTACGTAAAAAATGATGTTCTTTGATTTTTTATGATTTTCTCTACTTTAAATGTCTAGCCTTTTAGTGTTCACTGTGCGGCTTTTGCTTACAAAAGACGGCTGGATTCCAGCTTCAGCAAGGACTCCTTTTCCAAGTTCAAGCTCTCTTTCAGCCATGTCAGATCCTATTATCTCTGGTAAAAAGCTCACCATATCCCCCTCCGGCACAAGCGGGCTCAGCGTAACTGCTGTCAATGGACAAAGTCTCGTTGTAGCGAAAAGCTCCTCGAGTGACGCCCGGCAGCAGGTTGGTCCGGCAATTTTTTTCCTCGATTTAGTGTCAAATTCTTCATAGTGGAAAATTAAACGCATAGACAGCGAATCCCCATCAAACGAATACCAAATTCAAAGCGTGGCAAAAGAACTCAAAGATAGCTATTTCGCGATTGACGATGATACGAAGAACTTCACGCAAAGTCAGAAACCCTACACCTGGATTATAACTTCAAGCGACACCTCGAGCGACACCTCGAGCGATACCTCGAGCAGCACAGAAACGGTAAAAACTTAGTAAGCCAGACGGTGCTAACTAATATATGTACAATACACGACTTTTACCTTTTATCTCAACTTTCAGTACTATTCAAAATTCAAGTTCTTCGGAGTCAAAACTCTTTTGGAATTATACACCTGATGAATCCAGCAAACAAGTGAGGTGTTAATACGTTCTTTCTTGTTCTTGGTCGAGTTGACGAGAGAGCCTTAGAGTAGTCCTTCATGCAGTCAGGTTCAACCTCCGAGTCCCCTCTCCGGAGTAGTCAATCCTGGTCGAGGTGGTAGCGGTTTCCAAATTAATTGAGGTTTTCTCAATCACGCAGAATTGGTGAATGAATAGCCTTAAAATTTGAATGATAACTTGTTTCGCATTAACAGACCCAAACCAGTACCAATGAGGTTTATGATTGGAAACAAAAGTCGAACTTTGACTTCAATTATCTACTGAATATCCGACTGATAATAGCTCCTACGGAAAAGAATTTGCTTCATTTCAAACAAGTATATGTTCACATTTCCATGCCACATGATCCTGCTATATGATTCTATTCGACTAAACACACTCCCCTTCCACATGAACAAAACGCGACTTGAATTTATGAACTACATTACTGTACAATTGCAAATACTCAAGACAGTAAATATAAAAGCTCATGTTATTTCATTCCCAATTTCAAGTGTTCACTCGGTCATACTATCCCTCTGACTTTTCAACTGCTATCATTTTACGGGACTGTTCAATGAACTCAGATCGCCCGATCAGTCTCAATCCAATTTTTTCGAAGCGCGACTCACTTGCAGTTCTTCACGTGTTTGGCAACGAGTGCCGACAAGTGCTCGTACACGAACACATTTGTACAACACGCACAAACACATCTCTATAATTATATTAATCGATAAGAGATGACCGGAAAAAACTTAGTAGAGAAGAGTGAAATTTGGAAATCTCGGCGCACCATCTAGTCAAATGATTCATCTACAGAATCTTAACAGCCAGTCCACTGCTATTTATCGATGACCCTTGACCGGTCTGACCCTTGAGAAACGAAGAACTAGCGAATTTTCCTTGGTATTTGTAACTTGTATTTATGTTTGGTATTTCACTGTGCGCTTTTTGCTTATAAAAGGTTTGAAGCATGCTGCACCAGTCGGAAGAACGAAGAGATCGTCTTCTTATACAGATCCAAATTCTTTCTCGGTCATGTCTATCGCTGGTCTCCGTACCATATCTCTCTTCTGCAACACAGCTCTCAACGTCACTGCTAATGAACAAGGTCTCTCTCTAACGGAGAGTTCCCCGGATAATCCTCAACAGCAGGTCGGTTAGCAGATGTTTTCCTTGATACAAATATCCAATCACTTCATAGTGGAATATTCAACCAATCAACCCCGCTTCCCCGTCAGACGGGTACCAAATTCAGAGCCAGGGATTAGAAGCCTACCTTGTTCCTCAAAACGCAACATCCATCGCGTACGGCAGCACCCCGTACGCTTGGATCATAACCCCGAGCCCTACAAACTCGAGTAGGTAAGTTGAACAAATTTAATCACCATGCATGAATAACACGACATTTACCCTCTGTCTAAAGTACCATTCAAAGTTCATCAGGATACTTTTGGACCTCCGGCACCACCAGCGGACAAGTGAAGTGTTGATAAACTCTTACATGTTTCAGCGAATTGAAATAAAGAAATATAGACCACTACATCGACTATAGTGTTAAATTCGTGCCAGCCAAATTCTGAAATGACCATTCAGAGTCATTTTTGGAAACCGTTGTCCGGAGTAGCCGCTCCTGGTGGCGGTGGTACTGGTTGGCAAATCATTTAAGGTTGCCCAAATTATGTAGGATTTTTTATTGAAGAGGCTTAAATGTTGGAATAATACTGTGTTTCGGACGTCATTGACGCTGCGGTGATCAATCTTTACATAGCACCACTTCCATCCCGCATTGATGAACCCATTGAACGACCAGTTATTTGCCCACAATGACACCTTGAACCCCGATGACGAAACATTTGTTCGTTGAATAGCTAACTGATCACTATTCAGAGGAAAGATTTTGCTTCATTCAAGTACATATTTCTGTGACAACTGAAGTGATCTAACTCTAGCTCTACATTCCACCCTTGGATCCTGTCAACGATAATTTGTGTACAATTATACATATCCATAGCAGAAAAAAAACACGAAATTTCCAACTGCATACATAGGCGAGAGGAACATCTCATACTGAACTTGAAACCCGGGCCGGCTGCTCGGGCCGATTTCCGTTGGGTTCTTGAGACGGATTGACGACCGAGTCCGACATAAAATTCAAGATCGGTTCGTTTAGGAATTCACTACCGGGAAGCGTCTTATTCGCGGAGTCGCATTCGCGAAGACTGAGCGTAAACTCAGTCACCAAAATCGCTGTCAGACTAAAAATCCAGGCATGAGAAGATAAGTTAACCAAATTCTGGTGAAAATTATGCTTCACCCATTTTGAAAAGTGGCGACAACGACGGACTAGACCGGAGATTCAGTGTTGATATTCCTAGCATTAAGGTATGTGTATTTTACCTGATTTATGACAAACTAAACATATGGTAAACATTGAAATACTGGTTGATTGAATACTGAACGTACTGCCGCAAGAATCATAAGGATAAGGATAACAAAGATCGCAAAACTTCGCGTTGGTCAACTTGTCAGGTCTGTAATTTAATTGGCCTTAGTACGTACAAAAATTGTAAAATAGCTTATAACTTGTCAGCGTCATGTCCTTTCCAGAAATTACCATAGAAATATACCCACTTTCTTTGAAAATGAAGGAAGTGAAGGTCGTGAGCTTTTGAAACTTAAGCTTCCGCATATCCCAAAGGTAACACAAGCATGTAAAGCAGACCAAGAAGTCGGTCACAACGACGCATAAGTTGCCGAGGAGAATAAGCAGAACCTCATCGCCTGATAATGAAATATCTCAAAATTAGAGATAGCGCTCATCACAGAAACGCTACATACCGCTGAATATGTTTAGAAAAGAACATCCTAATAGGTAAGAGAGAAGGCACCCGGCACATCATTTTACACTGACCTATTGGTATATGTACAACCACCAAACTTTATGTCAACTAACAGCAAGAACAATAAGTGATACTATGGAAAAATATTCGTCAGCACTTGCCGAAGATCAGAAAGGATAGGCCCCCAATGAAACCTAAAGCCAGAACGGTGTTGATCATAAATTTACACCATGCGTGGAGAGTGCTTGTCCGACAGATGGCATACGCTCGGTCAATTAGTAGTCCTATAAACGGTGAATTAGATGGTTTTTCGGAGGGGGAAACACTCAAATACCTTGAACACCAATATATGACAAAACTTGGATAATGTTTATAATGTCCGTGATGATATCACAGGTCCTGTTGTGTCATGTAAGGTTCACTGTAACCATTCAGTTTTGAGCTGAACTCACAGTATTGGCTATGAAGAGTTAATCAATCAGCTGACATAAAAATAGTGAAGACAATGGCTAACTGACAAACAAGGTTGGATAAACAGCGACGACGAAAAACAGGATTAAACGTGTGATGGTGGCATATTTCGAGAATATATATAGCACAGTCGTATGGTTAAATGACTTTTTCCAAATATAAGCCATCTCCTTCGACATGCTCAATAAGGTGGTATAGAATAGAAGTGCTTTGCCAAAGCGTTGTTTTAGTCATGAATCTGCGTTCGTTCACCCTGAATATATTATAGCTTACTTATGTTAGAAGCTAAGCTCAAGATGTAAATGTAACTAAATATAAATGAGTTTAACGCAAGGCAGGAAATGCAACAAATCCTTACGTTTGATAGTCCTCTTGGATTTGAATGGCTAAGGACGCGGCCATCGTTGTGTTGTTTACACTGCTCATACTTTGAAATAGGCGCAGAGAGAAAGGCTAATTAGAGAACTCGTCTTCTTCGGTATACAGAATTTATACGGGTTCGCTGCTATTAATATGGAGACTTTCATTTCCGATCCATCTTGACACCAATGTCGAGGTATGGCACAAAGTGCGAACGGATGGCACTACCGTTAGTGACTAGTGATGGTTAACGGTTGCCAAACCATGGTTTACACATCGCCACAGAAAGGTATTCTCCTGATTCTTATGCGGGTTACACCAAGTAGGAGTATTCATCGATTGAATCAGAATAAGCATGGGAATATCATCGTGACACAGATTCAAATCAATTGTGTCGAGCTTTATGACAGATGTCGAAATCCGCGTCGGAACTTGAAACGTCGCCATCAAGCTAGTCAAGTCCGACGATAGGGGACGTGTGAGCGGAATCAGAGGTTGGTTCTGTTAGCATCAGGCAAGTTCAATTAGGACTATCGGGAAATGCGTCAAAGCTACGGTCTACCAGATGGGCATCTCAAATCTTGGCAGCCAATAACAGCGCCAAGAGAAGAAATCGACATGTGAAACGTAGGTTCAAAGGGAACGGAGTTGAGAGGAGAATATGTTGGAACTTCGTGGCGCAACTGATTCCTGTAAAACGAACAAAACCAGTGTACGAAGATTTAACAAAGGCTTGATTCGTAATCCCGTAACCAATTGGCCGCAAAGGAATATCTCATCTCGCTCTCCGTGATGGTGTCCGTTGGACGTCGGCTCTCCATCACTTTTATCAACTTTTAGTGACATGAGTGTTGGAAACGAGGACAATATGAAACAACGGATCAGTCGGGCCAGGTTAGGTACAGCGGCTTGTATGAGCTAAGCAAGATTACGTACGCTATCACACGGCACACTTCAACAATCCCAAGATGGCACCGAGATTTGCCTTCCAACAATTGCCATACGATGTTATCAGAGAGGTTGTTCTCTACACTTACACGCGCAAAATGCAGTGCGTGGGTGGTGACTTGGAAATTTCGTTCGACTTACAAGTCCCATCGCCCCCTATACCCGCGTCGCAAGTCTGTCGTTCATGGAGAAATGCTCTTCTGTCTGATCCCACGATGTGGTCGTCGCTTTTCATTCCCTATACCAAACCTAGTGGAGTGTTGGAATTGCTCAATCGTTCTGGTTCTGCTCTACTGACCGTCTTCCTCATAATGAAAGATCCCCCCGATATGGACGATGAAGAGACGGATGACATGCTTCGGATCGTCTTCCAGCAAATCCATCGATTCAAGGTGTTGCGCTTGCAGATTAATCCTCGTTTCTTTCCTTTTACCCCCGAATACGATCGTATGCAAGCATCAATTCAAAATGTTTTGTCATACCTCCGACTTCCGGCACCACAGCTGCGGATTTTCTCATTCTGGTACAAGAATGTTATTTTCAACGGTCACGACCTTCACGAAGGCGTTCGTGAAGACGTAATTACGGATGTCTTTTTCTCGGGAGATATGCCTAATCTCCAGCAATTACACTATCGACTTCATCCCCCCGAACCAAGACGTCCGGAATTTCGCAATTTATCAGAGCTATACATTTCACTTCGTGGACTTGACATGCAACCTCTCTTCGAGCTCATAGCATCATCTCCGCGCGTTAAGCTGATCCATGTGTCTGCGAATTACTGGCTGGGAAACGAACATGTATTACCAGACGTGACATATCCCGACCTTAATTTACCCTGTTTGCAATCACTTACACTCTCGGTTTTTGACATGTCCAAATTTTTTCACTTGTTCCTGATCCATGTGACCTTCCCTCCCGATCTTAAATGGTCCATTACTTCACACCATTGGGCTGATTTCAATAACTCGCCGTCTGTTCTCCGGTTACTCTCTGGAGCACACTTCGCATCTCTTCGTCTTGATTTTGACTCTGGTTTTATCAAGGCAATCCACAAAGAAGAGCCCAGTTTCAATGAACTCCAGCTCCTTTATCTTGACGGTGCGCAACTAAAGAGCCTCTGGCCCCCATTCATCCATAGTATGCAATCGTCTCGTATCACCCATATTCATATTATCTTCCAACGTTGGTCGGTGGACTATTTGACAGCACTTCAAGCAACCCTGCCCGTATGCGACCTGGAGTCACTAACCGTGGAACAGCAATGCGACAATGACTGGTCATGGCTGGCCTGCATAATGATATTGACACCTATTCTCAAAAGAACTATGGAATACGTTGGGGAGAATGTGCCGGGAACGGGTGTTATCGATACAAAGCAAGGCCCTGGACTGGAATTCATGCGCTCCGTCGTTGCGTCATTAGATAATGATGCCATCTCTTCCGACACCGCTGCAATTTCATGTCCCCATTTGCGAAAGCTGAATTTAAAGCTGAACCAACCATTAAGCGAGTTGCCGGTTATTTTACTTCGTCTTTGCGTTGATTTACGGCAGGAGGAACGTCCTTTACAGATGTCTATTCATTGCCCAACTTTGGATAACAATCTTAGACGTATGCTGTGTCCGGAGAAGAACAGTCCTATTCAAGTTTCGGTTGACTCCGCCAACGAATGACACTTCAGGTGATCTCGGTGTTGAGCAATAAAGCTGCTTCATCATTTTTGCAGTATGTATAAAAGCTATTTCTTTCTGCTTCAGGTATTGGTCCCGATGTTCATTTACCTGTACGTTAATAGTTACAATGCCTATTGTTAACTGCTTTGTCTTGCTATTCCACGAAAGAATTGTAGATAGGTTTATGTTGTCTTCTCTACCAAATTTTCACTAGTGAAGTCGTTAGCTAACCTAGAAGCTTGTTATAAAGCTTTCCACATCCTTCCCATGGAGAGCATCTCGCGCGCTGCATTTGACTTCGCAGGACTATTAGGCCAAAGCGGGCTCCATCAAGTCCCCACAGGGGCGTATGCAAAAAGTAATTACATTCGGCTTGGGGATGTTTATGAAGAGTTTGTCACAACGTGCAATTTTATGGGGTTTATAGTAGAACTTATATTTACTATACTTATAAGATAATAGATCTGCTGTGTAACATGTTGGACTAATGCGCCGCCGGAGACGGCACAGTATTGATTTGCGAGTCCGACGACGACCCCGATACCACGACTCAGCTTCAAGTTCCGTCATTTGGAAATTCGCTATAGGAGGTCCTATATTAAAAAGGTAAGTTGAAAGATCCGAAATTATATTATCGAATTATTAACACATACATACCACTATTCAAGATAGCAGCGCCTCATGACGCATGATGTACCGTGTACCTTACATAACTGAGCCACACTTCTAATTCTCATGGAACGAGCGACGCGATAACGATATTCCGAAGCTTGTGGGATTTAATCTTGGCTTCCTCTGAGCTACAAATAGGGCCATGATCGGAATACCATACCGGCGATACCCGGAGAGCACAGATGACACTCATAGCCTGGCCTTCAAGGGCGGTGAGAGGACTGCGATGCGAAATTCGCCATAGCGCGTTGTTAAACTAGGATGCATCCATAGTATCATCAGTACATAAAGGACTTCGTTAGTTCGGTAGGGCAACAACTATACCAATTCC
This sequence comes from Phallus indusiatus, assembly GCA_027605045.1. Classification (NCBI taxonomy): domain Eukaryota; kingdom Fungi; phylum Basidiomycota; class Agaricomycetes; order Phallales; family Phallaceae; genus Phallus; species Phallus indusiatus. The sequence goes on along the minus strand of JAQFWX010000006.1, from coordinate 1,480,703 downwards.
TATTCCATTACTAGTAATCAGCCTCAACGCTTTGACGCCTTTATCAATATCTGTCATGGTCGTTACCCCAAATTCAGAGACCTTCCGTCTTCCCCCTTTGCATGAAACTTTCTCTGTTTTTCCCGATAATGGCTTTAATCCTAATTACTACATGTGTCGACCCCAATCCAGACAGTGGATCAGCAAGTATACTGAACAGGTCTGCGGTCCAAAGATGCGAAAATTCATGGACAGCTGTAATTTTGAACTGTCTAACGCGTATGTTTATCCGTACGCCCAACCTTCTAGCCTCAGGGCAACCATGGACCTTGTACGTTATTTCAATCCTCTTTTTCGTTTCCCCCTTGACTGACTCGGTTTTTTAAGGCTAACATTCTATGGCTTTACGACGAGTATACTGATACTCAGACAGGCGAGGATGCAGCAAACGCCGCTCTCATCGTACGCAAGACACTTTCAAATCCAGAATATGACGACGGCACATGGATTTGTCATATGATGCGAGAGTACGTTATTTAGTATAATAAGACTAAATACGAACAATAATCTTATCTTTAGTTTTTTTTTTTTTTTTTTTTTTTTTGGTGGAGCTTAAAGATAGTTTTCGAGCGAGAGTGTCATTTGACACCCCTTGTCAACTCGGTCCACTACCCTAACTAACCGAGCGGAGAAATGCATTTAGGCACACCTAGGTAGGTAGTGTGGGACTCGTCCCCAATACCCACTAAAACTCCGCTCTGCGGTAACAGAGGCCTACATAGCGGCGTGTGTGAGGGGATTCGAACTCACATTCGGATGAAGGACACCCCTGACATAATCAGAGACACCCCCCGGTGATGGTACCGCTAATCCATCACCCCCCTTATCTTTAGTTTTTACTTCAATCATATTCGAAAGTTTGGACCAAACATGGCTAGTCGTTTTATCAAAAACTTCTGCAAGTACACAAAAGTCGTTGGAACTGAAGCTGAGCTACGCGAAAAAAATCAAGTCCTTAATATTCCTCGTTATATCGCACTTCGTCGTGAAATTAGCGCCGTTCGAACATGTTTCGATCTGGTTGAATATTGCCTTGATCTCGACCTTCCCGACGAGGTTCATAAGGATCCTGTTTTTACCAGTGGATACAACGCTGCCATGGACCTGGTATTTTGGGCAAATGTGAGTCTTTCGAAGATTCGAGAGTTCAAAGTCGTAAACTTGTTTTAGGATCTGTTCTCGTACAACATGGAGCAAGCGAAAGGCCATGCCGCGGCCAATATCGTAACGGTCATTATGAAGTCTAAACAAATGGACTTACAAACGGCTATCGACTTCATTGCTGGTTACTGCGAGGCTCTTACTTTTCAACTCGTAGACGCAATATACGTACTTTCTTGTCGTGAAAGTCCTATTTTCTCTCAAGACGCGGTGAGATGTTTGGAGGCGTTTGGAGACTGGGTTCGAGGCAATGACGCGTAAGTTCGCAAAATTCATGACGTTAGAACTCCTTGGCCGACGATCTTTTTATAGGTGGAGTTTTGCAACTACGCGATATTTTGGCTCAGAAAACAACATAGTAAAAGAGACTCGAATCGTAAAGCTAAAAGCTCCCTTTGAAGGATCTGTTGATTTGAAAGAATAATAATATTATTATATAAATAAAATATTAATTACCTTTTAAAAAATGTGAAAACGCATAATTTAGCATGTCTCTGAAGCATTTGCGAGCTCTGATTATTGTCAAAATGATCATTGATAAACTGAAGCCGGAAAGAGCTTCACTATGCTAATAACTCTGTGATTGAACAACGAGAACACGGTATGAACTGAAGGCACGGGTGTACAACCAAATCGCGTGGTCGAATTTCAATAACCACTGTCCAAAACACTGATGTAAATATCAATATCAATGCCTAGGCAGTCACGAGAATTTGATTTTTGGTTTAAGGCGTGAGAAACCTTCCGGAAGAGATAGCTTACTATAGTAAATGATGTCGAAATGAACAGCCAAACAACATAGAACGGCCCTATTCTGACGATCACCGAGGGCCGAACGAGCCAAGCATCTTCTTACTTTCTTCTTACTTTCTTTAACTCTTCATTGGCGTCTTTAGGCGAGGCCCTCGGTCTTTGAAGGTAATATAACTTGTAATTCAAAGTTTTGGGAACTTTTGAAGATAAATCCCCGGTCATACTATGACGCCTTGCCAGAATTTTCATTGCTAATACATTCTCCGGAGCCATTAATGGATAAAGCCAAAGCTCCAAGGAGATTAATCGGCAATCAAGCGACGTTAGATTCCCTCACCAGAGCGCTGTGGCTTCAAGTCTGCAAAAAGTAGTTAATAAAAATTCGCAGCTGAGAAGACCGACTGACTCTATTCGGAGTTTCTTCTGGCTCCGTCGCTGGTCCGGCGCACAGCCATATACATCGGACGATTCGGATATTACCGGGGCGAATAAATGGTGGTCCTTGACTAATACTTGCACACCACATCGGTTTTGATTAATTACGATGATTCGTAAAAAAAGGAAGGTAGAAGGTATCCGCTTTCCTCCATTTTCGGACGTGCTACCTTTCTCCTTAACCATTCGCTCTGCTATCTGCTTTCGTCAACTCTAGCGCAATCGTCCCATTAACAGTGGTCGTGATTATTACACTTCCGTTGATCTATTGTAAACGTCGAAGTTTTCCTCCAGGTCCGGACTCCCAGTATTGGGTATATATTCGACCTCCAGTAACGATGCGTCGTGGAAGGTGCGTTGATAGACGGCAAAGAGGAATATCCTTTACAGATGTATATTCATTGCCCAGCTTTGGATAACGACCTTAAACGTATACAGTGTCCGGAGAAGGACAGTCCTACTCAACTTCCGGTTGACTCGGTCGACGGATGACACTTCCATGGCATATTCTCGGTGTCGAGCAAGGTTGCATTATTAATTACAGTATTGCTGTAGACAATCCGATTAACCGAACACGATATCGATTTCATCTATTACTATAAAGGAGGTAACCGTTTTACGACCCAGGCAAAACTGAACGAGCAAGAGAATACTATTATTTCGAAAAATCAGAGATACATATGTATAACTTTAGATAAATATCGAAATTATCTCAATTAAAGCTTGAAACCACCAGTTAAACCCATAACATTATTGGGATCGATGGCTTGCTGCAGAGTGCGTAACTGAGGTAAGTTGGAGCCGTATAAAAGCTCCAAAGGTGTGTTCTCGAGAACATAATTAATATAACGGATGTCGTCCCAACTACTTTGGTTTTGAGCAACAGCAACAGCTTGAATCTGATTGGAAATGTTTAACAATGCTGTGTTAAAGTAAGTGTCGTCGGCCGGGTTGGAATATATCATCCAAGGGTTACAAGGCGTAACAGGACGGGAAGCTGGGTGAGGGAATGCGGAGGGTAAATTATGATCATTTGCCCCGAAGAAAGGTTCGACTCCAAGAATAATAGTGTCTATGGATCTTCCGTCTGAGACTGCTGCTGCGAAGGCGGCGTTGACGTTGTCTTCGATAGCAAGGAGAACCGTTTCTGTGTATTTGAGGATGGGGACCATGTTGGACCAAGCACGAGAGAATGCATCACTTGAAAATTACAAAAATTCAATATCGGTTTGACGCGATAGTTTCAAAAAACGTACGGATTAATAGGATTAACAATAGATATGAAATCGACGAAAGAACGAGTACCGACGTCGCTGGAGATGTTGGAAATGTTTAGGAAAGGCAGAAAAACATCTGGAACTTGAGGTTCAGAATGACTGAAAATGAGCTCCCAGATGTTCTGTAATCGTACAAAGTAAATACGTCAGAGAAAGAAAAAAAATTATGTGAAAATTCTTACAGTTCCATTGGTGTTGACATAGGCCGCAGCAATCTGAGCTTTGGTATTCGTATTATTCAAGCTAAAGTTCTCAATGGCTTGGATGATTTGGTCGTGCACTTCGGGAACGGTAGGATCGTAGTCTATGACACCAGCCTAATATCGAAGCAACCGGTTAGCATGTTCATGTAGGTGAGCAAGAACTACCATATCTACCCAGAAATCTCCAATCGGGATGGCGTTAAAGGTCAAAGTAGTGACGATACCAAAGTTATTGAGGCCACCACGGATACCGAACATGAGCTCGGGGTTGCTCGCATCCGTGACATGAATGAATGTTCCATTTGGGAGAACAAGGTCGGCAGCAATGATGTTATCGATGCTCAAACCGACTTGGTCGGTGATCCAGCTGTAACCCCCACCGAGAGAAAGACCGACGCCTATATGAGAAAAGACAGAGATGAGAACAAGAGCGAAAAGTTTGGAAGGCGTGGGAAAACAGAAACTTGCCGACACCAGGAACGCGACCCCCTGCAACAGTCACGTTGAATGCGGAAAGATCAGCATAAATCTGGTCCCATGTTTTTCCGGGTTGTAGTGTAACGGTGTTAGTCTCGGGGTCATATGTGGTATTTCTGAAGTTGGTCATGGAAATTTGAACACCAGTCGTAGAGCTGAAACCATGGTTGGTAGCATGGCCACCAGCTTTGACCTTTGCAGGTGAATGTTAGTGGCCATGTACAAATGTCTAACAAGCAACGTGTGAAAACTTACCGCGAAGGGGGAGCGTATATCAGAACGACCCACGATGTTCAGCTACATTTTTCTTGGTGAGATTGTAACACGGATGAGTGCCAAATACGCTTACGATAGTGCTAACATCTTCTGGAGAAGTTGGCTCTACGCTACATGTTGCATTTTGGGTGCTGGAGAACTCAAAATGAGCAATATCAGAAGCATATTGGGATGAGCCTTCGTGATGCGTGTTAGCGCGCGTGATAAGAAACAAATACAGTGGCAGTCTAACCGGGGAAGAACGTTAAGTTGGGAAAGGCTAATTTCAACAAAGAACAGGCTTTTTGAGCATTTTGCTGCGGATTAAGGGCAGGAAGAACTGAAGATGAAGCAAGAGCTGAGAGAACGAAAGAAGACAATAAGACGAAGGTCTTCATGACGCAATTTAACTCTAGGCTTGGAGCCGGTACAGAATGAGTTGAAACTTGATAACAATGGTGGACTGGATTTTGTTGCTGTTCTTATACTTCTCCACTTGCTCGAACTAGCGACGATAGGATAGCACAGAGTCCACATATTTCAAATCTTACATGAAAATTTCCTAGCATGATCAGTGAAACAAGAGTTCATCCAAGTAACTCCTGGAGAACCTTCGTTAAAAAATGATCATCAAAAGACCCCCGAGAGGACTTTGAAAGTAGATGGAGAACCTAATCTGTTCTCGTGATCCAGGCCCCTTAGAAGTAAAAAGAATATATTGGAAACGCGTCAGTTATTGGGTGGTACAGGTGAATCGATATCACCGTGGAGGATATCCACGAGTTACCATCAAAAAATAAAAATGTGTTCATGGCACGCAAAAAAGCGCAGACATCAGCTCGGGCTGCATAACAGTGTCGGAAGAATCTAGGTTGCCTAAATAAGTTAATGAATGAACGAAGGCGCTAACTTCACCTTTTTTGGTTTAAATGAACCTTAGATCCTTAGCCGCAAGGGGAAATCAACGCCGCCAGGCTACGCAATTCTCGCTTTCAACTGTTAAGCCGGTGGAGTTACTTCACTTTCAGGTCAACACACAAATAGACGACCGAGAAACGGAGGAAATACGATTTAAGTTCAAACATGGAAAGTTGACTATGTAAGGAAAAAAAATTAGTATCCAAAAAAAGAAAAAGATATCACACTTATTCCATCACATAAAAGAAGTTACGGATTCGGAAGACTTGGCTGTGTACTCCAAAATGAAAACCTGGAGTTATTTCCCCCGGGTTAAGCTCATTTTCAGTTAAGAACTCGCAGTTGCCAGGCTCTGGCCGTTGGTTTCTGGTTTTCTGAACATATACCCCAGAGAGATAATGCTCCGTAACGCCGGTGCCAGGTTAATGATCTAAGTGGCGCTATGAGAAGTTGAAAAGCCTTCACGATCTGGTGGGAAGAATCTCGGATTTATACCATTGTACATTCGGGAATAGTAAAACGTCTGGTTAGAAACTTAGAAGAACAGAAGCAGAGAGTATATGGCAAGTTGTCACATGCATGTCACATTTTGCCGGTGGCCAGCGGGCGAGCCGTAGCCACGTAATCCTTAAACTCAACTTAAACTTAGCTTTCTCACAATTTGAATATCTTTGGTGTTTGGTGCAAGAATCTGAATTTCCAAACTTTCACAATTTGGGGTGCGTCAGGGTGCGTCGGAGTTCTCGAAAAACCTTTTTTGCTCAGTCATGTTATTTGGCCAGGAACTAACCGGGCAGGGTTAATCACAGCGGTAGTATATGTAACTCATAAGCAGTGCTCGCGGGTTTTGCAACCACAAATTCATTCACCATGTCTTTCTACCCTCCTGCTCCTGCTGCCCCCACCCTTCTCGGTCGCTATCGTCCCTTTTCCAAAAAAGCTGCGATCCATGTATCTCCACTCGTCCTGGGCGGTATGAGCATCGGAGACGTCTGGCAGCACATTGGAATGGGTAAAATGGACAAGACATCGAGCTTCAAGCTTTTAGATGCCTTCTACGATGCTGGTGGCAATTTCATCGATACCGCCAACAACTAGTAAGTCTAGCCGGACTCTTGGCTATCTACGAGAGACGAACATATTGATTGATTGATTTACGATGATAGTCAGAGCGGTACCTCTGAACAGTTCATTGGTGAATGGATGGAAAATCGCAAGAATCGCGAGCAAATGGTCATTGCTACCAAAGTAAGCGTATAGAGACTGCATCTGTTGATTCCGCTAGTACACTGTGGCTGACGCAAATCATAGTATTCATTCAACTTCAAAGTCGGCGATCCTTCTATTCCACAAAAGATCAATTACCACGGTAACAATGCGAAGTCGCTGCTCAACTCCTTGAATCAATCTTTGAAGAATCTGCGCACCGATTACGTCGATATCCTTTATGTACACTGCTGGGACTGGGAGACTTCTGTAGAAGAGGTCATGAACAACCTTCACAAAGTCATCCAACAAGGAAAGGTTCTATATCTAGTATGTTTTCAACCTTTTTTGCTGGGAAGATTCTGACGTCTAATCAAATGAAGGGCATTTGCAACAGTCCTGCTTGGATTGTTTCCCAATGCAATCAGTATGCCATCGATCATGGGCTCACCCCTTTCGCAGTCTATCAGGGTTCTTGGAACATTATGGACCGCGCCTTTGAGCGTGATATTATCCCCATGGCTCGCGAACACGGTATGGCAATCTGTGCCTGGAACGTTCTTGCGTCGGGAAAGCTTCGTTCTGACGAAGAAGAGGAACGTCGCGAAAAGTCAGGTGAACAGGGCCGTGATCTCAAAATCGATAACAACGGATGGAAGCGTACCGAAAAAGAGAAGAAGTACTCTAGAGCCCTCCAGAAAGTCGCTGCGCAATTAGGGCTGGATCAAGGGGCCGTTCCGGCTGTTGCTATTGCCTATGTATTGCACAAGGCTCCTTACGTCTTCCCTATCATTGGTGGAAGGAAGACCGAACATCTTCACGCAAATATTCAGGCGCTGAAGATAAGACTTTCGGAAGAACAGCTCCAATTTTTGGACTCAATTGAACCCTTCGACCTTGGTTTTCCTCACAACGTCTGCGTACGTCTTCAGAAATCTTTGCAAAAGAATCATTTTATGTTCTTTTTTTTTCTTTCCTACAGGGCGATGGAACCAAAACCATTGATATCCTCAACATGATCTCGGAGCACGATCGTGCTCCTTACGCTGGTCCCATTCTCCCCCATGCTGGGAAAGCTTGAATGTTATGTTTTCTCCTCTCAAAATGTCAATCATTTAAATAATAGAATGGAATGTTATACAACGATGCCAACGATGTTTTCAAATGTGATTTTCGATGAGTTGATAATCGAGCTGCAGTACTAAGACCGATCTGAGGACGCATTTGGACGAATGATAATTGTCATTAGAAGAAAGATCATCATGTTAGCGTCAAATTGCCGAAATTGAGCGTTGGTTGGAAATTGGAAATTTTCATATTTGCGACCTAATTCTAGATCCAGTGGCTTCGATCGTCTCATGACATGTGATTGAAATGTCAAGTTAATCAAGGTTAATCAACTAAAAAAAGGCGAGGTTAGCGCCTTGCTTCATTTATTAACCGGTCTGGGTTTTTCCAACTAGTCTGCGAATTGGGAAATAATCTGCCATAACGTGACAATAAATTCGTATTTGAACAACTCCTTTGAGATTTGAAATTACATGGGTCTGACCGGTGATATAAATTTCCGTGTATTATTAACGATCTAAAATTTAATGTATCTTCATGTAATTGCTAGTTCTTGAATTCTTAAAAAACGAATGTAGGAGTTTGCTGTTGTTTTGTGATTATGTATCTTCGAATACGTGCAATTACAAGCTGTGGTCCGCTACTGTGTCAAACATCGCCTATCATAACATGCTATATTTGCCAATTTGAGAACCACGTGCGTTTTCGGACAACACCATTTTGTATTACAAGAATTACAGCATTGCACCGGTGCTTCAATGCTCCTAAGATCAGAATTTTTTTTCTTTTCTGTCGCATTTTGACTTGTCCTATTTAGGGTATAATCAACTATCGTTAGCGGGAAAAGTTAAAACTACCTCAGCCATACTGAATCTCCAGCGCAGTTCCGGCGATTAACACTAAGTTACTGTATCCGATATCATGCGTATCGTGAACACTTGTTAAAGTCACCTTCTTTGATATCGCTATATATTCGGGAAATTGAAAGCGTCTTGTAACGGACTTCGAGAAGAGCACTCTTGAGCAAACTTCGGATTCGGATGTGCGCGTCAGAGATGAAACCAGATCACTGATAGGCTACTTGAAAAGTTTCGCGTAATCAGGACATCAGATGCGCTTGCAATCGCGGGTATCTAGCCTTATAACTTCTCATAGACATGTCATGTTAATTCCTTTATTGATGTCTCCCGGGTGAGATTTTAATACGGTTCATTGTTTTCCCGATTAGCGCCAATCAAGTTACTGGATTAAATTGGGAGCGATCATATGGAGATAAGTGCGCATAAAGCAGCTTATATTCTAGATACCTTGGAATAGATACACAAAATTTATCCATTGATGATTTCGACAAGGACGCTCAATATAGTCTAATTACTGATATCTTCATGACTGACGCCATATTGAATCACACTTTCAGGAATTCTAGGGGTGAAGCTGATTGTAAATCGAGGAGCAAAACTGAAAGCGTGACATTAGATTTAATGTGAATCTTCTTGAAATAGGATCGTACCTTATCATAGCGTTCGTATATTCAAGTTTAGTTTCAGGAGTGATCAACTCTCCATCCAATGTCATCGCATTGGAAATGTTGTATGCAGCCAGGATCGAAGCAGCCATTATCCAAATGGTGTCCCGAGCGATAACTATCATATTTCATTTAGCAAAGGATGAAAATTGACCAGAAAATTTACTGACATCTGCCCGGGCAAGCACGTCTTCCGAATCCAAAGGCCATATCAACTTCAGATAGATCGCAGACTGTTGTCTTTTCGGGGTTCAAAAACCTCTCCGGCATGAATCTATCCGTCTCCGGACCGAAAATTGTCTCATCACGTAGAATAGCCCAAGCGTTGGGAACGATAATTGAGCCTTTCGGGATAAAGTAGCCATCGTAAACGTCGTCGGCAGTAGAAACGTGATATACTGCGAAAGGCGTTACAGCTTGCCATCTGAAGACTTCGTTGACCATGGCAGCAAGGTAAGGTAGCTTCTCAAAGTCCGAGAAGTCGGGAAGACGTTGACCTTGAAGTACCGCATCCAAGTCTTTTTGAGCCTTTTTCTGGACTTCGGGGTAGACGGCCATAGCGAGGACGAAATTATACAAGGCGCAAATGCTCTGAAGAATGGATGTTAATGTCATCTGCAAGTTGGGTGACAGGTCATAATAACGTACCGTATCGGACCCCGCTAGCGATGAGGGGAGATTAAGGTAGGTTCAAAAAAAAATAATAAGAATTGAGATACAATACCTAGGTAGGCATTGGCGAGGACATTTCGAGTGGCTTCAACTTCATCTGCAGCAAATTTTTCTCCATCCTGCAACATCGAAAGAAAGCGCGATGCAACTGAAGGAAGAGCAGTACCATCATCCTTATTGAGATATGGAATTTAGAAAATAGTATAGACAATAGCGAAGAGGAAGGTACAAACCACTTTAGCTTGGACTTCAGCGTAAGGTCCAGTAACAACAGACTTGGCCAAAGGCTTCCCGCGATTTGCGACCTTCCAGAAGGTGGCGCCAGGGGTCCAGTTGGGAAGATATTTCAGCGATGGAAAAATATCGACTGAATAAAATTTCACAACCTTCTTCATTTTGTCATTGTAAAGCCAGCTCACCTAGGTACCTCCCTTTTGCGACGTCCGCAAAAATTGCATTGACGGCCTCAGTAACTTGAATGAAAGGATGTTCAAAGCTGGTGGGTGTGATTCCATATGTAATCGAGAGAACTGAATCAACAGCAGCGCTATAGGTAAGATTGTAAGAGGATGCTGTATGTTGAAGTTGGAAAAATGTCTTACAGTCTGAGCTCGCCCTCGTAATCTTTACTGTTCAAGAGGCGACGCAAAAGTCTTCTTGCTGCCTGAACTTCATGGGTACGATTGACAGCAGTGGCTTCGCGCGTGTCAAATTCGCGGCGAAATATGTGTCGATGCAACTTCCAGCGCTCGTCTTGGTTCATGAAGACGATCAGCCAACCGGTCTTGATTCTGAACTTCTGGTCAGTGATGAATAGCATACTTTGTAATTGAAGGACATACAGGTCATAGAGAAGTGTCGAGCGAGGCCTATCTGAGTAAATACTACTGCGTTTAACGAGCAGTTCTTGCACGACCTTTGCGCTATTGAGGATGACAAAACGAGTACCGGGGAATTTCAAACTCAAAATATCACTGTCTAGTAGTGTGATGAGAACTATGTTTATGATACGATGTCAACAGACGTACTGTGGTTCTTTGACCACTGTAAGTAGACCCTCCAAGACTCGTGCGATGGCAACTGGAAGAGATTGCCAAACAAAGGTATACCGGGGGGGCCAGGAGGATATATGGGTTTGGAACGGAATACTTTTGAACATGCAATACAAATAACCACGAACACTACTATCCAACCGGGCGATTGAATAGGCAAGTCACCCACTCTGTCATGTATAATTGAAAAGAAGCGAGGTTTGGAGGATGAAATGGCTTCAAACATGACGAGACACTGAGACAGAGAGCGATAGTAAGGGAGAGAAAAAAACACTGAGGATTTTCACTTTTCGTCTGAATCAAAGTATCTCTCTTTTTCTCTATTCCGGGGATCGCGAGTATGTGCGAGCTTGGTGTGAGCCACAAATGTTGTCAGCATAGTGCTATCGAGGCGTGCATGACTTCTGAGTATCTACTGGATTAGCGCTGTGGGTAATCGAACTTGGAAATATCATGATTCATTTGTGCAATCACATATAAAAACCCCAATAGGGAAAAGAAAAAGGATCCAGATAATATGAGAGAAGAAGGGAAAAAATTGAAATTACATAAGGAATGTGAAATTCACATGCAATATTAAGCGCGTTGCAGCCTAGACTACTGCTGGCGTCCGCGTCAGGCCGCGGCATCACCGACTCAACATCGTGCCTGGCTCACAACCTAAATTTAGTAAACCGTCGTTACTGATGCTTATTGGTAGTCACCTTAAGTGTGTTGTGATAATAGGGAAAAATTAAGGATAGTTAATTGTTTATGCTGTCTTTCCTGTCAAACTTTTGTATGCGGAATCGCTGTTAGACTTTCCGCACCTTTCGGTCCTGATTCCTGAATCCGTTGGCGCTTATATAGAAACCACGTCGCAAAGCCCGTTTTGACTTGAAACACGCAGAATTGCACAAGTACTTTTAGACCGAAGCGGACTGATCAGCAAAACGGATCGGGTTCTCCATGTACTCCCAGTGTTCTGTGTCTTCAGATGATCTTTTTTTATTAAAGGTTTTCTAGGAGTTGCCTGGATAAACTTTTATTTCACTGATTGGCACCGGCGAATACGACGCGTTAAAGTACTTGTACTCATTTCAGGGGGGTAATCTGTAAACGGTTAAGTCCTAAATTTGGGTTTGGAGTGTTTCATATTAGGAGAATAAACCGTGAAAGTTCAAAAAAAAAAAAAACCGAATCCGAGTTTATCATCATCCCCGAAATATTATTAATACATGACTGTGTAAGATAACGACTCATCATGATACCCCACCCTTTTGATTTTCAAGGAACGGGTAACGTGAAAAATATTCTAGCTTGTGGGATGAAATAAGTGATATTTTCTTTCTTCTGAACACAAAATGGGGTACTGATCCGGAAACCGTACCGGCGATATATGCCCGAGAGCACAGATAACGCTCATAAGCCAACCTTTTAACGGTAAGAGAACGAGAGAATTTGTGTTTTTTGATTTTATCTTATCACAGCACGCTGTTTCGTTTCGAGTGAAAGTAGGAAGAATCCAGAGCATCATCGATACATAAAGGACTTTGTTAGCTCGGTGGTGCAACGAATTTACGAAACTTCTATTCAATTGCTAGTACTAGCCTAGTAATTTAGCCTCACCACTTTGACGCCTTTATCCTTGGTATCTTTTCATGATTTTCCCTCAACATCCACAGACCTTTCGTCTCCCCCTTTTGCACGAAACCTTTTCGGTTTTTCCTGATAACGGCTTTAACTCTAATTACTACATATGTCGCCCTCAGTCTCGAGAGTGGATCACGAAATATACCGAACAAGTTTGTGGTCCCAAAATGCGAGCCTTCATGGACAACTGTAATTTCGAACTGTCTAACGCGTATGTTTATCCGTACGCTCAACCTCCTGGTCTCAGGGCAACTATGGACCTCGTATGTTATTTCAATCCTCTTTTTCGTTACCCTTTTCACTGATTGGATTCAAGGCTAACATTTTATGGCTTTACGACGAGTATACTGATACTCAGACAGGCGAAGATGCAGCAAAGGCGGCGCTCATTGTACGCGAGACACTTTCAAATCCAGAATATGACGACGGTACATGGATTTGTCATATGATGCGAGAGTACGTTATCCAGTATAACAAGACTTAATTTAATACGAACAGTAACCTTACCTTCAGTTTCTACCTCAACCATATCCAAAAGTGTGGACCGAACGTGGCTAGTCGTTTTATCAAAAACTTCTGCAAGTACACAGAAGTTGTTGGAACTGAAGCTGAGCTACGTGAAAAAAATCAAGTCCTCAACATTCCCCGCTATATTGCTCTTCGTCGTGAAATCAGTGCTGTTCGAACATGCTTCGATCTGGTTGAATATTGCCTTGATCTCGACCTTCCCGACGAGGTTCATACGGATCCTGTGTTTATCAACGGATACAACGCTGCTATGGATCTAGTATTTTGGGCAAATGTAAGTCTTTCGAGTATTCGAAAGTTCAAAGCCGTAAACTTGTTTTAGGATCTGTTCTCGTACAACATGGAGCAAGCGAAAGGCCATGCTGCCGCTAATATCGTAACAGTGATTATGAAGTCTAAAAAAATGGACTTACAAACGGCTATCGACTTCATTGCTGGTTACTGCGAGGCCCTTACCTTTCAACTCCTAGATGCGATATACGTACTTTCTTGTCGTGAAGATCATATTTTCTCTCAAGACGCGGTGAGATGCCTGGAGGCATTTGGAGACTGGGTTCGAGGCAATGACGCGTAAGTTTGAGAAATTCATTCCACTTAGGCCTCGTCATCAACAGAATTTCACAGGTGGAGTTTCGCAACCACGCGGTATTTTGGTTCGGAGAATAACATCGTAAAAGAGACCCGAATTGTCAAACTTAAGGCACCCTTTGAGGGATCTGTTGCTTTGAAGGAATAATCAATTCAAATTATGAAAGATTCTGTGAACGAAGAGCTTCCTATTTCAGCATTTCCATTTTTAATAGAATATTATGTATGCATACATTCCGAGATCAGTCAGTGGTTGAGACTGAAGCTGAAAAGAGCTTCATTGTGATAATAATTCTGAACTAAAACACGATGTGAATCCTACGGGTGTACAATCGAATTTCATCAAATAAGCGACGAAAGGATGTTATCTTCGAACGATTCAAACGTCAATATCTAATAGGAAAGATTGGAATTTGCTTCACTGAATGCTTTGAAACGTAAAAAATTTTATGATGAAAGAAACGCTTATGTATTATAGTAATATGTTCACAGAAACGCCAGATTTTTTGCAATCGTAAAGTGAATCATAGTCGTTTGCAAAATAGGTTTCTCGCCTAACCTCGCTTATAATATGATAAGCTGAGTGGAAAGCGAAATTAACCGGGGAAAGTATTTGCAAACGGGTGTAATAAAATCAATCAGAAGACGCAGGCGTTGACGCGTGACGGGCTAAATCTTCACTATGGCGATGTGGACTCGTCTTGGGGCTTGATAGGTGTTACGGAGAATGCGAAGAATCAAGAAACTTCTTTCGTAATTGCCTTTGATTTAGTTCCCATCGGCGTCTTCAAAGTTTTCCAGGGATTAATAAAACTCCTAATTCAGAAATTTGTGGGCTTCTTGCCGCCCATCAGCAAAACAGATCAGGCTCTCTTGGCTCCATCTACTTTCAGTCCTCTTGGGGTTTTCTGATGATTATTTTTAGATAGAAGATCCTTTACGAGCTGGCTAAATGAATTCTTGTTTCAATGATCAATTTGAAGAAGATCCACAGCCATGATACTTGAATGGTACCTTGCCAAATTTGTCGCTTAGTATATTCGCTTTAGAAATCGATGGATAAAGCCCCAAGGGGATTCTAGTCATTGGTAAATATTTAAATTATCCACCAGAGCGCTTTGGTCATAAGTTTGGTTCCGGATTAATCCTAAATTATCTGATTTTTTATTATTTTTGAGGACTAGTTACTCGACGATGACGAACATCCGTTGAACGGAGACATATCAATTTCAGATTTTCCCCGTGATTTGGAGGGATACTAGCAACTAACTCTATTTGGGTTTCTTCTCCGGCTCCGGCGTGGTTGGTCCGCACCACCTATTCATCGGACATTGCCGGAAGCCTTCGATATGATTGATGAGCAGTAAGTGCCCCTGACTAAACCACAAACCAGTTGTTCTTCTGAAGGACCACGAGGATTCGTAAAAAAAAAACATATCTGCTTTCCCCATTTTTAGGCGTCCTATCCTTCTCCTTAGCCATTCACAATGCTACCTGCTCTTATTAACTCTAGCAGCACGGTCATCCCACTGATAGTAGTGGTGATTATTACACTTCCATGGATATATCGTAAACGTCGAAGTTTTCCTCCAGGTCCTCCTGGGCTCCCAGTATTGGGTAATATATTCGACCTTCCGCGACGAGAATCGTGGAAGGTGTACCTACAATGGAGCGAACAATATAGTAAGTTACAATTATATTTCACAGTACACTGATTTATGACAAAATTTTATGTCTTGATTAAGAATCTGATATTCTGAGCCTAAAAGTCCCAGGTGTTCGTATGTTTATTCTGAACACGCCTAAGGTAATAGAGGATTTACTTGTCAGACGAGCGGGTATCTATTCCGATAGGTAATGAGATAAAGTTCTACTGGTTAAGAGAAGAATACCTTTCTTTAAAACAGGCCAAAGTCTACCATGCTAAATGATTTGTGGGTTCTTCATGACGAAAATACGCTGGGGATTCCTGAGTTTAATTATATTGAATAGAATCGGAACCGAGTGGATCATTCCTTTCATGGATTATAATGACGAATGGAAGGGCAGGCATATATTTCATTAATTTCCCTCTCTAACACTCACGTGTTTTAGAACACCGTCGTATATTTCGTCGAGAATTTGACTCGATCGATGCGAGCACCACTAATAAGCGCCATGAAGTCAACGCCGCTCGTAGACTATTGCGTCGTCTCTTGACATCGACTGATCACCAGAGTGATTTACGACTGTAGGTAACCTTACGATTGTATTGAAAGAACCATTGACTAACTTTTCCGATATCATTTAAGAGCTGCCGCAGATGCTATATTATCAATCACCTATGGCATTACGCCAACTGACGTTTCCCATCCCCTGATCAAAACTCCCGAGGGGATAAATGCCATTTTTGCAGACGTCGCCAAGGGTGGCTATTTAGGTTTCGTCTCATTTTGTTGCCATTTTTTGCATAAGGCGATTAAAGTCAAATACCTTAGTGGATGTTTTTCCGTTCCTGAAACATATTCCCAAGTGGGTCCCGGGTATTCAATTTCACAAAGTGGCAGCGAAAGGAAGACCGCTTGCGAAAGCCCTTGTTATGGCACCCTATGAGGAGGTGAAACGCCAAGTCGCAAGTAACATGTTTGTATTGGTCTATTCTGTTATTAATCATGGATTGTCATAGAAAGATGGCGTTGCTGTGCCCTCGGTCGCGTCCAAGCTCTTATATGCCGTTCAGGAAAGTGATACCAGCAACCTTAAAGAAGTAGAAACCGTCCGTAATGTGCTCGGAAATGCTTATCTTGGTACGTCAATTTACAATATCCAAACAAAAAAATGATAACCAAACCGAACTCACCACTAGGTGGCGCTGATACAACTGTTTGTGCGCTGTTCAACTTCACGTTGGCTATGGCACTGTATCCCAAAGTTCAGAAAAAAGCTCGAGGTTTCATTGATAACGTCTTAGAAGGAAATCGTCTCCCAGAATTCTCGGACGTCACTGAATTGCCTTATCTGACCGCTGTCGTTTATGAGATTTTGCGCTGGCATCCTGTAACCCCCTTCGCGATTTATCATCTTTGCACTAAAGAAGACTTCTACGAGGAGTACTCTATCCCAAAAGGCTCCATAATGATACCGAACCTTTGGGCTATCCTTCAAGACGAAACAATATTCGGCGCTGATACCAATCATTTCAGACCTGAAAGATTTTTGAAAAAAGACGGGAGTGTCAAGGACCTTCCCGAGATGGTCTTGGCGTTTGGTTTTGGTAGACGAAAATGTCCCGGACACTGTAAGTGATCAGGTCCTCGTCATTTAGTACGAATCGATACTAATCGCCTCCGTTGCACAAAATAGTGATGGCCTTTGATACGCTCTGGATTATGGCAGCACACCTCCTCGCGGCTTACGAGATTGTAAATCCCATTGACGAGCAAGGAAGACCAATTACTACCGAGACCCATCTAGAATACACGAACGCGATGGTTAGGTTCGTGACTCTAGTAATCATGGCTACTTACCGCTTACCGCTAATTATTTGACGTAGCTTCCCTCCTTCCTACAAGGTTTCACTGAGAAGGAGACTTCCGGAAAATATGATTCTGGAGGCACTAAGCAGTTAGATGTCGGCGAAAGGTACATTATTTTAGATTTCAACACTACAAATTCGGACTGCGTCAGTCTGTGAAGCAAAAAAGAGAGAGAAGTACACAGACATCAGCGAGTGACAGTGCGTGCAATGTTTGGCAAACAATGGATAGAAGTAGTCGAGACACGAAGGAAAGGTTGAAGGAAAAAATGAACGACGTTACGTTTAGGACAAAGACAGAGTGAATGGCAAGCTTGAGATCCAGTGAATCACCGTCATGCGTTTTGCGACGTCTGAGAGACAAGAGCGATCTTTATCAGCCTGAAGCGACGATAGCCCATTCAAATAAGTTCAAGCGCAAGGATCCTAATTGTTTAGGTAAAACAAGGGAGAGCATTTTTTCATGTTCCGTATTGAGTGTATGATCAAAAGGTACGGCATATCCGAGAGTGTTATTTGAAAACGCGTACTATGAAAAGAGGTTCACAGTTGGTCTGGATCAGAAGTAACAGCACCTGTTAACTCCGACGGTGTAAGAGGAACATAACGTACCTTACTTAGGCCTTGCGAGTTGTTCAAATTTCAACTATACATCGGTATGTTTCTATGTAACAATTTAGATGTTAAGACTCGTTGGATGATGATCGCAGGCTTCGCAGCGAAAACGCACATCGGAGCTTGAAGTCAGAGCGCCCGCGCAGCCTACGCTGGTTTGACGTCACGACGTTGCCAAGCTTGACAAGTAGTCTATATTGTGACTCTCCTAGGTGCATGATGGTAGCGTCTGCTTCAATTCCCAGCTCCATCCTCCCGCATTGACAAAAACAACGGCGATATGAATTCGCTTGCTAACAACAAACGTCGAAGGAAGCCGTCGGTCTCGGCCCCGGTTGCGTTAGGCCTAGGCTGGGAAAGTCCTATTCGGCGTGTCGAACCAATAGCCAACTTTCTAATACCTTAGAATCCGAAAACTTCGTGAATAGCTCGCCGTTGTTTCCTTTGGTTCAATGGAAGTACTGAAAGAAACTGCAAGGAAAGATTTCCAGCTACCGGTGCCGCAAACAGCGGAGCGCTCGTGACACGCCGTACCACACCGTCCAGAAAAACACATCTGGCTGCCTGTTGAAATTCTTACTAATTCTTTCTCACAGTGAGCTAATGATCTATGAACTGCAGGTTTTTCGTTGATTGACGCCGCTTAACTTCTCCTGAGCGGTGTTCAGCGCGATTTGAACCTGGGGGTTTCCTGACTACCTCCCGCATCGACTTACACTAGGAATCTATTGCTGTATTCGTTAAATATGTGCTAAGAAGTAATATCAGCCGATTTTTTCCTCGCATGGTATGGCTTCTGAGGCTCCGACGAGGTGTAGATATGGGCTCGTTCGCGTGATTTTCCTGCATGATCCCGACTAAGCATTGTGCCAAAGGTACGCACACTCGGTTTAACCTATCTCTTCTAGAATCTGAATAAACGAAGTAAAACTTCAGTTGTGGGAAACAACTGAAGTACTCAAATATCGAATACAAAGTATATAAGAAGAATGACCGTGGAAAAATATAAATGAAAAATAGTCCGGTACGGCGAGATGGGAATGGACTGTTGTGGGTGCGTCTGTTGACGCGCGAGACTGCAAATTCCAACATCTCTCTCAGTTAATTTCTCATGTTTCAAATCCTCGATTGTAATCACACTGTAAACAGGTGAAGCTGTGTAATTAGTGATGGCCTTGGGATGCTTTCAAGGTTCCGGCATACCTGGTACAGACCTAGTGCCAGGTAAAATCTCTAAACTCACGGCACAAGAATTTTCGTCCAGGGTTCGGTGATCAAACACGTTGATGTTTGAGATGTCTCTATTAAAATGTTTTCCAATTAGAGCAGTCTCTGGTACTTAAGCGAAATTGTTCATCCCTCTCATCCAATTCAGATGAGCTGAGCGTTGTAGGGTCATCCCCTCTCACCTCAGTGTCCCGACCTCTAAATGTTTATTCGAGTGGTTCTTTGAAGCTGATGATAAACATTCTCTGATGTCTCAATTCCGTGAAGAAGCGGGATTGAGCCTCGTTCTTCTTACCATGGGTATGGGGATTGACGTCGGGACCTCGCTCAATAATTGCCAGATACAATTGACACATCCGGATTATTCAAATATGCGTATGGCTAAAAGTGCAAATATCTCGGGTCCCTGTTCACCCTTCAATGTTGGCACTGTCAGTGGGGCTGTACGCCGGGAACTGTACATCGCCGGGCCCATCATTGGTACGGAAACTACTGTTTGTAAACGATTGCCAACATTTCATTCTGAATCAGCAGCAAGGTTCTATCCCTCACCTGTATAGACACTGATGTGAAGGGAATAGATGTTTCGGTCGGATTTCACGAAGATCCATGACGTTCAATATTGACCCTCAAAAAACAATCACAAGACCAGTGGCACCGCGAATATATATAAGAAGTCTTTTTAACCTCACATTTACAATAAGTCTTCGTTGACGAACGCAGCATTCAATGTCTCCAGTATCTACTTCTAAGCCATCCCAGCCTAATGCTCACGGCTTCTTCTTTCCCGATTTTTGGAAGATGTGTCCTTTTCCAACACCGGGTTATCATAAAGACGGTGATCTCGTCTCTCATGAGACTCGCGAGTGGTTCAACACACTTGCAAAATCACAAGCCCCGCCTGCTATACTGAAAACTGCCTTCAAATGTTCCGCTGGAGAATTAGCGGCAAAGGTCTATCCTCCCGCGACCTCTCGTTCGGCATTGAAGCTCATATCGGATTTCCTGATGATTCTATTTATAATTGATGACTTGTTGGATCTCATGGATGACCACCAAGCTCAAGCATTTGAGGCTAATTTTTCGAAGGCGTTCGATTTGGATTCAAGTCCCACCGATGAGCTGCTTGCTGTGACATTGATCAGAGAGTAAGTGATATCATTCTTTGAAAAGACGCTTACTTATTTTTTAAGTTGGTGGGCTCGAGTTTGCCTTCATACTACAGCGGAAGGCTGGAAAACTCGAATGGTCTCCCTCATCAAAGAGGTCATCGAATCTATGAAGAAACAAGCTGAGAATCGAGTATCAGGGTATCTTCCCTCTCTCGATGAATATATTCATCACCGTCGTCTTACGGGCGGTGTGATTCCTGCTGCTGCTCTGATTGAGTTCGGCTTGGGCATGGAACTTCCTGACGAGGTGCTATCACATCCGTTGATGCGTCTCATTCTAGACTGCACAAATGACTTCGTATGCCTCTCAAATGTAAGATTTTACCCTGATCAATTCGTTGACCTCTGGTGTAATCCTAATCACGCTCTCTGTAATAGGACGTATTCTCTTATGGGAATGAATACAAAACTTCAGACACACATAATATGCTGATTGTTCTCCAAAAGAAATATGGAATGGATTTTCAGACGGCCGCGAATTACGTCGGTTCCCTTGCCGTTACGGCCGTCAAAACCTTTCAGGATGCTAAAGCAAACCTACCCTCATTTGGCCCGAAATTGGATAAAGATGTAGCGGCTTATTGTGAAGGACTTGAAATGTGGTTCATTGGGCACTTAGACTGGAGTTTCCTTTGCATGAGATATCTCGGCGATGAAACAAGACGGGATAGGATCAGAGAGTCCCTATGGATCGATTTAGAAGACTCAGATTGTGCCGCTGTGTAACAATTAGAATACAAGACCTTGTTTGCCAGAGATCATTGGATATTTTGTAGATTGTAGTTTAAGGAAGCTATACAGTGGGGTTTGATCAACCTGCTACTCCATAAAAACTCTTCGACATCCGCCATCATACTGCAACAACATTTCCCTTTTTTCACTCTTCCTTTCCTCTTCCTTCATAATTATTTTGGACGAACAGCCTTGTTGCGTATCCAAATCAAGCGAGTTTATCTGCAAAGAAATTCCCTGTAAAATCGAAATAACTAGACAAAAGTTATTAACGTCCATTACTTACTATGTCGTTGAGTTTTTAGAAAACGTCTACTCAGACTCGTCCAAATTAAAAGAGACCTGGATGTCGCTATTGGACAGTTTCAGTATACCTTCAACGCCTTGCTCCATTTCGGGGCATTGAATATATATCTGCAATGGACGCTTCCTCTCGCGACGTATTAGAGAGCAGAGAATAAGATGTATTTATGACTTGTGTTTTCCTCAGCGAATGTTTGATTTCCAAAGTTAGCTTGCGTGGGAAAGGATATAGAGTGAGAGCTGCCCGACCAATGCAAAATGACAGGTGCAAAGCACAGATGGTGTCAATCATATCTCTTCGTCTCCATTGTGACTATAGAGCGTGCAAGTCCGTTCCACTGAAAGTTACCGGCATCCGGCACCAGGGCATCAAACCACTGGGAGAACCATGCTCAATTACGATCATCTGCCTGGCAGTTATAAATTCAAAATGCGCGACATCCTGAAGGTACGTAGAAATATTGCATTGTCTTCTGATGCATCCTCGAACTCGAGGGTCACGTGGGTGATACGAGACGACTTGAGAATGTTCATGAACAAGATGCCAGTTACAGCGAAGTCTTGTATGTCCCGGGATATAACCCAATTCTTATCAAGTTGATTATTTGTGCATGTGACTCGACATTCATTGAAATCAGTGTCATGAATTCGGTGAACCGGACAAAGAGAGGTAAAATGCGCGTCCGATAGAAATTGGTGTAAATGCGGCGACCCCATCAGATCAGGAAAGTACGGTGAAACAATATCCCATCCAATGTCAGATGGAATAATTACGTGGTTGAACACTAAAGGTATCAATTCAACGGTGTGATTAACATTGAGCGCGAGTTTGTTTAGGCATGGTAAACAAACGGTTCTATTCCGATTAAAAGATTCGAGAATTGTAGTGACGTCAAGCGAGTCCCAGTCAACCTTGATCAGAAGTACTTTGAGGTGAGGAGATGCTTCTAAAAGATCGAGGAAACGATCGAAGTTGATGTCGAAGAGAAGAGTGAGGTGAAGCTCGGAGAGATTGTGGAATGCAGGGCAAACTGATTCTCGTAAGTCGATAGAAAGTCGATGGTGTAATCGTTTGAGGTTGGGCGCATCTCTCGGAAATAGTGTCACTGGATGTCCACGGTCGAGATTAAGTTCAGAGTCGGGGTCGTTGAAACCGTTACACCAAAACGAGAACGTTCGTAATGCCAGGGCCGGCTTTTCTAAATGCGATGAAACCAGTTGAACCAACGGTTCCAGACAACCGAGCGAAGGTCCATCTAGAAGGCTAATCTCTAATCGCAATAACTTGAATCGATGGGTTTGTTGTAAAAGGAAGAAGAGCGTCTCTGGCGTCTTGTTATTATTATGCTCCGGTTCTTCAGCCTCGTTTAATTCAAGGAATACGCTTAAAAGTGAAGAATTCGATCGACGAAGTAGTTCCTTTATCCAATCGCATTCCATTTGGGGAATCATGATGCACGACCACATTGTTGAATCTGAGAGAAGAGCGCGTCTCCACGAACGACACACGTGCGAGGCAGCTATGGGTGGCGACAGTACGAATAGATCAAATAAAGCTTCTCCGTACAACAGTGCCAGAAAGTGCCCATATGTGTGAAGGATAATCTCTCTGAGAACGTCTTAAGGAAGATGTTTGGGCCCGGCGGTCGTTTTCCGCGACATGTTTCGGTGCAGATGGTGGTTCTGAAGGGGGGTGCCAAAAAAAAAAACGTCGCGCATGGATCACACAGTCATGTTGTTGAAAACCATTCAGTCGACTAAAATCAACGTATTATACAATAGTCAACGGCGCCCAGACTAAGCGTCGGGACCTGAAAGTAACTTTAGCATCAAGTAAAATGACGATAAGACGAAACTGTCATTGCTTACGATGATAAATAAACATCAAGAATATAATCTCATTCCTCATCAAGCCCATAAGTAAAGATCTTGATGAAATCGGCCCCAATGCCGTTTAAACTTTCTTCAACACCTTGTTTTGTCTGTGGACAATAAACAAATATCTGGGGAGAAGAGCCTGCCTCTCGGTGAAGCAGAACACGAATCGCATAAAGCATAAGTGCTGGGTGAATTTGTAATGGATCACGGAATTCTATGGTTATGTCCTGTAGCATAGGACAAGACCACACATGCATTTCCGGATCTTGTATCGGGTTCTCGGGCCTCCTTTTTTCGAAGCCTTCCAATACTAGTTCATCGTACTTCAACGATAACGCAACTAAGCAAAAAAGGCGTATTTCGTCTGGACCGCTATCATTGCGTACGTCAATATCCGGTCGGATCGTTAAGGACCTCAAGTTCGACATAAAAGTGAAGAATGTTGGAAAAAGTTCGAAGTAGGACGAATCTCCAATCTCAATCTCCATGTGGGTGATACGAGAGGAAGCCTTGAAAGCGTGCATCATCGGGTCCCAAAGATGCACCAAGTCCTGCATGTTTTCGTTGATACCAACGATACAGATACTGAAACAGTTGGCGCAACCGCCCAATTCTTCTTGGAAGGTCAACTGTACGAAGGAGGGGAAGGCGCGGACATAAAGGCACGTGAAGTGAGCTCGCTGAGATAGAAATTGGGATACAGAGGGCGATGAACCAAAATCATGGTCATGCAGGGATGTAATCTGCCATCGGATGTTCGAGGGTAGAATTACATGTCTCAAAAATAATTCCGTCAGTCCAACCCGGAAGTCCGCCTCGAGTACGAGTTTCATTAGGAATGGCAGCTCAACCTTACGGTCGGAAGGTTGCTCAAGATAAGCCAACACAGTGTCATCCGGATCCCACTTGACATCAAGAAGAAGCATTTTGAGACGGGGAGATGCTTCTAGGAAATCAAGGAGACGGTTAAATTTCAAGTCGGAAGGCACGTTAAGCCGCAGTTCCGATAGATTATGGAACACAGGAGAATATAGTTCTTCAAAGTCACGAGAAAGCCGATGGTGCAATCGCTTGAGCAGGGGTGCGTCCCCCGCAAACAGTTTGTTGATAACCGTGTAATCGGGAGAGGGGTCCGTGTCATTTTCAAGATAGTTGTACCAAAAAGAAAGTGTTTGCAGATTCGGTGCGGGTTGTTGAAGGTACGAAACAGCTAGCTGGGCCATTACTACCATGGAATCCGAAGGAGAAGGGAGAGGACCTCGCTCCCAAACGTCAATTTCCACGCGCAAGAGTCTAAAACGGTGGATATGTTGGAAGAGGACCGATAGCAAATTCTTCATCACATCGTAACTCATCTCGGGAGCATAGTCATCGTCAACGGAGAGGAACACATTCAACAAGGAAGTGCCCGATCGACGAAGCAACTCCAGAACCAACTCTAAGCTCATCTCCGGGAATATAATGCATGTCCACATTGTAGGGTCTGAAAGAAGGGCACGTCTCCAAGAACGGCAGACGTGCGATGCGAGTATGGGGGGTGGTAGGACTTCTATAGTGAAATTGGCTTCTTCAAACAACTCCAGTGTATAGCCGAACGTGTAATGCATGATCTCTTTAAAGATCTCACGAGGAAAGCGTTCAAGTGCGAGAGTCATCTTGATGAATGGTTTTTGGTGGATGTTGTGAGACGGTGGTTGAGACAATGTCGCATCTAATTCGTTGGGTTTATGGGGCTTACATAAGTGGTGCATGTTCGGCGAGCATCCCCATGTCTCAGCTGGAAGACCGATCGGAGCGTTTGAGGAGAATGAAAGGTCGGATTGAGTACAAATGGACTCGCAATTCACTGAATTTTAAGCATGCTCCATTAGAAATATTACAAAACCAATAAAGTCAATCCTTACGAGCAAACTTGAAGAGCAATATGCAAAACCCAAATATTCACATGCATTACTTCAGGAATGGAGGAAAAAGGGATAAAAGTATCTTCGTGTAACAAAAAATTTCAATGGATTGAGAGTTTGTTGACCGTATTGTTTGACAGCAGGACAAAATTTCTAGATGAAGATAGGCGGACAACCGTTCACGTCGTGAAGAGTGCTTGTGACATGTGACATGTAACGCGAACGCGTAGTGAACCGGCGTGCCGAATGTTTTTCACGGCCTGACGGTTGATATAGATAATTTATTTTTTCCTGATATCCTGCTGGAATATCTCATCATGTTTTGGTAGTTTCCATGTGCATTTTCATTACAAGCAATAATGTGTCAAAAGTAGCTAATAAGATCTACGAATAGCCACCAGCGTATTAAATACTAGATACGCGTGTCGATATCAAAGCAAATGAATATATTTGGTATATTAGATTAGTGATGCTGATTTCTAACATCCAATTAGTTAAGTGGGTCGTCTGCGCTATTGAATCAACTCGGAGAATCAAGACCCCTTGTGAACTCTGTAAACGAGAATACAGCAAAGAAAGCGTTAATTGTAATTGCTTACTTAGAAATGTACGAGATCCTGATTCCACATCACTCTGAAGGAATAATATGAACCTTGAGGGCGCCATCCAATTTCCATTGCTGCAGTACCCGCTCCGCCTCCTCCTGTATCGATGGACAATACAATAATATTTCTAAAGGATATCCCGCTTTGCACCGTATTCCAAGGAATTTGGTAACGATCTCGGCATGTTTTATCTCTAGTGGACTACTCAGCCGCAGCTCTATTGTACGTAACGTGGGACAATGAACCACAATCTGAGGATTGAAGGTAACATTGCTATCCACCAAATCCGAATTGAGTTCTGGGATTTCCACTGGATCGATATTGTCGTCTGTACCCTCGCCCATATCTTCTGGGTCTATTGATAGTGCATGGAGGCAATTTAGTATTTCGTCTGTGGCAATGGGAGCAAACCGGGCCGGAAAGAAAGTTAGAGACTCTAGCTTAGTCAATTTAGCGAAAATAAATGGGATTAACCCATAAGACAACAAAAAATTAGCTTCAAGTTCCACGTAAGTAATGCACTCGAAATTGATAATAGGCATATTTTGATCGATAAGTTCTACCATCTCCTTTATGGAGTAGTATTCGTGGATGAGTGCATTCCCGTTAAATTTATCCCTGTCCAAAGCTGGTTCCAACTCTTCGAAGCGAAGACTTGAGAATTGTCGGCCGAGTTCTGCATGGAGATACGTCAAGCGCGTTTGTGACAGTAATTGAAGTAAAGTCGGGGACTTTTCGAAAAAAGGAGCAGAAATACGCCATTTCACGTTCAAGGGAAAAGTTGCATGGCTCATAAACAAATCCACGATATCGGGGGCCTCGGTCACGTCGAGCGCCAACCTTTTAAGATGTGGTAGATGTACCTTACGATCGGAGGATTGATCCAATTTGAAGCGATCCAGCGCATAAATACGAAGCACGTTAAGGCGGGGAGATGCTTCTAAGAGATCGAAGAAGAGATCGGGCTGCATACTTGAACATACAGCGAGACAAAGCTCCAACAAGTCACTGAACACACCAGTACGTGTCTCTTGGGGTTCAAGAGAAAGCCGATGGTGTACCCGTTTAAGATTGGGTGCAATCCCCGAGAACAGGTTTTCGATAATTGTGTGGTCGGGATCGTGTTCCTCGTCAACCTGAAGATGAGCATACCAAAACGAGAAAGTCCGTAACGCCGGCGCAGGTTGTTGAATGGAAGACATGATCACAGAAACCGACTTTTCGAAAAGATCTTCAAAGGATTCACCCTCCCAGCACTCAATATTACTCAAGTACTCAATCTCCAAGCGTAACACGCTGAACCGATGGATATGCTCAGAAAGGATAGAAATCAGATCCAGCGTGCCCTCGTAATCATGACTCCGCTCGCAAGCTTTGTACAGGTCGATAAACACATTTAACGGAGCAGATCCCGACCGACGGAGCAACTCCACTATCCCATCCGCGTTCGTTTCCGGGATCGCAAGGCATGTCCACATCGTCGAATCTGATAAAAGAGCCCGTCTCCATGAACGGCAGACGTGCGACGCAGTGATGGGGGGCGCTAGTACCTGTATCTCGAATTTGGGTTTGTCATATTCCATTCTGTAATTCTTGGCGTAGAGTACGATTTCCCTCAATACGTCGTACGGGAGCCGTTCCATTCTGCTCAGGAGCCGGCTGTCGTCAAGCTGTAACATGGTGACTGGCGGGGAATATTTCCCACGGCCAGCTTGAAGAGATGACGAGCAGCTTCGCTGGTGTTTATTTCTATAATAATCGCCATCTAACTCTTGCGTTCCTTGGGTATTACAACCAGCAAGGCTAGGCATCGGTGTATTTTATAGGGAAGATATAGGTGTTGATATCCAAGCGAACGACTAACTAAATTAGTGATACTTGTTCCAGACATGCAATTAAGTGATCGTCTAAATTATCAAAAGAGGTCTCTGACAAAACAAGCAGCCCAAATCGACTTTCGTAAGCGGTTTATAAAATTAAATGCGGTTGAAGACAGTGTACGAAGTAATTGCTTACTTCGGGATGCACAAGATGTAGTTCTGATTTCGTCTCACATTGTATTACTTTGAGGACATAATGTAAACCACAATAGGACCATCCGATTTCGACCGTTCTAATCTCTGCAGGGCATCTTCGTGTATCCCTGGACAACCCAGCAATATTCCCAAAGGATGTCCCATTCGCCGCCGTATGCTGAGGCATTTGGCGATAATCTCCGCGTGTCTTATTTCGACTGTTTCAGATAGCCGCAGTATTACTGTGTGTAATGAGGGACAAAGAACCATAGTCTGAGGACTGTAGGCAATGGCGCTATCTACCACGTCCAAGTCGGGTTCTGAATTTTGCATCAGATTCGTCATAACCATATTCTTGTCTGGGCACATCAATAGTGCAGCAAGGCAGGTTATGCGCGATTCGTCTGTGGCACAAGAATAAAATGCGGATGACAGGATTGTTAGAGAACGTAACCACGTCAATCTAGCACAGATAAATGGTATTATCCCGTACTTAATTGACAGATTATCAGGTTCAAGCTCCACGTGAGTGACGTGGGAGTTGATGATGCGCATTAGTGGATCCAAAAGGTTTACCATTTCCGCAGAAGAGAGATATTTGCACACGAGTGCATTGCCATTAGATTGATCCGTGTTCGAAAAACATCCTATTTCTTCAAAACGAAGGAGGGAATGTGTTTGGCTGACTTGTATATAGAGAAATGTAAAGCGCGTTTGTGACAGTAATCGAAGGAGAATTGGGGACTCTTCAAAGTGGAAGGAAGAGTGCAAGATAGAAATACGCCATTTCACGTTCAGAGGAAAAGTTGCATGGTTCATGAACAAATTCACAAAATCGGACGCATTGATCATCTCCAGCGTCAGCCTTTCAAGGTATGGTAGGTGCGCCTTACGATCGGAGAATTGGTCCAAATTGACTTGATCCTCTGCATAAATACGAAGCATTTTAAGGCGGGGAGATGCTTCTAAGAGATCGAAGAAAAGATCGGGCTGCATGCTGAAATCTATGGCGAGACAGAGCTCCAACAAGTCGCTGAACACACCAGTACGTGTCTCTTGGGGTTCGATGGAAAGCCGATGATGCACTCGTTTAAGATTGGGCGCAATCCCCGAGAACAGATTTTCG
This sequence comes from Phallus indusiatus, assembly GCA_027605045.1. Taxonomy (NCBI): domain Eukaryota; kingdom Fungi; phylum Basidiomycota; class Agaricomycetes; order Phallales; family Phallaceae; genus Phallus; species Phallus indusiatus. The sequence goes on along the minus strand of JAQFWX010000006.1, from coordinate 1,451,823 downwards.
ATGACTGTGTAGTCGGGATTGACCTCCTTGTCATTCTGGAGGCAATCGTACGCAAACGAAAAGGTCTGTAACATCGGCGCAGGTCGTTGAATGGAAGACATGATCACAGAAACCGATTCTTCGAGAAGATCTTCAAAGGGAACATCTTCCCAGTAGTTAATCTGCAAACGTAACACGCTAAACCGATGGATTTGATCGAAGAGAGTAATAATCATGTCCAGCGTGACCTTGTAACCTGACTCGCAAGCATCGTACAGATGGAGAAACACATTCAAAGGAGCTGATCCCGACCGACGAAGTAACTCCATTATCCAGTCAGGCTTTATTTGTGGAATCGCGAGGCACGTCCACATGGTAGAATCTGATAAAAGGTCACGTCTCCATGAACGGCAGACTTGGGACGCGGCGATGGGAGGCGCTAGTACCTGTATTTCGAATTCGGGATCGTTATATTTCATTGTGAGATTGCTGGAATGAGTGATGATTTCCCTAAGTACATCGTACGGAAGATGTTTCATGGGGGAGAGTGATTGTGTTTGAACTCGTGCTGGACTGAGCACCGTCGTCGTGTCAAAAAGGTACGCCATGAAAAAAAGTTTGGAACACGTCGAGTAACGCGTGACAGGGTCAAATGATTTTAACGAAGGACGACACTTGTAACGTATTCATTTGACAAGCAGTAATAATACATCAATTGAAACAGAAGACAGCGTACAAAACAACCTCTTACTTCAAGGCGCACGAGACTAACTCTTCAATCACGACTCGGAGGGTATGATGTGAACTTTGATGGTACCACCCAATTTCGATTGTTCCAGTATCTGCAGCGCAGCTTCGTATACTTCCGGACAAAATAGCGAAATACCCAATGGATGTCCCATTTCGCGCCGTATGCGAAGGCATTTGGTGATTATCTCGACATGTTCTGTATTGAGTGAATTACGCAACTGCAGTGTTACGGTGTGTAATCGGGGACAAGGAATCGCAGCCTGAGGTTGAGAGGCGAGAGCGTCGCTTTGATTCTGCGGCGGATCCGTACTTCCTTCTATATTTTTCGAACCTAGCAATAGTGCAACCAGGCATTTTAGGGGTATGTTGTTTGTATCATGAGGAGAAAGCTTAGCCGAGCAGATTGTTAAAGACTCCAATCTCGTCAATCTAGCAAAAACAAACGGTATTATCCCATAGCCACTCAATAAACCATCGGGCTCAAGTTCCACGTGAGTGATATATGAGTTAACAACATGCATCATTGGATTCCAAAGACCCGTTAATTCATCTTCAGGGTAGTATGTGTAGATGAGTGTTTTGTCAAGAGGTTGAGCCCTCCCGGGTAAAGTTGGTGCTGATGTTTCAAAACGAAAGCATGAAAAAGCTGAGATCTGTGCATGGATATATGTTAAGCGGGTTTGTGACAAGAATTGGAGTAGATGCGGAAGCTCTTGAGAGTTATAGGAAGAATGAAAAACAGAAATCTGCCATTTGATGTTAGAGGGGAATGTCGTGTGAATCATGAACGACTCCACAATATTATAAAGGGCATAGGGTACATCAAGCACCAGCGTTTCGAGGTGTGGTAGATGTATCCTGCGATCGAATACTTCATGGAAGTCGACGCATACTTCGTCTCGTGAACGCATATGAAGCATTTTGAGGCGCGGAGATGCCTCTAAAACATTGAGGAAAAAATCGGGCTTCATGATCCAAGGCAGAGCGAGATAAAGCTCCAACACATTGCTGAACGCCGCACCACGTATTTCTTGAGAATACATGGGAAACCGATAATGCACTCGTTTAAGATTGGGTGCAAATCCCGAGAATAGATGCTCGATAACCGTGTCGGGATCGTTTTCCTCGTCAACCTGGGGATAACCATACGAATATGAGAAGGTCTGTAACATCGGCGCGGGTCGTTGAATGGAAGACATGATCACCGATATTGAGGATCTAAAGAGAGTTTCGAATAGAGGGTATCCCCAGTCATCGATCTGCAAGCGCAGCACAGCGAATCGATGAATTTGTCCAAAAAGGGTCGTAATCATATCCAATGTGTCCTTGAAACCGGACTCGCAAGCGTCGTTTAGGTGAACAAACACATTCAAAGGAGCGGATTTTGACCGACGGAGGAGCTCCAATATCCATTTAGGATCCGTTTCTGCAAGCACAAGACACGTCCACATTGCTGGATCTGATAAAAGACTGTGTCTCCATGAACGGCAGACTTGCGATGCGGTGACAGGAGGCGCAAGGACTTTTAGCCTGAATTCGGGTTCGCAATGTTCCAAGCCCATTGTGTGATAGTCAGTTTGAAGGATAATCTCCCTCAATACGTCGTATGGGACATGTTGCATGGTGGTGTAGTTGGAACACGAGGAGTAACGCTAGTAACGCGTGTCACAGATGGAGGTTTTTTATATTTAACGTGAAACGAGACGTTCAGTGTTTGACATAACAAGCAGTAATAGCCACATATACACATCAATTGTGAAAAGAACATTAAAAACAGCCCAAAAGAAAACCCGGTACTCGAATGTACGAAGGACAATTTTAAATAATCTGAGAACCCTATGCAAGGCGACAAAAAAAAGAAAAAGGTAATGTTTACAAGACACAAAAAACAATATGAAATAAAAGGGGCAAAGGCAGAGGCAGAGGTAGAGTAAAACGGATCAATGTTAGATAACGAAAGCATTGCGGTGATGATAATGACGATGATGAGATGATGCATGCATGACATATGACATATGGACATAAATGATCGGAATTGACAAAAGAAAAGATGATTTGGAGAGATGAGGGGATGATGAATCGATGAACCAAAAAAAATGAAAATATGATATGAAAAACCCGCAGACACGCACTTGCATCACCCAAATGAAGAAACAGCAGAAACCAAAAAAAAATGATCAACCAAGAACAAAAGAGAAATACGCAACCCCCCGAAAAGAAACAACAATAAAAAACCAAAACGAAACCCCATTTCTGTGTTTCTCATGCTTTGAATGCATATGCCAAGGTATGTGTGAGAGAATAGACAATAGACCGACGCCGCCGTGCAAAAGATCATAGCGTCACGTCAATGACCGAAGAAATCCGAACCGGAGAAGAAAAACCGCCGCCACGAAGGGATACGAAAAGACCTAGACTTGGGATAGCTTCGTTCTGGACTCCCGAATGAGACCATATGGAGTTCATTATGAAAGAAAAGGGGTGGAAATGATTAGGAGGGTAAGGGTCGGAAAGGGCGGACAACATGGGAGGAGTGTGTAACAGGGCATTGTAGGAACGATAAACCAATGACTGAAAGGAGTTACCCTCCTCAATTGCACATAATCGTACTTTATCCGACTTGCGCAATACGGAAAAAAGAGTTCCGTTTCCCCAATCTTCCTATGCAGATTCCCTATTCACCGAAACCCGAAACACCCTCTCCCCCCGAGATGGCATATGGCGCGACTTGTGTTACAAAGCCCGTACATCGCAGATAGAAAAAAGATACCCCAGATTTATTAGAGATCTCGCAAAATCGTATGTTCCCCTCGTGTCGCATCGACCAAAGGAGGAAAGATGCACGCCATGTCATGCCAGATAATATATGATGCCGCACTACAGGGCGGGAGGGGATGAGCGGAAGAACGGATGAAGCCCAAAGGAGCCCTGATGAGACCCGCGGAACGGAATTGCGTCACACCCCCGCCGTTATCCTCCGTAAAAACTCAGAACCCGTTTTGGTCCTTTCGTTCCTTGTCTGTCTGTGAAAAATAAAAATAAAAAAAAGCATTTCCATTTCCCAATTCTTTGGTTTCGTTAATTTCTTTGAATTGATAGAAACATGAATGACATGAGAGGGCACGAGGCTGAGGAAAGAAGAGGAGGGAAGCCCGAGTGACATTTTTGTCGAGACGTGGGATAAGTGTCTTGTTGCAATGCGGACATGCTAAAGTCTTTGTGGATTTTTTTTCTCTGTTTTCTAGGTTTGGGTTATGGCTGTGTGAGAGTGTGCGCGCGTTGTCGGCAGATTGCGAACGCCAAAAGGAGTTTGAAGGTGCGTGCACAAGCGCGTGATAGACGGTGGGTGGGCCTCACAAGCTTTTATAGATTAAAAAAGGGATACGGATAGGGAAGAATGCTGAAAGTGGAGATAAGATGTGGAACGTGCGTCCGTGTAGTTGCTGTGTTTGGGTTTTAAAGGCTCCGTCCAGGGTTTTTTTATCGAGAAATGTAGCCTGGAACTTGAAAAGGTGAGCGGTGTATCTTGAAGGATTACGGAGTTCTCGTCCATCGAATTGTAGCCTTGACCTGGAGCAGCGGCACTGGCATTCTAGAGGATATGCCTTCTCACACGAGATGGGTCCTCAGTATGTCGGTTTTTGACGTGACTGGGTAGATGCAATAACGATGTAATGAATTAAGAACAACAGAAAAACGAATTACAAATGATCACATGAGACGTACTCTCATCATGATAGGGGGTGAATGAGAAATAGGTGAGCTTGGTTCACTGTAAACAGGGTGAGGAACGAGTGTTCTCGGCTGTTTCAAAGTATAAACCCGTCATCAACAAACGTGCTTCGTTTAGCAAGAAAAAGTAGAGGGGACTAACGGGATATGGTGGCTGTTGATAGTGACCCTGCCCAACTAGCGACGGTATTGGTGATTGCGGTTGTGGTTGCAGTGATGGTGGCGTTGGAACTGGCGTTGCACCTGCCGCTGTTGTTGTTGTTGGACTGAAAAATACAATGATTTCCATAGCACTCGTACCTGTAACAACACCTGTCAGATCTTCTCTAGCGGCATTGCGTTCCAGTGCCTTTTTAAGCTGAAAAACACAAAGAAAAGAAGGCAAGTCAGCTCGCTGATTATGTTGAAGAGAGAGCAAAACCCTGGGGCTGGCGCGACACCGGCGCTACGCTGGGGTTTTGGCAAGTGGGACGTGCCTTAGCTTCGCTCTCTGCGTATCTCTGTGCAGACGAGGTTGGATAAACGGGTAGACTTTCCATGTGCCTTGCTTGCGGAAGGATGAAAAGGTGACTTGACATCGAGGGTAGAGCGACGATTGAGGAGGAAGAGGGTGAAGACGCCAGCGACGAGGACGCGGTCTTCTGTTTCGGTTTTAGCGACGTCGACGTCGACATTGCTGACAACGATGGTGGGGGCTGCGCCTTGGACGACGTTCTCGATGACATGACGAGGAACAGGAAGAAAAATGACGGCGACGGAAGGAAAAAAAGTGAGAGAAACGGGAAAATAGTTCGCTGACGGAAACAAAAAAATTTGGTCCAAAAAAAAGGACCAACTGCCAGACGAACTTGTTTGCGTTGTGTTGGGGGTTTGTTATATAAATAGCGCGGTGGCGGGTTTCGCAAACATATGTTTCTTCGCCTCCAAACGCGTTTTATACTGTGACCTTTACTCTTATATATATGTATTCATGTGTGTGTATATAAACCCCTGCAGCCCTGTTGGATAGCCCTTCAAGGCAAGTCTGGGCCAGCACAGCCGAGTCTGGGTCGAATTTAAAAAAATATCAAAAATAAATGTTTTTTTAAGCAGAAAGTGTCATGTGACTTTTGGTCATACTTTTCCCCCGGAAACTTGGTTGTTTGCTATTTTCTCGCGTTCACCAACCAGCACTCGGCTCGTTATCTGCATTGCACCTCGGTCGTAACGTAACACACACACGCCTTGACGTTGCCCCAGTTTGCCTTGTTTTCTTTATTTCCCATTGTATCAACAATTTCGGACATGTCAACTCGATTCTCGCAGCTCAGGAATATCATCAGAATCCCAGACCAAGCCAGTGCCACCCCACTCTTCTTCACACTCTTCTCCGAATCACGCATGGGCCACGAACCAATAAGCGGAACCATGTCATTCTTCTTCATTTTCAAATTAGACGATTAGACATGGCTAAATCGGACAAGTTTATGGAAAAGCGGAGAAGATCAGAAGCACACTCTTAACACAAATACATTTTTTGACAGTGTGCGTGATCATAATAATTTATTATTATCAGTCAGCCCACGTTTAGCACATACTCACATTACTTTAATTTAAAAAGCTTGGGATGACCTCAAGGGTAATTCAGTCATCCAGACGTCGACAGCCATCTCGCTCAGCCTTGCATTATCAAAATGTCGCAATCGCTACCGTCATCCGTGCTAACACAAAAGTATTTAGGAACGCAAACGCACGATTCATTATTACGGAATATTACCCCGAATCACCATTTTACTACTAGGCTATCATGATGAAACCCATGGATCCATGCTTACTTTCATTTTTTTTCTCCGGTAAATCCGGAGAGTCGTGTACTAGGAACAAGAGAAAGGAACGAGAAGTCGAGGACGGACCTTGTAATATTGTCATGCCTATGACACGACAATTACTACAAGATCAGGTTCACTGGTTACCTTGATACACGCTTCGCCAAGGTAAAGGCAAGAAAAAGTTTATAGTATGCAGAATGCATATCCATGATAATTAACTACTCTCCCCATTCTTTCGTTTCAGCTCTTCCATTCTCCGGCATCGATCCACGCATCATACACATTTACGTATGTATGTACCTTGAACCATATCCATCATCTCTTTTGGTAATGCCGAAATTGAAAGGCAGAGCTCGTTTCAGCTGACGATACGACGCCAGCGGAATTGGCGACGGAAAGGACGGCCCGAGATCCGCTGGTTCGCCATCCCACTAAACTTGAATAAAGTCCGATAAACTTGCTGTTGTCTTCCAAGCTAAAAACATCTGATGATGTTTTTAGTCTCAGTTTCGACGTTTTCTATCAGGTTCTCCCTTCGCACTATTTTCAAAACCGGCTACAACATTGGAACGAGAAGTATTTGTAGACTAAAGATTACTGTCGAAACAATTTTACTCTGCCATACACGAACATTGCTCAGGGCATGGTTTGGCTCTTTGCTATATAACAGGTGCCGGATACAGCCATCATCTCGTGCATCATACCGCGCCCTGACGTCGATCTCCAGCAAACTCCGGAACAATTCGAGGGAAATCAAGTCCATTGCCTGCCAATTCGAACCTTTTTTTATCTCAGCGGACTATTGGATCCAATCCCAGCTTTAGTTCGTCACTTTCCGTGTTCGTTCGTTGTAAGTAAACAGGCTATTCTGTTTCCACACTTTACGAGATTTGTCGTAATGCAAATCAACAGACTAGTATTACATATCACCATCTTGTTGACCAATCTTTCCTATCTTTTCTAGAAAACCTAAAATGAGGATCGACGCGAGAAGCCTGGTGGAAACACAATCGTCCTTAGACTTCCCTACAATTACGCCTTCCCCGTTTCGATATAATCGTCCACTTGTTTTGCGGTGCATGTCATGTCCCAAATCGCACGTTTCTTTCCGATCACCAAACCCGGACTCAAGCACCAACGTAGACTAAACCAAAGGAAGGCTTTTTTTTGCTGACTGCGCAACCTAGTGGATCAGACGCGATCATCATCTCATCTTCCTCATCGGCGATCATCTCAAAAACTTCTCATGCAACAAAGCGACAGAACAGCCTCCATCCTCTATCGACAATCGTTGGCACGGCTTGCCACCGAATCACAATAGGCAATGTACGCACATGCACATGCAACGATGACGCCATTCGCGATTCGGCGAATTGAATGGCAAAATCTGGGCCTTGAACCGCAACAATCCGAGCGCGCAGTTTTCTCCTTTTCTCAAATGTGTACATATACATTCTCAAAAGAACAATATCATGGCACAGTTAAAACCAAAAAAGAAAAATTGCCATCTTACGTACAGTGGCAGTGGTACACGGTTGACCATGCCACCGCCATATTGATGATGATAATCCACCGTCGGCAAGATTCGAAGCCTTTTCTTCATTAAACGTCTCTGGGAAACAAACTGCGCTAACATTTGGGAAGAATCAGGCAAAAATATGAATGTTCTGGTAACAACGGTTGCATCGGCGCAATCTGTTGCCTTCGAAAGGAAAAAATCAAATAATCACGAACCCGCAACTATATCCAGCAAAATCCGCCATATGCGCATGCGGCACCCGTTTTTAGTTGTTGATATTGGGTTGCTACTTTTAGAATTGTAAAAATCAATTAATGACGGGACTAGGTTCATGGAACTAACCCGGATTTGGGCTTGGAATGGCTGTCGTGGCTAATCCCCAGTTGTACAATGGTACACAAACAAGCCGCAACTTCATGTCGGTGACTACTTTGTATACGGGTATGCTTTTCAATCCTCATTAATTGGTTTTTTTTTTTTTGACACTTCTTCTTCACGCCGGTTAAAGAGACTTTTGAATTTAAATTCGAATCCGAAGGCTTTTTTATCTCTATTTTCACAGGCTGGCTCAAAGCCCCCTTGGACTGCCAGACATATCATCAAAAAAAGTAAATTGCAATTCCGTAATTTTTTTTTGCCAAAATAAACGGTTGGCAAAAACGTGCAATCACACTATAATTGTGTAAGGTCCAGAGTGCACATTTCAAAATAAACGCTGTGTCCATTAATAACCACTAATTCAATAGCCAATAGCGCTAATTATTTAACATTTGCAAAAACAGAAACAAGGTCCCGGATCTTCCGTGTTCGTGGAAGATAGCTGGGCTGGGGAAGAGAGGGGTGGTGCTGGTCATCTGGTCATCTGACCCGCGAAACCTTGTTTTCATATTAAGTCTTTCCGAAGGAATTCGGTCTTTTAAATTTTTGAATGCTTGGGGTGGGGTGGGTTAGTTGATTTTTCTTTTGGCAATTCAATCTGCAGCGGATATTTATATACTAACGGCTTCCTTAAGGCTCAGGCACGGAAACTCAAGCGCGTTCTAATTCAGAGTGTACTGAGCTGAGGTTTGACCGTATTTCCTGAGCTAGTACTGACGAACTGCGGGGCCCCTCTTTTTTTAATCTCGCTACCTCTCTCTACTTACCCCATGCTGTGATTCCTCTCTTCCTTTCTTTTTTCTCAAATTTCTTCCTTTTCCCTCAGCCTAAACAGCCAGCACCACATCATATCACATCGCATCAGACAAAGATGCACACATCATCATACCTGGATCCTGCAGCTCTAATTAATCTGGCACGACGAACAACACTATTCTCATAACTGACAAGCTTACCACTTTCAGTGCCCTTATAATAAGTGATATTGACAGCCCGGGCTCCGATTTAGAATTCAATCCCTGAAACCACGTGGTTTCTTGCGTGAGTTGTGGTATGGGGGATACCAAATGTGGACTTTGGGAATTCAATGCAGAAATAGGCTTCTGTATTTTAAAAAACACTCTCCGAGTCTTCCCAAGCCCTGAGGGCCTGAAGCCTTGGCGAAATGGATAATCATAGTAACCCACTGCTCAGATGACTGACTGACTGACCTGCGCAGCTGACACGTCGGAGACGTGCATGCATTGGTTAAGTGTGGCGTGAACCACAAGTCTTTGATTCGTGAACGTGACATCAAATCTAAAGCAAAATTTCTAACGGCGCCGGCTTTCTCCGTTCCAAAAGCTTTTCTAATCGGTACAAACAGGTATCAAAACAATGCACAGGTTACATTTTTCATTTACACTTTCATTTCCGGCATTTTAATTTTAGTCTTAGGGCTGCTATGAATCTTGGTGAAGAATCTGAGTTTGACAGATCCACGCGATGTCGGGGGATCTCATTGATAGTTTCTTTTGAATGCTTATGCCAGTTATGGGTGGTGACGCTCTTCTCAATATTGCAATGAGTGTAAGCCCTCGCGAGAATCTATGGATTTAGAACTTCATAACTTCAAACCTTATTTTAATCTTACAGGTTTGACAGTGGATCCATAACCACTCCTTCAAAACTGACAGTCTGTCACTTTTTAGTGCAGGCCGTGCGAATCATGGAGATGCTAAAGCGATAAAAGCGAACAAACCGCCTGATCAGACGCAGACGTGGATATGACGCAACGTCATACCTTAACTAACACAAAATGCATTTAATGGTTTGAAAGGGCAATCTTAGCTCCGGAGCGAAAGTGCGATTCAAATTCTCTCGAAATTCTCCTATCGGATTCTCCCGATTGTAATTTTTCATGCGAAGCTTAATTTCAGTACTATGCCAATCATGAAGGGTTCATGATATGTCCTGATAGGGTCCGACGATAATGGATCATCGCGCTATACTTATCGAAGCATTGCACGTGGAATTCATTTCACCGTCGACGGTGGCTAAGTATTGGTGCATTTGCGTTTCTTGATTCCAGGAGAATTGAACTCTGACTTGGGAAATGATTGCATTTCAGATGGGACTTAAATGATGAAGGTTTAAAGTTTTGAGATCGGCTATCTCGGTGGGTTGATGAAAGTCTTCGTGTATTGCGCTCGAGATCCCAAGCCTTTGGTATAGCATATATGTACTGGTACACTCGTGTCAAAGTGCATCACTATCATTATTTTGATGGCTTTGAGGTTCACCACATTTGCTTATCGATTGCACTAGGACAAAATTTGGCATTGAGAACTTAGTATAGCCGAAATCTGAAAACATAGATAAATGTAGTTTTCGCGGTAACGTGCAAGCTTTTTGTGGACGAATTAAAAACCAGTAGACAATATGATCCTTGCTTGATCTAGATTAGTATTATGAAATCTCAGAAACATAATTCTTGTCTAAAGAATCACTATAGCGGATGGCAGGCGATCTGTCATTTCGGCAATTCCCTCATCAAGTCACCTAATATTACGACTTTCACACGAGGCTTTGTTATTGACTCGTTGAGATTGAGTTTGGAGTATATTTGGTATGAGATACTTACACCGGAAACTTGGAAGGTTCGTGTAGGCCTGGCATCTATGTGTGTATAAAGATCTCCGCTAGAGACTTTTCTCAAAGCAATATTTGTATCGTGATAAACCTCCTTTACCCAAGACAAAATGTTCTTCGTTCCATATTTAAACGTTTGAACTCTCGCAATTTCAACATTGGTTTGCACACTACACACGTCTGAAGACTCTGAATCTTTGTCTATTTTTAGGGGAGAACGGCCCGTCCCTGGGAGAATCTGCCGGCAATGTATGATGCCGTGTTGCGCCATCGGCTTCTTTTTTCCCTCGTTATCGCGTACGTTCTTGAGCTTGACATTGCTTGTCTTCCCCCCAATTCACGTCGAAGATGCCTTGGTCTGGTGTCAAACTCAACACAGGTATCTTCCTTTTCATAAAATGATACTTCATTAATTAAGACCTAACATCGTCACAAATAGGTGATACTATCCCTCAAATAGGCTACGGCACTTGGAAAATCCCACAGCCAGATACCGTAACGCAGGTTACGCAAGCTGTTGAGGCCGGTTTTGACCACATAGGTGCCATCTACCGTGCCATTACATAGTTATTCTGTCTTGATGTTAATGTTGTGAACAGACACCGCTCAATCGTACAGTAATGAGACTCAGGCGGGTCGAGCTCTCAGAGAGGCCGGTTTACCCCGTAATTCCGTATGGATTACGACGAAATACTCAGGGCGAAAGAGCGTAGAAGAATCAATTAAAGATTCTTTGGATTATGTTAGTTAACAACTTCACTTTATGTTCTCGAAGGCTGAAAATGCGTTTGCTATTTAGCTAGGTGTCAGAGCGGTTGATTTATATTTGGTTCATCATGCTCAATTGGCTAACGGTGATATTCCTGGATTATGGAAGAAATTTGAGAAAATTAAAATATCTGGGCAAGCTAAGTAAGCAAATATCAAATTTCAGATAAGCTTTTTTTGATGCTTTGTAGAAATATCGGCGTCAGTAACTTCAATGTTAACGACCTCAAGGTTCTGTTGGAAGAGGCAAAGATTAAGCCTGCTGTCAATCAGGTAAACTTTAGCTCTTCTTCTGACGTCTTTCACTTCTTAATTGTTTGATTTAGATTCTTTTGCATCCCTATGTTTACCACACTCAACGGCCCATTATTGAATTCTGTCACAAGGAAGGTATTGCTATCGAAGCGTATAGTCCTCTTATGTACGTTCAGTTGCTTGGGTCCGATGGAAACGCCTTATTAACAATTTTTTGTTTCAGCCCTGTTACCAGCAGCCCTGGTGGTCGAGTTGATGTTCCTCTGGAGAAGATCTCGCAACGCACTGGAGCGACGTATGATCAAATCCTGTTGGCTTGGAACAAGGCCAAAGGATCCATCGTTTTGACGTACGTAGATAATGTTGTTATTTTTTTCTTAAATCGATACATGAAGATTTCTCACAGGTCAAGTTCTAAAGCCTCTCGCTTGGAAGGGTACAGAAAGGCCGGAGACATAGGTATGCATCAAATCTTTGTAAAGGAACATTCGCAATTCTTCTTACGCACGACTTTTTTTCTTATTAGAATTGACCGCGGAAGAAATATACGAAATTGACTCCGCGGGTGAATTCGGCGCAGCTATTGAGAAAAGCCGAGATGCATTGTCTATGTTTACTGAAGAGGTGATCCCGAACGCTGTCGGGGCATCCAGAGCCAGAGTCATTTCACTTCTTCTTCTCGTTGTTGTTTCTTTGACTGTCGCAGCTGCTTTTTGGGTCGGTCCCCAGATTTTTGACTGTATGTGAAATTATCCGTGCTTACACGATAGTAAAACAAATGAACTTTTGATAACAAATTTAAACACTGGTTTAAAGTGATTTTCGATAGAATGGAAAGGTTCTAATTTAGCCTGATAGTGAGACGACTGTGAGTGAACTATACGGTAATCGTTTCCCTCCTACCACGGTCCTATCCTTTCACCCCGCACTTGGGATTTGGGCGAGAAAGGACTAAGACCACGTCCGCTTTCAGTTGGAGCAGGAGGATACGCGTTTAGACCGACTGTGATCACATGTTACCGGTCACCGGTCACCATACATTCGTGTATATGAATCATAATCATTCTTCGTCTTTACTTTCGCGCGCGCATATGCATGTCATTATCACCCACTCTACAACCGAGATGTGTCTCCAAATATTAATCTTTATGGAAAACGAGGGGAAGACCGCTGATGAATAACGACAATCCAGAACAAAGTAACAAAAGGCGTACGAAAAGCACGGGTATGGTTCTTGTGGACGTGAGCCTGTGTTCACCTGTTTTTACGTTTCTTTGTGTCATTTTAGAATACTGATCTGTCTGGTAAGGTTTTCATGTGATTTACATTTGAGTCGGCAACTTCCTTCCTTTATGTTCCATTTCTTTGTTCGTCGGCCATTGCCTTTTTGCACAGCCGTTGGATGATATATAAAAACGCGCTTTTTTCTGAGCTACATATTTGTACAAGTTCACTGTTAATCTCGTTGAAGTAGCAAGGGGAAGATCTGTAGCTAGTCATCCTCTTCGTTGTCCTCTCCACCTCCTATCCACTCCAGAGTAATGATCTTGACAACGGTCTCACCATCCTCTTCAGTTACCAAAACAGGTATTCCTTCGGCTCTATTCGCAGCGAGGGTTTTACATGTTTTTGACTTGAGGACATGTCGAATGGCCGAGTCTTGTCGTGCGAACAGCTTGCCGCACGAGCCACCACCAGCTAAGCTGGGACATATCCATCGTAGTTGTGCCTCATGAGTGAACGCATGACGGCGAGCTTCACCCTTCCTGCTGCAGGCTACATTGCAGCGACCAGCCTCCAACTCGTAAGCGCAACGCCATTTTTTGCTTGTGACGGATCCGTCACGCTTTGGATGGGGTATCGCGTAGCCTTCAAGTTGGCCTTGATGGAGCTGGTTTCGCAACGAGGAGCGTAGTCTCTCGGATGATATATCGAGAGCTGGACGACGAGATCCCGTCGTCTGCGGATGGCGAACGACTATTTCATGATGGTCTTCGGAGGGTAATACGGAAGTGGATGGACTACCACTGATGGATTGCGATAGCGATGCAGATTGAGGTTGAATGGGGGAGGATGATGGCAACGGGGTGAGAGGAGAGAGAGATTTGTAGGATTGCTTCGACGATGAAGCTACCGGCGACGACTCTCCTCGTTCACACTGTGCTTGAAGCTGACGATGCCCCCTTTGACGAGTGTTGCCACGTGATGTTCGGGGATCGACTTCGCGTTTAGTTTTCTGCGCTTGTTGAGTACGACGATTCCCATGAGTCCGAGGACTTTTTCTGTGATGTGGCGGAGGTTGCCATGAATCCAAGCTCTCGTGTTCTACTCTTCCTCCTTCTGAGCCTTCCTCGTCCTGCCCCGTCAACGGTGATTCCGAATTTCTTGTGCATATCGTGTTTCTTGTCGAAACATGAATATGACTTTGAAGAAGGTCTGAATTATCAGGACCTTCTTCCGGTATCATCTGTCGGGGCGGCGCAGCTGAGGCTTCTGGCCCCGTGGGTCGTGGCGACGGCGCGGGATCTATGTTTGAAGAAGAGGCTTGTTTCGCCATCTCCAATGCCGTCCACATGGCGTTGGTAAAGGGCCTCTAGACGTGAAGGAATTGTTACAAAACACAGCAGACAATGTGTAAAATATACGCACCAAAGTGTATTTGTACTCCATGGATGATGGGGAGATATACTTTAGTCGAGACAGGAAAGAAAAGGCGTCTTTGAAATGGGAAGAGCTATGGGTTTCGCGAGGAGTCGGGTTGAAATATAAAGCGTTGAGAAAATGTTCAGCGAGGGAAGTTACGCTGGACTGGGAATGAAACAAAGGATGGGGGAAGCTCGAATAGAGGTATTTCTCGGTATTTATACAAAACCTCAAGGACCCAAAATATAGAAAAGGACATGGAACAAAAGCGAAAATTTTTCAACGGACATACAGCTCGGACGCGCGGACATACCGGGGTAACTCTCCTTCACATGGTGAGCTTGAATATTTTTATTCATGTTTTTGTCTAACGTCAAGAACGCCGTCGAATCGTGAACAATGCGATGTGCGTCTCCGCTGTTCTTATTTTTGATGTCTTGAAAACTACTAACGCTGTCTTTGTTCTTCAACTGCTCTGTGGGTTTAGGCTATTCTTCAGCTCAGCGACAAATGTTCTTTATCTGACTTGATATTATTGTAAGTCTGGTTCGTACAAGTGCATATTATTATATTACAGACATAGGTGTCTAAACCAAGATTGTATGTCGGCTGTCGGTTACCTAGACTCTCGGCGAGTCCCTTCCTTCATCACGATGTATTTGCTTCTTTGTACACCGTCTGCCATTGTCTATTTTATGCACTCGTGAGTCTTAAAATATACATATGCATGTATTGATTCTCAATGAACTTTGAAGTTGTACATCGTCGATTTCACTATTCACTTGTACCCAAGAAAAAACACGAAGTCTATCCATCTTCCTCGTTACCATCTTCATCTTCAACCGACTTTAAAAAAACAATTCTGACGAAAATCTCGCCTTCATCTTCCACAACAAGCCACAAGGATCTCAGGTCTACCCGCAGGAAGCTTTTTGCAAGCTTTCATCTGTAGATCATGTGATTCATGTCGAATCGCCGCCTCTTTTCTCGTGAATAACTTTCCGCAGAGCCGCCACCAGTTTAACTAGTTTAACTCAGACATAGCGTGCCTCATGCGTTCACGCATGACGCTTCAGCCCTTCTACTGCAGGCGACATTGCAGCGCCGACCACTGGACTCCGACTCGTAAACGCACCTCCACTGAACTCTCATGCTCCTCGCGGAACTTGAAGCTTAAGGCCTCATTCTTGAAAAGAAATTTAGCTATTGTTTCACGTTATAAACTCCGTGAACAATGGGGTATGCATTTCGTTTTTACCTATCCCTCTTTCTACCTTGACAGCTAATATTCGTACTCAGGTTGTCTCGGTTCTTCGACTCTTCAATCCAAGCTTTTGCGTATTCCTTTTCAATAAATTGTCGCGTCTCCGCGGCGACAAGAAAGGCGTATTGTGTTTAGCGGTCAATGTGGCTTGAACGATGTCGTGTGTATTCCACTTTAACGAGACTTCCCACAGGATGCCGATACTCCTTTTAGGTTTGTATTCATTGTTTGCAGGCAGGCAAGGTGTTAAAAAAACATTACAGCTGTGAAATCACGAACAATATTCCTTTATTTAAGTTAAATTCCTCCTCCGCCTTGTGCTGTAACAGATTCAAACACTTGTTACTTTTCGTTCATATCGATATTTTCAACCTATTTGACACTATGTCGTCAGGACCTAATTCTCATACCTTGTTCTATTAAATCATTGATCACTGTACATTAATAAGTCTGCTATTTCCATTACTGAATATCATTACATAAGTACACGAGGCAGCCGCCACGCTGGAGATGCTACCCTGCGCGCGTCTCTTAATTTTCACGCTTTCGACCATTTCCACCTGCACCCAGAAAAAATGACTTTCCACCAATATCCCTACGATATATTAAGGGAAATTGTGCTATACACATATACGCATAGGTTCAAGCCCTCTCTCATTGAATATAAACCCGAATTGGATTTACACGTTTTATCACCTCCCGTACCCGTGTCCCATGTCTGCCGTTCATGGAGACACGCTCTCTTATCTGATCCAAAAATGTGGACCAACCTTCTATTTCCTGATATGAATCCAGGTGGAATCATGGAACTGCTTCGTCGGTCGGATTGTTCTGTGTTAAAAGTGTTCATCACATTGAATCCTGATCAGCTGATATGTGATAAAACACAGAATATGCTTTCCGCTCTTTTCAAAGAAATCCATCGGTTCAAGATATTGCGCATGCAGCTTGAATATTGGCACAGTTCCCAGTTGGATCGTACACGGTCGTCGGCTCAACAAGTCATGTCGTACCTTCAACTACCCGCGCCAAAGCTGCAAACTTTCTCTTTTTACTACGACTATCTCGATATAGACGAAGAGTTCAATCCTGACTACAGGCTTATGAACAACCTATTTTCGGGAGTTGCCCCTAATCTCACGCGAATACATCACCGACTGTCTCTCGAATTCCAAGAAATCTCTTGTCCTGCATTCCATAACCTATCTGAGCTTCATCTCAATGTGCTCTACAGCATGCAATTTGACTCTTTAATCGAACTCCTGGCGCTATCACCCAATCTCACACTCCTTCACATTTGCGCAGAGTGTCACACCCACTTCCAGGACACCCCTTTTGATCGTAGGATCAATTTATCGTGCCTAAAAAAGCTCATTCTCGAGGCAGATGTTATAACGGAACTTGTGAACATAGTTTTAGAACACATAGTTCTTCCTCCGAGTGTGAGGTGGCATTTTGTGGTTATACATCGGCCCTCGAACTTCGAAGAGCCACTGCCGTTGCCGCTGCTTCAGATCCTGTCTCAGACTCGCTTCACGCATCTTCATATTGAAGTCGCACATTTCATAAAATTCTCCTTTGAAGAAAAACGGATCAACGATATCAACCGATCTGATGCCAATGCGTTTGTCTATGGTTGTCAGAAAACGGAGGAGATCACGGGTATCTGGGATCTGTTATTGCGCGCGGTTGATTCGTCTCGCATCACTCATGTTTCCATCAATCTACAGAATCCTTTCGAATGCGGAAATATATTTCCGACGGTCCTCACCTCAACGTCAAGTCTGAAGCTCCTTGCTTTCAGACAAACCTGTTATATATCTGATGAAGACAATGAAAGATCGGGCCTGAAGGCATTGATAAGGACTATATATGATGTGAGTGAAATTAAGTACCACTATTGTAATGTCACAAATTTAACGGTGGTGGAGATGGCCGTATTTCCTTTTCTCTCGTTAGCCAAGGTAATGAATGTGCAATTGCTCAATGCACTGGGGGAAGTCCACGTAGAACGAGTTCTCGTATTGGCTGGATCATTTCGGAGTACAGAGGGTCCTTTGCAAACACATTTTCCAGAAATAAACGACGTGGTTAAACGTGTTTTACAGGTGCAAGAAAACGACGATGTGCATCTTATCATTACTTCGTGTCAAGATTAACAAATCAAAATATGTCTCCTCGTTCGTTTCTGTCTCTATGACTGGATAAAGAATTCGTCGCCGTTTTCTGTTAGACAAATGGATCTTACATAGCACGCTAACAACGACAACGTGTTGTCAATAATAACGTACTTCCTTTGTACATATATTCTAAAAATGTACAAGGTCGGTCCCAGTACCCGCGCGATCACGTCCTTTGTTTTCAGACCCTCGTCTATTTCAAGTTTCTTTGTACATATCGCACATCTCCATATACAATGCCCCTTATCACTTTTTTTGTAGCACGTTGCAGTTTCATTATATAAATGACCTGTTACTTGGTACGCAAGTTCCATCGTGAAGCAGAAAACTGCCAACTTTGAATGATTTATTTTATGAAGGTATTAAATATTCGTACTGTGGCTGCCAGAGTGGTGTGAGACCGACTCGGAAGCGATGGAATAAATCAACATCGTTTATTACTACGGAGAACCAGAATTAACATTAGTTGCCGTCTACTGTTTCCGGCGTGGAAGTATTTCTTCATCCTACGACTGATCCGGGATTCCAGATCTGAATTGTCTATGAAGAGATCCTTCGGTTGGTTCCAGTTACATTGACAGACAGCCAAAAAAAGAGAAGTCATGGGTCCTATAGATTCGAGGTACATACACTCGAGCGTAGTACAGTGGCGATCAAAAGTAATGCACGCGATATAACCTGTAATATCTCGCGAAAAAATAAAATTCATGACAAATACATTATGTGAGAGTTGTAGATGAGCAACTTGGCAACGTTATGAGTGGATAAATGTCTGAGGTCTGTAAAGATATGAAGGGTTTAAAAAAACCCCAAAAATCAACTTTTTCCAGGGCTTTCTAAAAAATTTGGTAAAATGCTATTATTATACTTTTTGATCTTCTTTTTCATTTGGGCTTAGAAACCATGAGCTGAATTTTCCTCCCCAGCGAGATATAAGGCTTGCAATGTGGTCACTTTTGCCCAAAAGTACTTAAAAATGCGCTTTTTTAGCGCTTTTGGGGCCAAAATGACCACATTGCAAGCCTTATATCTCGCTGGGGAGGAAAATTCAGCTCATGGTTTCTAAGCCCAAATGAAAAAGAAGATCAAAAAGTATAATAATAGCATTTTACCAAATTTTTTAGAAAGCCCTGGAAAAAGTTGATTTTTGGGGTTTTTTTAAACCCTTCATATCTTTACAGACCTCAGACATTTATACTAATTTTATCCACTCATCGCCAAGTTGCTCATCTACAACTCTCATATAATGTATTTGTCATGAATTTTATTTTTTCGCGAGATATTACAGGTTATATCGCGTGCATTACTTTTGATCGCCACTGTATGATGGTGGAAAGAAAGGGCAGGGAAAATCCCGCTCGTTCAAGTTGAGCCATGGGCTTTACTTGAGTTTGGATATTCGTTTTCATTTGTTCGCTGGGGTTTCAATTGTGAAGACAACTCAGATACTTCATCGAACAAACGTGAATAATTTTCATCATGTAAACGAACACCAAGTGTATGGATTTCTTGGGAGTATTTGGCGACAGAGAGAAGAGCGTCTTGAGTTTTATTCGGTTGTTTCCAACAAAGGCTCGGTGGAAACAATGACGCATCCGGCGTCTGACGAGCTGAGACAAGTCACTTCAATTTCATTTCTTTCCCTTCAGCGAAAATACACTTTTGAGATCAGTAACTCTCGTAGTTGCTGGTAGACTTGAACAATACTTCTGTTCTGGTCCTTTACTCTTACTCGGAGACTGTTGAGCGCGAGTCACGAGTGTGCAGGTCACCTTCGGGGAATCAGTTTGTTAGCTAGTTTGTGCCTACACGCGCGCGGGTATTTATACCCGAAAGTTGACTTTCAGTAAGTACTGTCGAACGTAGAGTCAGCGACACTAAGTGTGGGCGCTTGCGTAGATAGTTTTTAGCTTAGTCACGCGCTCGCTAAGAGTTCAAGGCTTCGCCTTGAACCTCTTAGGTGCGCTATTTTCCTTATTTATTCATTTGTATATTTCTGACGTTCAAGGCTTCGCCTTGAACCTCTTAGTGCATTCCGTTTCATCGTAATATACATATATTACTCCTAGCTGTTGTTAGGTTATGGGCCCCGCTAGCGATCCATCCAGTTCGTCTGACCTAAGTCGATGTAACGTTTCGTTACAGTTTACGATTAGCCCGGTTCTTACGGACTCACAACAAACAGTATAAAGCTGTATATTTGCAAGTGCAGGTAAGAAAGGCTACCGGCGCCTTTACCGTTACGCGGTATTTACTGGTGTGACGGCGCCTATGTACATTACATAATACTAGGTACTTGTGCAGACGACGATCGTCTGCATGCAATTGTATATATATACTAATATGTACTATGGGTAATAGTAGTCCGCTGGTCATAGCGGAACCGTTACATCCTCCCCCGCTGACTTGAGCGTCAAGTCAATACATGATACGACGAGTGAGTCTCAGTCGTCCGCGGTATAATCCATGGCCATCTCAATGTCACCTTGAGGGCCCGCTCCTGGTCTATCCAGGACCTCGTATTGATCGGGGTCGATCACGAGTTCTTTCTCAGCGATATCTGCTGGGAGTGGTGCTTTCGCCGAGGGAGGCGAATTAGCGGTGGACTCCACATAAGGAGTCTCCTTCGAAGGTCCAGCAATAGGAGCTGCAGGGGCGGCGTCACGACGATTGTTGCGACGTCGTCTTCGATACTGACGTCCTGGTAACAGCGACGAAATGGTGGGTTGAGATTCTCGCCACTTCACGGCGATGGTATTGCTGTTAGTGTGTGATCGCCACCGCTCAAATAGTGGTCCTAATCGAGTTTCGATTAATCGGGTATTCACACAGTTATATCGCAGCATCCCGACAACTTCTTCCTTGGTTGGAATGTTACCCTGAGGCAGGGTATATGCTCGACGCCATCCTTCGATTATGGATGGGGAGTTATTCACCGTCTTGTCGGCGTTGATGCCAGCGGCGTTGAGCCAGGTGGATAGCCCGGGCTCAGTACATATCTCCGCTACAATGGGGAATACAGTCTTCCTTGTTTCCCGATTCGGGAATATTTTTCGAAGCCACGCTACGACTTCAACATCGCTGATATTCAGCGATCCCGATGGTTCAACCCTTATATAAAAGGGTACGGAGGCGGGGTCCTTATACCACGTCTCATAGAGGCGACCCGTTTCTAGGTCCATTTGCCCTTCTGTTGGGTATGGAAAAGCTTCGGGGCGCTCCCCGATAGTGAGGCGAGCGTAGTCTCGCTCTTTCTTCTTTCTATTGATGAACATCATGCCTACATCCCAGGCAAGTCTAATGCGCGCGTGCATTGCAACTTTTTGAGGTGTGTCCAATATGGGTGGTTTCTTCCAGATCTGCTTCCCCTGGAGTACGAATGAGGGATCATCCAGTGGACACATCATGTACCACGCGAGTGGGTCGGGAACTGGCCCAGGTACAGGGGTTTTCCTGCTCGAGACGCTGTGGGGTCGTGGCCTTGCATAAGCGGGCCACGTATCGTGGTACTTGGCCTGGTTGGAGATACGGGGAGTTCCTGGGAACTCAGCGAGGACTTTCTCAGCGAGTTGTCGCCGAGACAATAATGACTCCTCTTCAGGGTCCAGCCTGTCCATTAGGCCGAAATCGTCCCCAGAATGGGGAGGAACGGGTTGACCGTTGGAGTCGAGTACCGACTCGTCATTGTAGGAGTCCGCCCAATCGTGGTCGTCTAGATCATCGTCGTCGTCGTCGTCGTACGCGTCGAATCCTACGGGCCCATGATTCGTGGGGCCCTTGGCCTCTGACCGAGGTCGTTTCCTAGATGACACAGGCGATGCTGCCTGTGGGGCTTGCTTCAACTTGTCCTCGAGTTCCCGTATACGATCTCGAAGGTCGTCCTCTCGTCTCTCAACGTCCTTGAGTTCTTGGACGGTCTGGTCGGCGTAGTCGTTAGCGTCTTCGAGGCGCTTTCGTAAATCATCCCACTCTTTTTGCAGGAACGGGAATGCCTCGAGTAGGCACTCTTTGACGTCTTTCTCGTCAAGAACAATGGTACGCTTGCTTGCAGCGGTACTAATGTGCGAGATATACTCATCGCAGTGGGTACATTTCCCACTTTCGTGGGTGATGGCTACGCAGCCAGGCATGGAATCCATACTCCATTCTTTTTGTGCTTCAAGCAACGCTTGCTTGATATCGTCAAATCGTCCCTTGCGGGTCGAGGGCTTCGTAGATGAAGAGGTAGGTCGTGAAGGTTCTGCAGACATCGTTGACGGTGCTCAGGTGGCTGAGACGGGGTCGTAAGAAAGAGTATTTATTTACTCTTGTATCAGAGTAGCGCCCGAGTAGGATTTTCTCGTGGCTGCTGTGCCGCCGGGGGCACGGGGCAGATCTGCTTGCAGATCCTCATTTACGCGTCGTGCGGAGACGCGGCAATTTCCCTAATTGGGTAACCCCGCGTAATTGGAGATACTCATCCAATGCCTGCAAGTCTTTGCAGTGTTCGTACGGCTCCCAGGTCGTATCGCCTAGCGTCCATTGCACTAGGAACTCAATGTCCGTGTCTTTAGACCCAGTCCAGCGATGGGCTAGTAGTTCATCTACATGCCATTCGGCATTGTCCGGTTGTCCAAAGTCGTACGCCGTTAATGACTCACGACGTGGAAATCTATCGTCATCATTGGCGATATGTGGTTTCACTAAGTCCACGTGGAATATTGGATTTATCCTACGCTTCTTCAACTCGTCAGGCAAGTCGAGTTTGACGTTAATATTGTCTTTGACTGACAATACTTTGTAAGGACCGACGTAACGCGGTACCAACTTACTGGATCTACCCTTTGGTAGAGATATGTTCTTCGTAGAAAGGTACACGAGGTCACCCTCTTTATAGACAGGCGCATCTCGTCTGTGAGTGTTCGCGTGCATGGTTTGTTTCACGCGACTCGCGATTATGGCATCGTGTGCGGCCATAAGATTCCATTTCGCTTGTAATGCGAATTGCTTCACACCATTGAACTTGGTGTCGGTGTTGAGCTGTCGCCCTAGTGCAGGGGTGTATCCGTAGTTAAGTTCGAATGGCGTGAACTTAGTCATTTCACTCGTGCTACTGTTCAGTGCGAATTCCGCCATCGGGATACGTTCAGCCCAATCCTTTTGGTCATTATCTATTATAGAACGTAATACTTGTCCTATGGAGCGGTTCGCCCGCTCTGTTGCTCCATCCGTCTGTGGATGGAATGAAGTGGACATGAGGAGTTTTGTCCCTATTAGTCGCTGTAGTTCTTTCCAGAATTTCGCGGTGAATCTGGTATCTCTATCACTGACGATAGAAGCTGGCACGCCATGATGCCTAACTACACCTTCGAAGTACAGGTGTGCTGCGCTTTTCGCAGTTAGCTTCGTGGTGGTGGGCATGAGTCTCACCATTGACGTTAATCTGTCAATTATGACTAGTAAGAAGTCGTGTCCTTTCGATACTGGTAATGGGCCTATAAAGTCCATTCCGACTGATTCCCATGGTTTATTGGGAATGGGTAGCGTCTTCAGTAGACCGCTAGGATGTCTATTGTCATCCTTATTCGTTTGACATTTACCGCACGATTTGCAGTATTCTTCGATGTCCTCTGCCATCGTTCTCCACCAATACACTTGTCTAATGTATTGCGACGTTTTATAGCGTCCAAAGTGTCCCACAATTTCGTGTGCTTCACTAATTATGATCTCTACCAGCTTCCTCCCCTGGTAAAATAAGTGATGGGGTATGCAAACCACGTCACGGGAAAACTGATTCTTCGTGTATAGTAGCTGGTTTTTCATCCCAAACCCTTTGTATGCATCAGGGTTTTCTAACACTTTCTTCAGTGTTGTGTCGTCCTTATAGCCGCTCTTTATCAGATCAGCTAATCCTTCAAAGCCTTCGATTTTGGCTTTAAGCGTTTTACCGCTATGTTGTGCTGTGACTGCCAGTACATCTTCGTCGTCTGTATCCACTTCTTCGATGGACGCTGATCGTTGTTCAATGGATGCTTGTCCAGCCGTCTGTTGTTGGACTCTAGCTTTCGCCCGAGTGTTAATGCGTCTCGCCGCACTGATTCTGAGTTCGCTTTTCCTTTCAGGAGGTAGCTGATCCCCTGTTGGATCTAGTTTCACGTCGATGTTGACGTAGTTCTCAGGTGGGTGTATCTCGTTAGGTAGGTCATCCTCGAAGTATCTCGAGAGTCCATCTGCGACCGTATTGGTCTCACCTTTGATGTGAATCGTTTCGTAGTCGAAACGAGAGAGATACTCGTACCATCTCGCCTGTCTAGGCGACATACGGGGCTGTGTCTTGAAGTGTTTCAAGGCCTCGTTGTCCGTTACTAGGGTGAATTTACGACCTAGTAGTTTGTCTTCCCACTTATTCAGTGCTTCAAGTACTGCAATGAGCTCATGCTCATGAGTCTGGTAGTTGTATTGTGCCGGAGTAAATTTCTTAGACATAAACCCTGCGGGTCTGCAGGTTTGCCACCTTGCGCCTTGACCATAGTACGCACCGACGCCACACTTGGATCCATCGGTTACAAGCCAAATTGGCTCGTTGCTATCAGGATTGATAGGTTTAAGAACTGGGGCGTTCTTCGTCAACGCTTTGATTGCATTGAAACAGCGTTCTAGTGCCGGTGTCCACTCAAATTGCCTGTTGTTGTGGGTACATCCCGACAATGGGGAAGTGTAAGTAGCGACTCCCGGAAGGTAGGCGGCAACGTATTGCACCAGTCCTAAGAACTTCTGAACGTCGTTGAACGTACGTGGGGTTCTCCAATCGCGAATTTTATCCATTTTATCCATATCTGGGTGGATACCATCGTCGTCGATGATGTGTCCTAGGCACTCCAATCGTTTGGAGTATAAGTCAACTTTCTTCTGACTTAGGTAAAGTTGTTCCTTCCTCAATCTCGAGAAGGCAATCTCCAGATGTTCCTGGTGTTGTTGGATCGTCATTGAGTAGACGAACACGTCGTCGATGTACGAGTGTATGTTTCTTCCGATGTGGTCCCGGAATATATGGGTCATCAATCTCTGGAATGTCGAAGGCGCGTTGCAATCACCTTGTTGCATAACATGGCTTTTAAACGTGCCATATATCGTCAAGAACGTGGTCTTGTCCACGTCTTCCGGAGCAATTCTGACTTGCTCGTAAGCTTCCGTTAGGTCAATTTTCGACCTATACTTGTGTCTCGCCACGTCTTGGCGAATGGTCTCCTGGTCTGGAAACGGGGTCACGTCTTTCAACGTATTATCATTCTGCTGACGCAGGTCAAATACCGTGCGTAGTCCTGATAATGCCTTTTTAAACAGGCATAGCATGGGGATGGCTTGCTGTGCGACAGTCGGTTCCCACCAACCTGCTTGCGTGTAGCGCTCTATTTTTTCAGCCAGCAGTGGCTTGAGGGCGTCTGGGCACTTCGGTAGTCTGTACCGGATAACCTTGTTAGGTTCTATTAATGGGATATGATGATTTACATCCCTAAATGGAGGGAGTCTATTCGGCACTGGCCCGAATAAGTCGTTGTACTCCTCCTTCCAGTACTCGCGTAGCGCGGGTAGGTTCTCATCCTTAAGTTCCGGTACTCGGATCTTCTGTCTCACTGCTACTGCGTTAGACGTAGTGGTTATGGGGCGTGCTGATGCTATGGCTAAGCTTTCACTTGACTCGGTGGGCTCGTCCGTGGTGTTAGGTATTTCAGTGAACCGTTCCACTGGAGTGATTACTCCTCCATCCCGGGTGATTATTCCGTTGCCAAAATCCAGGCAGATGTCATACCTTTTCAGGAATGGTACGCCAATTATGACGTCGTAGTAGTCAATGTTGACTATATCAAAGTATTCTAATACACTAATATCCCCAAATTCTATTCGGGTATACGTTCCGTACTGTATTACGGACTTACTTCCTTTCACTGCGAGCTGCAGTGATACTGGCTTATCCAGTTTGAATGTCTTCGCTCCAGTCGTGAGCGAGAATGATGGTGACATTATCATGCCTTGACATCCACTGTCAATCAAACAATGCGCTAATTGGCCGTTTACGAGCCAGTAACCCTCTAGAGGTTTTATTGATTCTTTATCACGCTTTGGAGCCCTTGACTTAGGTCTCATCGTGTGGTCATACAGGGGTTCTTCCTGTGACTTAATCGTCCCAATGGTGGACGAGCCTTGTTTGATAACAAGTAGTCTTCTTTCATCATAACCGTGGTCTTCGGTTATCACCATCATGTATGCGCCTGCTGTGTCTTCGTTCTCGTCCCACTCATAGTGGTCCCCTCCCCCGTAGTCCGCTGCTTCCGCGGTGTCTTGACCTTGTTCAGCGTCATCATACTGTGGGGATTCCTCCACTTCTAGTATGTTAACTCCCGTTTCTTCCTCTATAATTGCGTCGAGCAGCTCGTCCGCATCGTCTTCATCTTCCTCCTCAACGTGCATTACGTTAGCACGTACCTGTCCCTTTCTAGGGCATTGTGGTCTTAGGTGGCCAGTCTGTCCACATTCATAGCACTTCAGCACAGTGCTACTGCTTCGGGCTTGCGTTCCTGAGCTGACTGGTCGAGTTGTCGTGGTAGTCGACGCTCTCGCCGGCTTAGTCGTACTGCTCGTCGCTGGTCTTACAGCTAGCGCGTTGCTAGTTGTGGTCGTACGGGGAATAGTCCTCGTGGGTATACCGCTTGGTTTGATTTTAGCGCGGTAGTTGTTCTCTTGAGCTTGTCTGGCCAAGCTTGAATGGGTACCTGTTGATTTTACGGGTGTCTGACGTTGAGCTAGTATTGACTTATTATAGTCCCATGCTTGCTCTATGTCGTTCGCGGCTATGTACAGCCGTCGAATTGATGAGTTTTCGGCCAGGAATCCCCTCTTGGTGACTTCACTGCGAATTCTCTCATCAAGTCCTTCTAAGAACTTTCGTTTGAAGGTGTATCTGTCCGGTGGATGGACTAGACGTGCTGCGAATTTCAACAGTTCACTCATGTACCGGTGTACGCTCCTTGCACCTTGCTTCGCGTGATCGAAGTTATGTGCAGACTGGTTCTTGCTTGTAGGTGACAAGAACATATTGTGCATCCTTCGGAACAGTCTTACCAAGTCCCAACCCTTGGTTGAACGACCTCCTCGTTCTACGTGCTCCACAAACCATTCGTGTGCCTCTCCATCTAGTCGCATACCGACTACGGCTATATGTGCTTCGACGTACGCTGCGCCGAGTAGGTTATTCAGCCTCAACCATCTGAGGATAGAGGTCACGAACTTCTCAAAGTCTTCAGGCTTTGATGATCCGCTATACATAACGGATAATGGCATCTTTGCACCCGCTTTCGCAAGTGGGGACGCTGATACTACTACATCCTTGCACTCCTCTAGTGCTTCTTGCACCATGACAATTATCCCCTCGTCTTCCCGAACTCTTCTAAACCTCTTTGTGGGTTTATGTCTATCTTCTCGGTCGTCAAATGGGGTTTCCCTCATTTCACGTTCGAAGTATCCGCGATCGTACGCTTCTTCTTCGTCGTCTGACGAGTCCTCGTCATCATAGTATTTGGGCATGAAGGGCCCAGCGTTACTCTCCGGTATATCTCGGAGGTCTTCTCTCATTTGCTCGTACTGATCCCTGGCAGATGTTGCTCTTCTTCTGGGTACAACCGGTGCTCTGGTTGTCGGGGACGTTGCAGGAGCGTGTGCTTGACCAGCGTTTGTTGGTGGGCCAGGATGTACTGTTGACGGTCCTGGTTGCGCTGCAGTCTGAGCGGGCGCCGAGCGATTAGAGAGGTCTTGCTCAAAGATGATGCCAGGTCGTTGGCCAGCTTCCATTTCTCGGTTGCTTTTAGCCAGTTCAGTGCGTGCTGCTCGCACTTCCTGCAGGTCTTCCTGCATGTCGACATACGGTTCTTGCCTACTAACCTTCCCTTGTAACGCAGTTGTGCGTTTGTCTAATGCTTCGAACGTTTTTCCCGTGCCAGTTGCGCTGCCTCAGCGGCCATCCTTTCCAGGTCTTTCGCTGACTCTTCCAGCTCTGCAGCTGAAGGATTACTCTTATCACGCGGTCCTTGACCCGCGTTGACTCGTCTGGTAGATTGATCTTCCAGGTAGTCACGAGTTGCCACGAACTCTGGTGGGGTACGTCGGCTGTTTCGACGTGATCTATCCAGCTCAGCTCGTCCTCTCTCTATCTCTGCGGCTGCGTCATCTGCTGCTCGCGTGGGTCTGATGGGCGTGCTGGTCGCTGCTGGTTGTGCAGAAGGTAGGTCCTGTAACACTGAATGTAGTGTTTCCGCGTGTACCGCGTACTGTTGTGTGGGTTGACGTGTTATACCGGGGTCGGTGCTGCCAATGGAGCTCTGGGCGTCGCTGGCAATGCTGGCGTGTTTGCCATTGTCTTGACCGTCGCCTGCGCGTTGTCCATTACTGGGGCCAGTATTGTCGTGCTGGTTCTATTGTCGTCTCGTGCACGACCTTTCCCTTTCACCGTTGTCCACGGTTCTTCTTCATCGGGTATTACGGCTGCATCTAGTCGTACTAACATATCACCGACGTCTTGTCCCGGTGTATCACCTCTTACGAGGTCATGGATCATCCTTTTTGCATCCTCAATCATCTTACGTGGTAGGACTACCTCGTCTTTTCCGAGGTTGGACTTATGAGATCTGGTCGATTTCACTGATTCACCTGATTCGCTCCGCGCTGGTGAAGCTTGTCTCGATCCTTGTCTCGATCCTTGTCTAGATCGATTCGCGTGGTCCGCGACTAGTGTTTCAAACAATGCTGCATCTATCACAACAGTATCACCTGCTCGTGCAGATGTGGATGGACCGCCTTCGGTAGGTGGTGGTTCGCCTACGTTCTTTTTTGACTTCTTGTTGCTTTTAGGAGGCATATCCTCTCTCACTATAAACTAGCAAATACGATTGGCGTATTTTGGAAATTGTAACGCCGTTTAGGTGTTAAAAAAGATGTAACGTTTCGTTACAGTTTACGATTAGCCCGGTTCTTACGGACTCACAACAAACAGTATAAAGCTGTATATTTGCAAGTGCAGGTAAGAAAGGCTACCGGCGCCTTTACCGTTACGCGGTATTTACTGGTGTGACGGCGCCTATGTACATTACATAATACTAGGTACTTGTGCAGACGACGATCGTCTGCATGCAATTGTATATATATACTAATATGTACTATGGGTAATAGTAGTCCGCTGGTCATAGCGGAACCGTTACAGTCAAGCCTTTAAGTTCCCGAAGTTGAATGGTCAGAACTACACCTTGTGGGCAGGCTATATGAAGTCGGCCCTGCAAGCTCGATATTTGTGGCTTGTGGTTCAAGGGATAGAGACATGTCCCGAAAAACCTGAAGACACTAAGCCTGACAAAACGAGCGATCAGACTTGGAAAGCTGAGCGAAAGGAGTACCTGGAGTGGATGCAACGAGATCAAGCGGCACAGGGGCTGATGCTTAGTGCGGCCGACACATCACAGTGGCCGCATGTCAAAGGCAAAGCGACGTCGAAAGAAGTGTGGGACGCATGGGAAGATCTATACGTCAATAACCAGCAGAGAATCAACGTGCATTACCATTTTGAGGAATTGTACACCCGAAAATATGTTGATGGAGAGTCGATGCCTGAACACGTTGCGTCTATTCTCGATTTGGGTCAGAAAATTGCTGCTGCCGGTGAAAACATCCCGAATATCCACATTGCTCGAGCGCTGGTGCTATCGTTACCCCGAGAAGCCTCCTGGGATCTAGTCAAGATCCAACTGTTTAGCCTGGATTCATCGAAATTGACGACGGACCATGTCGGGACCGTGTTGATTGGTGAATACAATCGACGGCAGAAAGAAAAGGCCAGCGAGACAGCTCTTCTTGCGACGAGAGACAAGCGCGGGAAGAGAAAGGGTGAGGGTTCCGGACCCAAACCCGATGACGAGTGCCGTTACTGCCATGAGAAGGGGCATTGGGCCAGGCAATGTCCGAAAAAGGACAAGAACAAATCCGGGACGAGTGGAACTGTAGGCGCAGCGAACCACACGACAGTGGTGCAGAACCTTGGCGTGCGAGAGGTCGGTCAGCTGTTCATGGTCCAGGCCAGTCCGGTTGTGAAGTCCAATCTTGTTCTTGATACCGGAGCAACATCCCACATGTTTCGCGATAAGAAGTTCTTCACGAATTACAGAAGTGCGTCTGGAGAATTCATATCAGTGGGAGATGCACGAAGAGTTCCGGTTGTCGGTCGAGGATCCGTTACCTTCAAGAGTAGATTGCCGACAGGCTGTTTTGATGTGGTATTGCATAATGCGCTGCATGTCCCATCATTAGCTGTCAATCTCGTTAGTCTCGGGCAATTACAGAAGAACGGAATAACTTACAGTAGCTGTGATGGTGGACTAAGTGTCTGGCAGGGTGGCGAAGAAATCATTCGAGCAACGTTGACTGATGGCACCCGAGCATTGTACCACATCAACTGTCTGGAAGACCAGAGTGAAGCTGCACTTGTCGCGACGAGTGGGAGCTTGAGAGTCTGGCACCGTCGCTTAGGTCACCTTCACCTTGATGCAATCCGAGAGATGACGCGCAAAGATATGGTGAAGGGTCTGGAGATATCAGCGATGAATGAATTTGACCATGTGTGCGAAGGATGTGTGACTGGGAAGTCTCACCGATTGCCATTCCCGAAAGCGAGCGAGACCGAACATGCCAAGATGGACCTGATCACTGTTGATCTGACTGGCCCGTTCTATGTCGAGACTTGGTCCAGGGCGAGGTTTGCACTTCTAGTGGTAGAAGCGGCAACAAGATTCCCGGTCGGTCGATTGCTCCGTACGAAGGGCGAAGCAATAAAAGCCCTGCGAGAAATCATCACGATGCTGGAACGACAATCCGGCATGATGTTGAAGCGTCTGCGCTGTGACAATGGTCGAGAGCTAATTAATGATGAGCTCAATGAATTTTGCAAGAAGAATGGCATCATTGCCGAGACAACCGTACCTTACACACCGGAACAGAATGGGATCGTTGAGCGAGCGATTGCCATTATATTTGCAATGGTTCGGTGCATGTTGCATTCTGCGCAAATGGACCTGCGTTACTGGGGCGAGGCGTTTAATTATGCTGTGCACATAAGGAGTTGCACATACACCTCGAAATTACGGACATGGGAGAGCTAAAATACATATTAGGAATTCAGGTCGAAAGAGACAGAGAAAAACGCACCATTTCTCTAAATCAAACGGCCTACATCCGCAAAATTCTTGACCGCTTTGGCATGCTCGACTGCAACCCCGTCAGCACACCACTAGCAGTAAAGCATAACCTGTCCCAAGCTCAATGTCCGTCGTCAGAAGAAGAGCGCAAGGCTTACCTTGATTACGCCAATGGCGTAAGGTACCTTGAATTGGTCGGATCGTTACTTTTCGCAACGCAAACTCGACCCGACATCCAGTTTGCAGTTGGCCTGATTTCCCAGTTTGGCGGCAACCCTGGAAAAGAACACCTGGAAGCTGCAAAACGAATTTTAAGATATTTGAAAGGAACCGCCGAATTCAGACTGACCTTTGGAGCGAACGCCGAACGTGCAGTTGACGTTGTTGGGTGGAGTGACTCGGATTGGGCTCAAGATCCGGACAACCGCCGTTCGATTGGCGGATTCGTTTTCGATGTAGCGGGCGGTGTCATTTGTTGGTCGTCCAAGAAACAACCAACAGTAGCTTTGTCGACCGTTGAAGCCGAATTTATGGCCGCGTCAACAGCAACCAAAGAGGCAATCTGGTTGCGCACCCTCTTAGTCGACTTCGGGTACCCTCAACTAGAGGCAACCATCCTACACATCGACAACCAAGGGTGCATTGCGCTGGCGCGAAATCCGATTACACACAGTCGAGCGAAGCACATCGACATCCGTTATCACTTCATCAGGGAGCGGGTGGAGATGGGGGAGATTGAGACCCAATTTGCATCGACAAAGAACATGTTGGCCGATATATTCACTAAACAACTGCCGCGCGACACGTTCGAAAGGTTCCGGAGCGAATTGGGAGTGGGAGCAGCGACTTAGTGCGCTGAGTGGGAGTGTCGAACGTAGAGTCAGCGACACTAAGTGTGGGCGCTTGCGTAGATAGTTTTTAGCTTAGTCACGCGCTCGCTAAGAGTTCAAGGCTTCGCCTTGAACCTCTTAGGTGCGCTATTTTCCTTATTTATTCATTTGTATATTTCTGACGTTCAAGGCTTCGCCTTGAACCTCTTAGTGCATTCCGTTTCGTCGTAATATACATATATTACTCCTAGCTGTTGTTAAGTACGACACGACATAGAAAAAATTTAGAGGGCCACGTCACGCGTTACCTCAGTTCAGCTTCCGTCAAACAAGTAGCTTAACCTCGTTCAAAGCGTCTGCATGATTACTCCCTCCATGCAACATATTCCCTATGACGTATTCAGGGAAATCATACTCCACACCGAAAAATTTACGCTGGAAATGGAATTTGATGATCCAGAAATCAAGATAGAGGTACTAGCGCCCCCCATCACCGCGTCGCACGTCTGCCGTTCATGGAGACGCAGCCTTTTATCAGACTCAACAATGTGGACGTGTCTTGCAATTCCCAGTGTGAGACCCGAAGGGATAAAAGAGCTACTGCATCGGTCGGGCTCTCTTCCTTTGAATGTGTTTCTCGAACTGAACGATGCTTGCGAGCTGGGTTGCGATGGGACGTTGGACATGTTTACCACACTTTTCGAGCATATTCATCGGTTTGAAATGCTTCATATTCGTCTTTACCACATGGAATACGAACCCCCTACCGAAAATCTCATGAACGCATCGGTTTCTGTGATCATCCATTCCATCCAACGACCCGCGCCGACCCTACAGACATTCTCTTTTTCGTACACTTATCTCCAGATAGACGATGAAATCAATCCCGATCATGCAATCATCGGAAACCTATTTTCCGGGGTTGCACCCAATCTTCAGCGGGTACATCATCGGCTTTCCCTTGATCTTCAGGAGCCGCGTTGTGCCGCAGTCAAGGATCTGTCAGAACTCTATCTCAAGCTTCCTTTTGACATACAATTTGACCGCGTACTCGATCTTCTACAAGCGTCTCCCCGCCTGAAATTGCTTCATATTGATGATATCTGCGATATGATTGATGTCAATCTTGATTCGCCTTCCGGTCACAAGGTATATCTACCACGGCTTGAAAAGCTCGTGTTCAATTTGACTTATGGGTCTCAAATTCTGCCTCTATTCATGGACCACGTAACTTTCCCCTCAAATATCCGATGGCGCATTTCTATTTGGTACGATTCCCACTCGGACTTCCAAGAGTCACCCCCTCTACTTCAACTACTGTCTCAAACTCGCTTTAAATATCTTCATGCGGAAATCGATCAAGATTCTCTGCTTTTCTGTTTTGAAGAAGACTCAGGACGAGCCTTGGACAAGTATCGATCTAATGGAAATACACTCGTTTGCAAATTTAGCTCTCAAGAGCGCTTCGCAAATCTTTGGGATCGACTGATGCGTAGTATCAACTTACGTATCACCCACGTTGAACTTCATCCTAATGATTTGTCAAGTAACTATGGGATCATACCAGTTATTTTCTCTGAAATGAAGCAGTTAAGGTTTCTGGCAGTTCTCCCACCCAGGCTATCTTCTCCTTATCCAAACAAATTCATCGTTATGACCTTGGCCGCACTCATACCTATTCCAGAAAGTATGGAAGAAAATACGGATACTACGGTTGATAATTTGGTCGTCTCAAGTCTCTCGGTGCCTCAAGCTGAGGCTTGTTGTCCCCGGTTACACACGATAATAATGGTGTTGCGTAGTCCACTCACAGAAACACAAGGTAAAATAATTGCCGAATGCGTCAACAAACGACAGAAGAGAGGCCATCTTTTACGGATGGAGGTGTGGTGCCCGTCGATACACGAAGCCGCAGAACGGATATTCCAACAACCAGAGCTGAATGGAGCCATCAAGCTCTCCATTATTGACGTCCCCAATTAGTCTTGTGCACCTTGTAGTAAGTAATCACACCGTGGCTTGTCTTATGTAAAGGTGTTTGATTTCATTCAAGGCTGATTGGTTGCGGAGTTGGTCTCTTGACTCATGGGTTTTATTTCGAACCACCTGTCAATGCAACTCAAACATTCCCTAACACAATTTATACTATTTTCACGGAGCGTCTGAAAATTTGCTTCAGGTGCGTTGTTAATTAGTCGACTATTCAAAATGTATATTTTTCATACAGCGCAATACTAAACTCTATATCTTTTGAGCTATTTTCGCATCCTCAATTTGTTGTTAGGACATTGCACCTTCTTTAGCTTTACAGGGAGACGAATTCAGAACAAGATTTTGACAGTAATTAAATAGTTCACAGTGGCATTGATGAACACGCTGTCAGGGTACGCTACCGCGTCCCCTTACTTTCCTTATTTATTATCATCGGTATATGTTTATTTCTATTTCATTTACATTTCCCGTCCATTACTTCCATTTTCCGTTTCCTCGTTCTGCCTCTATTTCACTTTCTTTACTCGCGCGCGTCGCGCGCTCGTACTCGGCGTGATGCCCGTGACATCACGTCGCTTAGGTTCGGTTCGGGCGCCTAGCACTTAGCTGTGTCAGGGCCGTACGCCGCGCTATCGTTTTTCATGTATATAGTCGCTGTCCCTAGAGTGAGGGTCCCTAAGCTTGTTCTCTTAGGATCCCCTCCCTCTAGGTGAGTAGTTAGTGTTTTCCGCAATATATTATCTTAGGATCCCCTCCCTCTAGCCTGAGCTGAGTAGCCCTAACACACGCGCAACCTTTGCATTTATTGGTTTTTATCAATGTGTTTTAATTCATTTTCACTTGCAATAAAGACAAACATTTTCTTCCTCAAAACTCGGAGATCGTAGATGTGGGTGAGTTGAAGATGAAAGTTGGGATAAACGTCAACGCCAGCAATTGGATCGGTATGTACTGCCACGAACAGTCTTAAGAGACATGTCAAGGATTTAGGCTCGTTATTTGACACCCGTCACCGTGGAAGATTCGATTATTGTACAGAGTAATTCCGAAATCGGTTGTACGTTCGGGTTGAATTATGATGCTGCTGTTCAAGTTACCCATACTGTGAAGTGTGTGTGTGTGTGTGTGTGAGTCCTATAAGTCTCGAAGGGCCTGGCCCTATGTATTGAGACTTTTCCTTCGTCGTGTTCCTCTTTGCTGCTTAGGTCCCTCTGCATTTGTCCTGATAGCCTGGAATATCTGTCGTCTCCGTCTATTTCTTTTTGCTTGTTGCTTATTGGTGCTACTCCTGTTTATGAGTGTGACGGTCATGTCGTGTTTGGGTTCCTCCTCTTCGATTTCTTGCCTCGATCGGTTGTCTTGGGTTCGTCGAAGGTTCCGTATGGTGTTTCGAATCTTTTCGTTTTGTTGACGTATTCGAAAAGGTGCTTCATCGCTTTTGGGCTTGTTAGAAGTGTCTTCTTCGAGATGATGTGTTGCCGGTAATATTGCTGCATCTTGAGGCGGTGCCTGTCATGTCTCGGGCATTTCATCAAGTAGTGTGACACGTCTTCCCTTTCTAGTCCGCATGCTTGGCATAGTGGTGATTCCGCCTTTCCTATCCTGTGCAGGAAATGGTTTAACGGTATGTGACCTGTTCTTAACTGCATTAGTATGGACGTATTGCGACGTGGGAACTTATTGGTTAATTTCAGAAAGCTTGTGCCCGGTAGCGCATTGTCTATCTCTCTCATGCGCGCCCCTCTGGGTGATCCCTCCCATCTCTCTGCCGCTCGCCGTTTGAGGCTTGTTTCTCTCGCTTGTCTTGCGGCTGATCTGCTGGTTGGGAGTTCCTGCAGGTATGCGAGGTGTTCGCTGTTTAGATCGCCGTCAGTGATCGCTTTTGCAGCTTCTTTGTCTGCTTCTTCGTTTCCTTCGATCCCTTCATGCCCCGGCGTCCATATTAGCTTTACCTTCTTACGCTGTACTTTGAGGAGGGACGTTATCTGTTTCTGAATATGTTCCACTAGGTACTGTCCCGGCACTGCTCTTTGTCTCTGTGTTGCCTGGATCGCCGCTTGGTTGTCCAGCATAATGAGCACTTGGTCTGAGGTTCGGATGCACTTTGCGATATCTAACGCTAAGCTTATTCCCACTAGTTCCGCCTCGTACACCGTGTGTTCCTCCTCTGAGCCGAGTAGCTTGCGTCTTACGTGCTTGCGCCCCCTGCTGTCCCAATATATTGCTGCCGCGCCCACCATACCATCTCTACAAGATCCATCAGAGTATACTGTCCGACAGTCCCTGTACTTATCTGTGCTTTGCACTGCTGCTTCTCTGTTTGGTGTGAAGTGTGTGAGCGGTCCCGTAGACGCTTCGAAAATAGAAACACACTTCAAAGAGAACGAAGATCCTGCTTCCATGAGGGATCTTAGCGAGGCCCGTCTGTTGTACGTGGCTAATAGGGAGTTGGAGAAAACTTAATAAATTTTAGCGTAGATCAAGTTTACTTCTGAGATTGAGCTTACGTCTACAAAGGATCATGTTGAAAATCAGGTGGGTATTTTGCAGGGCGCTCTATTGAAAATAGTGGTTACAGAAATCAACGTGCGTGAGAAGGTCAGATATACCTGTTTATAAAACTGATGTATCTTTGAGCTTGATGTAACATAATTCCAGTCAAAGGACTTACGAAAATGATATTAAAAATGGAAACAATGCTTAACAACACTTGTGAGTTACAACGTTCTGTGGTCCGGCCGTCTAGGGACTCACCTTGTCAAAAGGCAGGTGTCTAAAAAAGTAAGGGTTATTCCGGAATATTTGATCGTAAACCACTGTATACATACTGATGGACCGAAAAACGAGTTTGGAAATAAGGTTACTATAAATCAAATTGTCGATTAAAATGCTAATGTTTATCTAATTTGAGATACTTACTCCGTCTTACGAAAACCAGTTCGGTTGACATGCAGAATGTATGAGAGTGCTGCCGTCAGTCCTACGTCTGCTGCCACACCGCTACCAAGCCAAATAGCCACAACCAACTAGGATTTTATGCACCTAAGAATAATCTGGTATATATATGATGGGGAACGCAACTCACTTCTTTGAAACCTTGGGCTACAGGTAAAAGGTAGTTGTAAGAGTTGGACAAGTTGCGAACAAATTAGACATAATACTGATATCGATAAATGGGCGCACTTTGACACCAAAACTGGCACCAAGCATGCCGAAAGCAAACTCGATGCTGATTAAAACGAATATCGGGATTACCAGATACCTCAGCTTCTTGTCAAATGTGAAAATTTGTTGAAGAAAAAGACATTGAACAAAAAATATGATCAAGCTTCCGAATACTACAAAGAGACCGTATGTGGGTCTGATGATCGCTAATGCCTCTACATTCCCCCAGTTGCGAACCAAGTACCACCCTAAACATCTTTTTAGCAATCAAATTCTGAACAGTTGATGAACAGAAGTATGCACAGCCGAAGTCTGTTATACAACCAAATTGTATAAAATCCAGAACACTCAGTTATTGTGAATAATGATCATTAAAACGAATATCCATTGGAGGGAAAACATACAGAATTAAGGCCACCTGAAAAATGAGGTGTTAGACACAACTCGTTTGACTAGCGGTGTTTCTTCACCATAAATTTCCTGAAAAGTGGATCTTCGGGGAACAAGGTGTAGTAGGTATACGTCTGTATAGTCAAAATTCCGGTTAAGAAGGCGGATATTATGACAGCCACGATGACAACTCCAAAAGTCCCTTGTAAATCCCCCGCTAGCGACGTGCCGATGGGGAGAATTGGGAAGGAATTAGGATCAACAGCTGAGGACATTGAATTTCGCAAAAAGGAAGTAGACGTGACAGTTCTCCAGAGAGTATGAACATTTAGTGAGATTTGAACGATGTTGTCGTGTTGATATTACATGATCCTGTATTATTTGAACGAAATTATTGGACGCGCTCACTGAAATACCATTGATTCCAAGGTGAGGTGGTGGCGACTCGAGGTCGCGTATCAGTGAGTTTGATTACTGAACGAACGTCCCTCTAAAGAAAACACTGATGCCCTTGGATGCCATCGAGGGTATCCAGGGCTTGAAAATGTCGGGAATCATCCAGATCAAGCGGTTAGATATCAACTCTGGATACTAGTCGCTTCATCAATATCATAGTCGGAACAACTGGAGTTCCCGATTTGCCATCCATTAGCTTGCATTAAAATCCTCTATTTCCAGTAGCAATTGCGCTCTCATTGATGAACGCCTATATATCTATCGTGTAAAAGTGAGTGAAGCTGCACTGAATTGAGGACCGTCACAATTAATTGAATGGAGAACTGCGGTATGGCTCCATTTGTCGCCAAGGCCCACGATAAAAGGTGCGACCTAAGCCGCCAACTTGAAGGATAGTGAGTTTTCATCTGTTTTGAGATTTTATTCATGAAACATTACTGCGGTACAAAGGAGAAAGGATCAAACAAATTGTTATGTGAGATGGTCGTGCGGTGGAGTAGGTTCAGAATACTTACTATCGCGGCGATTATTAGAGACTGGAGGATATCTGGGATGGATTGTGGGTGATATTGGAAAAAAAATTCGCGAGATGACTAATTCAAACCCAGAAATCACGCTACTATTCAAGCGCTCTCTCCATGTAGCAGTTGAGTGATGGTTAGTGTTGTCTCCACTGTCCTTTATCGAGCCTAGTTTAGAGGTGCACCTTGGAGTGAGTAATCATTCAGTGCCTGTCTTTACTGTGTTTGATTTCGTTCAAGTTTCCTTTGCGCTTGTGCGTCAACGTTCCGCTCCGATAATGTAAGCGACTACTCAAGTATGCATCTTTCAAATAGACACTCTTCATCTATATTATTCGCTCGCTTGGATATCAACACATACCTCTCCCGTAAAGTACGCTGGCGCTTGGTCTCTTGACTCCTGCGTTTTATTCCGAACCACCTGTCAGTGCAACTCAAGCATTGCCCAACACAATTGATGGTATTTGCACGACGCGTCTGAATATTTTCTTTTGAGAGCTTCAGGCGCGTTGTTTCCTTATCGGCTTATCAGACTTCTGTTTCGTATAAACAATGATTGGGCAATAACTAGAGTTCTCGACAGGTTGAAAAGCAAATTTTACTTGTGGGGTGCCGCAATTCAGTATTTGAAAAATTTTGCGGGCGCAGTTTGGCAATATTGATGAACACGCATCGTAGCCGTGAAAATTATTCGGCACGCGTCGCCTGTTGCTCCCAGTGTCCCAAAACCCCAACCAACGACAACTGATCGTTCAGCACAATGATCTCCCCCATTAAACATATTCCGTACGATATATTAAGGGAAATCATATTTCACGTCAAGTATACCCCGGAGATGAGTTATTGGGAACCCAGTTTCGAGATACACGTACAAGCCCCTCCCATCGCTGCATCGCACGTCTGCCGCTCGTGGAGACACGCTCTGTTATCGGACTCAACGATGTGGACATGCCTTGCGATTTCAGAAATAAAACCCCACGGGATAATGGAGTTGCTTCGTCGGTCGGACTCTGCTCCTCTCAATGTATTTTTACAGCTGAACAAAGCTTGCGAGCGGGGTTACGCTTACAAGCAGATGTTGGACATGCTTTCTACGCTTTTCGAGCAGATTCATCGGTTCAGTGTGTTGCGCATCCAATTTGAATGCTCTGAATATGTTGATCCTTTCTACAAAGTATGGAGGCGGTTGATTCCAGTGATCATGTCTTCCATTCAACGACCTGCGCCAATGTTACAGGTGTTCTCTTTTGGGTACCCCCATCTCGAGTTATACAATGAATTTGATCCTGATAATGCGGTTATCTGCAACCTATTCTCTGGAATTGCGCCCAATCTTCGACGAGTACATCATCGGCTTTCCCTCGAGTTCCAGGAGTCGCGTTGTGCTGCCTTCAGCAACCTTTCGGAGCTTTATCTCACTCCACCGTTCGAAATGCCATTCAATCCTTTCCTTGATCTTTTAGAAGCATCCCCTCGTCTAAAATTGCTTCATATTTCCACGGATCTCGCTGACGTAGAAATCAACTTCGATCCATCTTCTAATCGTAAGATACATCTACCGTGTCTGGAGAAGTTCGTACTGAAGGTGGCCGCTGCACCACAAATGCTGGGTCTGGTTATGGATCACGTCACGTTTCCCTTGACCGTCAAGTGGTACATTCATACTCTGCATCGTTCCGATTTTCTCGAGTCGCCACCTTTGCTTCACTTATTATCCCAAACACGCTTTACAAATCTTCGTGCACGAATCAACCAAAAAGGTGGATACCTTCATCTCGCAGAAGATATAGAAGAAGACTTTAGTAGCGAGGATCAATCAAATGGAAATATTCTCGTTTGCGAATATAGCTCTATGAACCGATTCGCGAATCTTTGGGTTCCACTGTCGCGTGCTATCAATTCACACACTATCACTCGCATGGTCCTCCAACCTAATTATTTGCCAGATAAGTGTGGGATAACACGGTTCATTCTCGCTCAAATGACGGGGCTACAGTCTTTAGTAATCATTCCAAGCAACTATTCCACTCTTGATACGAACGATACACGCGTATTATGCTTGACCGCACTTACTCCGGATCTGGAAAACATGAAAGAAAATACAGATTTTATGAATTCATTCCAGGACTCAGAATCGGACTCGGACTCCGAGGATAGTACCGCCGGTTCCGCCTCTCGGGCTAACTCCGTCCTTTCATATCATCTCCCTGTGTCTCAGGAGGTTTATTGTCCTCTGTTACGCACAGTGATATTACGGTTATGTAGCCCAGTCACGATAAAACAAGCCGAGATAATCGCTGAATGTCTTGAAGTAAGACGCGAAATGGGTTATCCTCTAGGGAGTATACCGGTGTTCTGCCCGTCGATAAACAAAGATGCCGAACAATTACTCCAACGATTAGAACTGAATGACTCCAGGAGAGTCTTTGTTTTCACTAAAAAGTAAGTGATTATTTTGAGTACTGTTTTCACCATGTTCAACTTCGTGAATTTCATGGATATTTTAGGTTTGTTGCGGATCTTGATTCTTTATGCTTGGATGTCAACACTTCACTTCATATATGACTGTTTTTGGAATTTCTTCCCGCTTGCTTGTCATTTATCATCGTTTCTGAGATGACATTAGAGCCTGTGGCTTACTAGGTCTAGCAACATGCAAGTGGCCGTCGCGCGTGATAATGACGCGTACACGTTTCTCGCCACTTACTACGACCCACATACAAATATGTTTAATGTTTTTTCTTTTTTGTCCAAACGTTTAATCCATTTTCCTTCCTACAATAACGTGGTTACATTTTCACCATGCTTTTACTAAAATAATTGAACATATCTGTTTCTCCAATGCCTTTCGTATAATCGCGCGCTCTTCAATCAAATTTCTTATCTTTTCCCCTTTACTCATTGCGTGTAAGGGTCGACTCCACTCGGACACTGCAATCAGACTTCTTACAGTGGTCTTTCAGAAACACGGAGACGATGGAAGTCTTATAAGCTGCGATATATATTTGTAATCATAAGAATACATAGGGAACATAGTTTGATTTATGTAAACTCCCCCAGAAAACAAATAACGCATTGCTTCAACCGGAAATATTTTGAACCCAGTTTTGCTCTTCAATCATCAATGTACGTTATACACGCACACTCCAGTTCGCGGCTAATCTGGAGTTAGTTGCCAGTAAACAGCTTCAGCCACAAATGCGAATGCTTCTTCGTCCATTTAGTTATGGAGCGAAAAGCTTGACGCTGAAGTCATAATACTTAGCATATGGTCTGTAATAATAAATATGTGGGAAAAATACCTCATTCGGACCAGGCACCTGGGCACGCTCTTCATCATCATAATCATAACCCATCTCCAGCATTACGCCTGAGCGCATAGATACTGCGGGAGACCGACCTATCATTTGTCCAAACACGGTTAAAGACGCCTGCAACCGATAACCACCATACGTGTGGCGCGAAGATTGTGCTCGATTATTCATGACAGTAAACAGCTCATCCAACTTTTCTCTGTCCAGCTTTGATTTTACAAGGAGGAAAAACTGCTCGGGATCTCGTTTGAAAGTCGAAGAAATCAGTTCCCATAGTTGGATGAGTACGGACATGTCGTAAAGGATAGTGAACAGAGACATCTTAGCAGATTTTAGGAGATCCATTAAAAGTGGGTACATGTCTCTTCCCTGTCCACGTAGATGGTAGCAATGTCTCAAGTTTCGAAGACATGCCAATAAGTTGGACACGGCCTTTGAGTCATTCAAGAGAATTGTGGACAAATGATGGCGGTTCTGGGGCGCAAACAAGATTGTGAAAATGGGAGATGCGGGTAACCCATGATCTTGTGAATGACACCATTGATATACAAGAAAGAGGTCACTACAATCCATATAAGGAAAGGTAACCTCCTCGTGCCAGACGGGATCCAGACACCCTACTGCCGCAGACCTGGCATCTATCATAGACTCGGACCAGAATGAGTCCACGCAGAGAATTTCTTTGAAGAACCTGAAACGGTACTCGGGCGTCCAAGGTACAGTGGAGCACCGTCGAAAACTTCCAAACAGATGATGCAAAGACTTCTCTCTTTTTTCCTTATTGGTAATCAACGGATGATTGGAAGTAAGTTGGCGGTAAACGGTGATAAGAAGGAGATATTTTGTTGCATAGGATTTGGTTTCCGACGAAAGATCAGGCTTACCGAGTCTGAAGTAATCAAAGAGGTATTCAAGTTTCCACCATCCCAACTCGTCACTATCAAAGGATATTAGCCCCGCGCTATCTACGAGTTCACGAGTGGGATCAACACTATAATGGAAGAGACTCGGAAACAACCCTTGAGGCTTGAGAATACGCGCGGCCATTTTCCGATTCCGTGACATTCGTTTGAGGAGGTAACACCACATGGCTAGCGGGAGCTTGACAGAATCACCGCCGGCGATTAAACAGTCGAGGGATAGTTGGCCGGATCCCGGGATGTCAAAGCAACCGAATGCTTTCTTCGGAAGGCGAAGATAGGTTTTATACTCTGCTTCCTCTAGCTCACTTTCGGTCACATGATCAGGGATAGACTTGAGTAGATACCAGTGAGGGTGATAAAAGTCAGAACTCAAGAAATCCAGACAAAGTCCATAACGCAAATCCAGGACATTTGTTCTGCTGACCTCAAGAGTACGAGAGAGAGCGCGTATGCTATTCCTTCCAAAGTGTTCAGTGATAGAGGGGTTGACAGCTACAGACCGAGCAATAATTCGATGAACGCTCCTATCATGCGAGGCCGTGTAAAGCCAATTGACAGCCTGAAAATCGAGAAAGGTCTCATTTTCGACAGCTTGCTTTATGTTCTCTTCTCTCCACTTTGTGAATTTCGGGAATTCACCAGAGAATATTCTAGGTCGATGTCTTCCAAGGCCGTGCCGCACGTCACCAGCCAACTTTGAGATCAACATGAAAAGACGTCGGAAGAAGCTCAGGGTGTAGTGAATGAGACGCTCAATCGTACGCCGAGCGTGAAAATCCATTCTTTTCCAAACAGCCTGGAGACCTTTATTTGAAACCGTGCTAATCCAATGAAAAATTTCTCGCAGAGCGAAAAAAAGGATTCCAGCATAAATCGTTAGAGAGGTTGTATACGGGCATTCTGGATACCGGATAGGTAATATCACAGAGACGAAATACAAAGTAAAAGTAATTCCCGTGATCGTGACAATGGTCCAGGCAATGTGAGCATCCAGTGGAAACAAGAGTATCATAATCCCAGTGAGGAACAGGCCGACAGCAAGGTGAAGAAGAATGGGAAGAAGGTCGACGATCGCTGCGACTTTCCATTCTTCAAAACCATTGAAACGCAACTGCCTCGCCCTTACTTTTGCATTTGCCGTTCCGGAAAATGAAACCATGTAATAATACAACCATTGCTTGGCGAGAACCGCAAACAGCGCGGTAGATAGTGTTATCGCCAAACTGGTGAACCATAGACCGTTCACCAGAGATGCGTTTGTTGACGGAGTGAATGGTGAAGTAGGGGTTATGGTTGAGTCGGGTACATTGGTTATCGGTAGCCCAGTGAATTGCGCCCGTAGGATCTGAACTGTTTCGAATAGTAACGATGCAGTAACTCGTGTATTATCTTGCTGAAGGCTTTGAGAAGCCTGCGAAATAAAGGTTGTTATAACACCGGAAAAGAGACCAGCCTGACACGGGAAATAAGCTTTGAATTAAATAAGAAACAAATTTCTGCCTACGAAAACTAGCAGAACATCAACTGTCTCTTTCCACCCTTCTACTCTCTCGCGATCAAATGCCTCGGCCTCATCAAGGTATGTCAACCAAATCCGAGCATTTGCCGCTGTCTCTTCCCCAAATCGATCTCGTGGATATTTCTGCTCGTAATCGTATCGATTATTTGCTTATGAGGCGGGATGTTAAAAGTGCGCGGGGATGAGGTGAAGTTAATTGAAAAACACTAACAACCACTCTCTGACGATGATCCTTTTGCCAGCCCGAAAAGCCTCTTGCGTCCTGCCATGTTTCGTTGAGTGTGCGGAGGATTAAAGTTGTTGTCGGACGTTCCTGCACCGGGATTGGATGCAGCCTCTGCAAATTGCATGCACTGTCAGCACCAGAGAGATTTTCATTTGAATCACAAAATGAGAAACTGACCTAAGAATTCGCGGAAGAGGCCTACCAATCTTTCCATAGTCTCATCCGACCGCCCGCCGTTCATCGGTACCGCCCCAGCAGCCTGAGCCTGAGAGTTTCCGCCTTTCTCTTCGGTTGTGGAAGCTCGTTTATCGTTCGTCTGTGGTGACCTGGGACTACCGGCTTGAATGGGTACATCGGTTCCTCCACTTAGCTGTTGGTCGCGACGGCCGCCCGAACAACCATTATCATGCTGTATATCCTCGTCATCCTGTGAAAGCTTAACAGATTTGATATTCCCAGATATTTTAGCTTCAGGCTCCAAGTCGTTCTGAGGACCGATCCTTGGAAGACTGCCG
This sequence comes from Phallus indusiatus, assembly GCA_027605045.1. Taxonomy (NCBI): domain Eukaryota; kingdom Fungi; phylum Basidiomycota; class Agaricomycetes; order Phallales; family Phallaceae; genus Phallus; species Phallus indusiatus. The sequence continues at coordinate 1,406,854 of JAQFWX010000006.1, read as the reverse complement.
CTGCCACTATTAAAGGCATGCATCGCTATTCCGTTCAAACTTGAACTTGCTATTTCGGACATAAGGGGAGGCCGCCGTCACTTGCGATATGATTTTAGATTGAGGTATTGGGGATGCTGATAACGTTGCCACAAAAAGTTATCAAACCGATACCGTCTATTAAATACTACGCACCCCTGTTAAATGTCACGGTCGCCTCGCACTTCGGCTTGTGCGTGGTAATTCAAAAGTCTGTGGATCTTTTGAACAACCAATCTGATTGGATGAAAGACGTTTCCAATAATCAAAAACAAACATTGTGTGCAATCTTCAATTGTAGGTGGGGACAATTCTAGAATTTGACTAGAACAAAGAACCGGCAGAAGTCTGCTTCGAAAGATGAAAGTTGGATGAAATTCCTGTTTGCAAAAGGGATCTTTGTCGAGTCCTTGGAAGGAGATTGGACTTACTGTACACGATCAGTTTATTTATTTTTTCACCATGAACAAAGGACTTTTGGCCTCAGCCCGGGTTGCTACGGAATTGAAAGAGCAATACAAGCTTCAGGAGACTTGAGCTTGACGGACCGCTTACAAATTGCGTCGAGATCTATGTCGGTTTTGTGCAGGTGTTTTTATTTTTCGGCGCTATCACTAGTACTGTGATTACTGCAGATTCAGCATGGATTGTGTTGAGTCAGTACCGATTTGATGAAAATGCGGTTTCTTTGAACATCTACGCGAATAACCAACGTTGTTTTGTTCGCTTTATACCTCGCGCCTAGATTGCACCTCGATCTCTTTAGTGTGGACTGGGATGAGAAGGCATAAACGGAACTGAGCAATCAATGACTCTTTGCTATCATCTTGTACGATTTTTTTTTTTCGTTTACCAACGTCTCAAATGCGCACGAGTCAGCTTTGATCGATAACGCGAGGGTTTATGGTTTCGGTGTGCACTGTGAAGTACCAGATAACACTACGGATTGAGTGAACGTAATTTCGATATCTGACTACAATAGTACGACGAGTAACATCTCTTTCTAATCCATACATCACAATAACAAAATAAGCATAAAGTAGTTATATAAGTAGCACTACTTACTGCGCTGACATGCCAACTTCTAAAGCAGCCATCAAAATAGCCCATACAACCCGAACGACACTTCACAAAAGCTCATCCGACACGGCGAAAGTGACTATGTTGGTCCACAAGCCGTGTACGTGTGTTGTGTTGTGTAGGTTTGTGCTATTGTTCTAACGAGTCGGGTGGGTCGAGCCGGAGGCTGAAATTTTCGGAAGTGGTAGGGTTTGAGAGAGTTGTGTTGACCGGAAGGAGGAATGTGAAGAAGTTTGGTGTAGAGGTAGGCGAAGAAAGAAGGAAGATCAGTGATGGAAGGGATGGAGGTGTGATTGGAAGCTTCATCGACGACGAGGATGAAGTGAACTTGGGTGGGTGTTCTGGTGTTGGTAGAGGAGAAAGGTTGGCGCAGAGCGCCACGAGAATTGTCCCCTACGAAGCGTAACCTCCATCGGTGGGTGTGCGAGAGTAGACGGCGAAGATGTGGGGGTGCAGGAGTTGCAGGGTGAGTAAGGAGATCCAGCTCGCGAGGAAGGCAATTGTGGATGGTTGGGCTGTTAACAAAAGTCGCTCGGAGCATTCTAAAGAAGGGAATTAGTCTCTTTGATATGCGTATACCAAGAAACTGAACGTACCTTTTACCCGTCATTCTCAGTTTCTCGAGAACACAAAGTAGTACGCCTCTACCGCTTCGCCTGCTTTCTTGGCATTTTTTCAAACAAGCAGGAGAGAAGATGAAGTAGATAATGCTGAAAGAGGAATGCGTAAACCAAAGTATGTTACGGGCGCAGGAAATGCGGGAGCAGGAGATCCTGGGTTACTATCCGACTTTGGATTCAAAGCGTTTCTGAGCCTTGATTCGTCTTAGGAAGGCATTCTTTGTTGTGTTATAAATTGGCAACAAGGGTCATTGTGTGATTGTGCGAAAGGCGAGTTGATACCGGGAAGACGTACAGCCATCTTTGAACACTGGGATGGACGTCGTACAGTGCGTCCGGCAACCCGTCAACTGCAGTCACATTCGATGCACATGTGACATGACGCAAGCGTGGAACCTACATCGTGAGCGTCTATTTTATGTTTTGCTTCCGAACATGAGCCATGGGAGGCAGTCATCCCACAGGTATGGAGCTCTTTTCACCTACAATTCTTGTTTCATTTGTGTCATTTTAAGAATGCCTCAGTTGCTATAGGGTCCGCGGATGCCCGCACGACTGGGAAAATGGGTGCAAGTTTACTGGTTATTCGATGTCGAAAGGGCTGCTATACGGCAAGCACGTAGTCTGATGCTGAGGAAAGCTTCTCCGTGTTGGGGGCTGAATATCTTTTGGCGTGAGTATTTTCCTATAATTTCATTGTAGAGTCAACTGATATACATATATTGATTGGCTTAGGACGTCTATATTGAATCCCTTGCTGTTAGTTCTCCGGCTCCAGTTTCGTCGCAGCCACAGGTCTAGCATTATATCTCTGATTTGAAAAACATTTTGGCGATATGCATCTATGCGGAATCAGCACGACAATTTGCGAGAAGATGGTACCCTACCAAAGCCGTCAAACGAGCTCGCCCACTAGGATATTGGATCCCAAGACGCTGACACGGGAAGAACAACCGACCGATTCTGTACGTATCTTTTTTCCATTAATAAAGGTAGATTTTCCTGTCAATTCAGACACGCCATGTTAATCTTTCATCTAGGCATATCATTCACGTCACATCCTTCCGCTCTTCCTATGCATCTTCGAACCTTCATTCGTAACACTGTATAAATGATGTATGTTCTCACGAGGATGCGGGTGGTAATATACGTCTTGCCTAGATCCTCAACTAATAAACTGTCACAAAAGCACACCACTGCGATGATCTTAATTTGTCAACTGTTCCTGAAGCAGCGGACGCATCTCCCCTATTGACTAGCCATGTGAACGCGTCTAGTTTCACACACATCCTCCCCGCTTTATGTGGAGGCAAGGATCGGTTATACGCTTTGAGATTTTGAGATGATGATAAATCAATTAATGCCTTTTTTGACCGTCGTCTAATTCCGTATTTGCGCGGATTGTCTGTACCGCTAATAAACAAGTTATTCGCTCTCACTTTCGAACCATTAACCTCGTTGTGGATTTGTCTCTTGTTCTCAATTATTCTCTATTGGAACCAAACGAGGCGAACATTTTCAACACTCTTGGCGGCATTAGGTCTCCCTTTTACCTGTTGCATCCTCGTCGCGAACGAATTTAGAAGCACGACTTATTCGTTTCACCCTACTTAACATTCATCTATGGTGATGCGCGGAGCGTCATGAAGCGGATTGAACGTTCAAAGTAACGGGCGTTGCGTTTTCAAGGAGGTCATGAAAAGATACATGGTGATAGAAACCGGAGATGGTAGCAGACAGAGCAGAAGCGGCATAGGCGACGGTAAAGAATGGGACGATGGGGAACATGCAGCTCCAAGAGGATGGAGCTCAAATGGTGGCAGCTCTCAGCACTTGAAACAAAAATCGAGTGAGACAGTTTCATATTCAGGCTAATATTTATATTTGCTTATCGTAATTTAACTAATAGTCCATCTCCATTTTTGACGCAATATCCCCAGACATTCTCGATCTACCATCTATCCCCCAAGCAGCTTACCTGAACCCCGCGATTTCCTTGGTCGTATCTTCCCAGCTTCATACTACCACTACACAGACTCTCTTATTTTCAAGAGGATCGAGGTCGACGAAATCCTTGGCAAGATGTACAACTTTGAGTCTCTCGGCCGCCATCGAGGTGAACTGAATTGTCGAACGTGCCAATGATACCGCATTATTCCGTGTTTCTGAATGAGGAGTGGATGGAAATGTTATAAGTCGATGATTATTATGGAAGAATATATTTGTAATTACGACAAATACATAGAAGAATAGTTTGGATTTACACAGCGGTCCGGCCCCAAAAGTACTACAAGTATATGCTCTTGACAACGAATATCCCCAACAATTACACTGCATGTTGACGCGACTTCCTCTGAACCTCATTGAAAATTTATACGCGCACACCGGTTCATAGCTAATATGCATTATTTAGCGTGGCTTTGATCATACAGATCCGAATGCTTTTTTCGTCCAATTAGCTACGGAGCGGCGAAAGGCTTGACGCTGTGTACAAAATATCACTTAGCATACGGTCTGAAGGTGAAATTTATGGGAAAAAAAAATACCTCATTCGATCTAGACACCTGAGCACGCTCTTCATTATTATAATCCTTTTCCAACATTGCACCTGAAGGTGTAGATTGTTCGTGGGACTCTGGATGGATGATTTGTCTGAACCTTTGCGCAGATGCCTGGAATAGATCTGAACTTATGTCCTGGCAATCAATGGCGGGGTCTGTAAATTCGCCAGGTTGTGCTAGCTTATCTGACATGGGGACGCGGCTTTACTTCTTACTATCACCTCAAGATTTTTTCCCACGGTCTGGGAAGGCGAAAAAATCAGTGAAAAAAGTCGTGTATATAGCTTCTAGCTTAATATCTCTTGTCGATCTATCTATCTATAACCCTACCAAACTACTTCGAACCATGTCCGAACCCCCTGGGGGTTCCCAATCATCCCGAACAAATCTGAGGCCCACACCCGGACGGACACTGAGACCGAGAAACAATGACGACCTGCACAAACCAAAAAACTCCCGTGTCATAGACGTCAAAACAGGAATGCAATGGATAACTGACCACCACGCAATACCAGAAGGCCAACCCGATATCCCGACACTCACAACCGCATTGCACGACCTGGCACAGATGGCTGGCACACTGGATCAGTTCAGAGAGGGGATCCACGCATTTGCATATGTCATATTCTCAGTCTACGAAAGTCTTAGCCAACAGAGACACAGCGAACAACTAGAATCGGTCAAAGAATTCTTCACGAAGACACTGAACGAAACAAAGGAATCAGTTCACCAAGAAATCCACGCTGTGCAATCTGACCTACAAAGAAGCCTTGCCGAGAGTGTCAAGGAATGGAAGAAGTCAAGTCAACTTGCAACCAGCAAAGGACCGAACACCTATGTACAGGCACTGTTGTCACAAGCAAAGACAACCCGACAGAGCAGTCGTGCTGCTGAGCGTTGCGAACAGAATGCAAGACTTCTTACCTTGAAACCCACCCCCGGGCTCCAGCATGATCCAACAAAAGACCTCTCAGATGCGGAAATTCTGGAAAAGGCCCGCCTCGCCCTGGAAAAGATGGACACGTCATCCTGCCAAGTCACCCCAAGGTTCCTTAGTGCACGGAAAGCTAAGTCAGGCACAATCACCTACAAGCTGAATGATCCAAGTGTGCTGCAGTGGCTAAGTCAGACAACCCAGAAGAATGACTTCCTTAACGGATTTGGGGGCCTGATGGACATGCGACCCAAGTTCTTCCCAGTTATTGCCGAGCTAACACCAGTCACCTTCAATGATGCTGAATCCTCAGAGATCCGCAAGGTAGAAAACGAAAATGAACTCCCGGAGAACACTATCCAGAGGTCAACATGGTTGAAACCAGTCAAAAGGAGGCGACCTGGCCAAAGGACAGCCCACTTACTCCTCGACTTTGCGGACCCAAAGGCAGCTAATGAAGCAATCCGACACGGTCTAGTCATCCATGGTAATAGGGTTGAGGTGCGGAAGAAACAAATAGAACCCCTATGATGCCTAAAATGCCAGGCTGTTCCATCCCACCACCTGGCTATACACTGCAAGCAACTCCATGACCAGTGCGGCCAGTGCCGGGAATTCCACAGAACAAGTCAATGCCCTATAAAAAACAGTGCGCAATACTACTGCGCTAACTGCAAAGTCAATGGTCATGCAGCATGGGATAGGAAATGCCCAATTTATCTGAAGGCTGTCAATGACCTCAATGCTAAAACGCCAGAGAATGACTTCAGGTACTTTCCTTTACAGGGCCAACCGGGGTCATGGGAACGGAATGATGGCACAATGGAGATCCCAATCACAAGCCTGATGAAAAGCCCAACACCCAAATCACATGCAGCACGCCGAAGCCATCCACCGCAATCGTCACCAGGAAGCACCAGTCAACCAGTAGAAGAAGTCATCCAAGACAGATCAGACTCACCACTCGAGTTCCCCTCTCCTACACTGATGATGGCCCCAGTAGACCAACAGCAGACTGAAGCTGCTACTGATGAGTTTGGTGGAAGAATATCCCGGCAAGCAAAGTTGGACGAGTTCTGGGCAGCCGACACCACCCCAAACCATCCATTGGATGAGTGAAAAGCAGACACCAAACCTATCAGAGATATCAATATGGCAGCAGAACCTCAACAAAAGCAAAACAGCCCAAAATGACCTCCTACATGCCGCCAACCCCCGCCGATACCACCTCCTCGCCATACAAGAGCCCTACATCAACCCGCACACAAACCTCACTATCTCAAACAGTGCCTGGCATCTGATCTATCCGCACACACACCACGACAACCCAGCCCACACACGAGCGGTCTTGATGATCAGTCGACAGATCTCCACTGCGGCATGGACAGAAATACCCTTCACCTCACCGGATATGGTTGGTATAATCCTGCAGACTGCCCTGGGTCCCCTGCAAATCATCAATGTCTACGTAGACGGTGAAAGTGACACCACTATCAATAAGCTAGCTGAACACATGCAAAAGACAGTACGCTTACCGGGACTACGAATAACCCACCTGCCAGGGGGCCGCCGAATCCTGATGGATGAAGAGGACGACATAAATAGAACACTACGCAGGCACAAGCAAAGCACCTTGGTACTAAAAGAAGATCTACGCAGCTTGTGGCTGGGAGACTTCAATCGACATCACCCAATGTGGGACGAAGAACGAAACCGGCACCTCTTCACAACGGCAAACCTAGATCGTGCACAAAAGCTCCTGGACCTCATCAGCGAATATGACATGCGCATGGCACTGCCAAAGGACATCCCAACACTTGAAGCTATGGCCACGAAGAACGAAACTAGACCTGACAATGTCTTTTGCTCAGCAAAGGTACTCAACGAGATTACACAGTGCAATACAGCACCCACCTTAAGGCCTGCCTCCACCGACCACTACCCGATCCTGACCAACATTTCACTAACCACACAGAGCTCAACACCTCAAGTACGCAAAAACTACCGAAAGGTCAACTGGGAAAACTTCCACAAAGAACTTGGAAGAAAACTCACAACCAGTCCAGCTCTACCCATAGCAACCACAGACGACCTTAATGGAATGGTACAGCACATTGAATCAGCTATCCGGGCTACAATCGAAACCCATGTCCCAGACCTGAAAATCACCGTCCATTCAAAACGCTGGTGGAATGAAGACTTAACCAAAGCACGCCAGAAGCTGCGAAAACTCACCCGTATTCATCTCCAACTACGACACACACCAAGCGACCCAGTACACAGCGAATATCGGAAGGCACGAAATGAATACCCCAAGCTGATAACAAAGGCACAGTCAGACCACTGGAGAGAATGGCTGGAAAGGATGGACGAAACCGATATCTGGAAAGCCAACTACCTGATATCAAGCCCTCCAACAGATGGAACCAGACCTCGAATACCACCATTGGAGACACAAACACTACACGGCACCACCATCACTGTCCAGACCGATGCGGAGAAGGCGGAAGTGCTGCGTAATACCTTCTTTCCAAAACTGAGCCCGACAACCATACCCGAAGAGGAGCACACCTACCCCGACCCCAAATTCACCTTTGAGCCTATCACGGACGAGCAGGTCAGCCGCATAATCAGAAAGCTGAAACCACACAAAGCAGTGGGCCCAGACGACTTTCCAAACGCAGTTGTCAAAGAATGTGCTGACCTCCTAATACCATACTTAGTGCCGGTGTTCAACGCCATGATAGAACTCAAGACCTACCCTGCACACTGGAAGAAATCCACAGTCATAGTCCTCCGGAAACCAGGACGCCCGAACTACGCCAACCCGAATGCATACCGACCCATTACACTGGGAAAAACCCTACCAAAAATCTTATCAGCATGTGTAACAGAAACTCTCCTACACCAAGCAGAGAAACACCACATTCTAGCACACGAGCAATATGGGGGCCGCAATGGACGCTCAACAGTGGATGCACTCCACAGGGTAGTCGGTTTCATCAAAAAGGCATGGCGAAGAGGGCTAGTAGTGGCAGGGTTCTTCCTTGATGTCAAAGCTGCATTTCCAAGTGTCACCCCAGGGCGTTTGATACACAACATGCGAATGAGAGGCGTACCTTCAGAGTACACTGACTACATATCTGAAACGCTGAACGGACGAGTCACCCAACTCACCTTCGACGACTATGTATCGGATCCTTTGCCAATTGAGAACGGTTGCGACCAAGGAGCGCCATCATCCATGTTCTGCTATGAGGTCTACAACTCTCCCTTAGTTGAAGTACCACAAACGGGACGGAATGAGTTGGGAACAGGATTTGCAGACGACGTGGCATACCTGGTAGCCGCCAAGGACTTCCACAAGGCCAACCAAAGACTTAGACGCATGTTCGATGGCCCTGGAGGAGCACGCGAGTGGGCGGAAGCCCACACATCAACTTTCGAGCTGTCAAAACTCAAGTTAGTTGGTTTCACGAGACGTCGGCAACGGAAGAAGCGCAAACAACCAATCCGCCGGCCCAAGCTGACACTCCGCGACCAGGAAGTGAAACCATCCACAACGGTCAAGTACTTGGGCATCATACTCGACCAGGAGCTCCGCTTCAAGGAACAACAAGAGCACGCATACGCAAAAGGTCTGGACTGGGCAATGCAGCTACGCCGCATTGCAAGAGTGAAACATGGAACGGCACCCACCTATGTCAAACGCCTCTACAAAGCAGTTGTCATACCTAGAGTCCTATACGCCGCCAGCGTCTGGTGTCAGCCTATTCACAAGAAGCAGAATGCCAAAAGACTTACCGGGTCAGTGGGTTTCGCGAGGAAGCTCGAACGCATACAGAGAGCAGCAGCACTAGCCACAACGGGCGCCATGAAAACTACACCGACGGAATCTCTGAACGTCCATGCAGACCTGTTACCAGCACAACTGCTGCTGAACGAGATGTGTCAGAGAGAAGCTGCAAGAATAATAAGCTTACCACCACACCATCCTTTACACGGAGACGCGCAAGCAGAGACACATCAGAGAGCCCATCCCACACCCATTGAAGCGCTGAAATGTACTTTCGGTTGGGAAAATGAGAACGTCGAACAAGTGGAAACCCTACGCAAGCACCCAACGTGGCAACACGACTTTGATATCAACATCGCCAAGGATGCTGAGGAAGGCAAAGCTGAAGACGCCGCAGAACCCAATGCGCTAACAATCTACACAGACGGATCTGCTACAGGGGTAGTGTGGGAGCGGCCGCGATCTCATACATGGACGGCATCGAAATGGAAAGCTGGGGCTACAGACTCGGAAAAGACACAGATCATACTGTGTTCGAAGCAGAACTAGTAGGCATCAGCCTCGGAATACACGCTGTTGGACAAACGAACGTCGAAAAGGCTACCATTGCCTTAGACAACAAAGCGGCGATACTCGCATGTGCAAGCAGACAACCCAGACCAGGGCATCACATAGTCAAAATAATCAACCAACAATACGAAGCCCTACGCGAACAAAGGCCGAACATGAGGTTGACATTACGCTGGGTACCAGGACACACAGGTATTGCAGGCAATGAGGCGGCAGATCAGAGGGCGAAAGGTGCAACAGGAGGCGATGTTTCCCATGAAAACTCCCTACCAGAACAGCTGAGAGAAGACCTACCAAGAAGTGTAACCACACTGAAGGAGACATACCGGAAATTGCTGGTCGACCAACATATCTCCTCATTCCGTCGCACAGAGAGATACAGACGCTTGAAAGCGATCGATGAAACTGCACCATCACGGCACTTCTGGAAGATGTCACGCGATCTCGAAAGAAGGCGCGCCAGCACACTCATTCAGCTACGCACGGGCCATGCACCTCTCAACGCGCACCTACACCGTATCCAACGGTCTGAGTCTCCAACTTGTCCAAAGTGCGCAGCGAGAAATGAAACGGTCATACACTTCCTGTTACACTGTCCGGCACACCGAGTTGCCAGAGGCGTCATGCGAAAAGCTCTCCCATACTACTTATTCAACATACGGGGTCTGCTCAATAATGAGAGAAGCTTCCACGCCCTCTGGACCTTTCTCGACAGCACAGGACGCCTAGCTCAACAATTCGGCGCTCTTGCAACCGGAAACTCGACACATGCCAGGAGAACCGCGAAGAATGTACGAACCCGAACAAGATGCTAGACACCTACTTTACCTTCCTTCCATAAACCTCATTCACACGGCCGAAGCACCTTTTTGAAGGACTGGCCACATCCCGGCGACGGGAACAGATGTTTTAGTAAAAATTTGTTTTCGTATACAGTCGTTTTTAGTTTACATGTACCGCTCAATGTCTGACCGGGGGCAACCCTATAGACAATAAATCTGATTAATCATCATTATCTGACATGGCAGCCAACAGCTCATCCGACTCTTTCCCGTCGAGTTTCGATTTTACAAGGAGGAAGAATTGTTCCATATCCTGTTTGTATTGTAACCCCAGACTCCATAACTCGACAAGGACGGACGTGTTGTAGAGAACGGTGAACAAGGGCGTCTTCGCAGACTTGAGGAGATCCATTAAAAGTGAGTATATGACTCTGCCCTGTTCACTCGGATGGCAACAATACCCTAAGTTTCGAAGACACGCTGATAAATTGGACGCGGCCTCTGGGTCATTCGAGAGGATTGTGGATAAATGATGAAGATTCTGTGGCATAAGCAGGATTGTAAAAATGGTAGATGTGGAGGACGAGAGGGGCACCCCGTCATTTCGTGAACACCATTGATATACAAGGGAGAGGTCATCGCGATCCATATAAGGAAAGGTAGCCTCTTCGTACCAGACGGGATCCAGACACTGTAATGCTGCATATCTGGCACTATCCGTCATACACTCGGACCAGAATGAGTCCAGGCAGAGAATCTCTTTGAAGAACTTGAAGCGGTACTCGGGCGTCCAAGGTGTAGCGCGGCGCCACCGAAAACTTTCAAACAGCTCACACAAAGATACCCGTCTCTCTGCTTCGTTGGTGATGAACGGATCATTGGAGGTTAGGTGACGATAGATGGCGATAAAAAGGATATGGCGTGTTTCGTGAGATTTGGCTTCTGAGGAACAGTCAGGCTTGCCGAGGCTGAAGTAATCAAAGAGGTATTCGAGTTTCCACCATCCCAACTCATCGCTATCGAATTGTACTAAACCCGCACTATGTACGAGTTCACGAGTAGGATCAAATTGCCAATAAAAGAGATTGGTCATTCTTGGCTTGACTATTTGAGCAGCCATTGTATCATTTCGGGGTGTCATCCTTAAGAAATAACACCACATGGATAGCGGGAGCTTGATGGAATTATCGTCGGTGATTGATATTAAACGTTCGAGGAAAGCAGCACTTGGAGCAAAGCGGTGCATTGGTACATACTCCGAAATGCGAAGATAGGTTTTAAACTCTTCTTCCTCTAGTTCACTTTTGGCCACATCGGGTATATGCTCGAGTAGATCCCAGTGAGGTTGATACAGGCCATTACTCAAGAGGCCCAGACAAAGTCCATGACGTAAATCCTGGACATTTGTTTCGGTAACCTCAAGACTAAGGGGAAGAATCCACCTGCTGTTCACTTCAAACTGTTCAGCGATAGCGGGACAGACAGCTACAGCTCGAGCAATAATGCGTTGAACACTTCTATCAGCCGAGGTCATGTAAAGCCAATTGACCGCCTGGGAATCGAGAATAGTTGCATTTTTAACAGCTTGCTTGATATTTTCTTCTCTCCATTTCGTGAATTTCGGGAGATCAGCATAGAACATGCTGGGTTGGTGTCTTCCAAGAGTGCGGCGAACGTGACCACCCAACTTCGAGATGAACGTGAAAAGAGACCGGAAGAGACCCAAGACATAGTCACAGAGATGCTGAATCGTATGCTGAGCTTGGAAGTTTACTCTTTCCCAAATAACCCGAAAACCTTGATCCAAAATCGCGCTAATCCAACGATGGCTTTCTCGCACGAAGAAAAAGAGAATTCCAGCGTAAATCGTCAGCGAGGTGGTATATGGACATTCTGGATACCAAACGGGCAATATCACGGAGACAAAATATAGAGTAAAAGTGATGCCAGTGATCGCCACAATGGTCCAAGCAATGCGAGCATCCAGTGGAAATAATAGTATCATGATGCCGGTGAGAAACAAACCGACAGCGAGGTGAAGGAGAATAGGGAGGAGGTCAACGATAGCCGCGACTTTCCATTCTTCAAAACCATTGAACCGCAATTGCCTGGCCCTCACTTTCTGATTTGGTGTTCCGGAAATCGACGTCATGTAATAATACAACCATTGTTTAGCAAGAACTGCAAACAGTGCTGCTGATAGTGTAGTTGCTAAACTGGTGAACCATAAACCATTCACCAAAGATGCGTTTGTTGACGGTGTGAATGGCGAATTAGGTGTTATTGTTGAGCTGGGTACAGTACTTATTGGTATCCCACTAAGATGTGCCCTGAGTATTTGAACCGTTTCAAACGCTAGTGATGCAGTGACTTGTGTATTATCTTGTTGAAGGTTTTGAGAAGCCTGTGAGATGAAGGTGGTTATAACACTGGAAAAAAGACCAGCCTGACATAGAATATAAGCTTTGGTAGATATAATGGGAAAAAAACGTTTTTCTTACGAAAACCAGCAGTACATCTACTGTGTCTTTCCACCCTTCTACTCTCTCGCGATCAAATGTTTCGGCTTCGTCAAGGTAAGTCAACCAAATGCGAGCGTTTGGCGCCGTCTCTTCTCCAAATTGATCTCGCGGATATTTCTGCTCGTAATCGTATCGGTTAGTTGCTTATATGGCGAGATGATATAAGTGACCAGACGAGATGGAATTACTTAAAAAGTACTCACAGCCGCTCTCTGAAGGTATTCCTTTTGTCAACCCGAAGAGTCTCTTGCGTCCTGCCGTGTTTCGTTGAGTGTGCTGAGGATCAGAATTGTTTCTGGATGCTCCTGGACCGGGGTTGGATGCAGCCTCTTGAAGATAAATGCAGTGTCAGCGCCAGAGATATTTTATTGGGGCAGCAGAAAGAAAAACTTACCAAGAAACTCGCGGAAGAGGCCTACTAATTTTTCCATGTTCTCATCGGACCGTTCGCCATTCATCGATACCGCCCCAGTAGCCTGAGGCTGGGAATGCTCGCTTTTCTCCTCGTTTACCGAAGTTGGTTTATCGTTCGTCCGTGGCGACTTGAGACTGTCAGCTTTGATGGGTGCGTTGGTTACATCATGTTGGTCGTGGTGATCGCCCGAACAACCATTCTCATCATGTGCATTTGAGTCGTGCTGTGAAAGTCTAAGATTTTCAGAGATTTCGCCACCTTGTTCCATGTCGTCTTGAGCCTCGATCCTTTTAACGGTGGCGGGTACTTCTACGCCGTTAAGATTAGTCGTATGGGACATATTAGTAGGAGAAAAAAAAATGGCACTAGCGACCTGATTTCAAGCTGAGGGGATGGAACGCTGATAACGCTGCCAGAAAATGACTCAAGCCAGTGCCGTCTATTTGAACCCCACTGCGCACGCTGTCAAATGCCTCATGTTACTTCACACGTGCGTGACAAAAGTATATGGCGGTTTCACGCCCAACCCGATTGGAGGAAGACGATTCTATTGCGGTGATTAGACACGCTGTGCGTAATTTGAGGCTGAGCGACAATTCTAGAAGAACAGCCTGGAGACCTCATAGAAACCTGCTTCGAAAGATGAAACCCTGATAAAATGTGGGAGGGATCATTGGCAAGTGCTTTGGAGGGCGAGTTGGTGTGCTGTGTACGTTCAGTTCAAAGAAAAGGTCTTTTGGCTCCCGACGCCGCGGATTGCTGTAGGAGGGCGCAATACAATCTGCCTGGTTAATGTTTGCCTCAACCTTCAGGAGACTCGGTGAACAGCTGAACCGGTTCGACGTCAACATCCACATTTTATCGAAATCCGTGTATACCGGTTTTGTGCAGCAGGCGTTTGTTTGTTTTGTATCAAATTGCATTTGCGGAATCGATTTTAGTGACCGATTACACACCGACACCGTCATGTAACGAAACGGATATATGTATGGCAACTGCGTAGAGAGCGAGACATCGTAAGATAAATCCTCGGAAGGATAGTAGAAAGTAGGTCCACAGCGCGTCCTATAGGTCTGAGTGAGACGTATAATATCTCAGTATCCAATTCGGTTCATTTTGTGTTGGAGCTTTGTTGAAAGTGAGGAAGGTAAGCGAGTGCAATGCATATGTTTTGAGAACGTTCCAAACGTACTTACAACTATTGGAGTCGCGGTCTCGAGCAATGTTTTGACTGTTTGCAAACGTCGCAAACGGCATGTCAAGCCGCTGACTAAGTATCTGCGGTTTAGTAACTCTGATGTGCGGCCCCGAGAAGACAATAGTAGTACAATACCAGCGAATCCACAACGGGGTTGAGAAGGATGAGCCTCGAAAGGGCAAGTTTAAATTTAATAGTCGTTATCAGTAAACGTGTATCGTGCGCTGCGTCTAGCACCGCCACAATCAAGAAGAAACAGGACGAGAAAGGACCTTCATCGTCCGGCGCAAAGGTGCACATGATTTGAACTTGGAAGACAGCGCCGGGTGTTCGGTTAGTGGCGATATGCGCAGCTTAGCGGAGGAAACGTGACAACGTGACTGTGGGAGTCGTTGTTCCACCGTTCTTTTCTGGCTTCTAGCTTTCAGCGGCGCTTTCCGTCGTCCGTCTGACACAGGAATCCGAGCCTTGATCATTTTTTTTCAATGTTGATGTCAGAGAGAACAAAGTGAATCGTTTTCGGGAAAAGTATGTCCAATGTTACACGCTCTTTAACGACCAGCAGGTGCTTATTTATCACCGGTATTTATTATGGATCATACAGTGATATGTAGATCAAATGGGCGTAATTTACCCGGTGGATGGTCGAATTTCGTCGTCGAATACAATTGGCACTACCCCTACGGACAAATTTGAATTTGATCCTGTTCCGTCCTTGTCACGTTTTTGAATCGAAAATAAAATAAAATGTGGAAGTAGCAAGCCTCCCATATAGCTACTATTATCTTTTCCTAACTTAAACACCTTTTATTTCCTCTCACCTCTCTTCCTACGTAGCTGTCATTGCCAGCTAGTGCCACGGCTCAAGCGCAAGTGATGAATTCTAATGGTACGATAACGCCTCTTCCCGACACTCTTCCGCCAATTCCCCCAAACATCGCTCAGATGTGGGTTAGCTTCTCTCTTTGATTGAATCGATTCTTGGTCTCATTTCATCCGAATCTGCCCTTTAGTGCGGCTCCATTGTTGTTCGGTATACTGATTTCATGGTTCCTCTATGGCATGCTGGTCGTCCAGATTTGTGGGTTTCACGATGTCGTTATCGCATTCATCGCTCACCATCCTGACTGATGACGACAGATATTTATTATCTGTTTTTCTCGGATGGTAAAGCCATCCAGATCTTAGGTGTGTTGGGCTATTTTTTCCCCGATACCATAAAGGACATCGTCAACTAACCCTTTAAAAGTGTATACGATATTCCTCCTCGATACGTTGCAAACTTGCATGATGGGCGCGGACGCTTTCTATTGGTTTTGTTCAGGCTTCGGCAACCTCAACCATCTCTCGAATGTCTACATCTCATTTTTTGACACACCGATGCTGGGTGGTCTCATGGCATTGATTGTGCAATCTTTCTTCTGCTATCGTATATGGATCTTGAGCAAAAATAAGATAATACCCGTCGTCCTATGGCTTGTAAGCAAAGGTTCGATCTTATTCTCACAAAATTCACAATCATAATAGGTATGCTTGGTGTCGTTCGCTGCTGCTTGGTATAGTGGAATCAGGGTAAGAAAGTTTATTCCATTATTCTTATTTCATTGAGCTTATCATCATCAACATTAGGGACATCTAAAAGGGAATCTATCCGCCGCTCAAGCCCAGATCAACACCCGCATCCTTGAAGTAAAGTACTCTTTAGACTATAGTCTACCCGTCCGTCAAATTCTAAATTTGGTGTAGCTTTGGTTGGTGGGCGGTGCCGTAGTCGACACTCTTCTCGCTATCACGTTAATATATTTGCTACTGAAAGCCCGTGGTACCTTCCAAGACACAAACATTATTCTTCAGCGGTTGGTTCGTCTGACTATGGAGACCAACGCCCTATCAGGTAAGCGTTCCTTGATGGTCTTCTCTCACATGTCCAACGGTCTTACGCTATGCGCAGCCTCATTGGCTATTCTGTCGTTGATTCTCTACTTCGCTGTTCCAGGTACAAGTTACTTTCTTACTCCGGCATATTTATTCGGAAAGGTCTACGCAAATTCATTACTTGTTACGTTTAACAACCGGATTTACCTCATGGGGAAACATACCAGACTATCATCATCTAATGATAGTGGTAGCTCTGGAGCTTCTGGTTCAAGGCCTTTACCCCCTCCTCCCAGTAATGTCAGCTCACTCAAAATCGGGCCATTCCACAGGGTAAGCGAATCAGTCGAACTGAATGACGTGGTAGACGTATGTATTTATATGTTTAATTCGTCTTGCACGTTTTACACTAACATCTGCTTCTTTAAGGAACGCACAAAACTAAGGAATTTGACAGCCAGGCCATCCAGCAATGAAAGTGTTTAGTTTTTAAAATTATATCTGACACTTTGACACTTTGCCACACAATGATATATCATATGTAATTAATTCTGTCACTTGTTTTAAAGTAAATACCTGCCATTAAACCTAGCATTTTAATTGGATCACAGGTTGTTTTTACATGAAACCCTCTGAATCACTGTTAAACGATACAGGAGTCGTTTCACTATTTGGATTGACACCTATCATGCGCATCGCTGATGGCATTCTCGCGACCGTACGGATCATAACTTCTGAACCAGATAGTATATAGTGCGAAAGCTGAATTACGAAGTGGCTTGCAAAATAGGAAAGGCTGATGATTTTTGCAAATGACACCGTCCCGCGCCACACGTGCGCACCGCTCCGGTTAGGAAGCTGGAGTCTTCGAAACTAGACACTGCGTAACGCAACGCAAAAGTGTATTAAAGGTTTGATGAGCAGATGTTATATAAATATTTCAGTACGTGCGCATCTACCGGCGCTGCCATCGGTTTTCCCTGACCGTCATTGTAAATAAAAATTTATTACATCACACGCAACCCAGGAATATCGGGCGGACCTCCCACGAAACGGTATTTCCCCACTGCAATACGCTATAACTCACATCCACGTTCACAGATTACATTGCAAGGTCAAACAGTCGCTCCTGTAATCGTTGACTTGGCTAAATCTAGCGAAAGACCGCCTTTCAATGCCTACATCGCATTTTCGATATTGAGGAGCCGTGATGAAGTGAGACCGCTAAGAGATTTCGAGGAAAGGCTCATCTGTGGGGAGATGAACGACGATATTATGAAATTCGCCTGGCCCCACAACGGAATTGTGTAGTTAAATAACTTCATGTGGTTCGGCACAGGTTTGACTATGGTTAAAGAGGGTTCGAATTTTGAAAATGTAATGTACGGGCTTGAAATTAAAACGTTGGATGACGGAGTACGAGTATCAGGCGTCATCTGGTAAAACAAATATGTACAAATAAGTGCCACATGGAAGCAAATTCTGTGTGCTCCCAGAACCCTTGCTACATGCAAGGGAACCTCTGCCCAATGAAGGCACTTTCGATTTTTGCGAGGTAGAGCGGTTTGAAGCGCTAATTAGTATTGAAAGAGCGATTGATAACTCCGGAATCGACACCAGAACAGAGAAAGATTAATTATCATGTTTAGTAAACAGAAAAAGTACTTTTGAAAAGGAGCTTTGCTTCCCAAGTTAATTTGCGTGGCTGCGTGCGACTCGTCCCGGCGTTCTATTTATAGCAGCGCGGATGCTTTTCCCTTTGTTCCCTACCCCCTTGTTCTTTCGGCACCACCTCTGTTACTCATACACCTCGTTCGAGATAAATACATCCTGTTCCTTCTAAAGAGCTCCTTCAATACTACTACTCAAATTCTGTCAGTGGAAAGTCCCCGAAAGACGCGGGCACCAGAACCGGCCCAGAACGTAACGCATCGTCAGGGTTGTATCGTACGAGGACATCCCATTGCGGTTCGTTCGTGATGTGCACAAAAGCATCTGGAGGATAACAGACACGCTTCAAGATTTCTCCAATAATGAGTGGTATTATCTTGATTATAACAAGCCTCTTCAGACATGCAAGCTTAACCTGTCGAATGGGGGACACCGGGACGACGATTTGATGGCATGGTCCGCGAATGAGAAGCGATATTAAGTTGGGACATCGTTGAAGGAGGTCGAGACAGTGGTTGAATTTGAGTCCTGCATGTAGAGTGAGATCGAGTTTGACGAGCCCCGAGGAGAACAGGCTTTGACACCATGGATGAAACGTTCCGGAAAGCTCATAATGGAGCTGTGTCAACTTCGGAATCACTCCATCAAAAAGTTTTGTTGCTTCTCGGCGCTCATGCATCCATAAACCAAAGCTTCGTAACTGCGGCGCCGGTCGTTGGAGGTATGTCAAAATGTGCTCAATCCATCCTGTCAACTGAGAAGATTCATAGTGTGGATTACTTGCCCGCACGTGCAACAACCGAATACGCTGAATCTGTCCTAGGAGAACAGACAGCATTTCCGGTATCTGCGTCTCGCGAGCTCGAGGAAAATTCAAGTATTCATCCAGATTCAAATATACACTCAACAGACTCTGCCCAGAACGGGGGAGCAATCGGATTATCGCGCGAGGGGATAGATGAGGTATTGGTAGGCATGTCCACATAGTTGGATCAGCAACTAGCGTTCGTCTCCACGAACGGCATACTCGTGATGCACCTATTGGAGGTAATGTGACTTGGAAGTCTATGTCTATCAAATCGTCATCCGTCGGTACTTCGCCGTTGTTGGAGTCCCGTTCGTATGAATATGCGTAGATTATGATCTTCCTGAATACCTCGGTAGGAACACGATGGAATGCGGATACAGATTGCATGCTGCAAAGTGTGAGAGGGGTTAAGTGTGGCGTATGAAAGATGTTGTAAGAGAACAGCGGGAACTTGAAGAATGAGGTTGTATGTTAAATTCCTACACCTATTATATATCCATCCTCTTTCGTTATCTACTGCACAGTACTATGTTCAAACCCGGCATGGACACTTGTCCATCCGCCATGAGATTTGTCCAAATGGATCCTAATCATTTCAAGGCCAATGGACAGTTCTTGCTTTCGAAGATCAATTGACCAAATCATTATGAATTATGTGTACCCTCGAGTTCTTGCGTTACGCGGCGCAGTCAGTGACGCTGAAGCGGCGCGCGGTTTAAGTGCTGATACGTGTCGAACTGCCACCAATACTCTAAAGTTCCCAGAGAGAGAAACAGCATAATCTACGCATTTGCATTATAGAAAGGAAATTTTCCAAGGATACAAGACTTAGAAAATTGTCGAGAGAGAGGTGAGAGAGGTGTAAGAGGTTGAAACTTGAAAGAAACAAAGGGTTTGGTCATTGGACGTGCAGTGCTGTATTATGTACAATCAGGATGCGAATATGATCAAATGACTCAAAGTAGGCGCACTATTAGTAACCAACAGTTTGATTAAGGTAAAATGATTAATGATGAAATAGTTCAGAGTTTAAAAATACACACGCACCGATTATTCGGAACAAGAGACATGGATCATATCATCTTTCCCTTTTTGCAACATCCTATCAAGACCTTCTTCCATTCTTGAACAACGTACCAAGAACTTCAACGAAAATAGATACTCCCGACGTTCCTGGAAACACTTGCGAATCCTAAAAACGTCCCTTTTTCTTAACGGTCGTCCAAGATCTATAAAGATCTCGCGTAGAGAGGGACACGGAAACGCAGCTTGAAGGTAGGTTATATCAGTTGAATTGAATTCCGTATTATCCCAATCCACATGTCTCAGCCGCAACGCGTACAAGCAATCTAGCCACGGCTCCATGAAAAAATCGTGGAGCTGAATTTGAATGTTTTCCTCGATAGTCATGGATACTATATTTGGAACCAAAGCGAGAAGTTGGGTGTGTACTTCGGGATGTACCTCGCTCTCGAATTCAAGGAACAGGTGCGTTATCGGACAAGAGGATACGATGGTGTGAACGGTCAAGGGCCCTCCCCAGCTTAACAGCTCTTGTGAGATTGGGAAAGTAAAGACAAGCTCATGATCATCAGAATCATTGAGAAGATCTTGGCGACCGTGTTCTTTGAGAGACAACACCACTCTTTCGGTACTAGTGAAATGTACGTGGAGGAACGTGAAACGCACGTCGCGAAGGAGGTCCTGCCAGTGGGATGTTGACAATAAACTGGACTTGCGCAAATCCTCCGAAACGATGCGCCACTTTGTACCTCCCGGAAACGTAACGTGCTTCAAAAATATCTGCGCCAAACCAATCGCACGATCTACTTCGAGCACGAATCTTTGTAGATGCGGTAAATCGATCTTGCGGCCGGGAAACGATTCAGTTTGTCGTATTCGCGTGTAACTCGATTTCCAATCCATGGAAAGCCGAAATAGCTCGAGACCAGGCGTTGATTGCAATAGATCAAGGAGATAATTAAAACAAAAGTCGGAATTGGTTGGTATAATAAGGTGAAGCTCCAACAGATTGCAAGACAAAGTACGAGGGAGTTGTCCAGAATTGTAGACAAATGGAATATGCAAGTGTTTAAGATTAGAAGCCTGTCCTCCGAAGAGTTTGTGTAAGAATAGTGGGGGGAGAAGGAGAGGGTATCGAGAATCGGTATGCGAGAGACGAAATGTTTGTAGGTTTGGTGCAGGTTTTCGAAGATGTAACAGAACGTGCTGAATTTGTTTCTCATTGTGGCCCGCAGAAAAGTCAACCGAGTTGACATGCAGATGCAATAGCTTCATTCGATGGATTTGCCTGAACAGAACGTTGAACATTGTTGTTGTGCCGTCATCTCTCCGCTCGGAATGATTTCCAAGAGCGAGAAATATGTACAGCAAACTAGAAGCCACATTGGAACGATGAAGAAGTTCCAATACCCCACATGGTTTGATTTGGGGGATTGGAAGACAGGTCCACATGTTTGGATCGGACAAAAGAGCGCGCCTCCACCACCGACAAACGTGGGACGCGACTATGGGCGGGAACACGAGTTGCTTATTAGACGATTGATATTCTTCTTTGTCCCGCATTTCCGGTGTGTAAAGGTAGGCGTCAAGAATGATCTTTTTGAAGATCTCGTAAGGGATCCGTGCGACCGCAGGTAAGTTTCGAGATGAGTCAGATTCTCCTGCGGTGCAACTGGTAGTAAAACTAGTAAACGTCACTTCATAGTATAGCTCCGTGCAGTGCAACAACAACGCTTACGTTGGACCTTTAGAGCTTTAGATGTCATTGCGTAGAGATGTGATCAAGATTTGATCAATATGTGATGAATCCCATTGCCGAAATATTTCAAAACTCCGCGCCCCGGCTGCACTGACGGCGTCGGCGCTACACCAAATGAATCCTATCTCTTTTTTTTTTTAATGGAGCTAAGGCCCCTGTCGCTCATGGAGGCACGCCCTTCTATCTGACCGGACCATGTGGACATGTCTTATGTTTCCAGAAATGAAACCGGATGGCGTAATAGAAATGCTCCGTCGATCAGGTCCTGCTTTACTTTACGTGTTTTTCAAGATCAGAGCCAATACACGCTACGAGATGGCTTATAGCAAAATCTCGAAGATGCTTTCATCTGTATTTCGGCAGTCCCATCGTTCTAAAGTACTGCACATGCTGGTTGATCCTAGGCACAGTCGACCTCATCCACGATTATTCCGCCCTCATGTCTTGACATATTTACAACGACCTGCGCCGAATCTCCAGTCGTTCTTTTTTTGGTCTAACGATCTGGACGAAAACTTCCCGGGCACGTTGTTTTCCGGGAATGCTCCAAATCTCGAATGCATTCATTATCGATTCTCTCGCGGCTTGAAGGAAATGAACTGTCCTATCTTCCATAATTTATCCGAACTCCACTTTTCTTTTCCTGTCGAACCTGCTCCTACTATGAATTTCGGACATTTCTTCGATTTTCTGAATTTATCGCCTCGCCTTAAACTGTTAAGCGTTTACTTCGTCTGGTACCAATCCAACAGGTCGGATTTTTTCGAAGTTCTTCCCGAGCGTCGCGTAAATTTGCCAAACCTGGAAA
Source organism: Phallus indusiatus (assembly GCA_027605045.1). NCBI lineage: Eukaryota > Fungi > Basidiomycota > Agaricomycetes > Phallales > Phallaceae > Phallus > Phallus indusiatus. Next base: position 1,384,414 of record JAQFWX010000006.1, on the reverse strand, counting down.
TGCTTGTGCTTGAGATAAACCACACATCCGACATCGTAGACCTCATTTTGGCAAATGTGTCAATTTCTTCGAGTGCAAAATGGTGGATTGTTTCCCAGTATCTGTCTGGATCTTATGATTCGCCACAAATCCTTCGCATGATGTCCCGAGCACATTTTACACGTCTTCGTGTCCGGACTTCCTACGGACAGGTATTACGTCTGTCTCTTGAAGAATATTTTCGCCCACAATATATTAATCGATTCAATCACAATTCGCTTGCGTATTTCTCTGGCCAGGGCAGCACGGCAGATCCAATGTGGTTTTCTCTGGAGAAATTTCTCAAATCATCTCGTATCACCTCTTTGGTCATTCATGCGGGACTCAGAGACACGGCTGAAACGGAGTCGTTTGAATGTCAAATATTTCCAGCAATTATCACCTCGGTGCCTCGTCTGGAGTCCTTGACCATCACTTTCAAACATTCGCCCTATTTGAACTCCGGTCATCCATGTCTATCATGCTTATCAGAATTAACTCCAAAGGATTCACGAACTTCGGACCCTCTCATTGGCAGTTTGACACAAAACCTCGAACGCTTGGATTTTGCAGACTCAATAGAGCGACACTCGTCTATCAATTCCAATGACGTGAAAGCATCTACTCTGTCTCAGATCTGTCCTTTTCCTCACTTGCGCGAATTGTTTGTGGATATAGAGGGTCCTTTCACCGGGATGGACGCAGTACATCTTCGCGCCTGTATCAGAAGGAGGAGAGAAGAAGGCCATCCTCTGCAAGCGTTTGTCCGCTGCTTAGGAACGAGAGGCGTGAAATCTTTTCTACGGGTGCCGGAGGATGATGATATATCTATCTCGGTTGTTCCAGATATTGACATTCACTGGTATTAGATCAAACGATCATTTCTATACCTGGTTTAATTTGAATACTAAGCGTTTCTTTTATCGTATGCTGCTCATGTTAGGACTCTCATTAAACATTTTCATCGATATTTTTCATATTCTTTGTTATGCTAAGTATGTATCGATGAATATGTAGAGTTCCTCTTTTTATCATGCACTATTTCTGATACTTGCGCCTTTTAATGACATTTGAAAATGGAAGAGAAGTACAGACTCATATATGTAAACGGCCATAAATAAGCGACTTTCAGTCCCTTTAAACCACGAACGAGTACCCCTAATAATAGGTATAGAGGCCGGATTTTTTTATTTGCCGGGTTTTCATATAAACACATTCCTTCGTCTAAAACATTCTCTTCTTTTTCTATCACCCAATGCACATTTCCACAAGATGCTTGCGCGTGCTGGCACAGTAAGCGAACAAATTCTAACGCTCCCGACGGGTTACTACTTCAAAATTGCTTTCATAATGGCTTTTCAAATGCTTTTAAGTTGTATCCTTTTATATTCCTTGAAGATTGCTTGGGAAACATATTGAGACAGTATAGTCTCTGTCTTTTTTCAAGTGTACAATTGGTCATCCAATTCATCATTTGGCCTTTCAAATGGATTGTACAGCCGGAGAACAGACAAGTCAGTCTTCATTTGGAAGTTGAACTTGAAATCATTGACTGACCCCAAACTCACCATAATCATTCCAGGCTGTCGCATCGAAGCTAGTTACATTTGGGAGAACCGTCAAGACTCAAGCAAGCGCTCACTACTGCATCGGTTACCATCGCCAATATGTTACGTGTACAATACTTAACATAAAAACAAGCTTGCTGCTATTATTCACGTTAGTCTTCAATTTAAAAGCTATTCTCGAGCTCATGATATATCATTTCAGAACTAACACAAACATTACGTTATCACCACATTCTACATCCAATGCAAGCGCATTTGACACAACACAAATGTATGCGTCTTCATTCAAAGTCCTCGCAATTTAGAATTAATTTACTCTGTTGCACCAAACAGATCTCCAGGTCGCCTGGCCTTGATAAGCGTCTAATATTGCATTCTTGTACGTTGGTTTTCTAGATTGTACTCGTCTAGGGATAGCCAATACTCGGCATCGGCAGATCCTACATAGTAGTTGATTGTTGAACCTTCTCCGCTGGTGTCAGCAGCCTGAGCTACTTTCTCAAAGTCAAGGGAGTATTCCCAGAGGGTGAATGTATTCACCAGGTCGAATTGGGGTACTTTTTTTGAATGTCGGGTCAGACAATTTTATTTATTTATTATATGCATACATTTTGATTCTAGCTAGAATCAAAATGTATGCATAGTCATTCATTCATAGCATCAAAAAATAAAACGTAACAAAAAAATGAGTTGCAGTAGTCGGGTCTAAAATGATATATCATGAGCTCGGGAACAGCCGTGTTTCGGCTGTCTACGTGAATCTTCATTGTCGTATACATAGCGAATTTTACCAACTAATTGGTATTATTTGCGTATCCAGTACTAGTACTAGTATTACCAAGTCCTGTACGTACTCCGTCCAAAGCAACTTGCGCTAGAGCGTTTCCTGCCAGCCGTTTGCAATTGGGCAGCATCGTGTTGACAGCCGAGGCAAATAGGCGTTTCCCGTCACGGTGTCAAACATTTCTTAGTCGAACCACCACGCAAGTAAAAACATGGGGCTGCATTTTCCGTCATTTACACGCCTTTCATATAGTGTTTTTAGGGAAATAATTCTTTATGAATCTGTGTACACGATGGAACCGGACGAATATGATGAGCCTCCGTTATATTTTCACGTGGTGTCGCCTCCCATAGTCGCGTCGCAGGTCTGCCGTTCATGGAGACACGTTCTTCTATCCGATCCAACGATGTGGACGTGTCTTTCTATTCCAAGCATGAAGCCAAATGGTATAATGGAGCTACTTCGTCGATCTGGTTCATCTCCGTTGAACGTTTTCATCAAATTGAAAATTGACCGCAGACTAAGTGGCTGGGACATCCCGAACATGCTCTGCACCGTTTTTCGGGAGGTCCATCGATTCAAATCCCTACACGTGCAGGTCAACCTTGACTTTTTTGAACCATTCGAAAAGCCTGGAATTAAGCCCGCTGCCTTGAAAAGGATGATCAAACAAGTTTTGGCCTATTTACGATTCCCCGCGCCAAAGTTACAAACGCTCTTTGTGTGGTATACGGATCTCAATGACCTTGGTCACATGGACAGGGCGGAGTTTTTGGAAATTTTGTTTTCTAAAAACGTACCCAATCTTAAACGGATACATCATCAGTGCTCCGGCGGCTTATGGGAAATCAAGTGTCCGTCATTTCATGGACTATCCAAACTTCACCTCTCCTTACTCGCACCTGTCGATTTTGATCTCTTCCTCCAACTTCTCGAGTTGTCGCCCCGCCTCAAGTTGCTGCGTGTACATATAAATTGGGAGGAGGATCACGCAATATCATTCATCGAATCGTCTTCTAAACGTCAAGTTAATCTGCCAAACTTGGAAGTGCTCGTGCTCGAGGTGAACCAAGCCGTCGAAGTAATGGAGATGATTTTCAGCAATGTGGCGTTTCCTTCAGACGTCAAAAGGCAGGTTACTATCAAGTATCTAGAAGATTTTGAGGACGCGCCACCAGTATTACGCGCCACCAGTATTACGCGCCACCAGTATTTGAAAATCTGCCCCAAGTGTCTTTTACGTCCGTGCATGTTCAGCTCAAACACAAACACATCTTTTCTCTCGAGGAACGACCCCCCTTGTGCCAAACCGATTGCTTCAATCGTCATAAACTAGCTTATGTTTATTCGAGCTTGACAGAACTCATGGATCTTTGGATTCCATTAATGGAGCTTATCGAATCAAACGATATCACGCACTTCACTTTTGAAGTCGATCCTACCCGGTACATATCCTCTAAGAAGTTACTTATATTTGACGTACATTCAGTAATCATCCCTCCCGCATCAAGCAATCTGGAGTCTTTGACCATCACTTATAAACAGAAGACCTCCTACGACAAAGCTGAAGACGATCTATTTAATGACGAAGATGATTACGACGGAAGTGATTCTGACTGCGAAAACGAATTATATGATACCACAACCCAATCATCTTTATTGCACCTGAAGGAGTTCTTGCTGAATAACATCAATATCCCAATGACTAGTAGCACGTTGGATCCAGCTTGCTCATCTGTCGACACTCGGTCCATTGCCACGCCGTCCGCTGGTACAGGTACTTGCCCCTATCCTCGTCTACGAGAGATACACATCGACTTTCCCGAAACATTGAAAGAATCCGATGCAGTTATGCTTTGTAACTGTGTTCACACGCGGCGGCGGGCAGGATATCCTTTACGTATATCTGTCCGTTGCGCAGAAGCGGATGAAGGTGCAAAAGCTATACTGGAACGTGATAACAACGCTGATGTTACGGTGTCCGTCAAAAGGGAATAATTCAGAGTGCAAAAGTGAGAAAGTTGTTCTGCAATATCAAGGCTTTATATTTTATGTTTTAAAGTGTTAACAAATTTGTTATCTTACCGTAGGGCTCCCTTTTTAATACCGCTCTACCATTGGCAGAAAGAAAAAATAGACAATTGTCCGAAATATATCTTATTGTCAACAAAAATAAAGCGTTTGGTCATATCAATACCGACATTTTACCTGGTAGTATAACGTCTTAGAATATTCTAACTTCTCTTTGTCATAATGTTTTTAGGATCTCTGCATAAAGCCTGCAGAAATAATGATAATGAAAATTTGAAATGTCATTATCTTACAATTGCTTTTCGTCAAAGTCACTTGTGATTTTCATCATTGAGACAGTCAAAGCACGGTACTTATTTGTTCGAGTAATGCTCAGATGTATAAACCGAATAGGCAATGGCATTGATCAAGGAGTTCTTTCGTACGTGGGTCCATCTTATACAATACCTTAGGTGCGATGCTGTGCATACTACAGTTGGGAATGCTTCTACTAAGCTGTTTACTGTAGTATTACTGGTTTTGATGAAATGTTTTTTTTACTATTGGGCTAGGGATAAACATTAGGTCTAAAACTTTAAATACGCTGGCTCGTTTAGTATACTAGTCGATACTATCGGCTACTCGACCTTCTTGAACCCATAGACAGCTGCTCCATAAGCCCTAGTTTGCTCTATGGGCATTTCTGCTCGTCTGCAGGAAAGAGTCGATCAAAATTCAAGGAATAATAATCAAATAATCTTATGATCTTACGCGTCCAGGTCCACTCGTTCCGGAATGCCCAAGCCTTTATAGGTTCCCGGACGGGACACTATCCGTTGAATCCAAGCATTAAGGTTCGGATACTCTTTTAGATCGATACCAAGAAATTTTCCGCCGCGAACCCTTTGGGAAAATGAGTCGAACTCATATGAAGCAATTTCGGAAATGATGAACACGAATACCTACCAAGGGCTGTGATTGAAGTGTCAAAATCATTTTCGTACTGAAAATAAATCAAAGTTTGAGCTCACAAAGTTTTAATATCAGCCAAACTGTAATGAGATCCAACCAACCACTCTCGGCCCTTCAACCGTTCTTCTAGGACGGATAACAATCGTTTTGTTTCGTCCTAATTCAGGTTAAGTTTATGACATTTGTATTTTTGAGACACTCAATCGTACCCGATAGCGTTTGATAGCATAGGGAATATCTTCCGGCGCAAGACGCGCAAAATGAACACTGATGTTTAGTCAATACACATTTTTCCTTATACCAAATCGGCCTTACGCTTGACCCGCCCTTGAAATCGATTAGCCGCGCTTGGTATACAAAATCCATGAATAGAAGAGCTTACATTGGCCCGACTCCCCCATCAGCAAAAAAGATCCATTGAAGCTGCTCACTGTACAATTTAGGTTCTTTAACAGGATCGTAAGAAATCAAGTGCTTAGTATCAAAGTGTTGGGCGATGTCTAATGAAAAGAAGAGGTCAACAGAGTGAAAAAATTGGGTTCGTAACCTACAAAGAAGGATGGCGGAAGATTCCATTATCGGAAAGTCTTCTTTCGAATGATCAACGAGGGCAGGGAGACGGCCTATTTTGCATGACGACAGTTTCAATGAGAATGCAAGCAACTTCATCTTCAAAAAGTCAGACGAACCGTTTGGATTGATCTTCAGATACCATTCACTCTTATGTTCTTTGTTTTGTATGGATGGTGTTTTCAAGTTATCTTCTACACGGTGAGATCATCACATGAAAATGTCCATGCAACCACAACGTACAAGGAATCTCCAACTCCTCCAAAGCCACGGAGACGCATTGCGCTGAAATTCAAAAAATTAATGAAGAAGTTTAAACCGTTAATGTAAATTAACCTGCTGGGGACGACGCTGCGTAGAGTGTTAGTTGAGCGGAAGACATATTGGTTTGTAGTATGAATGTGGGACTTGTGATGCAGTGGCTTGTAGGTATTTTGAGGCCATTTTAAACAAACTACTGGTATAATCACCTGTTACCCGAGATGACAAGAAACAAGCACTTACAAAGATTTATCAGTCATGCAGTAAATCTCTTGATATAAGACGTACTCGGCTTTTGAGCATTTGATCGTTTCCGTCTAAATATATGAACAATACGTAATGACTCGCTTGGTTACATGTATTTTCAGCTCCGGCAGGCACTGGCAAAAATGTCTTTAGTAAGAAACCTCAATGCAAATTGCAATTCAACCAATTCAATTGGCAAAGCGCGAAGAGAGGCCAGTAGTGCAGAGGCCGCGCGTCGGTATGAATGTTCGGCAGGCACAGGTCTCCTCCGATCAGTCAAATTCCAGCATCATCGCTACACGTTTCGATAGCAAGCTCTTAGAACCTCCATTCAAGTCGTCAGAATTGTTTCTGTTTAATTAGGCGTGACAGCATACCTACGCACAGCTTCATAGCTTCGTGTTTCGCTTTCTTGCTCGAGTGTCGCCAGGGCTTCAAAAGCTGAAAGCGATGAGAAATGAGAGCTCGCTATGAGAAGTACAATTCAATTCAAGGTATTCTCATGAGATCATCGAGAATCCAAACGAGCCCAAGCTATTTCAAGCTGCTGAAATTAACGTTCTCTTGGGAAAACCACGATATTTATCACAGCGACATTATTTACCTTTGCAGACGATGAACAAGGACACTTTGCCTAAACATGAAGCATTATGTCTTGTCAAGCAAGAAGACAGGCCTGCACGATTATTTGGATTGTTTATTTCAAAATTCTCTAGTGACATGGTTACCTCTCTAGAGTCTATACCGCAAAGCTTCAACAAGAACTCACAGTCGTTTGCATTTTTGCTTCGAATGATACAAATGATATTATAGATAACTTCTCTTTCTCATTTTTCCTCCATTCAATGATACGAAAATGAAGATTAGGACAATGACATTACAGATGTTGTTGAACAACAGAAAAACGTTCGCGAACCTCGGCTTTTAGCGGGCGCTCGTCGACATCTCCAGGGTTCACGTTCAGATCTCAGATCTCAGAGACTCAGACCTTGACTCCAAGTCTCTAACGCGCCCGTGCAGATAGGAAAATCTACAGGCTAGTTAATGTGAACAATATGGCGAATAAATACAATAGAATCAATACAAGCCTGTATTACTATCTCCCTGAGAACGACACTGAAGCTTTTTTGTCATTCAAAACAAACACGTGCTGTCCCAGGGGCCAGTCTAAGGATCAGAAGTATGAACATGTCGATAAAAAGCGGAGCATATGAAGGCATATGATCATGAGTTTCAAGAATTTCGTCAAAATTTAAAGTTAAAGTTCAAAAAGAAGTTCTGGCGATGAGTTCTTTTGTTATTACGAGAAGGACTTCGCGGCCTCCGCCATGAGAATCAAGAATCTATGTTCAATGATTAATAATTTCTAAGGGCAATTGCCCGACGATACGTATCTGGCTATAAGTTGTGGAGTAAACCTTGTATGTGGGAGCGGATCTCAGGACTGAAATAAAACGGGTGTTGTCCGTGGCAAAACCTCAGGAACTACTAAAGAATTCAAACCCAAAATTGGTTGTCTCTGTCTGCAGAAGAAGCTGGTGAATCATGATAATATGTATTGAGAATCTCATTGTTATTAAACCTAACTAGGCGTAAATTTGAACACTGATCACGGATGTACACGGTGTCTACGGAAAACAAGAATGGATTAGCGAATACAACGGAGGAAGTATCACCCTGACGCTCAACGACCTTTTGAATGATGCCCGCTTGTTTCGTCACGTAACAGGGTTCCTTTGTGGGGCAGAGAAATCAGAGGACGACTACACGAACCCGATATAACATTCATGAGAAATAGGCAAGACAAGCTATGTAAGAAAATTAAGTCTTGGATCCAGGGCGATGGAAGGAAAGGTTTAGCTCCGAAAAACGGAATAGAGAACAACTTTAAAGCACTAGGGAATTTACAGCGTACGCGGCTGAGATTATAAGCATTCTGAGAAGAGCGTACCAAGGTGTTTCTTCGAAGGAATATCGAATTAGTTCGTCGACGGTAGAATGTTCGTCGGAGAGAGTTAATGCAGGTATGGTAAAATATAGTAAGACATGTTAGACTAGTCCTTACAGACCATCGTCAGAATGACCCGGTAAGCTGGAAGGCTTAAAGTCATGATTAAGTCAATGCGCATTGGTCTAGATCGCTGGATTTAGGAAAGATGAAGGACAGCATCGCTACGCGTTACGGCACACTCTCTCAACGTAAAAAGGTAAGCTTGGTACAACAGAATCGTGTTGTCGGATCATTCCAGTACACGATTTGGATGATGAGTATACTGCCAGACTTGACAACTTTGGTCAAAATTTGCGTGTTGCCGTATATGAGACTGTACAGTTGCTTACGTTATACGAGGACAAATAATAGCGGTCGAGGGGTCAGTACAGGTCTAAATCCTTTTTTGAGATTTCGTAGAAGCGGTGTTGTAGCATGAAGATATAGATCTTCGGATACAGAAAGGCTGATGTTACTTGTGAGGCGGAAAGAGGCGGAAAGAGAGCCCGAATGATGACTAAGTCAAAGTTTCGGCTGTCTCCGCTGCATGGCTTTGGCATGCAGTGAACTCGATGCATGATGATCTCTTTCAGTTCTTTTGTTTGAAAGACACGAAATAGCACTATTGAGACGAGGTCTTATGATACGCTAAACACGGATGGTCGATTGAAACTTCACCAGCCTTTTCTGGTTGGGAGTTTCTACCATGCGTCAACGTGGATGATGTACGAACTAGGAGACATTGTGTTAAATTATGGTATGCTTCATTTCTTCCTTTCTCATGGTTTTTATCAAGGAAGCTCATCGTTCTTAGTACTGCATTTCCTTCACTTTACACCTTTAATTTTTCCCAAAATTCATACCACTCCAGCTTTCGCCAAATACAGTTCAAAATCCACGACTCGTTATATTGTTTTATGGCTTTATTTTAGCCGATATAGTCTATTTCTAATGGCTATTATATACCCGACATTTTAAAATATTAAGCTAACATGACAACAAAACAGATGACCTAGGCAAAGTTCGGTGCGATAACCGATCCTTTTCTCTTTGTTTGGAAAACATTTTTCTCTTTGACCTCGACTGGACTTGGGGCTGCCTTTGACTCTGCGGTCTCCGTCGAGGATAATTCCGCAAATACATCTCTGACAACTCTGTCCACCCGATCCGCAATCTCTTCCACATCTTCCCGGGTGACAATGTAAGGAGGGCAGATGAGGAAATGGTCACCTTCGATCCCACCCTCAGCAGATCCCGTAGCTTGGAAAAGTGCGATGTCGTATCCTGCTGACATTCCTTTCTCGTGAATTTTGGCCGCCGCTTTTAGACGAGGGTCTAAGGGTTTTTTCGTGGTCTTGTCTGCAACGAGCTCGATAGCCCAGAAAAGACCACGACCACGGATGTCGCCGACGTTGGGATGAGACCCGAGCCGTTCGCGTAGACAAGCTTCCAAATGCTCGCCCATCAGTTTGACATTTTGCACCAACCCTTCATCCTTGACGACTCGTTGAACTTCTAATGCGGCAGCGCAAGCAGCTGGGTGTGATTGGTACGTTTGTCCGTGTGCAAAGTATCCGCTTCCCTTGTTGAATACTGAGATAACCTTTTCATGAACCAGAACGGCTGAAATAGGAATGAATCCCGCTCCTAATGTCTTGCCTATGGCTTGTATATGAGGAACAACGTCTTCCTGTTCCCATGCGTGCAAGGTCCCAATACGACCCATGCCGCACATGACTTCGTCGAAGATCAACAAAGCACCGTAGCGGTCACAAACTTCTTTCATCGCTTTGAAGTACCCCTTGACAGCTGGGACACATCCAAGAGCCTGCGATTTTATCAGTATAATTTCTTAGCTTTCGAGTAGGATATCAGACTCACGGAACCGACTACGGGCTCGGCCATGAAAGCGCAGACTTTGTTGGGACCTACACGTTGGAACTCGGCGTCCAACTCGTCCGCTAATCTCGCAACATATTGTTCGGTGGTTTCTCCAGGTCGGAGGCCTCTGTATGGGTTGCATGCGGATACTCGACTGATGTTTGTGGGCAAAATGGGGTCGAACATTGTCTTGCGAGCTTTGAAGTCACCAGCTGCCAATGTTGCGATTGTGCAACCGTGCCATGAGCCTTCCCTTGCGATGAAGTGACATCTCTCAGGCTGAGGAGGGGAGAGCTCTAAAAAGTATTGTCGTGCAAGCTTCATGCCTGCTTCGACAGCTTCGGATCCTGTTGTAAGTCGTACTTTAGACTTTGTTTTTCGCGCTGGACACTCAAAGTTACTTACCTGATCCAGTGAGCAATGCTCGTGCCATTTTACCATTGGTCGAGTCTACTAGGAACTCGGCCAAATCTCTGGCGATTTTGCTTTGATAAAAGCCAGGGTGACAGTAAGCGACTGTCTGGAGCTGATCTGCAATGGCTTGATGGACGCGTTCGTTGCCGTGGCCCAAAGCTGATACAGCAGCACCGCTTGTAGCATCAAGGAGTTTCTGACCATTTGTCAGATGTAGCCAGATGCCAGAGGCTTTGTCGATTGTTTTAGCATTAGCGAAGGATGTTTGTTTGTAAAGATATGCAGAGGAAGTTGCAGATGGCATTTTTTTTGTGAGTGGATTATCGAGTTGAAGTTTGTGAAGTGAACTTTGGTGCGATGAAGATTCTGCTTGATTTTCGAGCTTCTTTTATAGAGAAACACGATAAGGAGGATCCTCTGGCTTAAGCACCCTAACAGATTATCGGGCTTTCCGCCACGAGCCGGATGGCAATCGGCTCCTGTATTTCATCGAGCATGTGCTACAAAAATATCACAATTGCGAGTCGCTATTGAAGGTCAAAATCCCGATAGGCCAATGAAATCTCTCTTCACAGCATTATATCTGACTAAAAGGCTAACATCACATCTTCATTCGTCAACTTTTAGGGCTATGTTGTTAAACCGCCGGTAGAAAGTTGGCTGCAGCGCTCCGCTCAAGCAGGGTGGGCATAAGGGGAGCCTACCTGGTAACTCGTTTCCAAGACAGTACATTGGCTGTTCACTGGCTGTTTGCTCAGCAAATTCACCTAATCAACTTGGAGAGAAAGCCTATCCTGAGTCAGCTCGACAAACGTTGCTGCAGCATTGTCCCTTTCCAGCTCGCGGGTATATCTCGGAGGCAATAATTCTGTCCCAATTTGGCACTGAACGGTCAAAGTCGGATCCCGCTTTGTAGCGAATTAATTCACCGTATGCAAGGTTGAATTGATTGTCGACGCGACTCTAGAAGCGCCTCCTCTCATTCACTTGGTTGATCAACACTAAATGCTTAACAATTTCGGTGCTTGTTGAACCACGATTCTTTTTGATGTTCGAAATTGTTCTGAGGCAAAATCCGATTGTGTTCATTTTTGCAAATACAGTCTCAGCTGCTTCCTTGGTATCCACTATGGGCGTCTATAGGCACGAATCGTAAAGTGGTCAGTGCTGGTCGGAACCTTATTACTTTCACTAATGCCGAGAGCCTTCCGTTATTCATCGCGCGAGTATTACAAATTTTGATAATGTTATATTGGTTAAGATTTCGTATATGTGAATCGATCTCTTATCGTTATGTAAACCCGTATCACACAGCTACTGCGCGCACTTGGAGTCCCACTCAGAATATTGCCCTGCTTGTGCTCCTTCTCGAAGGTTGCTTCAAATTTTATCCACCTTCTATACTTCTAGGCGGACCACATACTTATTCTAAGCGGACCACATATTCTGAGCGGACCCCAGTCGGGTGACGGACGTGCGACAAACCCGAAGATGGTAACAACTTCCTCTCTGACGCAGAATAACGCGGCGCGTTCGTCATTGGAGCAACTGGCGCTAGCGCTGACATTCATGCGAAAAGCCAGCTCAACGGTCTAACTTTATTTATTTTTATCAAAAATGGGGATTCTAGGCGAGAATACAGCATTCAGACCATAAAAGGCGTGCAGAACAACCAGCAAAAACCCCCATCTTCATACTCACATTCGAGTTCTAACTATCGTGCGTCTTCTCTAGCATACTATGGCGCATTTCTAATTTAACTTGCATTTTACTAGATCGCAATTTTTATACAATGACTGACTTAAAGAGTTTTATTTCCTCTGACATGGAGACCGTGCGCCAACTTTGCGCTATCGGAGCTTTCGACTACATCATCGTCGGAAGTGGTATCGGTGGCGGTGTTCTAGCTGACCAACTTGCCGCTCGTAAGAAGAAAGTCCTTCTTCTCGAGAAAGGCCGCGCTACTTGGTCCACCCATGTCGTCAATACCGCTCGTCCCAGCTTCGCAAGAGGCAAAGACGACTCTCCGGAGGGGAACGAAACCATTTTCAACAATCTTCATCAACCTGTCCAAACCACTCCTGACTCTGAAACCTTCGTGGGCGGACCTTTCCTCACTCTTGGAGGCAAGACGAACGTATGGGGACTCTGGATCCCGCGTGCGGACGACTTCACCCTCAAGGATCACTTCCCAACTGCTGTGGCGAATGACTTGAAGAGCAAATACTTCGACGAGTCTTTCAAGCTCTTGACGAACGGCTCTCAGAAAGACGATCCAAACTCTTACTATCCCAATGGATTGATTCCCGCCGACGTTCTCTCCGAATCGATGGCAAAGATCAACAGCGAGCTCAACTCTTACATTATCGACAAGAAAGAAGGCTTCAAGATAGGCCCTGTAGCTATCCAGTTCAATTCTCCTTCTCCGTACGTCTTCGCACAAGGTGCTTGGAGCGCCACAACAGCCCTCTTGAACCGAATATATGCACGGGATCAATATCTTACTGTCCTGATGGACGCCGACGTTCTGCATTTCGATGTACCTAAACCTGATGAGCATGGTCCCAAGTAAGATTCTTATTTCCAATACGAACCCAAACGCCAGTAATGTTGATGATGTTGTTAACCCTTTTAGGGTCGTTCGTCATATAGCCGTCCGCCACACCCCCAGTTCCGCAGAATCCAAAGTCTACCACCTTCCGGTGACAGGAAAGACTACCGTAGTCCTTTCTGCAGGTACACTTCCCACCGCCGACATCGCGTTACGCAGTGGTCTCAAGCTCTATCAACCCAAAGTCGGACGAGGTCTTATCGATCATGCTGCCTATGCATGGCGTGTCGCCCAACAGGTTCATCCCGACCCCAAAAGGCACACCAAGTTCACGCACAGTCCTATGCTGTTCCAAACTCTCATCAAAGTCTGTGGTGTCAACGCCCTGCTGAGTATCACCGTCAACTACAACTTTTTCTTGGCCGGAAGCACCGTTCGCATCCATCAATACTACGATCACGAAGGGAAACACCTGCCTCTTGAGGAAGGAAGGAAGGCAATCAAACAGAAGAATTTCAATACCGTTTCCATGTTCCTCGAGTTCGGTGCTCATCTCAACGAAGATAACCACGTTATTGAAGACGCGACTATCCCACCCACCATCCGTTTCCAACGCACCCAGACATACACCGACGAAACCAGCCAAGAGGAGTTGCAGGCTCTTTGCACCAAGATTCGTGACGCAGTCTTATCTTTGGTTTCCGGTACCAACTTCAGCGACCCTGGACATCCAGCACCCCGACCCACGCTCTTAGGTCCCGGTATCTACGCCCATGAAGTGGGTACGATGCGTATGCCGACCGTAAACAGTTCTTCTGGCCAACGTGTGGAGGAGCCTGGTGTCGTGGATACCAATCTGAAGTTCAAGGGTCTTGATAATCTGTACATTAGCGACTTGTCAGTGTTCCCATACAGCACGCCGGCGAACCCAACACACACTTTGACCTCGGTCGTCCTTCGGTTGGCGGATCACCTTGCCCCTCCATCCAACTAATCATTTCTTTTTCTCATAATTCCCGTAATATCGGATAGACTTTCTTGTTCACAATTGATAGTGTAAATCCCGAAACAACCAGTTTATTCTGCAGTTTTGTATATAGTCGTCATTTTTCTTCCGGAATCAGTGTTTTGAGTTTTATGAAACCGTAATCGTTATCTAGTTGTGTCGCAATATGGAGCTTTGCACTAAGATACATCACTGAAATCTGCTTAAGGATGATAGTAAGACAGAAGAATCAGATCTGTAGGAGATGATCGATGAACATTTGAACTCTGCGTGCCAGCCATGAAAGATGTGACTTCGACGCTTAGTGCTTATGTAACGACTGAGATTGAAAACTTCTCATGTGTTTCCGCAACTTTGAGTTCGATCAAATCACAAGATCAAACGTGCCGTTGCAGCGCCACAGATCCCGAATCAATCTCACATTCATTCCCCACACCAAACGATTTTGCAAATCAAATTTGTCAAATTAACCTTGGTGAATGAAATTCAGGGCCATAGGCATATTTTTAAACAAATGGCATATTATAACGAATTATGACGCTGTAGTAGGTCAATTGCGAATCAACGCGTGATGTGTATCTTCAAACATACTTCCCTTTTCAGATCTCGATTTGAATGGAAATCCAGTTTGGCTTATTTACGTCTTAATTCCATCTTTTTTCATTCATTTAAATGCGACTGTTTAGAAGCCGAGAACGAGAAGCACAAGGAACTCTGCGGAATTTGCGCTTGAGAATGTGCCGGAAGGCACAGGGATTACTATTTAATATTCAATTCACCGGTCATCCTTCGACTGGTACCCTCCGGCGCAATGATATCCAGTAAGATAATGACATTTCCAATCGTTAGTAATCTAATGCTTCACATCCTTTGTTCTGTATACAGTAGTGGTCCGACAAATAGTCGCATTCGTAATCGAGTTTGATTCCGAGTCGGCTCGGGACTTTTGAAGTTTGTCTGCAATTACCTGAAGTCCCTAGTATATTCCCAAGAAAAAGTACTACATTCATACGCTAAAACCGCAGGAGAAAGATGAATCTGAATACCGTAGTATATAGCTGAGTAGCCGCACCTCATGCCTCAGGTCGGTCGATCATGAAAATCAACTTTTGTTATTCGATCCCAACATGCGGACCTGTCTACTCGTTGATCAGACTCTGGATTTGAGTTTTTCAGTACATAGTTTCTCAGTTAAGGCATTATTCTGGATTGAGCGATATCAATTCGTTTAGTGCCATTGTAATTGAGGCGAATCAAGACGAGTCAAATTCCATTGCGACATGATGCATGACCGCTTGTCTGACCGTACATGGAACAAGAAGACGTGTATCGGCAACGCTTACATGAGTTCACTGTCTTAATGTATTTCATTGCGTCCGAGGGCACAAAATGGAGGGTGCCGGTGAATATCTAGATCTGAACATTGAATATTAGTGATTGTGCCTTTATTGTAAACCCTCGGGTGCAAACTCAGCCGAAACTTCTTGTATTTCTCATTATAAATTTTGCAATTTTGGCAATAGCGGTGTTATAATAAACCGATTTATGCGTTTAGACGAAACTTTAAAACTGTATTCTTATACAAGCCAATGACTGAAAGGTTCGGAAATCCACGTCGACCCGCCGAATGAAAATTTGAATTCAAATACTTCGTACTCCAAGATTGATTTAATATTTCATCCGATATGGAGCATGTGAAGAATAAATGTAATATGAAAATGAATCTTGCAATAATACATAGATGTTGAAGCGGAAACAGCCGGGAAGAACTTTCGCTCTCAGTCTCTAAGCGCTAAGCGCCGAAGTCACATCTTGTTCCATGTACACGCAAGCAGCTTATCATCTTGTTATCCTTGTGTTGCCTCCTATAACTCATTTGTTTGCACGACTAGAATTGCGACGTAACCAATAAACAACAATTATATTTCATCAAATTCAGCATGACTATTCGAAAAGAAGAAGAATGACGACCAATATACAAAACTGCGGAACAAACTGTCATTTCCAGAATTTACACTATCAATTGTGGAGAAAAAAGTAGAAAAGTAGCATAAAACCGATTATACGGTGAAACCTGGGAAAAGCTGATTAATTGGATGCAGTAACTGGGGCAAGGTGATCCGCCAACCGAAGGACGACCGAGGTCAAGGTGTGTGTTGGGTTCGCCGGCGTGCTGTATGGGAACACTGACAAGTCACTAATGTACAGATTATCAAGACCCTTGAACTTCAAATCAGTGTCCACGACACCAGGCTCCTCCACACGTTGGCCAGAAGAACTGTTTACGGTCGGCATACGCATCGTACCCACTTCATGGGCGTAGATACCGGGACCTAAGAGTGTGGGTCGGGGTGCTGGATGTCCAGGGTCGCTGAAATTGGTACCGGAAACCAAAGATAAGACCGCATCACGAATCTTGGTGCAAAGAGCCTGCAACTCCTCTTGGCTAGTCTCGTCGGTGTATGTCTGGGTGCGTTGGAAACGGATGGTGGGTGGGATAGTCGCATCTTCAATAACGTGGTTATCTTCGTTGAGATGAGCACCGAACTCGAGGAATACGGAAACGGTATTGAAATTCTTCTGTTTGATTGCCTTCCTTCCTTCCTCAAGAGGTATGTGTTTCCCTTCGTGGTCGTAGAATTGGTGAATGCTGACGTTGGTGCTTCCAGCCAGGAAGAAGTTGTAGTTGACGGTGATACTCAGCAAGGCGTTGACACCACAGACTTTGATGAGAGTTTGGAACAGCATAGGACTGTGCGTGAACTTGGTGTGCCTTTTGGGGTCGGGATGAACCTGTTGGGCGACACGCCATGCATAGGCAGCATGATCGATAAGACCTCGTCCGACTTTGGGTTGATAGAGCTTGAGACCACTGCGTAACGCGATGTCGGCGGTGGGAAGTGTACCTGCAGAAAGGACTACGGTAGTCTTTCCTGTCACCGGAAGGTGGTAGACTTTGGATTCTGCGGAACTGGGGGTGTGGCGGACGGCTATATGACGAACGACCCTGGACAGAACGACATCATCAGTGTTACTGACGCTTTGTATTGCTTTGGAAATTAAAGTCTTACTTGGAAACATTCTCTTCGGGTGTTGGCACGTCGAAATGCAGAACGTCGGCGTCCAACAGAACGGTCAGGTATCGATCCCGTGCATATATCCGGTTCAAAAGAGCTGTTGTGGCACTCCAAGCACCTTGTCCGAAAACATACGGAGAAGGAGAATCGAATTGGATAGCCACAGGCCCGACCTTGAAACCCTGTTCCTTGTCAATAATATAAGAGTGGAGCTCGCTGTTAATCTTCTCCATTGATTCTTCAAGGACGTCGGCGGGGATGGTTCCATTCGGGTAGTAAGAGTCGGGATTGTCCTTCTGAGAGCCATTAGTCAAAAGTTTGAAAGACAGATCGAAATATTTGCTCTTCAAATCATCCGCCACAGCGGTTGGGAAATGATCCTTGAGGGTGAAGTCGTCCGCACGCGGGATCCAGAGTCCCCATACGTTCGTCTTGCCTCCAAGAGTGAGGAAAGGTCCGCCCACGAAGGTTTCAGAGTCAGGAGTGGTTTGGACAGGTTGATGAAGATTGTTGAAAATGGTCTCATTTCCCTCTGGAGAGTCGTCTTTGCCTCTTGCGAAGCTGGGACGAGCGGTATTGACGACATGGGTGGACCAAGTAGCGCGGCCTTTCTCGAGAAGAAGGACTTTCTTCTTACGAGCGGCAAGTTGGTCAGCTAGAACACCGCCACCGATACCACTTCCGACGATGATGTAGTCGAAAGCTCCGATAGCGCAAAGTTGGCGGACAGTCTCCATGTCGGAGGAAATAAAAGCCTTTAAGTCAGTCATTGTTTAACAAAAAAAATGTCGCGTTCTAATGGAATGCAAATCAGCAATGTGTCGAAGTGGAGTGAGAAGACGTACGAAAGCTAGAACTCGAGGATGAGTATGGGGATGGTTTTTTTGCTGGATAATTTCCTCTCATTTTATGTGCTTGAATGCTCTATGTCTTCATCGAAAAATCTTTACTTTCGATAAAAATAGATGAACTTAAAAACTGCTGAGCTGGCTTTTCCCATGAGTGTTACCCCTAGCGTTAATAGCTCCAATGATGAACGCGCGGCGTTATTCTGCGTGAGATAGAAGTTTGTTACTATCTTCGGGTTTGTCGTATGTCCGTCACCCGACAGTACTCTGTTCAGGAGTATGTGGTCCGCTTAGCAGTGTGTGGCCCGCTCAGGAGTATGTGGCCCGCCCAGAAGTATGTGGTCCGCTTAGAAGTACAGAAGGCAGGATGAAAGTTGTAGCAACCTTCGAAAAGGAGGGAGATAATAAGCGTGGACATATTTCAAGTGTGATTTTAAGAACGTGGAGTATAGCTGTGTGATGTGGTTACATGTGTGAATCTTGCGAGTCTCGGAGAGCCTACCTAGTAGCCCATGTGCTGAGTGTCAAGTGAGACCTTTCCTTTGTCCTTGTTCTTTACTACATTGATACTTCTCGCTCGGTTACATAGCAGGAATAGGAGGTCAATTTGCACAAAACTCGAAAAGTAATGTAAATGTAACATTACTGAAACTTCGTAATACTCGCACGATGAAGAACGGGAGACTCTCGGTATTTGTCAGACCAGGAAGACTCTAACAAGCACTGGCAGCCTGGCTGCTATGCAATTCGTACATCTCAACGCCCATAAGTGGATACCAAGAAAACAGCTAAGATCGGATTTTCCTCAAGAGATTAATGTCGAACATCAAAAGAGTCGTGTCTCAACAAACACCGAAGTTGTTCAACGTCTAGCATTGATCGTCCGAATGAGAGCAGTCCGCTTTTCAGATTGTGACAATGTTTGATTAAATTCAGCGTACGGAAAATCAAAAAGCGGGATCCGACTTCGGTTGTTCGTTGCCAAATTGGGATGAATTTGATACCTCCGAAGAATATCCGTGAGCTTGAAAGGGTCAGTGCTGAAACCATGTTCATTAGCTAAGTCAGCTCGATGTTTTGATTGGCTTTCGCCTAGCTTCGATTTCTTGGCAAGCAGCCAGTAAAAATCCAGTATACTGTCTTGGGAACGCGTTACTCAAACAGTCTCTCTAATCCTACCTTACATGAGCGGAGCGCTGCAGCCAACTTTCTATCGGCGGTTCAACGACGTAGCCCTCAAAGTTGTGGAATGAAGTGTGATTATGAGTCTTTTAGTCAGATACAATGCTGTGGAGAGGTATTTCATTGGATTATCGGGATATCAAAGCTTGGTGGCGACTCGCAATTGTGGTAATCTCGTACCACATGAGGAGCCGATTGCTATCCGCTCGTTGTAGGAGAAACCCCCGATAGCTGCGTCAGTGCTCAAGCCAGACGATCTTCCATACCATGTTTCTCTATAAAAGAAACCCAAAACTAGACGAAAGCTTCATCACCTTCACTTACAAGACTTCAACAGTCCAATAATTCACTCACAAACAATAATGCCATCTTCAACTTCCTCTGCATATCTTTACAAACAAACATCCTTCGCTAATGCTAAAACAATCGACAAAGCCTCTGGCATCTGGCTACATCTGACAAATGGTCAGAAACTCCTTGATGCTACAAGCGGTGCTGCTGTATCAGCTTTGGGCCACGGCAACGAACGCGTCCATCAAGCCATTGCAGATCAGCTCCAGACAGTCGCTTACTGTCACCCTGGCTTTTATCAAAGCAAAATCGCTAGAGATTTGGCCGAGTTCCTAGTAGACTCGACCAATGGTAAAATGGCACGAGCATTGCTCACTGGATCAGGTAAGTAACTTTGAGTATTCAGCGCGAAAAACAGAGTCTAACGTACGACTTACAACAGGATCCGAAGCTGTCGAAGCAGGCATGAAACTTGCCCGACAATATTTTTTGGAGCTTTCCCCTCCTCAGCCTGAGAGATGTCACTTCATCGCAAGGGAAGGCTCGTGGCACGGTTGCACAATCGCAACATTGGCAGCTGGTGATTTCAAAGCTCGCAAGACAATGTTCGACCCCATTTTGCCCACAAACATCAGTCGAGTATCCGCATGCAACCCATACAGAGGCCTCCGACCTGGAGAAACCACCGAACAATATGTTGCGAGATTAGCGGACGAGTTGGACGCCGAGTTCCAACGTGTAGGTCCCAACAAAGTCTGCGCTTTCATGGCCGAGCCCGTCGTCGGTTCCGTGAGTCTAATGTCTAGCTCAAAGCTAAGGAGTTGTACTGATATAATCACAGGCTCTTGGATGTGTACCAGCTGTCAAGGGATATTTCAAAGCGATGAAAGAAGTTTGTGACCGCTACGGTGCTTTGTTGATCTTCGACGAAGTCATGTGCGGTATGGGTCGTATTGGGACCTTGCACGCATGGGAACAGGAAGACGTTGTTCCTCATATACAAGCTATAGGAAAGACATTAGGAGCGGGATTCATTCCTATTTCAGCCGTTCTGGTTCACGAAAAGGTTATCTCAGTATTCAACAAGGGAAGCGGATACTTTGCACACGGACAAACGTACCAATCACATCCCGCTGCTTGCGCTGCCGCATTAGAAGTTCAACGAGTCGTCAAGGATGAAGGGTTGGTGCAAAATGTCAAACTGATGGGCGAGCATTTGGAAGCTTGTCTACGCGAACGGCTCGGGTCTCATCCCAACGTCGGCGACATCCGTGGTCGTGGTCTTTTCTGGGCTATCGAGCTCGTTGCGGACAAAACCACAAAGAAACCTCTAGACCCTCGTCTGAAAGCGGCGGCGAAGATTCACGAGAAAGGAATGTCAGCAGGATACGACATCGCACTTTTCCAAGCTACGGGATCTGCTGAGGGTGGGATCGAAGGTGACCATTTCCTCATCTGCCCTCCTTACATTGTCACGCGGGAAGATGTGGAAGAAATTGCAGAACGGGTATACAGGGTTGTCAGGGATGTATTTGCGGAAATGCCCTCAACCGTGACTGCAACTTCAAGCCCAGTCGAGGTCAAAGAGAAGAAGGTTCCTCAAACAAAGAGAAAAGGATCGGTTATCGCACCAAACTTTGCTTAAGTCATCTGTCTTTTTTTGGTTTTGTTAGCTTAGATAGTTTATAATGTTGCATATATAATAACCATTAGTGTAGACCACATGGGCTTCATCTAAAGCCACAAAAATATAATACGATCACAATATTTCGAATTGTTCTCGGTGGAAGCTAAGCCAAAAGAAGCAGCGTTTGGGCGGAATGAGTTTTCCTTTATCACAGGGATATCAGATGATATAGCAAAAAACAAAACAGGAGAGTCATACCATGTTTTGGATATAATACAAATCATACAGCGCTGGCTCATGGAAATTTCAATCACTAAGTCGGTCATCCATTGAAGATAGTAGAGTGCGAAAACCAGGGACGCAGACGTTTTGAGTGACTGTTTCGTCATGCTATCTCGCTTCCTGTGTTTTTCGAAAAAACGGTTATGTCACTTTAAAAATGAATTTGGGAGATCGGGTCGTGCCATAATAGCCTATAAAGAGACGAGATAACAATCCATTGGAGAGTTTGTAAGCGCTAATTATGATCGGCAAACGGCGAAGAATAAGCGCCCAACGAAGTTGTATAGCGTAAGCAGCTGTACAGTCTCATGACTCCTCATGCGCAAATTTGGCAAAGTATACATCTTCTTGTCAGGTCCGTTGTTAGGTCGGAAATAATCCCTTAATGTTAATGTGCTCCTAATGAACCTCCTAAAGTGCCTCCTAATCTCGCTTCGAGGGCGTAATCCTCCAGCTTCAAAACTAGGCGGATTATTCGGAAGCGACGCCTTACCAAACACGCTCTTCTCCATTTTTTTATCTTACATCTGTCAGCTCGAAATAATTCATATGAAACTCCTGTAACCGCAAGTTCTAGCTTGCTCATTCCGGGTTAGCTCTGAAATACGGTTCGTAAGATTTAACCCAAGTGTTATGTCTTCTCATACCTTTCTGGGTTCGCTCCCGAATGTCGAACGTTCTTGGGTCAACTGATGTCGAAGAACTCCTTTTCTCAGGATAATCTCATATGCGTACGCCATAAGTCGCCTTCGACTTTCGAAGTTGCTTTTATTCCGTCTTTCGGAGCTTTAGCCCGCTCTTCTTTATATTTGTATCTCAAGTTCTCGACCTTCTTAATTGTCAGTCATGCTCTCATTTCCCCTAGCCACACACAGAACAGCTGTTATGAAGAAAAAATGTGAATATCAAGAAGGGCGCTCATCGGTAGGGAATCCTTGCTCCGTCATTCTTATTTTCTTACTGTTTGAATTATCCTTCAAGTTGTCGACATCTTCTGCGGACACATGCTTCTGTGATCGGCGTTTAGGGACTTAGGCCTCGATATAGTTAGGTTTGATAGCGCTGGAATCTCAAATGTCCGTATGCCATCATCCATCAACTTCTGCTCCAGACAGAGGCAATCATTTTGGGATTGGAGTTATTTAGGAGTTAGGAAACATTCTTGAAATCCTGAGATCACCAACGTACAAGAACGTACCCCACAATTCACAATCTCTAATAATAGGTACCTTTCGGCTGTTGTCATCCGGGTCTAAGTGGTTCGCGTTGAACACAGGTTCTTAATTCTCGTATTAAGCGGAGATCGCAAAGTTCTTCTCCTAATAACAGCAAAATTCATTAAATCTTCCTTTAAAGTTTGAATTTCAAAATCGTTCTTCTGACGAAATTTCTTGAGACTCCTGATTCATATGTTTTGCTTTAATGGACCAAACTTATGATGCATGGTCTAAACTCGGATGCATGTTCAATGAGCCACAAAACAACGTCAGATGTTCAAAAACAAAAATAAAGTCGAATCAAAGTTCAGATAAATATAACTGATGGAGTTTTATTAATTGATGTTTTCTCCTTGCACCTCCTTTACATATATTAGTTTGTAAATTCTTTCACTGAACAAATTCTTACCGAACAAGTTTTGAAGTCAGGTGAACCAGAACCGAAAGCTTACTGTTCTGACGACATGGCCAGTTTCTTCCCCGAACGGATTCGGCATGTTCTGTTACACCTTCAACAACCTACATCAAATTTAGAATCGTTCTATTGTTGGAACATTGATCTTGGACACCACCGTTCAACTCCTATTCTCGGAAAAAAAACTCTTCGTCAGACCTCAAAGATTATGTATTATTAGTACCTCATCCATATCATTAAATCACCGCATCCACGATACCACCAAAATTAATATACTCTGGAAGTTTCTTACGTGTTTCATATTCTTTCAGCTCTCCAATGACTGAGATTCAGAGCATGTGATAATCCATTTCCAGAGTTGAAAATCGATGACCCACCATATTATGTCTGGTATCTGTAAGGAACGCTCGGAACATTTGTACGGTGAATTTCTGATTGGAATTGAGCCTAAAAATCTCTCAGAAACTTCCTTCAAAAAAAAATCATTCATATCAGAAGAGAGGAGACGAAAGCTGTACGACATTGAGCAGTGGCTGAAATTGTTGTGAAATTGAACTTCGATCAAAAGAGAGAGCGCCGACGCCGTCAGCGTCAGGCTGCAGCCGAGGCGCGGAGTTTTGAAATATTTCGGCAGCGGGATTCACTGGCACATCTCTACGTAATGACATCTAAAGGTCCAATGTAAGCATTGTCATTGCATTGCACGGAGCTATACTATGAAGTTGATATTTACTGTTTTTAATCCTAGTTCTACTACCAGTTGCACCGCAGGAGAGTCTGACTCATCTCGAAACTTACCTGCGGTCGCACGGATCCCTTACGAGATCTTTAAAGAGATCATTCTTGACGCCTACATTTATACACCGGAAATGCGGGACAAAGAAGAATATCAATCATTTAATAAGCAACTCGTGTTCCCGCCCATAGTCGCGTCCCACGTCTGTCAATGGTGGAGGCGCGCTCTTTTGTCCGATCCAAACATGTGGACCTGTTTTCCAATTCCCCAAATCAAACCGTGTGGGGTATTGGAACTTCTTCATCGTTCCAATATGACTTCTAGTTTGCTGTACATATTTCTCGCTCTTGGGAATCATTCCGAGCTGAGAGATGACGGCACAACGACAATGTTCAACGTTCTGTTCAGACAAATCCATCGAATGAAGCTATTGCATCTGCATGTCAAGTCGGTTGACCTTTCTGCGGACCACGATGAGAAACAAATTCAGCACGTTCTGTTACATCTTCGAAAACCTGCACCAAACCTACAAACGTTTCGTCTCTCGCATACCGATTCTCGATACCCTCTCCTTCTCCCCCCACTATTCTTACACAAACTCTTCGAAGGACAGGCTTCTACTCTTAAGCACTTGCATATCCCATTTGTCTACAATTCTGGGCAACCCGCTCGCACTTTGTTCTGCAACCTGTCGGAGCTTCACCTTATTATACCATCCAATTCCGCCTTCTGTTTTAATTATCTCCTTGATCTATTGCAATCAACGCCTGGTCTCGAGCTATTTCGACTTTTAATGGATTGGAGATCGAGGTACACGCAAATAAGAGACCCTGAATCGTTTCTCGGTCGCAAGGTTGATTTACCGCATCTACAAAGATTCGTGCTCGAAGTAGATCGTGTAGTTGGTTTGGCGCAGATATTCTTGAAGCACGTTACATTTCCAAGATATACAAAGTGGCGCATCGTTTCGGAGGATTTGTGTGAGTCCAGTTTATCGCAAACATCCCACTGGCAGGACCTCCTTCGCGACGTGCGTTTCACGTCCCTCCACGTACATTTCACTAGTACCGACAGAGTGGTGTTGTCTCTCAAAGAACACGGTCGCCAAGATCTTCTCAATGATTCTGATGATCATGAGCTTGTCTATACTTTCGCAATCTCACAAGAGCTGTTAAGCTGGGGAGGGCCTTTGACCGTTCACACCATCGTATCCTCTTGTTCGATAACGCACCTGTTCCTTAAATTCGAGAGCGGAGTACAACCTGAAGTACACGCCCAACTTCTCGATTTAGTTCCAAATGTAGTATCCATAACTATCGAGGAAAACATTCAAATTCAGTTCCACGATTTTTTCATGGAGCCGTGGCTAGATTGCATGTACGCGTTACAGCTCAGACATGTGGATTGGGATGATACGGAATTCAATTCATCCGATAAAACCTACCTTCAAACTGCGTTTCCGTGTCCCTCTCTATGCGAGATCTCTATAGATCTTGGTCGACCGTTAAAGAAAAGGGACGTATATAGGATTCGCAAGTGTTTCCGGGAACGTCGGGAGTATCTATTTCCGTTGAAGGTCTTGGTACGTTGTTCAAGAATGGAAGAGGGCCTTGACAGGATGTTGCAAATGGGGAGAGATGATATAATTCATGTCTCTTGTTCCGAATAATCGGTGCGTGTGTATTTTCAAACTCTGAACTATGTATTTCACCATTAATTATTTTACCTTACTCAAACTGTTGGTCATAAATAGTGCGCCTCCTTTGGGTCATTTGATCATATTCGCCTGATTGTACATAATACGGCACTGCACGTCCAATGACCAAACCCTTTGTTTCTTTCAAGTTTCAACCTCTTACACCTCTCTCTCGACAATTCTCGAAGTCTTGTATCCTTGGACAATTTCCTTTCTATAATGCAAATGCGTAGACTATGCTGTTTCTCTCTCCGGGAACTTCTAAGTATTGGTGGCAGTTCGACACGTATCAACACTTAAAACCGCGCGCCGCTTCAGCGTCACTGACTGCGCCGCGTAACGCCAGAACTCAAGGATACACAATCATTTTGGCCAATTGATCTTCGAAGCAAGAACTGTCCATTAGCCTTGAAATGATTAGAATCCATTTGGCTATGTGTTCATTTGGACAAATCTCATGGCGGTTGGACAAGTGTCCATGCCGGGTTTGAACACAGTACTGTGCAGTAGATAACGAAAGTGTATATAATAGGTGCAGGAATTTAACATACAACTTCATTCTTCAAGTTCCCGCTGTTCTCTTACAACATCTACTCTCATACACCACACTTTAACGCCTCCCACACTTTCCAGCATGCAATCTGTATGCGCATTCCATTGTGTTCCTACCGAGGTATTTAGGAAGATCATAATCTACGCATATTCATACGAACGGAACTCCAACAATGGTGAAGTACCGACGGATGACGATTTGATAGACATAGACTTCCAAGTTATACTACCTCCAATAGGTGCATCACGAGTATGCCGTTCGTGGAGACGAACGCTAGTTGCTGATCCAACTATGTGGACATGCCTACCAGTACCTCATCTATCCCCTCGCGCGATAATCCGATTGCTCCCTCGATCTGGGCAGGGTCTGTTGAGTGTATATCTGAATCTAGACGAATACTTGAATTTTCCTCGAGCTCACGAGACGCAGATACCGGAAATGCTGTCTGTTCTCCTGGGACAGATTCAGCGTATTCGGTTGCTGCACGTGCGGGCAAGTAGTCCACGCTATGAATTTTCTCAGCTGAGAGGGTGGATTGAGCACATTTTGACATACCTCAAACGACCAGCGCCGCAGTTACGAAGCTTTGGTTTATGGACGCATGAGCGCCGAGAAGCAACCAAACTTTTCGATGGAGTGATTCCGAAGTTGACACAGCTCCATTATGAGCTTTCCGGAACGTTTCATCCATGGAGTCAAAGCCTGTTCTCCTCGGGGCTCGTCAAACTCGATCTCACTCTACATGCAGGACTCAAATTCAACCACTGTCTCGACCTCCTTCAACGATGTCCCAACCTAATATCGCTTCTCATTCGCGGACCTTGCCATCAAATCGTCATCCCGGCGTCCCCCAATGATCAACAGGTTAAGCTTGCATGTCTGAAGAGATTTGTTATAATCAAGATAATACCACTCATTATTGGAGAAATTTTGAAGCGCGTCTGTTATCACCCAGATGCTTTTGTGCACATCACGAACGAACCGCAATGGGATGTCCTCGTACGATACAATCCTGACGATGTGTTACGTTCTGAGCCGGTTCTGGTTCCCGCATCTTTCGGGGACTTTCCACTGACAGGATTTGAGTAGTAGTATTGAAGGAGCTCTTTAGAAGGAACGGGATGTATTTATCTCAAACGAGGTGTATGAGTAACAGAGGCGGTGCTGAAAGAACAAGGGGTGTAGGGAACAAAGGGAAAAGCACCCGCGCTGCTATAAATAGAACGCCGGGACGAGTCGCACGCAGCTACGTAAATTAACTTGGGAAGCAAAGCTCCTTTTTAAAAGTACTTTTTCTGTTTACTAAACATGATCGTCCAATTGTAATATGTCATTGTCCTAATCTTCATTTTTGGAGATGCATCATTGAGATGATGGAGGAAAAAATGACAAAGAGAAGTTATCTCTAATGGTATTTGAAATAAAATTACAAACGACTGCGAGTCCTTGTTGGTGCCAGCTTGCGGTATTATAAAGAGGTAACCATGTCACTACAGGTTTTTCAATAGCCCGCTTTATATAAACAATCAGAATATTCGTGTAGGCCTGTCTTCCTGCTTGAAAAGACATAAACCTTCATGTTTAGGCGAAGTGTCCAACCCACCCAAGTTCTTGTTCATCGCCAAAGGTAAATAATGTAACAGGTGCTAAGTACACTGTGATAAATATCGTGATTCTTCCCAGGAGATTGATTTCAGCAACCCTAGGTGGCTTTGATATGTTTGGATTCTCGACGATCTCATGAGGATATTTTTGGTGAAATCGTAGTTCTCATAGCTATAGCGAACTTTCATTTTCCGTCACTTTCAGCCCTTGAAGGAATGCAAGAAGAGAAACACGAAGCTATGCAATTCCAATAGTACCAACGTGGCTTTAGTGATTCGTCGTGTTTCTTGAATAAGAAGCAATGTCAGTGTTAGATTTTAAACATTGAAAGCATTTTACTCAAACTACAAATAGGCCAGACGTAGAATCAGTGTCACTGGAATTGTGCATAGGTGTGCTGTCACATGTCACGCTTGACGACTTAGACGGAGCTAATAAGAGCTTGCCATCGAAGCGTGTAGTTAGCCTCGAGACCAGGCCGCGTGACAGCATCACCTCCCCGGCTCCTCCATCTTCCAAAAGGAGCCGGGGAGGTGATGCTGTCACGCGACCTAATCTCGAGGCTACTGATCGGAGGAAATCCCGTGCTGGCCGGACATTATACCGACGCGCAGCCTTTACGCTCCTACCCTCTTTTCGTGTTTTTCCAGTTGAAATGGTTGAATTGCAATTTGCATTCAGTTTCTTACTAAGGACATTTTTGCCAGTGCCTGCCGGAGCTGAAAATACATGTAGCCAAACGAGTCAGTACGTATTTTGATCTTTCACATATTTAGACGGAAACGATCAAAAGATCTTTATTGCATGACTGATAAATCTTTGTAAGTGTTTGTATCCTGTCATCTCGGCTAACAGGTGATTCTTCTAGTAGTGTGTTTAAAATGACCTCAAGATACCTACCAGACACTGCATCACAAGTCGTGGCACATTCTTACTACAACCCAATATGTCTTCTGCTCAATTAACACTCTACACATCGTCGTCCCCAGCAGGTTAATTCACATCGACGGTTTAAACTTCTTCAATTAACTTTTCGAATTTCAGCCCAATGTGTCTCAGTGGCTTTGGAAGAGTTGGAGATTCCCTGTACGTCTTGATTCCATGGTCATCTTCATATGATCTCATCGTATAAAAGATAACTTTAAAACACCATCCTTACAAAATAAAGAACAAAAGAGCGAATGGTATCTGAAGATCAATCCAAACGGTTCGCCTGACTCTTTGAAGATGAAGTTTGCTTGCATCCTCATTGAAACTGTCATCATGTAATAGGCCGTCTCCCTGCCCTCGTTGATCATTCGAAAGAAGACTTCCCGATAATGGAATCTTCCGCCATCCTTCTTTGTAGGTTACGGACCCAATTTTTTCACTCTGTTGACCGTCTTTTTCTCCCCAGACATCGCCCAGCATTTTGATACTAAGCACTTGATTTCTTACGATCCTGTTAAAGAGCCTAAATTGTACAGTGAGCAGCTTCAGTGGATCTTTTTTGCTGATGGGGGAGTCGGGCCAATGTAAGCTCTTCTATTTATAGAATTTTGTAAACCAAGCGTGGCGTGGCTAATCGATTTCAAGGGCGGGTCAAGCGTAAGGCCGACTGGTATAACGAAAAATGTGTATTGACGAAATATCAGTGTTCATTTTATGCGTCTTGCACCGGAAGATATTCCCTATGCTATCAAACGCTATCAGGTACGATTGAGTGTCTCAAAGATACCAATGTCATAAACTTAATGTGAATCAGGACGAAACAAAACGATTGTTATCCGTCCTTGAAGAACGCTTGAAGGGTCGAGAGTGGTTGGTTGGATCTCATTACAGTTTGGCTGACATCAAAATTTTGTGAGCTCGAACTTTCGATATATTTTCAGTACGGAAATGATTTTGACACTTCAATCATAGCCCCTGGTAGGTTTTCATGTTTTTCCGATGTTGCATTATGTATGAGTTCAAATATTTCCCAAAGGGTTCGCGGCGGAAAATTTCTTGGTATCGATCTAAAAGATTATCCGAACCTTAATGCTTGGATTCAACGAATTGTGTCCCGTCCAGGAACCTATAAAGGTTTAGGCATTCCCGAACGAATGGACCTGAATGCGTAAGATCATTTGTCTATTACTCCTTGAATTTTGATCGACTCTTTCCTGCAGACAAGCAGACATACCCAAAGAGCAAACTAGGGCTTATGGAGCAGCTGTCTATGGGTTCAAGAAAGTCGAGTAGCCGATAATATTGATTAGTATACTAAACGAGCCAGTGTATGTATTTAAAGTATTAGACTTAAGGTTTAGCCCTAGCCCAATGGCAAAAAAACTTTTCATCAAACTCAGTAATAACAGCAAACAGTTTAGTATGTAGTAGCATTTCCCAACTGTAGTATGGACAGCGTCGCATATAATTTGGTATTGTATAAGATGGTCCTACATACGAAAAAACTTCTTGATCAATGCCCTTGCCTATTCGGTTTATACATCTGAGTATTACTTGTACAAATAAGTACCGTGCTTAGACTGTCTCAATTATGAAAATCACGAAGTGACTTTGACGGAACCATTGTAAAATAATGATCGCATTTTCATTATCATTGTCGTTTCTGCAGGCTTTACACAGAAATTCTTACTAAAAAAATTTATAACAAAGAGAAGTTGAGAAATTATAAGAACTTGTACTACCAGGTAAAATGTCGGTGTCGGTATGGCTAATATGGCTAAACGCGTTATTACTGTTGACAATAAGGTACGTTTCGGACAATTGTCTATTTTTTCCACCGGTGGTAGAACGATATTGAAAAGGGAGTCCCACCGTAAGGTGACAGGTTTATTGACGCTTTAAGACCTATGGTGTGAAGCTTTGATAAGCATCTTGGAGAACAACGAAAAGTGAAAAGTAAGTTCTCACTTTTACACTCTGAATTACTTCCTTTTGACAGTCACCGTAACATCAGCGTTGTTATCGCGTCCCAGTATAACTCTTGCACCTTCGTCTACTTCTACGCAACGCACAGATATACGTAGAGGATATCCTGCCCGTCGCCGCCCGTGGACACAGTTAAAAAGCATAACTGCATCGAGTTCTTTCAAAATTTCGGGAAACTCGACGTGTATCTCTCGTAGACGAGGATAAGGGCAAGTACCTGTACCAGCGGACGGCGTGGCAATGGACCGAGTGTCGACAGATGAGCAAGCTGGATTCAACGAGCTAGTCATTGGGATATTGATGTTATCCAGCAAGAACTCCTTCAAGTGGGATAAAGATGATTGGGTTGTGGTCTCATATGATTCGTTTTCGTAGTCGGGATCACTTCCGTCGTAATAATCTTCGTCATCAAATAGATCGCCTTCAGCTTTGTGGTAGGAGGTCTTCTGTTTATAAGTGATGGTCAAAGTCTCCAGATTGCTCGATGCGGGAGCAATGAATACTGAATATACGTCAAATATAAATAACTTCTTAGGGGATATGTACCGGGGAGGATCGACTTCAAAAGTGAAGTGCGTGATATCGTTTGATTCGATAAGCTCCATTAATGGAATCCAAAGATCCATTAGTTCTGTAAAGTTCGAATAAACATAAGCTAGTTTATGGCGATTGAAGTAATCGGTTTGGTCCAAGAGGGGTCGTTCCTCAAGAGAAAAGGTGAGTTTGTGTTTGAACTGAACGTGCACGGAGGTAAAAGACACTTGGGGCAGATATTCAAACACTGGTGGCGCATCCTCGAAGTCTTCATGATACTGAATAGTAACCTGCCGCTTGACGTCTGAAGGAAACGCCACATTGCTGAAAATCATCTCCATTACTTCGACGGCTTGGTTCACCTCGAGCACGAGCGCTTCCAAGCTTGGCAGACTAACTTGACGTTTAGAAGACGATTCGACGAAGGATATTGCGTGGTCCTCCCCCCAATTTATATGCACACGTAGCAACTTGAGGCGGGGCGACAACTCGAGAAGCTGAAGGAAGCGATCAGAATCGACAGGTGCGAGTAGGGAGAGGTGAAGTTCGGACAGTCCATGAAATGACGGACACTTGATTTCCCATAAGTCGCCGGAGTACTGATGATGTACCCGCTTAAGATTGGGTACATTTTTAGAAAACAAAGTTTCCAAAAACTCCACCTTGTCCATGTGGCCAAGGTCATTGAGATCCGTATACCACACAAAGAGCGTTTGTAATTTCGGCGCGGGGAATCGTAGATAGGTCAAAACTTGTTTGATCATCCTTTTCAGGGCAGCGGACTTAATTCCAGGTTTTTCAAATGGTTCAAAAAAATCAAGGTTGACCTGCACGTGTAGGGATTTGAATCGATGGACCTCCCGAAAAACAGCGCAGAGCATGTTCGGGATGTCCCAGCCACTTAGTCTGCGGTCAATCTTCAGTTTGATGAATACGTTTAACGGAGATGAACCAGATCGACGAAGTAGCTCCATTATAACATTTGGCTTCATGCTTGGAATAGAAAGACACGTCCACATCGTTGGATCGGATAGAAGAACGTGTCTCCACGAACGGCAGACCTGCGACGCGACTATGGGAGGTGACACCACGTGAAAATATAACGGGGGCTCATCATATTCGTCCGGTTCCATCGTGTACACAGATTCATAGAGAATTATTTCCCTAAAAACACTTTTAGAAAGGCGCGTAAATGACGGAAAGTGCAGCCCCATGTTTTTACTTGCGTGGTGGACCTGATGGTTCGACTAAGAAATGTTTGACACGGAAAACGCCTATTTGCCTCGGCTGTCAACACGATGCTGCCCAATTGCAAACGGCTGGCAGGAAACGCGAATCTGACGCGGGTTGCTTTGGACGGAGTACGTATGGTGTTTGGTAATACTGGATATATAAATGGTACCAATTAGTTGGTAAAATTCGTTTTGTATATGACAATGAAGATTCACGTAGACAGCCGAAACACGCTCTTCCATTTTCAAATGTCATCAAAAGGTGCAGGTATTAAAATAATGCATGATAAAAAGAGGAACTCTACATATCCATCGATTCATCCTTAGTATAACAAAGAATATGAAAAATATCGATGAAAATGTGAGTCCTAACATAAGCAGCATACGATAAAAGAAACGCTTAGTGTTCAAGCCAAACCAGGTATAGAAATGATCGCTTGATCTAATACCAGTGAATGTCAATATCTGGAACAACTGAGATAGATATATCATCATCCTCCGGCACCCGTAGAAAAGATTTCACGCCTCTCGTTTCTAAGCAGCGGACAAACACTTGCATAGGATAGCCTTCCTCTCTCCTCCTCCTGACACTGTAAAAGTCCGAAAGACTTTTACACGAGAACTTCAGGAACAAAGGAGTATCACACCAGATGAGTGCAGATGGTCTTCGTTAAAGAAGCTAAAGAAAAATATATCTACATCTCGACTTTATATACTAAAATAAAAGCTTATCTAATTATTAGATAACGAAGAGAAATAAGCAAACGTTCGGAAACGATTTGTAAGTAAGAGAAATAAAAGATAAGATTAGAAAAATAGTCCGAAGTCCCCGACTCGGACTTTTCGGACAGATTGAAAGAGTCCAGACTCTTACAGACACAGGTACGAAGTTGTACTGCATCCGTCCCCGTGTAAGGACCCTCTATATCCACAAACAATTCGCGCAAGTGAGGAAAAGGACAGATCTGAGACAGAGCAGACGCTTCCACGTCATTAGAGTTGATAGACAACGAATCGACAAAATCCAAGCGTTCGAGGTTTTGTGTCAAACTGCCAATGAGAGGGTCCGAAGTTCGTGAATCCTTTGGAGTTAATTCTGATAAGCATGATAGACATGGATGACCGGAGTTCAAATAGGGCGAATGTTTGAAAGTGATGGTCAAGGACTCCAGACGAGGCACCGAGGTGATAATTGCTGGAAATATTTGACATTCAAACGACTCCGTTTCAGCCGTGTCTCTGAGTCCCGCATGAATGACCAAAGAGGTGATACGAGATGATTTGAGAAATTTCTCGAGAGAAAACCACATTGGATCTGCCGTGCTGCCCTGACCAGAGAAATACGCAAGCGAATTGTGATCGAATCGATTAATATATTGTGGGCGAAAATATTCTTCAAGAGACAGATGTAATACCTGTCCGTAGGAAGTCCGGACACGAAGACGTGTAAAATGTGCTTGGGACATCATGCGAAGGATTTGTGGCGAATCATAAGATCCAGACATGTACTGGGAAACAATCCACCATTTCGCACTAGAAGGAATTGACACGTTTGCTAAAATGAGGTCTACGATGTCGGATGTGTGGTTTATCTCAAGCACAAGCATTTCCAGGTTTGGCAAATTTACGCGACGCTCGGGAAGAACTTCGAAAAAATCCGACCTGTTGGATTGGTGCCAGACGAAATAAACGCTTAACAGTTTAAGGCGAGGCGATAAATTCAGAAAATCGAAGAAATGTCCGAAATTCATAGTAGGAGTAGGTTCGACAGGAAAAGAAAAGTGGAGTTCGGATAAATTATGGAAGATAGGACAGTTCATTTCCTTCAAGCCGCGAGAGAATCGATAATGAATGCATTCGAGGTTTGGAGCATTCCCGGAAAACAACGTGCCCGGAAAGATTTCGTCCAGATCGTTAGACCAAAAAAAGAACGACTGGAGATTCGGTGCGGGTCGTTGTAAATATGTCAAGACGTGAGGGTGGAATAATTTTGGATGAGGTCGACTGTGCCTAGGATCAACCAGCATGTGCAGTGCTTTAAAACAATGGGACTGCCGAAATACGGATGAAAGCATCTTCGAGATTTTGCTATAAGCCATCTCGTAGCGTGTATTGGCTCTGATCTTGAAAAACACGTAAAGTAAAGCAGGACCTGATCGACGGAGCATTTCTATTACGCCATCCGGTTTCATTTCTGGAAAAATAAGACATGTCCACATGGTCCGGTCAGATAGAAGGGCATGCCTCCATGAGCGACAGATGTGCGAGGCGAGTACTGGGGGTGACGCTACGTCGAAAAGCACCGGGGATTCATCATAGCAATTTATAATAGTGTCACACGCGTGTCCGTAAGCGTCTAGCGACAGTCCATAAGCGTCATGTCACAGTCCATAACGGTCTCGCCCTTTTTCGCCCGTGAACCATCTCCTGACCCTGACATGAATCATTACGGTCTCCAATCACCGACCCTTTCCTATCCCTACCCTGAACACTTTCGGTGTTCACTTTCAGCCCTTAACGTACTATCTAATCAGCCCTTTCCGTCACGATTTCCCATCAGTTTTTGTCGCATCCGGGAACCACGGCCGTCCAACGTCTGGGACCATTTGCGTCTCAACTTTCATTATCTTGGCTTTCTCTCGATGGATTTCGGTGATTGTTGGATTATTTGATAGCTTTAACTACAAGGGTTTAGGGAAAATTATTGAATAACCAGTAATCGCTTTTTTTGGTGTATATAACATGACTGATAATAGACTGCCGTGTCCGCAATGAACAAACGCTCCCCTCCTAAGATTACCTTTCACGGGTCGCTTCTTAACCCGTAATATCGTGTTTGAAACGGTTTATTTGACATGTCCGGGATTTCTCCTCCCCTCAAAACTCACAAATCACACATGAGACAGGCGAACTGATATTGACCTATAGGTAAGTACTAAGTATGTACTTTATACGCCATACAAGCTGCTCATTTCATTTCCTCTGGGCCTTTTTCACCCATGAGGTGCTGCTTATTTATCATCTACTCATCTGTGAGCACGCGCGCATTTGTCTCTATGTATCGGAACAGCACTTACTTCTGTCAGTTCTTGAGTGATCTGGTTAAGCGTTTCCAGCCTAAACAGTAGTTAGTATTTGCGAGGTAAAGAGAGTTCCAACTTTATTATTCTTACAAGTGTGTGGCTTTGTCACTAAAGGTTATGTGCACGTTAGGAACTCCATCATACGCCCACCTCAGCAGATTTCCTTGATGATCCAGTTCTAATTCGAGGAAGACTGTTTGATGGTAGGGACACACAATCTTCTCGACGACGAAATATTTGGGAGTCACATTGGCAGTGTCCGCGCTGTCGGCTGTTGTGGCGATCGGACTGTTTGACGTGGTAAGCATATCACTGACTTCGCTTGCCGAATGAGATTCTGACTCGTCGTCAGACAAAACGATTGTCGACGCAGATTCAGCCGCGATTAAGTCTGTTGAGTCTGAACCGTCGGAAATGACAACGGTCGAGTCAGAATGTACG
Organism: Phallus indusiatus; assembly: GCA_027605045.1. Taxonomy (NCBI): domain Eukaryota; kingdom Fungi; phylum Basidiomycota; class Agaricomycetes; order Phallales; family Phallaceae; genus Phallus; species Phallus indusiatus. Next base: position 1,348,408 of record JAQFWX010000006.1, on the reverse strand, counting down.
TGACCGCGACTTGTATTCTGAACGAAAATGTTAAAAATAAGAACGTAGATGAATATCTGACAGTAAACAGTACTTACGAGGGTCATTTTGAGCTTGAGGACAAGGGGAAATGGTTACGAAGAAGATCACTTTGCGTAGAGGATGAGGATGAAGGGGAAATTGTCACGAAGATGATTGTTTTCCGCAAGTTATTATTAACACGTCTGTTTATATTTTTGAAGACTTTTTCCGTTCCTCATATTCCGATTCCCGATATAAGATCTTTCAACGTGGTATGTTTAATATCCGCTCATCACGCAATTCCAAAGGGAACAGGGGTTTCACATGTATGGCACCCTTGTGGGACAAACGTCAAATGCATGTATTCGTGTATGTGTTTAAATTACGTTTTTCTTTATCATACGTTAAAGCACATGTTTTAGATCAGATCTTCCGAGCATATACGCAGTCCTATCCATCCGTAGGATATATTTTCAGGTTCGTGTACATGTTGCATGGGCAATAAAGTCCCAGGCCCAATCTTCGGATTCTATGTTATTGGTGTCAGGGTACGCTACCGCCGCCTGTCATTTTCTTATTTATTATCATCGGCATCATTTCGTTTCTATTTTATTTATCATTTCCGTATTTCACTTTTATCTTCCGTTCCCTTGTTCTGTCTCTATCTTACTTTCTCTACTCGCGCGCGTCGCGCGCTCGTACCCGGCGTGATGCCCGTGACATCACGTCGCTTAGGTTCGGTTTGGGCGCCTGGCACTTAGCTGTGTCAGGGCCGCACGCCGCGTCGTCGTTTTATGTATATAGTAGCTGTACCTAGAGTGAGGGTCCCTAAGCTTGTTCTCTTAGGATCCCCTCCCTCTAGGTGAGTAGTATAGCCATTGCCCAATATAGTACTTAGGATCCCCTCCCTCTAGCCTGAGCTGAGTAGCCCTAACAGTAGAACAAGCTTCTACTCGCAGACTGGCCGTTTTTATCGACACTCGCTATCGAAAAATCGCGCTCAACACCGACTATCGCAGTGTCGTATTTTTCCCTCGAGTCCTGTCTATAACCGACCCCTCTGCTCCATCTTAAAGACCCCATTTTCCTTTCTCTCTCTCATGGACTCTTCTCCTCCACCCTCTGCACCCCCACTCGTCACCCTCAACGATGTGGCGACTATTATTATGCGGCAGTTCGCGGAAATGGATGCCCGCATGGCTAGACAGGAATCCCAGGCCTCACAGATGATTGAGGTGCTGCAGAGCATCCGAGACGCGGCTAGAGCTGCTCCAACCCAAAACCCCCCTGTGGGCGACGTGTCCTCGTCTGGACAACCACCAGCTCCTGAGCATCAAGCCAGTTCACGCTCTTCCCGAAATACCCGACCTGCTGTACCCCCTTCGTTCGACGGAGATCGCTCCAAGGGTCGTGCCTTCTGGAACACCGTCGAGTTTTACATGAGTATATGCAGTCGCGATTTCGAGACTGATGAACTCAAGATTGGCTGGGCGATGTCGTACATGAATGAAGGCCGCGCCCTTACCTTCAGCGAATCTATGCTGAAAAGGTATCAAAGAGGAGAGAAGCCTTTCGCCGACTGGAACGCCTTTCGGGAACGGTTCAAGGCGGATTTCTTTCCACAATCCGAGCAAGAAGACGCCATCAACACCCTCTACTCCAACCGCTACATCCAAGGCAACAGGACTGTAGAAGAGTATGTGGACGCCTTCCGTGTGCTCATTGAGCATGCTGGCTTTACGGAAGGGCTCGCCATTAACACATACTTTCGTAATGGTTTGGACCCGGCAATTGCGTCTCTGGTAGCGACGATGAAGGACCGACCCGCGCTTCATGACTATGAGGGCTGGATCAGGCAGGCACGCATGTTTGACATGGACAGACGTTCCAACGAGGCCTTCACCGCTGCTCGCCGTCGACTCGTAGGCTCTGGAACGACTCAGACAAATCCCGCGACAGTCCCCATTAACCGACCTCGTCCCACCCCTTTCCCGTTGTACCAGATCCCTCAGATCCAGAGGAGGCCCCTTGCCCCTTCCTATCAGGCTCCTGCCTACCCACCTCCCAGGCCTATACCCCAGGTCATGCCCGCACTGCCCCCTAGACCTGCGGCTTCTGCTCCTGCACCCCAGGTTAGACATGACCCGATGGACGTTGACGCTGCCCGTCGACGCGTAGGCCCAGAATCGACCAGGTGTCATCGCTGTGGAGCAACAGGTCATTGGGCTCGTGAATGCCCTCGCGCATACGACATTCGGTATCTTCAACCCGATGAATTGGACGACAATATCGCACACCTGTTGGCTCAGAAAGATGCGTTAGAAGCCCAGGCACGTGGCGGCTCTGCTCTGACCCAGGGTGAGACTGTAGCGGCAGCAGAGGTAGAGGATTTTCAAAACGGCGACGAGTGATAGATGCACCCTCGTTGCCGACATCTAATAGATTCGACATTTTGTACATAGATCGCGAACAAAATGACACTCCTGATTCGAATCTAACTACCCCTGCTGCATCCCCTGATAAACCCAAAGAATCACCTCCACCTGCTACACGCTCTGTTTCAACTCCATGTATGCTGTCGCCTTCTCAACGTCGCGCGTTGCCAAGTGAATACCGACTCGCAGCTACCGCCGGCACGCAGAAGCTGGAGATTCCAGTAGAGCTACAGAGTGTTGACACTGGAGCCCTGCTGCACAGCAAGGCCATGTTGGACACTGGAGCTAGCGGTATGTTCCTCGACCGTGACTTTGTCGAGAAACATCGGCTTCCCTCCGTACGTCTTGCTAAACCCATTCCCGTGTTTAATGTTGATGGCACGCCCAACCACGCTGGCTCTATCACCCACGTTGTCGACCTCGTTGTTCGCTTTCGGGATCACTCTGAACGCACCTTGTTCGCCGTTACCTCGCTCAAGTATCCCGTCCTGTTCGGACTGCCGTGGTTCAAGGCCCACAATCCTGTCATAGACTACACAACTGGTCAAGTAGAGTTCATGCGCTGCAGCCCCAGTTGTCAGTCTTGTGCTCCACGCTGGCCAGCGGGTAAGCTCTCTAAGCGTGCTTTCCAACAGATCCGGCACGCACCTCTACCAGAGCTTGACGACACCGAGGCCGATGATCCTGACATACCAGACCTGGTTGACGTCGAGTCCGAGGTTGAGGAAGGTGATCGACTGTTCGCGATATCAATGCTACCCGATGAGCCCGACACTCACCGCATATATGCCACCGAGACCATCTCCCAACGACTGGCCCAGGCCCATGCCAACAACGCGGATGCACCAGCACCCAAAGGTTTTCGGGATATTGTGCCAGAGATGTTCCACGACTTTGCCGACATTTTCTCGAAGGAGTCGTTCGACTCGTTGCCGCAGTCGAAGAAGTGGGATCACCCGATAGAGCTTGTGCCAGGTTCTGAGCCTAAGTCTTGTAAGATCTACCCGTTGTCACCTAACGAACAGGCCGAGTTAGATGCGTTTCTGGAAGAAAACCTGGCGTCTGGACGAATCCGACCCTCGAAGTCGCCCATGGCGTCCCCAGTATTCTTCATCAAGAAGAAAGATGGCTCTCTCCGTCTTATTCAGGACTATCGCGCGTTGAATGCCATGACAATCAAGAATCGCTACCCGCTACCTCTGATCTCTGAGCTCATCAATAAGCTGCAGGGTGCCCGGTACTTTACCAAACTGGACGTGCGCTGGGGCTATAACAATGTACGGATAAAGGAAGGAGATGAGTGGAAGGCTGCTTTCCGCACCAATCGCGGCCTCTTCGAGCCCCTGGTGATGTTCTTTGGTCTCACTAACAGCCCTGCCACCTTCCAGACGATGATGAACGAGATCTTCGAGGATATGATCTCTGAAGGCGTTGTTGCCGTCTACATCGACGACATTCTCATCTACACTCGGAGTCGGGAACAGCATGACCAGATCACCCGACGTGTTCTCGAACGTCTCCGTGATCACAAGTTGTACCTCAAGGCAGAAAAGTGTGAGTTTTGCCGGACTAGGATCGAATACCTGGGCGTCGTCATCTCCGAGAACACAGTAGAGATGGACCCCGCGAAAGTCTCAGGTGTTAGAGACTGGCCCGCCCCGAAGAACGTCACTGAGGTCCAGTCCTTCTTAGGTTTCGCCAACTTCTATCGTCGGTTTATCAAGGACTTCGCGCGTATTGCCAATCCCATGTTCGGGTTAACCAAGAAGGACACTCCCTTCGTCTGGTCCGACACTTGTCAGCATGCTTTCGATACTCTGAAGTCGTCAATCACCTCCGCTCCCATCCTCCTCATTCCCAACCCCGCTAATCCTTACAGAGTCGAAGCAGACAGCTCCGACTTCGCAACAGGCGCGGTTCTTTCACAGTTGTCGAACGAGGATGGTAAATGGCACCCAGTTGCGTTTTTCTCGAAAGCCCTTAGCCCTGTCGAACGCAACTACGAGATTCATGACAAAGAGATGTTGGCTATCATACGATCCCTGGAAGAATGGCGACACTTTCTTGAAGGCGCGTCTCATCCTATCGACATACGGACTGATCACAAGAATCTCGAATACTTCATGTCCGCACGCAACCTCAATCGTCGTCAAGCCAGATGGTCAGTATACCTTTCACGCTTTGATTTTACTCTGCAGCATATACCGGGTAAATCAATGGGCAAACCTGATGGCCTGTCCCGTCGGTCAGACCATGGCTCGGGAAAGGATGACAATCGTGGCGTCACCCTAATCCGACCCGAAATGTTTGCAATCAATGCTCTGCAAACATTCCGGCTTAAAGGGGAGGAGGAGGACCTTCTACGCCAGATTCGCAAGGCCAAACGAGAAGGCAAGGTCGAGGATAGCGTGTCCAAAGCCGTTGCAACACTCCGTGCCCTAGGTGGTCGTTCAGCTCACTCGTCGGAATGGTTCGAGGATCAGGACCTCCTTTATTATCGTGGCAAGGTTTACGTGCCAAACGTCGATGAGTTGCGTTGGAAAATCCTTTCCAGACATCACGACACCAAACTCGGTGGCCACCCGGGTCGTTTCAAGACCCTCGAGCTCGTTTCGCGCACCTTTTGGTGGCCAGGTGTCTCTAGGTATGTACAACGCTACGTAGAGGCCTGCGATATGTGTCTACGTACGAAACCATCTCGTCATGCTCCCTATGGCCTTCTCCGACCCACAGAAGTGCCAAGTCGACCTTGGGAACACATCTCGGTCGACTTCATCGTGGAGCTGCCAGAATCTAACGTAAGGCTCCACACGGATATTATCCCCGGATATGGGTACCCGTACCCGCGGATATATTTGCATTTTTTCTCAATCCTTCATCCTATCCGGATATCTTGTGCGGGTACCCGCAAAATCAGGCGGATAACCCGTGCCATCTGAATATCCGAATATCCGCAGATAAACCCACGGATAACCCGTGGGTACTCCCATTGTTTCAGTAGCAAACTCTGTATATTACTGCTGTATTAATACAAGTCATTCTACAATCATCGCTGTTTCTTGGCTTTCTGCCTCTGCGGAGACATGTTCATCTCGATTTCTACCCCTTTTCCACCCTTTCACCAAGTCATCAGTAAATGCTTCCTCGACGCATAATCCCGGCATTGACATCCAGGAATTGAGAAGGACGTTGGACCGGACTGATTCATCACTCAATGCATTCTGGACTGGACTCATTGTCTTTCCAGACAGTGAGAACAGCCGCTCCACATCAACAGAAGTGGCTGAGAAATAAATCAGAAGCAAGACAAAATAAATGAGGCAGAAACATACCGGGACAACTTAAGACATCTTTTGCTAATCTAACCAGCTGTGGCGATGTCAATTTGGCGGCCAGTTGTCCATGCCAGAAGTTTAGCGGTGAGAGACAAGTCCGCTCCGTTGGTTGTCGAAGATAGCGCATGAAAGCATCTTCAAGTACCGGTGGCGCAGTACTGCTTTCAAACCATTCGAAATCGGAGTTATTCTACCATAGACCTATTTTAATAACACTGTCACCAAAATAATTGATATACTTACCGTTGTTTCATCAGCCTGAACAAGGATCTCCTGATCCCTGTATTTGTTCTCCCAAAGTTCTTTTGTGAGACGGACGGCTTCATCAACCCATGTTTCGGGCCAATCTTTCGCACGAAAGTATTCTGTTTTATATCTGGGATGAAGAACTATTGAAATCAATAAGTAGAATGACTGGTTTGATAACTGAACACTTACTCATTGCGATCCGGTAAATGGAAGACTCATCAGTCTTCATATAGTATTTGTCCAATACAGCCAACGCCTTTTTCGCCCCATGCCGGATTGCAATGTGGAGCTTTTCATCTTGGAGAATGTCCTCGAGGTCATTCGTTAGCTTGTCAATAATGGGAATGACCTGATGGACCAGGACTGTGCCGCTTTGTGAGATATGCTTGGTGACGCGTTGAAAGAGCTATTTAGATCAATTATCATTCAGTCAAATCTTAATACAGCAAAAGAACAGAGAAAATACCTCTAAAATTGGTTTAAGTTGGTCCAGTAAGTCCCATTCCATGTCAGAGAGTATGAACTTGTCAAGTTTGAATTTGGAATATGTCGGATTGTCGCAGAGACGGATGACGGCGGTTTTTTGGAGAAGATGCCGTTCGAGGCATTCAAAATGACTGTTCCAGCAGGTGGCGACGGGTCGTTTGAGCATGAGTGGCTTGAGCTCAAGATATTCGCAGCAGTCGATGAAAGCCGTTTGGACTGGGTCCGAGTTTGACACGCGTTTTGCCAATCCAGTGGCCTTAAACATGTCTCAGTACCTCTGATGAGACGCAAAGGACGTAAACTCACCTTTGATAACATAAACCGGGCCTCAAATTGGTCCATGGTGCTCATTGAGTCCAGCCTGCGTGTGGACTCAGCCTCTAGCTCATCAATCTCTTCTTCAAGGATTTGCTGGTGCTTGGGATCCTCATCTTGCTCATATTCCTCGTCTTCTTCGTCTGGTTGGTTTTCTTCCTCTAAATCTTTGAGCCTAGTTGTCAAGCGTTGTGTTGACATATCATCTAGGTCGGAATCTTCACCGGGAGATCGCCTGGACTTGTTACGTCGAAACGGAGATAAAAAAGCCTGCGGTAAATGATTAGAAATGAAGTATAAGTAATAAGATTCATAACGCACCTGTTCAACAAGATTTATTACGTGCGCAAAGCAACGTATACGAAAGTGTTTGCCACCCCACTCCGGGATGCGCCGTGCAAGAGCATCCGTCATGGTGTCATTATTCGAGGCATTATCCCCAGCTACCCCAATTAGCTACATATGTAAGTGTAAATTAGTATAGATCAATATAAGAAAAGAGCGCACATACCTTCTCTGTGATTTCAAAACTGTCTAGCACAGATTGTACTTGTTCCGCCAGGTATTCGCCTGTATGACTCAATGGGACGCGAATGAAGTCGAGGGTAAGCTTAGTGACATCCATATCAGCGTCAGGACACCACTGAATCGTTAGACCAAGATATGAGCTGGCCTTCTTGGAAGACCAAGCGTCCAGTGTGATGTGAATGGCACCCCGGTGTGTCTAAAGTCCAATGTTAATCACAGTAAGAATCAAAAAGATCTATTTAGATAACAGTACACACCTTTAATAATACAAGAAGTTTCTCCCGCATCATGCAATGGACTTTAGAGAGATCACGCGAGATTGTCATGGCAGATGGGATAGAAACCTTTGGATTGAGCATCTTGAGAATTCCCACAAACTCTGGATCCTCCACAATTACAAAAGGTCGGTTACTCATTGTTATCCATCGAATAATACGCCACCTGAGACGTTCGCGCGTATAGCCTCCAACGAACTTCTCCATCACTTCGACGGACAGAGAGCTACCAACAGCACCACAGGCGTCTGCATGCTTCTTCAGATTGCCTGTGGAAGTTTCCGTGGATCTTCTCAGCCTAATATCACCGGTTCTACAAATGAGTAAGCGCGGGCCTAGAAGTTCTTTTCATAGACAGAAATTCTCACCTCTTGCATTGGAATGCATGTAGGAGAACTGGTTTCTTTAATTTATGGTCATGGCGATACATCTTTTTCCCTTCCCGGTCGCGAGCAATTTGAGCTGGATGGTAGTGTTCATATATGGATGAGGTCCATTTTTTAATTTTAGCTTCTACGGAAAAGAATAAGCCAAGTCCGGAAATTAATAATATTTGAATACTTAGAAAAACCACATCGGGATCATCATCATCTTCAGCAACTGTGCCAATGAAGACAGTAGTATCGGAAGCTGCTGGTGGGTCGGGAACATGGCTGGTTCGTTCTAAGGGTCTCAACGGGTTTCGGGTATGACGGGTAATACCCGCGGGTATGGGTATTTTCGTGCAAAAAGCTAAACCATACCTGCCCCGGGTTTTGCAATTTTCGATTTTTGAGAAACGGGTTTGACCCGATACCCGCGGGTATGCGGGTATACCCGCAGGTATACCCGCATACCCGCGGGTAAACCCGTGAAAAACCCGTACCTATACCCGCGGGTTTTGGAAAAAATCAAACCCACAGGTTCGGGTACCTGCGGGCGCGGGTACCCATACCCACGGGTAAAACCCGTTGAGAACCTTAGTTCGTTCGGATGCCAACCTAGAATCTTCCTCACTATCAGATTCGAAGTCACTGCCGCGAGATTCTCTCGTTCTTTTTGATTGAGAATCATTGGGAGAGGTCGCACGAAGTCGTTTTTGGTGACGCGTCAACATTTTAGAGTAGAACGGAGGGTCAAAAAAGTTTTGTGATCGAGATAGTGTGACTAAGCCATGTACCAAAAGCTCCACAACAAAAAAAAAACCCGTAATAAAGCACATTTTCTCCAACCTGTCTGGAAGATAAAGCTAGTTTAATTCAAAGGGTACCCGCAAAATTATAAACCTGCATCCGTATCCGATCCGGATACTATAGGCGCCGGGTACCCGTGTCACGAGTACCCGTACCCGCGGGTCAGGGAGCGGGTAATCCGCGGATAAAACCCTTGATACCCGCAACCCGTGTGGAGCCTTACATCTAGTAATGGTAAAACCCTCTAAAATTTTTGGCCCTTCCAATTACCTTTTTTCACCTTTTCTGCAGAGCAGGTTGGGCTAGTTTCATCTTCGGCCATATCCTCTGAATCTCCTCCAATCCTTTCCGACCTGAAAATCTTCTCAATGCAAGCTGAAATGGAGCGGCGTGCACCCCTTTTGCGTCGGTCTCAACCAGCGTCATTTAGCAACAACGACCCACTCTTTTTAAACAATTTACGGAACGCTAGTCAATGGGTAGAGGTGGCAATCGTTCGTACCTTAGATTTGCCCTTCTGGTTTGATATGCAGGTAGATATCTACACTTCTTTTCGCTTTTTGAGACGACGTTTGAACTGACACATTTCTTCAAGATGAATGATTATGGTCGTGGATCACGCAGGATCAGCTGACTAATCGAATTCGAGTGGCTGGGACACCCTGGGGATTCTCCACGAGCTGCGAACACCCGACTGTTAGGGCGACTCAGGGCACACACCTAGAGGAGGGAAAACCTAAGGTCTATTGAGGGACAACGACTAACTACTCACCTAGAGGAGGGAAAACCTAAGAGAACAAGCTTAGGTATCCCCCTCTAGGGAAAACGCATATAAGTACTGAATATGAGGCGCCCGACTGATCTCCATGGGATCCGAGGAGATACAAACAGAAATCAAAAGAAATCGAAGAGATCGAGAAATCGAGAAAACGAGGGAACTAATGGAGACGGCAAAGTACGGGAAATGAAGGAAATCGTAATACGAAATGAAACCGAAAGAAATCGAAGAAATCGAATAATCGGAAGGGGCGCTAGCGTACCGTGACACCGACGCTTTCTTGTCCATTGGATTCAGCCTTCTCTTCTCAGTGAAGAAGGTCTGCGTCAAGCGATGGTGGATGATAGGGTGGTTCACCGATGGAAGTATCTATGTATTGGGATGTGCTCAATTGTTTCTCCCACTGAAGATCACCCAAATGGTTCCGAGCATTTTCCACCATGGAACGGGTTCGAACGCTCGGAGAATATGGATCTATTGGACGTGGCCGATGAAAGTGATGACAATACATCTGAAGATGAAGACCGGGAGGTGGAACAGACAAATCCCAAGACCGTTTCACGCGATGATCGCTGCCGGGGTAATGTTAAATTAACTGTGAGCTTGGTAATTTTGTTTTCATTCGATATCTAACTTCCATGATAGCTGGAAATTCGAGCTTCCAACCTTGGCTTAGTACATATCTTACAATGTGGAACCCATGAAGATGCGTTACCTCATAGGCTTGGTTGGTCAAAGCGATTGCGGAATGAAGTTTTGGCCGCCATGAAGGAATCTGGGGCACATCCTAGGCACATTTATCGTGGTAAAATTCATGCTACCTCTTTTGAAGTGTTCATACTTAATTTCTCTTGAAATAGAACTCGTTTTGACTTATAACTACCCTGAACAAATCTCTCTCCCACCGGGGACTACGGTGAAATTCCCATCGACGTATCCCAACTATCGACGTCCGACTCGAAAACAAGTTCATAATCTAATGCCTGCACTAAAGCGTAGAGGCCGTTTGGATGTGGATCCATTCCTGGCGATGAGTATTTTAGCTTCCCGGAACCCTTCGCAAATATACAAGTAAGGCTCTTCCGCATTCAGAATATTCAAACTAACGAAATTCCAGTTACTCGCCTCATGATTATAGAAAATCCGATAAGGAATCGCACTTCACCTGTGCATTGACGTCAGATTATGCAATGGAAAGTCTCATATTGCACGGCACAAAAGACGGTTTAGGGATGGATACAAGCTGGCGAAACAAGAACGAGAATCGTGCAGGACTCACGATTCTAGTCACCGTCGACACTAATGGTCATTTGACCCCAGGTAAGCAGTGCCTTCTTTGCTCAAACAGCTGAGATTCATATTGTGTCAGGAGCGGTCTTACTCTCAGCCAATATCAGAGTGCCGACACTGCTGAACTATTTGCAAGAAACGGAGCGTAAGGTGATTGACCGAGCCAAGGCTATTTTAGCTGGTATGTAGGTGAACCTCCGTATATATGCACATGACTTGAACTAGAGCTCAGATCCGAACTGCATCAAACGTCGCCGTCAAAGTGAGAGGGATGAACTATTGAGTATTTCAAAAGATATAGTCACTCTCGAAACATGGTTGGTACATAAATGGATGATCGACAAATGTAAGACATCTTTACGGGCTATCCTAGAATGTGTGTAATGGTATCTTTCATCATACATATTCACAGGATAATGATGATTGGATATGTAGTTCAACCGTTATCAAGAGTTTATATTTGTCAATTTCATATCATACAGTCCATACAACGCTTAGAAGGGGACAGCGGGCGCGTGGAAGGGGCCCCTCGTCTGCCTTATCATCTAACCTACAAAGTCGTGAGGGCATTTCGCCGGGCCCAAAGATGTCGGAATATAGAATGGCCACTATTTCGACAAAAATTCCAAAAAGAGTTGTGGGTGGCATGTGGTGACGAAGAGCTAGATGGTGTCGATGTTGAAAGTCCCGATGACACGGCTGATGAAGAAGAGCTGCCAAACCTTGCGAAAAAGCGAAGTAATCGCTCAATATCGGAGTCCCAAGGACCTGAGAAACGGAGGGTTGATCGTTACAACTTTTTATGCAACTATTTCGATACTCATTGGTTTAGCGATCGGTGGTTGAGTGAGTTTATTATTACATTTTTCCTTCGAAAACTCTTTCACCCTTACCACTATTACCAGAACATGTAACAGACATGTCGTTGCCACTTGGGGAAACTCGAGATGGATCTAACAACACAAATAATTGGGCGGAAAGCGCATTTCTTGTCTTCAATAAAGTTTTTTTGGATATGAGGAAGAACAAACGGTAAGAGCAATAATTATGGAGTTATGTCATATGTTTAAGACTTTATTGACAGTATTGATCGACTCGGTGCAATAATACTTAATGAATGGTTTCCGTACTATGAGGAACGCGAGCAAAACCCGAGCGTAATCCCCACCCAGATTCAAGATGCGATTTTGGAAGCATACTGTAATGTATTTGCTCTGGTTCAAGGTATAGGCACCTTGTACTGTTGCAAATAAGAGAGTTGTTTAGAGGGAACCTAGTCTGGCAACAAAGGTCTTGTTATTGAGGGTGAGACAGAGCTTGCTGCTGCTGTTGTAAGACTTGAGCTGGCTGCTACTGATAGTCTTGAGGTAGAGATAGAAAAGAGAAAGAAATAGAAAAGAGAAAGACCAATTTAATTGGTAAGCACTTTGGTGCACTAGTATAGATGATAAGGCAGATTGATATTTACAAGAGAAATCAGCCCCTATTTATACACTTTGGGGCTGCTACAAATAAAGCAAAATATTAGTAATTAAAAGATAAGGAATTACTTAGAAAGGAAATTAATTAGTAAAGGTGGAGTAGTAAAAAATTATAGTGAAACATTATAGTGAGACAGAAAAATAAAAAGTACCTGGAACTGAGTCTTATGACTATTCCTAGAAAATAAACAAATAGAGATACACAAATACAAGCAAGAGCTCAAAAAAGAATAGTAAAAAACTGACATAATGTGGGCTTTTGTTGTTTATATGCTGTTTTTGGATTTAGTGGCTGTGCCTTTTGACTTGTTTTTGCTGAGCTGGGTAAAAGTGCCCTAGATACATGACACATACAGCATATGGGACTCGAACTGGGTAGACCATGCAGAGGGCCGGATGTATAATGTCCGGTTTACAGAGTACGATTCAATATCTCCTTGTTGAAATTATACTCATTTGAATCAGAAAATCCATAGTTCGTGTAGTGCGAGTGAATCTGTCTATTCCACGTTGCTCCCCGTGTGAGCAATTCGAGCAGACGGGGCGAATCTGTGTTCACATGAGGGCAGCAATTTTATACGAGAAAAATGGACCAGTTGAGGTGTGGCATAGTAAGTTTATTTACTTGTTTTTACGCATATTGATGGTGACGATATATACAAACTCAGAACAGGAAACAACATCACAACGGACTGCAGTCCATCCTAAGGGATCCGCCGCAATCCCTCGACAAGTGGCAGATTATACATTTGATACTCGGATCTCCAAGATGATTCCTGAATTACTCAATGATCCGGACTATACACTTGTTGGCTCACAAATCATGACCCGTCCTTCCGTTAACACGGCCTTGACAAGGTCCGAAGTCTCTGACATAGGTTCAGCTGCTAGAGATTCGCTGAAAAATGCTCCAAATGAAAGCAGATGTGAGTGAATAACTTACATTAGACATGCATATGATTAACGGAAACTTTAATACTACTAGTTCGCAGTGCATATATTCATGCAGGACGTCCCCCTCGAATTCGCCCCCTCATGCCTGGACGCGCAAAACGAAAAGTCACTTTCCAGCTCAAGAGAGGGCCCAAATGTCAGAAGCGAGCTCATAATTCTCTATTTCTCAAATCCCAACTCGTTTCAATCAAAGCCAAAGACAAACGACTCTGTGAGCTCAAAGAACAACGGTTTACGGCTATCAATCAATCTCTCGCTCCGACTGACTCTGTACACGATAGCACGCCACCGGCACTCATGTCCAATCTCCACAGTCTATCATCCAAGGTTCCGGCGACAGAGCTGACACAAGAGGAGAAGGAAGAAAGCGAAATGTACACCGAGAACTTGAGTCGTTGGGATGATCTGGGGTATACATTACGGATCGAAGAGATGCAGATCTTTGTGGATTTATTGAACTCTATTTGCAAATTGCATGACGAGAGCATGTGGATTGGCATATCAGGGGAGAACGGATTCGAGGTGGAGGTTGCCAAAGTGCTGACAGACAGGTCAAAGGTGCATTTGTTTGGTGTTATTTTTATTATTATTCCGCTCTCTGATCAGAAGTAGACATCATCGTTCACAATCAATACATTCAACATCTTCGTCCAAACGTTATTCAATCGTGTTATTTTTGTGAACCTATCGCGATTCCACTGGACAGTTTGGGATTATCATCAATTCCCAAATAGTATTGAGTGTCTGGCCATCAACCCGATGCAGCACCTATCCCAGCTTCATACAAATAGCTTGGAAGCGCACTGGCAGATCCTCCATGCCATTCGCCGCATCCACGGACTTTCAGATATTAGTGTAAGTTTTTATTTATACGTCTAGTCTTGAATTGAAAATTTGGCCTCCAGAATAAGCGGAAACAACCCGTACAGCCGATGCTTACTGGACTACAAACTGACAGCTCAACTTGTGGCTTCTGGTCCGTTTTTTTAGTACTTCTGTGCTTACTCAAAGTTCCTCTTAATTCCTCGATTTCAACAAAATTATCAATCGGCGAAGTCAAAAACCATCTCAGAAAATTGTGGATATCATTTTTGCGGGATCCTGGTATTGACGCTAGTCTTCTAAAAGAGATATGTCAAGCGTTGGGTCATCAACAGGATCCCACTTGCAGGATTTCGCTTGTACCAGGTGTCAGGGTACGCTACCGCGTCCCCTCATTTTTCCTTATTTATTATCATCGGTATATATCTATTTCTATCTTATTTATATTTCCCGTGCATTGCCTCTACCATCCGTTTATTCTCTCCGTCCATATTTCACCTTCTCTGCTCGCGCGCGTTGCGCGCTCGTACACGGCGTGATGCCCGTGACATCACGTCGCTTAGGCTCGGCTTGGGCGCCTGGCACTTAGCTGTGCCAGGGCCGCACGCCGCGTCGTCGTTTTATGTATATAGTAGCTGTACCTAGAGTGAGGGTCCCTAAGCTTGTTCTCTTAGGATCCCCTCCCTCTAGGTGAGTAGTATAGTTACCTTCCAATATATTTACTTAGGATCCCCTCCCTCTAGTGTGAGCTGAGTAGCCCTAACAGTAGAACAAGCTTCTACTTGCAGACTGGTCGTTTCTATCGACACTCACTATTGAAAAATCGCGCTCGACACCGACTATCGCAGCGTCGTATTTTCCCTCGAGTCCCGTCTATAATCGACCCCTCTGCTCCGTCCTAAAACCCCTTTTCCTTTCTCTCTCTCTCATGGATTCCTCACCCCCACCCTCTGCACCCCAAATCGTCACCCTCGAAGATGTGGCGACTATTATCATGCGGCAATTCGCGGAAATGGATGCCCGCATGGCAAGACAGGAATCCCAGGCCTCACAGATGATTGAGGTCCTACGGAGCATCCGAGACGCGGCTAGAGCTGCTCCTACCCAAAACACCCCTGTTGACGACGCGTCCTCACCTGGACAACCACCGGCTCCTGAGCATCAAGCCAGTTCACGCTCTTCCCGAAATACCCGACCTGCTGTACCTCCTTCGTTCGACAGAGATCGCTCCAAGGGTCGTGCCTTCTGGAACACCGTTGAGTTTTACATGAGTATATGCAGTCGCGATTTCGAGACTGATGAACTCAAAATCGGCTGGGCAATGTCGTACATGAATGAAGGCCGCTGTTAGGGCGACTCAGGGCACACACCTAGAGGAGGGAAAACCTAAGATCTATTGAGGGGCAGCGACTAACTACTCACCTAGAGGAGGGAAAACCTAAGAGAACAAGCTTAGGTATCCCCCTCTAGGGAAAACGCATATAAGTACAGGATACGAAGCGCCCAACTGATCCCCATGGGATCCGAGGAGATATAGACAGAAATCGAGGGAAATCGAAGAGATCGAAAAATCGAGAAAACGATGGAACTAATGGAAACGGCAAAGTACGGGAAATGGAGGAAATCGTAACACGAAATGAAACCGAAAGAAATCGAAGAAATCGAATAATCGGAAAAGGCGCTAGCGTACCGTGACAGCCGCGCCCTTACCTTCAGCGAATCTATGCTGAAAAGGTATCAAAGAGGAGAGAAGCCCTTCGCCGACTGGAATGCCTTTCGGGAACGATTCAAGGCAGATTTCTTTCCACAATCCGAGCAAGAGGATGCCATCAACACCCTCTATTCCAACCGCTATGTCCAAGGCAACAGGACTGTAGAAGAGTATGTGGATGCCTTCCGCGTGCTCATTGAGCACGCTGGCTTTACGGAAGGACTCGCCATTAACACGTACTTTCGTAACGGTTTAGACCCGACAATTGCATCTTTGGTAGCGACGATGAAGGACCGACCCGCACTTCACGACTACGAGGGCTGGATCAGGCAAGCACGCATGTTTGACATGGACAGGCGTGCCAACGAGGCTTTCACTGCTGCTCGTCGCCGACTCGTAGGCTCTGGAATGGTTCAGACGAATCCCGCGATCGTCCCCACTAATCGACCCCGTCCCAACCCTTTTCCGTCCTATCAGACCCTCCAGATCCAGAGGAGGCCCCCTGCCCCTTCCTATCAAGCTCCTTCTTACCCACCTCCCAGGCCAGCACCTCAACTCGCGCCCGCGTTGCCTCCTAGACCTGCGGCTTCTGCTCCTACATCCCAGGTTAGACACGACCCGATGGACGTTGACGCTGCTCGTCGACGCGTAGGCCCAGAATCGACCAGATGTCATCGCTGTGGAGCAACAGGCCATTGGGCTCGTGAATGCCCTCGCGCGTACGACATTCGGTATCTTCAGCCCGACGAATTGGACGACAATATCGCACATTTGTTGGCCCAGAAAGACGCGTTGGAAGCCCAGGCGCGTGGTGACTCTGCTCTGACCCAAGGCGAGACTGTGGCTGCAACAGAGGTAGAGGATTTTCAAAACGGCGACGAGTGATAGATGCACCCTCGTTGCCGACATCTAATAGATTCGACATTTTGTACATAGATCGCGAACAAAATGACACTCCTGATTCGAATCTAACTACCCCTGCTGCATCCCCTGACAAACCCAAAGAACCGCCTCCACTTGCCACACGTTCTGTTTCTACCCCATGTATGCTGTCGCCTTCTCAACGTCGTGCATTGCCAAAGGAATACCGACTCGCAGCTACCGCAGGCACGCAGAAGCTAGAGATTCCAGTAGAGCTACAGAGTGTTGACACCGGAGCCCTGCTGCACAGCAAGGCCATGCTGGACACCGGGGCTAGCGGTATGTTCCTCGATCGCGACTTTGTCGAGAAACATCGGCTTCCCTCTGTACGCCTTGCTAAACCCATTCCCGTGTTTAACGTCGACGGTACGCCCAACCACGCTGGCTCTATCACCCACGTTGTCGACCTCGTTGTTCGCTCGGGATCACTCTGAACGCACCTTGTTCGCCGTTACCTCACTCAAGTATCCCGTCCTGTTTGGACTGCCGTGGTTCAAGGCTCACAATCCCGTCATAGACTACACAACTGGTCAAGTAGAGTTCATGCGCTGCAGCCCCAGCTGTCGGTCTTGTGCCCCACGCTGGCCAGCGGGTAAGCTCTCTAAGCGCGCGTTCCAACAGATCCGACGCGCACCTCTGCCAGAGCTCGACGACACTGAGGCCGATGATCCTGACATACCAGACCTGGTCGACGTCGAGTCTGAGATTGAAGAGGGTGATCGACTGTTCGCGATATCTATGCTACCCGACGGGCCCGACACTCCCCGCATATATGCCACCGAGACCATCTCCCAGCGACTGGCTCGAGCTCACGCCAACAACGCGGACGCACCAGCACCCAAAGGTTTTCGGGATATCGTGCCAGAGAGGTTCCACGACTTTGCCGACATTTTCTCGAAGGAGTCGTTCGACTCGTTGCCGCAATCGAAGAAGTGGGACCACCCGATAGAGCTTGTGCCAGGTTCTGAGCCCAAGTCATGCAAGATCTACCCGTTGTCACCCAACGAGCAGGCCGAGTTAGACGCGTTTCTAGAAGAAAACCTTGCGTCTGGACGAATCCGACCCTCCAAGTCGCCCATGGCGTCCCCGGTATTCTTCATTAAGAAGAAAGATGGCTCTCTTCGTCTCATCCAGGACTATCGGGCATTGAATGCTATGACGATTAAGAACCGTTACCCGCTGCCCCTGATCTCAGAGCTCATCAACAAATTGCAAGGTGCCCGGTACTTTACCAAGCTGGACGTGCGCTGGGGTTACAACAATGTGCGGATAAAGGAAGGAGACGAGTGGAAGGCTGCTTTCCGCACCAACCGCGGCCTTTTCGAACCTCTGGTAATGTTCTTTGGTCTCACAAATAGCCCTGCGACCTTCCAGACAATGATGAACGAGATCTTCGAGGACATGATCTCGGAAGGTGTCGTTGCCGTCTACATCGACGACATTCTCATCTATACTCGGGATCGGGAACAACATGACCAGGTAACACGACGCGTTCTCGAACGTCTCCGCGAGCACAAGCTGTATCTCAAGGCTGAGAAGTGCGAGTTCTGCCGGACTAAGATCGAGTACTTGGGTGTTGTCATTTCCGAGAACACAGTCGAGATGGATCCCGCGAAAGTCTCGGGTGTCAGAGACTGGCCCATCCCGAAGAACGTCACTGAGGTTCAGTCCTTCTTGGGCTTCGCCAACTTCTACCGTCGGTTTATCAAGGATTTCGCACGTATTGCCAATCCCATGTTCGGGTTAACCAAGAAAGATACACCCTTCGTCTGGTCCGACACTTGTCAGCATGCTTTCGATACTCTGAAGTCGTCGATCACCTCTGCCCCCATTCTTCTCATTCCCAACCCCGCTAATCCTTACCGGGTTGAAGCAGACAGCTCCGACTTTGCAACAGGCGCGGTTCTCTCACAGTTGTCGAACGAGGACGGTAAATGGCACCCAGTTGCGTTCTTCTCGAAGGCCCTCAGCCCCGTCGAACGCAACTATGAGATTCACGACAAGGAGATGCTCGCTATCATACGATCTTTAGAGGAATGGCGACACTTTCTCGAAGGCGCATCTAAGGGTCTCAACGGGTTTCGGGTATGACGGGTAATACCCGCGGGTATGGGTATTTTCGTGCAAAAAGCTAAACCATACCTGCCCCGGGTTTTGCAATTTTCGATTTTTGAGAAACGGGTTTGACCCGATACCCGCGGGTAAACCCGTGAAAAACCCGTACCTATACCCGCGGGTTTTGGAAAAAATCAAACCCACAGGTTCGGGTACCTGCAGGCGCGGGTACCCATACCCACGGGTAAAACCCGTTGAGAACCTTAGGCGCATCTCACCCTATCGACATACGGACTGATCACAAGAATCTCGAGTATTTCATGTCCGCGCGTAACCTCAATCGTCGTCAAGCTAGATGGTCAGTATATCTCTCGCGATTCGACTTCACCCTACAGCATATACCGGGCAAGTCGATGGGGAAACCTGATGGCCTATCCCGCCGCCCAGATCATGGCTCGGGAAAGGACGACAATCGTGGCGTCACCCTAATCCGACCCGAAATGTTTGCAATCAATGCTCTGCAAACATTCCGCCTTAAAGGGAGGAGGAGGACTTGCTACGCCAGATTCGCAAGGCCAATCGGGAAGGCAAGGTCGAAGATAGCGTTTCCAAAGCCGTTGCAACACTTCGTGCACTGGGTGGTCGTTCAGCTCACTCATCGGAATGGTTTGAAGACCAGGACCTCCTCTATTATCGCGGCAAGGTTTACGTGCCAAACGTCGACGAGCTGCGTCGGAAAATCCTTTCCAGGCACCACGACACCAAACTCGGTGGTCACCCGGGTTGTTTCAAGACCCTCGAGCTCGTTTCGCGCACCTTCTGGTGGCCAGGTGTCTCCAGGTATGTCCAACGCTACGTCGAGGCCTGCGACATGTGTCTACGTACGAAACCCCCTCGTCATGCTCCCTATGGCCTTCTCCGACCCACAGAAGTGCCAAGTCGACCCTGGGAACACATCTCAGTCGACTTCATCGTGGAGCTGCCAGAATCCAACGGTTTCGACGCGATCCTCTCTGTCGTCGACTCTCTCACCAAACGGGTTCATTTCGTGCCGACATTTACGACACTTGACGCGACAGGTCTAGCCCGTCTGTACCTTCAACACGTCTGGAAGCTCCATGGTCTCCCCATGAAGGTGATCTCTGACAGAGGTCCCCAGTTCGCGTCCCGCTTCACACAGGAGCTTTCTAGGCTCCTTGGCATACGGCTTGCACCCTCTACGGCATATCATCCTCAAACCGATGGTCAGACGGAGCGTGTCAACGCAGAAGTCGAACAATACCTTCGACTTTTCACCTCTGAGCGGCAGGACGACTGGGACCAGATACTGCCTTTGGCTGAGTTCGCATATAACAACCACGTACACTCAGCAACGCGCGCGACACCGTTCGAGCTCGACACTGGACGACATCCTCGTATGGGATTCGAACCGCTGGTTGCCGACTCCAAGATCGAATCTGTCAACGAGTTCAAGACACGTATGGAGTCGACGATAGAGGAAGCCAAGGCCGCCATAGCCAAGTCGAAGGACGAGATGGCCAAGTACTACGATCGGAAACACATCCCGGCACCTGAATACAAGGTTGGCGACAAGGTATACCTCGATTCGAGCGACATTCGTACCACCAGGCCCTCCGCCAAGTTATCGCATCGGTACTTAGGGCCTTTTCCGATAGTCAGCAAGGTCGGGTCGCACGCATATAAGCTGCGTTTACCACTGTCGATGTCAAGGCTTCATCCAGTATTCCACGTCGGGAAGTTGCGTCCAAAGGTTGAAGATACAATCCCGGGTCGTCGCGTCAAGGCTCCCCCACCTCCAGAGATCAGAGATGACGGTGAGCACTACGTCGTGGAACGGATTTTGGACAGTCGTGTATTCCGGAGACGACTCGAATATAAGGTGCGTTGGGAAGGCTATGGTCCCGAGCATGATCAATGGGAACTGTTAGGGCTACTCAGCTCACACTAGAGGGAGGGGATCCTAAGATAATATATTGGAAGGGAAACTAACTACTCACCTAGAGGGAGGGGATCCTAAGAGAACAAGCTTAGGGACCCTCACTCTAGGTACAGCTACTATATACATAAAACGACGACGCGGCGTGCGGCCCTGACACAGCTAAGTGCCAGGCGCCCAAACCGAACCTAAGCGACGTGATGTCACGGGCATCACGCCGGGTACGAGCGCGCAACGCGCGCGAGTAGAGAAGGTGAAATAGAGACAGAACAAGGAAACGGAGAGTGAAAGTAAAATATGGAAATGATAAATAAAATAGAAAGGAAGTGATGCCGATGATAATAAATAAGAAAATGAGAGACGGCGGTAGCGTACCCTGACAGGAACCCGAGTCGAATATTGCAGCCCCAGATCTCATTAGGCAGTTCCACCGTGAGCACCCGAGTGCGCCGCACTCGATAAATGGTCTCCTTTTCCATCGTCGCCCTCGGTTCGATTTCTCCAAGTTGCAAGCATCATTAGTCGAAGCTACAGGCGTCGGGACGCCGCCTCGTTGAAGGGGGGGTGGTGTCAGGGTACGCTACCGCGTCCCCTCATTTTTCCTTATTTATTATCATCGGTATATATCTATTTCTATCTTATTTATATTTCCCGTGCATTGCCTCTACCATCCGTTTATTCTCTCCGTCCATATTTCACCTTCTCTGCTCGCGCGCGTTGCGCGCTCGTACACGGCGTGATGCCCGTGACATCACGTCGCTTAGGCTCGGCTTGGGCGCCTGGCACTTAGCTGTGCCAGGGCCGCACGCCGCTAAGGCTCTCAACGGGTTTGACCCGCGGGTACGGGTACCCGTACCCGCGGGTCGACTGTTAACGGACCGGTATCCTTGACCCTACCCGGGTAATACCCGCGGGTACTCCAAAAACCCCCAGGTTTTACAGGTTAACCTGTTCGTACAGGTACCTGCAGGTACCCGCAGGTAAACCCGCGGGTACCCGAATGTAAAATAGCTTAAAATATATGGTATTAGGCTTTGTTGATAATTGTATTATTGAGGATATACAAAGAAATACTAGAAAAAGACTATACTACGCATCATCATCAATAATCATTGTGTCTGTAGACACCTGCGCCTCCTTTGCCGCTGCCTGTTTTCGATTTTTCCCGCGTTTCCACCCCTCAGATAGTTCATCCATGAATTGCTTTTCTGCAGATATGTCTGGGAGCTTGAGCCATGAATTCAACGTTACCGTTGAACGAATAGAAGCATCCGTCAAACATGTGCGCAGGGGTGATACGGTCTTCCCGGACAGAGAAAATAAACGTTCAACGTCTACTGAAGTAGCTAAACAATAGTTAGAAATGATCTAACAACAATTTTCATAATGACTTACCTGGACTGCTTAGAACATCCTTGGCAAAGCGAGTTAGTTCGGGTGACGCGAGGCGAGACATAAGCTGCCCGTGCCAATACGAAAGTGGCAGTGCACAGGTGTCGACGGGTGGTTGTGCTAGATATGCCGTAAGTGCATCCTCAGTTGAGACTTTGGTTCGAGTTGGCTCGAACCATTCATTCCGTTGAGTTTTCTGTGAAAAGATTATAAGTTTACTCATAAACGTTTGAAGTTTTAAAACATACCGGTTGCTGTACAGGTGTGGTAGCGACGGTCTTGGGTTTATACCGTTCGTTCCAGACCAGCCGCGTAATTCGTATAGCTTCTTCAATCCAATCATCCGGCCATTCTCTGTCAATAAAGTATTGGGTTTTATACCCCGGGTGAAGAACTAAAAAAGAACATAAGCCGGGATTAAGAATAGACAATGAACTAAGCTCACTGATCGCCATCCGATAAATATAAGATTCATCAGTTTTGGAATAGTATTTATCCAAAACTGACAGCGCCGTCTTAGCTCCATGACGGATAGCGAAATGGAGTTGATCGTTTTGGACCAGCTCTTCAAGCTGGTCCGTGATTTTGTCAATGATCGGGATTACTTGATGAACCATAACGGACTCCTTTTGTGAGACGTGCTTCGTGACGCGCTCAAATATCTATTTGAAAGTAAGTTTCAGTACTGAAAGATGAAAAAAAGACATACCTCGAGCGCTGGCTTAAGGTCAGTCAGGATGCTCCACTCAGCGTCTGACAAGATATACTTGTCAAGACGGAATTTGGAGTAAGCAGCGTTGTCACACAAACGGACAACAGCTTGCTTTTGGAGGAGATGACGGGTCAAACACTCGAGGTGCGTGTTCCAACGTGTGGCCACCGGTCTTTTAAGCATGAGAGGCTCAAGTTGGTGGCGTTCGCAGCATTCTAAAAACGCCGTCTGCACGGGATCGGAGTGTGCGACTCGTTTGGCAAGTCCAGTTGCCTAAAATGTATGTTAGTCAATGAACAATTTGTAATAGAAAAGACACACCTTTGAGAGCACGAACTTAGCCTCAAATCTCTGCTTCACAGACAGTGCTCCTATCTCACGGATGGATTCTTCATGCAGCATGGCTACCTCTTCTGCCAGAAGCTCCTGGTTGACTGGATCCTCTTCATGTTCGTATTCTTCATCTTCTTCGTCCCGTTCTTCATGTAGCGCTGCTAACTTTTTAGCTAGTCGGTCCGTATCATCAGCATCGTCGTCTCCATCGCTCTCTGACAGATGGTCGCCTTGTTTTTTTGTTTTGACGTCGCGAAACGGCATTAAGAATGCCTGCAATGGTGCTAGATAAGTACTTTATGATGTTCAGACACGAATAACACTTACCTGTTCAACAAGATTGATAACATGGGCGAAGCAACGAATGCGGAACCTCTGTCCACCCCAAGTCGGCAAAAGAGCTCCTAAAGACGCCGTCATTGTATTGTTATTTGACGCGTTATCGCCCGCAAGTGCCATCAACTGATGAAGGGTTAGGGTGTTGCAACGTCGAAGGAGAAGTGAAAGCGCCAAACCTTATCAGTGAGATTAAAGTCACACAGTACAGTGTGTACTTGGTCAGCCAAGTAAGCTCCTGTATGGCTGTATGGAACACGTATGAAATCTAACGTAAGTTCCGTAATTGTGTCTGATTCGTCGGGGCACCATTGAATTGTTAGCCCTAGGTACGAGCTCGCCTTTTTGGAAGACCAGGCATCAAGAGCTACGTGGACAGCCCCCGAATGTTTCTGTGTTTGAATCAAGGTCAGCTGGTTATTCATATTTTAGACGTTCGTTACACTAACCTCTAGTACTTCTAGTAGCTTAGGCTTCATCAAGGAATGCGCCCGTTGCACGTCTTTGGACACCGTTGTGGCAGAAGGTATGTCTGCTTTTGAATAGAGCATTTGGAATATCTCACGGAGCTCAGGATCTTCTATGATTGCATAGGGACGGTTACATCGTGCTAACCAACGCACGATCATCCACCGTAGTCTTTGCCTCGTATAACCGCCACTGAAGTTTTGCATGAGTTCGACGGATGCTTGGTTGGCGCGAGGAGTACAAGCGTCCACATGCTTCTTTAGATTGCCGGTGGAGGTGTCCGTCATCTTGCGAGTTTTGGTCATACCGCTCCTAAAAATTGTCAGTTCTTCTTTGAATGAATTATTTAGACTGACTTACACTTTGCAATGGAATGAATATAGTAGAACACCGCCACTATAACATTTTTTTCCTTCTTTATTCCTTGCAATCTGAATTTCATCGAAATGATTGTAAACATCGGAGGTCCAGGCTGCACGCTTGGTCCCTAACAAATGTGAGTAACTTGGCCAAAAAAAAATTATTGCTTTACTCACTGAACTCTACCTCATCTTCATCTTCTTCTCCATTTTCTTGAGGTTTTGCAGGTGATGCTGTATCCTCAACTATCGTGCTAGGTGAACCGGCCTCTGCGCTTGGAGTTGGTTCCGGAGTATTGTTGCTTGAAGAATCATCTGGGGATACTCGAGACTTTTTGGATGGAGCGGATGTCTGTTCAGTAGTATTTTGTACTGATTCTTGTGTTCTCTTTCGAGCTGCGCTTCTTGTAGTAAAGGACATAATATGAGGAAATTTTAACCATGCGAGCACCAGTGCCGAAAGCTTATTCTAGCTCTGGTCTAGATCTGAGATGCCCTTACAATTGTAAATTTGACCAGTGGCCATTACTTAAAATGTAAACTTTGAGACTATATTCAGTAAATTATATATACAGGTAATGGCGGGTACCCGTGAATTATTAAAATGTTATCCTTACCTGACCCGGGTTAGACAAGCGCCGGGTACCTGTATAGCGGGTACCCGTGACCTGCGGGTACGGGTACGGGTACCTGCGGGTGAAACCTGCATGACCCGCAACCCGTTGAGAGCCTTAGCTGCGCTATTGGATGCATGCTTGCAAAATGTTTACGCCCATCTGTTCCAAAACCACCAATTTTGGAGACGACACCTTCGTCTCCCACCCCTACCCCATCTGGTCCATCTCGTGCAACGTCGCCAACCCTCAGAATAGCGGAGTTTCCTATGGACGTTGCTTCTGCCATTGAATTAAGACGTATTTCGAGCCAGTTATCTAAAGTCCCCCCCATTAAACCGACCCCCTTGAACCGATCTCTATTGCGTGGCCTAGAAGTAGGTGCATGGCACATGTGGAAGCTGCCATCGGATGGTCTCTTCTATCCAGGCCGAATAACCATTGTTGACGACGTAAAGCGTACGTTTGAATACATCATACCTTCGGAAATCATTTACAAGGCTGACGGCATTGCTCCCGATCACGTCGTCACTGAGACCTTTCGCTCTTACCTTAATAAAGATACGGGTCTATTCTCATCTCAGGTTTATTCTTTTTGTGAAAAAATTAAGTCGTATTAACCTTAAAAATTTATAGATTGGAGTCATACGTTGGCCAGCTGTCCTCGACGATGCAGCATTGGATTCTCACATGCAAACCTTCACCCATGGCGCAGACAAAAGTCGACTTTTGAAGCTACTCAGCCCCGCAAAACAAATGTTGTTGAATTATTTGCAGAATAGTGTAACTATTGCACGAAATATTTATTTGAAGAAAACCACGAGTCTCGCTGCTCTTCACGAGGACTGGTCAGCATTTCGCTCAGCATGGCCTAGTAACAAACCTAGCCAAATGGCCTTTGAGTTCGCAACAAGGCACCTTACACTTCTTGACAATCAAGACAAATTTATTATTCAGCATGTAACTATGTGGGAATTTCTACCGCGGAATGAGACCTCGGAGAATATGGACTCGGTCTTAGGTTTGGGTCAGAGTATCTTCGGATATCTCTGTCTAGTTTACTATCTCGGGACCACGCTTGTAATGTATTTGCTCTGGTTCAAGGTATAGGCACCTTGTACTGTTGCAAATAAGAGAGCTGTTTAGGGGGAACCTAGTCTAGCAACAAAGGTCTTGTTATTGAGGGTGAGACAGAAAAATAAAAGTACCTGGAACTGAGTCATATGACTGTTCCTAGAAAATAAACAAATAGAGATACACAAATACAAGCAAGAGCTCAAAAAAGAATAGTAAAAAACTGACATAATGTGGGCTTTTGTTGTTTATATGCTGTTTTTGGATTTAGTGGCTGTGCCTTTTGACTTGTTTTTGCTGAGCTGGGTAAAAGTGCCTTAGATACATGACAACGCTCGATACAGCTTACTCACTCCACAGAGATAAGCGAATTAGACGTCCTATAGCTCCACACGAAGAAGCATGGAAAACAATTGAAGGTTCTGTTATTTACGAAAGAGGGCAGGATTGGACTGTATTTCGGACAACTCATCGCGTCCTCGACAAGACATTAGAACTTCCTAGATTACAGGTTTTGGGTGAAGACAACGTCGTATGTTCTTGTTTATTTATTCACTCTAAATTAGAGAGAGATCATCGCAATTAATCAATCTAGGTAAACTCAGACCCTCCATCTGCAGCAGAACCTCACAAGTCACCCCGGGGAGCCCCCATAACAGCGGCATCTTCACGGTCAAGTTCAGTTAAACCGCCAACTGCCGAATCTTCACGCTCAAGCTCCATAAACCCAGTTAGTATTAATTTCGATATATTCATGACTCTCATAATTTTTGATTAGGAATCAGCGCCTTTTGAAGAACACACTGGTATTCACAAACTTAGCAATGTGAAACACACGAGCTCCCTGCCCGTAGCCCATGAGGGTGATGATTTAGTTGATGATCTAGATATTCCAGTAGCACAAAGAAAACCTAAAAGAAAAGCCGTTATCAATCACGCGTTTATCAAAAGTGGTGTTTAATGATTTGTTTTGTAATTAATTGTCTTGCCCAAAAACAATAATGATATAGACCAATAACAAACAAAGCTTTGGAAAGCAACAAAGTGCGTTTTACGATTGTTCAAACAGTTAATGAAGATACTCTGAAGTGTCGCTATCTAGTAGTATCTATTTTACGCCTGTTTAATAGCATTTATTCACCGCGGCGGCCTTACCATAGGGAAGTCAGGGATTTAAGAGCAGTATTCAGTCAACTTTGATCAGAGTGGTTTGAGAATAATTTATTCTGAATCCAATAATAAATACGAACATTTCAGTACCCAAAAGTCGAAAATAGCAGATGTAGATGAGTGGGAATTCAAAGTTGCGGCGCTCCGGGACAGCGTTCTAAGACCCCCCGGGACAAACGCCGGCGAGATTCAGACTGTGACGTGACGCTTATGGACTGTCGCCAGATGCTCAAGGACACGCGTGTGACACTATTATGCCATGCTTCATCATATTCTTCAGGTTCAGACGTGTACGCGTAAGCGTTCGAGATGATCTTTCTGAAAACATTATAAGGAAGACAGGTAAATGGAGAAGATTTTGGCTTCATAGTTTTGGAGGATGGTGAAAAAAAAACGCCAAAAAAAAGCAGCTGAAAAGTTTGAACTTGCAGTCACGAGATTGTCACAATAGACGACTCTTTTGGCTGCACGTTCTCGTCCGATGAACGGCGGCTTGAGGCAGTCAAGGCTTTGTCTGCAGGTAATTACCTACTTCATTTTTGCGAGATGAAATTCAGTTGCTATTCAATGTAAAGTATCTCAAGGTATCTTTACAGTTTTCAGCAAGGACGGATACCTCAGAGGGCGCAAAAAATTTATGTTGACGAATGGACAATGGTGTACAAGAAATAAATTTCACTGGAGACATTGTTGTCAGGGTACGCTACCGCGTCCCCTCATTTTTCCTTATTTATTATCATCGGTATATGTTCATTTCCATTTCATTTACATTTCCCGTACATTAAGTCCACCTTCCGTTTGCTCCCTCCGTCTCTATTTCACATTCTCTACTCGCGTGCGTTGCGCGCTCATACCCGGCGTGATGCCCGTGACATCACGTTGCTTAGGCTCGGCTTGGGCACCTGGCACTTAGCTGTGTCAGGGCCGCACGCCGCATCGTCGTTTTATGTATATAGTAGCTGTACCTAGAGTGAGGGTCCCTAAGCTTGTTCTCTTAGGATCCCCTCCCTCTAGGTGAGTAGTTAGTTCCTCCCTCAATATATTTACTTAGGATCCCCTCCCTCTAGTGTGAGCTGAGTAGCCCTAACAATTGTAGGGTTCAGCCAAAAAAAGGATCCTAAGAAAAGTATGGTTCAAGGCGTAGGCTATTAATGATTTACTGAATTGTACAATCATATTATAACTAATACTCAGATTAAGGAATTCTGGCTTGCAAAATTGTCAGTATACTGCTATAATTACCTTGGTTAAATTATATAGTAAATTTTACTTATATAACACTATCAATAATGTTTTCTATTCAGCCAAACAGTATACAAACTAAAACATATATCATTATTAACCATAGTGAAAAATTATATATTTAAGTTGATTTGATTACTTATCAATATAGTATTTTATCATAATTTTGAGGGAGTGGAAAATATTGAGTTTCTGTGTAATTAAAACTTAAGGTCACAATATGTGACATTAGAGTTTTCTCAAAATTTTCCAGAAATCCATGTATTATTAAGGTTTTCCCATGAAAACTCTAATATTACAAAGAGTATTCTCATGATAAAAAGTAAGGTTTTTCCATGCATCTAGATTATAATAAAAATATATTTTGACAAAAAATATAAAAAACATTTTCAAAACATTCTTTGATATAGATGATGATAATGTAAGTTTCATTCTATTCATTATTTTACTGAATGGATAACATTAAGCATAGGCTTATATGATTAAGAATTATTATATAATTTGACCAAGATAATTATAGCAGTATACTGACAATTTTCCAAGTCAGAATCCCTTGAGCTGAGATTTAGTTATAATATGATTTTGCAATTTGGTAAATTGTCAATAGCCTATGCCTCGAACCATAATTTTTTTAGGATCCTTTTTTTGGCTAAACCCTACAATGTCTCCAGTGTTTACTAATGCATCCGTACCAGTCTCTTGTAATTGTACATATGAAACTACAAATAGTTTGGACTCCTTGATGTTCTCTCAACGATCTCCGGAAGAAAAATTCCTCATGATAACGCGATTAATAATTGATTCTGAATCCTTTAATTCGGAGTCCTTGATAGTGTTAATAAAAGAATCCCATGTTTCGCCTAATGCAGTGAGAATTAATAACGAAAATTCCTCTTCGGTTAGCGGTTTGCCATGGACCGCCAATTGATCTTTGAATTTGCGCATGGTACTTATGAATTCGGAAATATCGGTCCCTTCATCCCAACAAGCTAGTCTAAGCCTCCGCCGAATCGTAACCATGGCAGATACTCCTTTAGGTTCATACCGTCTAATAAGGAATGACCACACTGCGGCAGAAGTGGTTGCCTCCCGGATATGGGTGATTATTGTTAGGGCTACTCAGCTCACACTAGAGGGAGGGGATCCTAAGAGAATATATTGGGAGAGAACTAACTACTCACCTAGAGGGAGGGGATCCTAAGAGAACAAGCTTAGGGACCCTCACTCTAGGGACAGCGACTATATACATGAAAAACGATAGCGCGGCGTGCGGCCCTGACACAGCTAAGTGCCAGACGCCCAAACCGAACATAAGCGACGTGACGCCTACGGCGTCACGCCGGGTACGAGCGCGCAACACGCGCGAGTAGAGAAAGTGGAATAGAGACAGAGGGAGCAAACGGAGGGTAGAGATAATATATGGGAAATATAATTAAAGTAGAGGGAAATATATACCGATGATAATAAATGAGGAAAAATGAGGGGACGCGGTAGCGTACCCTGACACCATTGGATCGGAAACACGTAGCCGTATGGCTGCGAGTGCTTTTCGATCGTTCATGTCCCATGCCGTTGCTTCAATTGCATTGGTCGGCCTGATCTTACTTCCCATGGCATATTCCAATAAGCCGAAGTCCATAAGTATGTCCTGCATCCTGATTTTCCATGCAGGGAAGTTCGTTTTGCCCTTGAGAGGCTCAATTCGGTAAATGTGATTACTAGTTGGCATATGTAGCGCCAGTAGATTTAGAATAGAGTAGAGTGAATCAAGAGTTTGAGAAGACGCGAAAACTAGTGAAGTTCTTTTTAATAGTAAGGTTCGGGGCACATAACCTGTCACAGTGTGCGGGTATTGAACTTTGTATTTTACTACTCGAACATGTACAGTATTTATTTCCTAAGCGAGCTAGCTTAGGTTTTCTCTAATGGCACAAATTGTCGACTTATATGGCAAGTCCTGCCTTTTATATTCTTGTCACGTTTATATTTAGTTTTGGTCATTAGACCGGGTTTCCCCGTCTGTCACGTCATGACTCATCCGCAAACCTTTCTTCATCTTTCCATAAATCTTAACGATCCTTCACTTATGTTCGCGTAGTGTATTAAAAGTTTAAGACTAAATGACTTCTCTCCAACATTTCTTTAAATAAACTGCAATCTTCGTTCGTGTTTCCTATGGGCTGTGGTTGTTAGACGCTAAAGCTTACTAATATTGATTACACAACTCGAATGTCGCTGAGTTAGTTTTTCCTTCAAAGGAGGTTTTTTAGACTCAGCGGACTAATAGTTTCGTTGTATATAAATCTCTTTATTTTACTATTCTAATATAGTTTCCTCTTTCCTCTTCGCTCCAAACGCTCTTTGACAACAGGGTTATGGGCCCCGCGCTAAGTTTAGGGTTCCAAGTTTAAGTTTAGGGTTCGCTTATCTACACAATGTCAACGTCACTCTTCAAAGTTAAAATCCGGGACCTCACCGGTGATAATTATTATGGGTGGCATGAGAAGATGAAGCTCATTTTGGTCGAGGAAGACATCAATCTATGGAAGCATGTTACTGGAGAGATCACAAAGCCAGTAGTGCGCATAGCAAGCTTACCTTCAGATGAGGAAATAAAGGCTTTGCAAGGATGGAAGGATGTCGACGAAAAGGCTAGGGCCGCAATCCTACTCCGAGTTGCCGATTCTCATTTAGCTTACGGACATGGGAAGGAAACTGCAAAAGAGGTGTGGGATACTTTCGAAAATGTCTTCAAGTTAAAAGGCGCGGTCGGAATAACTAAGGCTAGACAAGACTTCAGCCAGTTGAAAGCTGATGATAGTACAGAGCTTGAAGAACACATCTGAAAGATGAGGATGCTTCAAGAAACACTGCATAGTCTTGGCCATGTTGTATCCGACGAGGAGTTCAAGTCGACGCTCCTCGCTTCGCTTCCGAGGAGTTGGAGACCATTCGTTCGCGGAGTTCGACCTGTGACATTGACATCAGACGAGCTGATTGCACAAATCATTGAAGAAGAACAATTTCTCAAAGAAGATGCACCTACCGGTACAGCACTTAAAGCGCGCGAATCAGGCAAGAGGCCGCGAAAGTCCAAATCTGGCGCTCCAAAGGGATCCTGCCACAACTGTGGCAAGAAAGGTCATTACGCTCAGGATTGCTGGGAAAAAGGGGGTGGCAAAGAAGGACAGCGACCTAAATGGTTCAAGGTGTCAGGGTTAAGGGTCTCAACGGGTTTCGGGTATGACGGGTAATACCCGCGGGTATGGGTATTTTCGTGCAAAAAGCTAAACCATACCTGCCCCGGGTTTTGCAATTTTCGATTTTTGAGAAACGGGTTTGACCCGATACCCGCGGGTAAACCCGTGAAAAACCCGTACCTATACCCGCGGGTTTTGGAAAAAATCAAACCCACAGGTTCGGGTACCTGCGGGCGCGGGTACCCATACCCACGGGTAAAACCCGTTGAGAACCTTAGTCAGGGTACGCTACCGCGTCCCCTCATTTTTCCTCATTTATTATCATCGGTATATATTTCCCTCTACTTTATTTATATTTCCCATATATTATCTCCACCCTCCGTTTGCTCCCTCTGTCTCTATTCCACTTTCTCTACTTGCGCGCGTCGCGCGCTCGTACCCGGCGTGACGCCGTAGGTGTCACGTCGCTTATGTTCGGTTTGGGCGTCTGGCACTTAGCTGTGTCAGGGCCGCACGCCGCGCTATCGTTTTTCATGTATATAGTCGCTGTCCCTAGAGTGAGGTAAGGATCTCAACGGGTATGGCACTCGGATACGGGTACCCTATCCGCGGGTATTGACAGTCACAGATCTCATACCATACCTGAACGGATATTTTAAGCGCCGGGTACCCTTATGCGGGTACCTGTGCGGGTACGGGTATTACCCACGGGTTTGGCTTAGTTTACTATATAATTATTGTGTATATACAAACAGGTACCCTTAAAATTGCACATTTTCAGAGTCATACCCATACGGGTAAATAAGCGCCGGGTACCTGTACCCACGGGTAGCAATATCCACGGGTGGGGGTATGGGTATCCGAGGGTATTACCCACAATACCCATTACCCGTTGAGACCCTTAGAGTGAGGGTCCCTAAGCTTGTTCTCTTAGGATCCCCTCCCTCTAGGTGAGTAGTTAGTTCTCCCCCAATATATTTACCTTAGGATCCCCTCCCTCTAGTCTGAGCTGAGTAGCCCTAACAGTTCAAGCTGAAGAATGAGAAAGCGAATGTTGCCGAAGAAAAGGTCACTTACGCTCAGTCTGACTATGTATGCGCAGCAAAAGAATCTTCATCTGGACAATCTGAATGGCTTGCGGATTCAGCGGCATCTACGCATGTGGCAAAGAACCGAGCCGACTTCACTGACTTTGTCAACGAGACATCTGAAATCAATGGCGTCAGCCCAAGTTCTGTCTTGAAAGTTTACGGTCGTGGTACAGTTCCTGTCAATTTTATTGTCAAAGATAAGACTTTTACAGTACATTTACGCGACGTGAAATACGCACCTGATGCACCTGACAACCTTGTATCAATTGGGCGAATTACCGACCATGGACACAGAGCCGAATTCAGCCATACAGGGGTTGAGTTCAAGTCGGCATTGGGAACTGTGTTTGCTTGTGGCGCAAAGTCTGGAAGACTCTACCGAATGCAAGTTGGCACTGTTAAACGATCAGATGACTTCATAGCGGTTGCTAAAAATCGTACCTGGAACAAGTGGCATCGCATACTGGCTCATATTGGAATGGGCGCAGTCAAACTCTTGAAAAAGAATAATCTTGTGTGCGGGATGGATGTCGATGATAGAGCACCAATAACTCAATGCACGGCTTGCATTGAGGGTAAGCAAGCTGTCGAGCCATTTCCAAAAGTCGCAAATGAACGGAACTTGAAGATCGGTGATCTTATTGTGACGGATGTCTGGGGACCGGCTCGAATTGAAGGCAATAGTCGCGAAAGATACTTCTATTCGTTTACTGATGTCAGGAGCCGATACACGGTATTGTATTTTGCACATACGAAAGATCAAACAGTGGTGAGATATTTTTGAGAAGAGAAAGGTCGTCATATGCAAAGTTCGTCCATGCTTCTCAGCCTGGACATCGTTACATTACATATGCTGATGCCGTATCATGAAGGTAACTCTTTAGGTCGATGCACATCCTGTTGAGCGATCGACTTGTGAGGGTGAATGCCGGAATTATGGGTAATCGCGACCTTGTAACTGTGTACATCTTCTGCTTCAAGTTGCCGGGTAGATTATTTTACTTTTGACAGGTACAGTGGTAAGTCTATGCGGATGTTCTTCCGACCCATCATTATACTGATACATTACCACTACAGCTGAAATTGCGTAACGCAAGCCATCTCTCACAGTGTACTTCACACTTCTTAGTTGACCAAAACCTCCGTTTGACAATCCTAGGTAAGTTGCTACATTCTGCGTTAGAAAAATGGGCGTGTTAGGTATTAATCGAAGTTTTCCTGCCAGATCCTGGGCCCTTTTTTACCGCCCTATACTCTAAGTTATTTTCCCTCAATTTACAGTGTCTACAGCATGATAAAGGGCGTATTGGAGCCCTGTGTAAAACACGAAAGCTTCAGCACAGCGTTGATTGTGTGCATCCCTGATAGCGTTTGTATATGTATGTTATAAGGGGAGACACATTGTCTGGGTCTGTCAACCATAACGAAATATGCATGAATTTTTCATTGTCGATCTGCGTACGATTACTCGTTATAAAGTGTTGTAGACTTTCGTGATCGCTGACAGTACAGTTTTCGAAGCGGAGCCTATTCAACATTTCTTAGAACCTTGGGTCTTTTTTGTCTCATCACTGTCATAATACAACACAATCTCGGATCTGTCGCCACACTACAACTCCTCCCAGGCCAATCAATGCGTTCTCGTTGCAAGCGTTGAAGTCATTGTTAATCTTGTCTACAAGTCCTATCAATAAGACACATTCGTTTGGGAGGTAGTTGCGCTAGGTTGCAAATGTCATATTAATCCACCATGTGTTCGAGCGGACGTGGATTGGTTAGCAAGTCTGAAATATTGGATACTAGCATGTTATCCCTTGCGCCCGGAAGATACCTCGTCTATCAACTGAGGGGTTATACGTGCGTATTTTTCTTCCAACTGCTCTTTACGTTTTTCCCACTCGCATCATTGTTTTGGAGCGGCAAATTGTTATTATTCATGAAAGAATTGCGATTAATGGATGTTATAATGTGTGCGGGGAATGTATGGTAAACCAGTAAGTTTTAGTTTTAAATAAATATCGACGAGCTTAGGAACTCGCCGCGCTGCCGGCCTTACCCTTCATATACCAAAATTCCCTTGCATCCTGCAAGGGCTCTCACTGTCCGTAGAATTTGCTTCCACCGCCCGTTTGTTTGTATTTAATGATGTGTATGTATTTTTTACCTTTGTCCGTTAACGCGTAACACATAACGAGTGACGTGACAGTTATGCTTTTAGGTACCAGCCACCCTGACTCGTGTATATCTCATATACTCGCTTTTAATGACGTGTCAGTTTCTGTCGAATTCGGGCGCTCTTCTGTCAGTATTGAAGCGATGAATCAATGACCCATTGGCTCGTTCCCTCTGGTCCGACACTCGCTCGGAATCAACAATAAATCGTTTATTGGTCCCTGTCTAATCACTGTTTTTTCTACATATTTTCCGCCGTCTAATGCCCCACAACGGTGGACGAGCATGACTCGGACTTGGACTGGCCATCAGCGTACATCATTATCTAAATCGTTTTGTATGTGTTCGTCTATCATTTCTTCAGTCATATGTCAAATTTGCGAAGGTGTTACTCTACCTTCAAACTCCTTCTTATTTTCTTCATCCATCAAAGACAATCGCTCGTCAAACAATTTTAAACCTTGCTGTAAAGGCTGTCTGAAGATTTTTGCGTCGCATTTTCTCAACAAACGCGTAAATTCCCGACTTTTTGATCTCGATAGTGCCACATATGCGTTGAACGGCGTCAATCCTGCTGTAGGAGGCTTCGCTATATCTATTATCACGGGGCTTATCGTTTGACCTTGACTTTTGTAGTCAGTAAATGCGTATGCTGCCATGACTGCGAATTGTTCGCGATGGATGAACACTTTGCGGCCGCTTCTCAGTTCCACGTGCCTTGACGATTTGGAAGATTCAACGGGAATAATACCGTCGGGTAGGTGATTGAACTTTTTACCGTGATTATGATCGGGTCGAAATAGAAGTAAAACAGGTTTGAACTTCAAGCGATGATAATTTGCGCCCTATCAACCGGGCTTTCACGAGGGTCGAGGTAAATCTTCTCCAACGTGCCAATGCTTCCGTTAGCCAGGTGGGATTCGACGGCGATGTTGAACGTAATGATCACACGCATTCCTTCAAAAAGCTCCAACGTCGACGCTAAATCCCATTCACCTTCGTCCCTGAGGTTCGCCTCCCTTTCAGCATCATTAAGCGCGTTTTTCCTTCTCCCTGTATAATCGTTACTCGGACAGACCAAGACCGTTTTGCCTTCTTTACGCGATAATTTTTCGACCATGGCCTTGTTCCAAGCATTTCGGACGGTCCTTCGTGTCGTGATCAGGACTGCATTATTCCAAGGATGGATTTCAAATCCGTCTTAGGACACTGTGGGTTCGTCAGCGTAAGGCTGTCCAATATGGCCTCGTCGTCGTCCGTGGTCTTCCAGTACCGGGCTCTCTCCAGAAGCTCGCTCCATTCAGGATCAACGGATCGCATTTGTTTCTTCAACAAAACGGCGGTATCGAAACATGCAAAAATACTCTTTCCGATTTCAGCCCAAGTATCGTCTGTGTGTTGATCGGTCCGATACAATGCTGATTTCTTTACCACGGGCGGGAACTGATGAAAATCTCCAACTAGGATGACGTTTAGCTTTCCACCAAAAGGCATATCCCGGTTTTCTCCTTGTGGGTCGTGTATGTCGGCTACGATCTTGGACAAGATGCCCAAGTTATGCAATGTCAACATTGACACTTCGTCGATGATCAAATACCGGACGTGTTCGATGTTCTTCTTTCTTCTTCTTATGATAGCTGCGCTACTCGGTCGCAATGTACCATTCCGCGGAGGTCTGCCGAGGGAAAGACCTGCCCAAAAATGAAGCGTTACTCCTTGAATATGAGATGCGGCGACGCCGCTTGTTGCTGTCTTTGCAAGCAGATCAGACTGGCCATTGTATCGAAATACATCTTCAATTGCTTTGATGACAACCGATTTCCCTACGCCACCTGCGCCCATCACCAGCATCAGCAGCTGTTTCGTATCACCTCGCTGATACCCTTCTAAATGCCTGGACAACATCACGCACGCTCTCCGTTGATCATCCGTCAAAGAATGCATTATCGATTCCAATTCCGACGTTTTATCTTTATGCCCTTCATCGATGCAAATACTCGGTATACCTTCTTCCGTGGGCTTTCCACGGTGTTCTAACATATCAATATCGACATCGGATTCTCCGTCCTCGTCGTCCTCGTCAGCAGAACATATTGTGGATTTCATCACCGCTCTCCATTGAGGCAGAGACTCTAGCATATTTGTCGTTATTACAGTAGATGTGCTTGAGAAATCGGACGACGGGGTCTCGTTGCTGTTAAAGACACCAACGTCCTGCGCGATTTTCACTGCATTCTCCCCGAACTGTCGTTCCTTAAGCTTGGATGGGTCTTCCCAATTGTCAATCCAACCCCTACCCTTGGCTACAGACCCGTCGTCCTGTGGCTGGATAGTGTCTGCATCGTCTTGGTCAAACATGGGTATATCGCCATCGTCCTGGCTTTCTTGCTGACGATTTGTTGTTGCAGTGTCCTGGCTATCGTAATAGAATTGAAAGTTGTTTATGATATCCTTACATCGCTGGCTGCAAGTATCCGTGAAATCTCGGAAGGCCTCTTCCCATGTTTCGCGTGTCCCTTTGAGGTCTTTCCAATCTCTCCAAGGTTTCAATAGAGCGAGCATTGTACAGCAATACAATTCACGACATTCTGCTGTATTGTTCCTCGGTGGCCATGATCCCAAGAAATCGGGCATAACCTCTGCGTTAATGCCACGAAGGATTCGTACGCGTCCTTTGTATAACTCCGTATGATCCATGTACGGAATTCTGGCGTGACGCATCTGCTCTTCTTTGATGGTATGCCTTCTCCCTTCGTACGTCTCGAGCATGAACAATAAGTAACTGAATGATTCAAGGAGTTGTCCGCGGTTCATATAATCAAGAAGGTCACTTTTCAACTCAGTTTCTCTGGTCGATAAATCCTGCGTCAACGTCACCATTTCTTCATCGTCTTCCACCTATAATCATTGTGCTATATGATATCTGAATTGAAAATCTGGGTCAAATTCCAGACATACCTCATACACTGTGTGCGTCCTTTCGTTTTGACGGTATTGGTAAACGGTTGATCTAAACCTATTAAGTTCAATGTACACATCATGGGTGTTATATACGTACTCTTTCAATTCGGGGAACTGTTGTTTACATGACCACATCAATGATCGCAAATGGATCGGAACAAATGTATGGGACTCGAATCTGTCACCAAAACCCATCAAATGCGCAGCGATTTGATGAGAGGATAGTTCTTGATATCGTCCCAATGTATTAACACACTGCGATAACATTTTCGTGTTGGCTGTACGAAAGCTTGGCGTGTTCTTCATGCTCTCTTGATTCACAGCAAAATTCGTTGCAAGCAGTGCAGACATGTTATGGGTCAAGGCCATCGGTTTCAGAGCATATTTCGTCATATACCAAGCCATATCCTTTGTCGCGCCAGCATTTGTCAAAAGCTTTATGTCGTGATTACACCGAAAGGCTTGCATCATCGTCGGGTTCCATGTGTTGAGCCATTTCAAAATGCGTTTGGACTCCCATTCACCATTTTCATGCACTCGCGTACATGTCGACATTTTCCAAGGAGCCCTGCGTTTACAACGCATCTTTCCTTTCTTTTTCGCGACCAGGCATGTACCAGGGGTACATTTGTGAACATGATGAACTCTGGCGGATGCGAATTCAAATTCTTTCTTTGATTCCTCATAATTAGGCATGCGTGGATCTAGAGGTCGGGAGAATGGTGTCGCGATTTTCTTCAACACTTTCCGTTGCTTGGATGTTTCCGATTTGAGGTAATCCTCATCTAAGCCATCGACGTGAGACCGTATATTCTTCGTGATGAAAAGCTCCATTCTACGACGAAAATCCTCATCCTTCAGCAAGGCCTGCATTTCTTCAGCTGTAGTTGACCCGTGAAGCCATACCAAAAGATGAACGTGGAGCGTCCCTCTTCCTTGAGCTTCAATAGACCCGATATAACTCTCGGTTATCCCGAAAATACCCATTTCTCGCTTCAAATGTCCCAACGAGTTCACTTTGATTCCTAGAAGGACCTCGAAGAAAAGCTTCATCATGAAAAAGAATGCTTTTGTAGCGGCAACGGGATTCTCGGTTGCATTTTTCGACATGTCTTCTGCTTGTAATTCCGATGATTTGCCTAGATCATCCATGTCGACATCGGCACCAGCAAACACTTGAACCAGAGGGTCTTTCGTATCCGCAAAATTGACAGTAATCCAAAGAGACGGTGGTCCTTTCATTGCCGTCATACCGAAAATGCGCGATCTTAAACGTTGCTTATTCTCGTCCGTACCCCTCACATGCCTCCGACTTGCAGTAATCAATTCCTTCAGCTTCTTAATCTTGGGATCTCTAACCGGAAGACCTTTACGATCGCATTCGGCTGCGTTTAATAAATCTTGCACTGATATCTGCTTAAACAGACTCTGGTATTTACGAAACGTATGACGAGACACCTGTGAAAATTCATTCGTGAGTTCACTGGATTACATGTTATGAGCGCTCTCACCTGCAACTGTGCAGATCGGCAAACTTCTCTCTTTTGTAAAACATTGAAAACCTGGCTCATGAATGTCATATTTTTGGAAAAACGACCATCATGGTACCGTAACGCCCAGGCTGCGTGCTCTGCATAGGACACATGCTTTCGACGATTGGTTTCAAATCCGCCAGCTCCATAAGGAAACAGATAAGGAAATGAACCTAAAAGATGGTTTGGATTGTCTTCGCTGCCTGCGAATACGGAGCCGTCTTCGTTTCTACGGGGATACTCGTTGACATATGATGTACCTCTTTGATAATAATAACGAGGTTCTGATTCGGTGGATTGAGATGTCCGAACGGCATTCCTAGCGCCGTTATAAAACAGTTCTTCCGGATCTACATCCATTCCATTTACGTCGACGACGAACGTCTCCCGCACTGGTATTATATCAGGCTTCGCTGTGGTCTTATAGTAAGCCTCATTTTTTCTGTCTTTATTGTACATTTAACATACTTTCTTCATGAGTTAGGATTTCCGACTCGTCAACTAAACATGACTCGTCCTGTTCCGGTATGCCATCTTCAATGAGCTCTTCTATGTCACTGCCGCCATCTGAACCATCTACTAGATCGGGCACGTAGGTCTCCTGTTCTTTCTCAGCTTGTATACTATCGTCAGTGAATCGAACGTTCGCGACAATGGATTCGGGTATAGCATCTTCCGGAAGACGATTTAAGACATCTTCATCTATCAAGATATTTCGGTAGAACGGATTATTTGCCTTTAGCCAAGCGATAGCTGCTGCTATACGGGAGCGTCTAATTTGGAAAAGACCCTTCAATGTTTGTTCTGGGTAACGTTTGCGTCCAACCAATGTGATTGAAATGAGTGATGCTAAGACGTCCGGTTTTCGAGGAATCAATAAACCACTTGCAAGGTCTGCCATACGTTGAGGGGATAACCGGTATGTTGACACATTGCCTTTGAGTTTTTCGTTCAGGAATGTCCTTTGACCACTGCGAAATGACTTGGGGAAAAGCTTGTAGACATAAACCGCGGGATAATATATCGATATCAAGAGACGCTCCGGTACTGTGAGGACATCCAGCTCGAATGGTACGTTGCCGATCCACATGTTATTCGCGAGGCTGAACTTTGGTACCTCCTTCCTTCCGAGGTCATTCAAACAACTGTGGCAAAAATGACCTTTCCGTTCCGTGTCCACAACAAATAACCCTTCATTCTCCAACAACATCTCGTCCACCAACACGTGCGCGGCATGGGGATCTTGAGGTCGAAGTAAACCTCTATTTGGAATACTCTGAAGTGACAAATCCACCAAATCCTTTTCCTCAAATTTGCCTGCGCACGAACAACAAACTGCTTGGCGAACTTGATTTGACGAAGTCGCAGCGATGAAACGGGATAGAATCTCGGACCGTCGTTCTTCCCCGATATCGACAAGGAAATCATTCACTGAAGGAATTGTATTGAATTTGTCGTGCCGTAACAATATACTGGCTCGCATTTTCTCCAGCTTCCCCTGCAAGTTTTTTATCCGTTTCTGATCGTTCGCGAGATCCTTTGCTTCCTTCTTTTGAATAACGTATTCGACAGCCCGTTTTCGAAGATCGGCCGTCAATTGTTGGTCCAGCTTCGATAATGATGTAAAGAATTGGCTTTTGGACTTAAGTGATCGTGTTGGCCAATGAATGTTTTTATTCAAACCCGCGATTTCTTTCAGGGTAAGTTGGTTCCAAGGCTCTTCGTGCTCCATAACGAGTTACTGGGGGATGACAAGTGTTGTGTTGACTAATACAGACAAAGCTGAGACAGTGCTTGAAATAATCAGGCACACGATCTTAGGGGCATTCAGGTGTACACAACGACCGAGGTTTTGTTCCATTTCATTCAAGGCTTGGTGTTCCTTTCCATTTCGACATCATCCAGCTTCATGCAATCGGTATATGGTGATATTGTGTTAGGAGATAACACGCTAACATATGGCTATCGGAACGAGTCTCTTGGTGTGGCTATTGATTGGAAAAGGTCTTATCATTCTTTTGACCTTCTGTCTGAAAATACTTACGAAAACACAGTACTCGGTGGTTAATTCGCAAAAACCATATAGACTTGGTCCAAGAGCATGATGTCGAAACACAGGCTATGTTGAATGTCCAGGGCAACGTCGACTACATCAATTTTTTCAATATACCTGTTAACCAACCTTACTATTCGGTCTTTGGGGAAGCACGCCTTGGAAATGTTCAGAATTTACACACGTTTCGTATGAACTTTGACCAAATTGCGAAAAGTTTAGAAATGTTAACAGGGAAAACCGTACGCAACGAGTTCACTTCGAATGACCAAATCACAGTGTCCCATGGTGTCTACAAACGAATTCCGTTATACACACCTAATAGATTCGCTTCTCGTAATGTTCAAACAAATTGATTTTTTGTATGTATACTGACAAAATCTGCAGACTGTCTTATTTCGTGCCGTCATGACAACAGTGAGAAACTATCTACATATGGCTCTAAATCCGGTGTGTTGACTATACTATCGTGACCATCAAATGATGACGCTGTTATAAAAGAACCTATCGTAACCTGCTGGAACTCGAATCTATACCCAACATCAGTCTGGGACAGTACTGGTCGAGAGTATCAACCAAATCCCGCGTATGTCTGGATAACGGAAGACAAGCTGCTTCACACGTGTCAGACTGAAAAAATACTACTTGGGAAGATGGCGACATGTTTTTTCACCATTCACGGGGAAATATGTGGGGATGAAATCGAAATAAAAGCATACAACAAATTGTGGAAAATGTTTGTATGAAATCTGTGAAAGTAGATAGTATTTTTGCAACTATGGAATAAAATTTTCCGGTGTATCCCTAAAAAAAGCCGGTTCTGAGGTGAAAGCTATTGATAGAAAATGGAGTCTCTTGAAAATGACTGATCAGGGGTATAGCGAATTCGATCATTGACTTTAACAATTTAGGATTTGATAACACATGACCACATATCCCCCGCAGCATTCACAATGACAGATGTTTTTCCGTACCTTCCGATTAACTTGATTCTCAGATTAGACAGGCCATGAGATCCTTTGCCCCAACATCGTGACTGACATTGTAAACTGAGGGAGAGCTTCTCACAGTCTCGTTCAAATTACAGAATACCTTTGGGTATCCCGGCTGAGAATAAAAACATGAAACGCGCAGTGAGATCAGTTCTTATGATGTTTAAACTTTAAAGCTTTGGTAATCTATTTTTGTTCCATTTTGGTAGATACATTAAGCGCAAACGACACCACCCCCGCATCGGCGACTGTAATACACGGTGATCCGTGTCGTCCGAAATAATGATCGCTCCATGCTGAAAATGTTAAGTCATTTTAAGTTAAACCTGTAAATCTCGCTTACCGTTCTAACCTTGTTAGTATTGGTATCAAAATGCCAACCGACGGTTTGGATAGACAGGCAAATTGGGACAAGACCGGGCGAACCTTGACCGGATAGTGTGAATAATACCGTTGTAAGGTAATATAAATTTCTTTAGCATGTCCGGAGTCGTTCACAATACGTTCGCGACATGAATGTTTTGCCTGTCCTCGCTGAGTTATCGCTCCCCGCCGCATTGGACGACAACTTATTTCGGGCGTGCTCGACAGTCGAAAACATTGCGCTCTACCGATACTCAACGTGGAGTCGAGACGAAGCACAGAGTGTGTTAAATCAACGGTTATTGGTACAAAGGCTTTTGGGTAAATTCTTCGACACAGACATGGAGAGAACGACGTTTGTAAGGTTGCAAAGGAAAGTGGACTTTTACATAAGTGGTTCACAGGCCTTACAATTCTTCTTGGCCGTCGAATGGGCAGATTCTGATCTGGATCTTTTCTTATGGCCTGGGACCGTTGACTTCGTGACAGGGATACTAGGCGAATTGGGGTACACCGAACTGCCCTTTTATGAACGCGATGTTTCACCTTACATCGCAGAATGCAGGCAAATTCAAGACATTGTCAGCCTTCATCGTATCACGAACAGCCTTCGTCGACGTATCCAGTTAATCGTTTGTAAATTTTGCCCCCTGGATACTATTCTACAGTTTCATTCCAGTAAGCACATACTTCAGTCAGGCCTCGGAAAATGTTGAGATTTTCGCCTTTTCCACAGCTGCCGTTATGAATTTCATCACGTGGGAGTATGCGATATCATTGTTCCCTATCAGCACTTTGCAAAGGAGAAAGACTTTTGTTTGCCACGGGGACTTGCCTGCCTTAAGCAAATACAGTGCCAGAGGTTTCATGCAATGCCTCTCATTTCATCCGGCAAGCGACGACAAAGATGTCTTACCCGGCGATCGTAGAGTTGGCGACTCCAACTGCCTCGTAATCAGGATCAGGAGTAGGGATCCCATAACGAACGCGACTGTAGCAGATCTTCGCAAATATCGACCAGATTTCACACTTACTGACGATATCGCCGCACAACAAAACTTGTTTCCTGTTGACGCGCGCTTCTATGCACCTGCAACACCCGTCGACATATTCCTCAATACTTGGTCAATTTATGCCATTGAGGATAATAACTCGAATCGGTTCTCGGACTTGTTAATGGCCAATTTTTTCATCATTGACTCAGGAAATAATGTACAAGCAACGGCAAGTGACACTGTTAATAAAGCTTTCCGCAAACTGAGGTTGTTGGATGGGCGTACAAGGTCAGGAAATAAACATCTACATTTTGCGACTTTAGCTAAATAATACTTTAGTGCTCGTGTAATGGGAAATCTGATTAAGAATTTGACTGGTAATTAACTTCGAAATTTGTTCGCTTTATTAGCCCTCGGTTAATGGGCGACATCATTCTAAATTTGTCCTGAAATTAGTTTAGGATTTTAAAGATAAAAATGAATCTGTGTATTGTCCACGTCATAAAATTTCCTCGGACATCCGAAAATTACTGCTACCTGTGTGAATCAAATGAAACTAATTTTAAACCTATGACGGAACTTGTACGACGACTACCATGTGATGCTGTATACGATATAAGTGCGAGGTTTAAATAAAAAATTGGCACACAGAGACTTGCCTTGGAAAACGCTAACATGGCTGTCGATTTGGCGAAGAGAACAGTTACTGCAACCCAAAATGGTGAGCTCTTTTCTCGATAAGTTCGCTGAAAACGATGATATAATATTCGTGCAGAAAACGTTCTCAACGCAGCTAATCAAAACCGTGTTCCTGAGCGTATGTCCACCTATTTCTCAATACGCACAT
Source organism: Phallus indusiatus (assembly GCA_027605045.1). Taxonomy (NCBI): domain Eukaryota; kingdom Fungi; phylum Basidiomycota; class Agaricomycetes; order Phallales; family Phallaceae; genus Phallus; species Phallus indusiatus. The sequence goes on along the minus strand of JAQFWX010000006.1, from coordinate 1,303,738 downwards.
TGACAACTCTTTATTTTCACTTTCAGGCTCAATGAATCGGAACGCTGAACTTGCTCATTCGTTTAGTGCTAACCAATCGGTCACTATCGTAGACGAACGTGGCGTGCGTTGGTATTGCGTACATTATGCTTCAATGTCACGGTCAAATGCTCATCTGATCCATCCATGGCTTTATACGCATCATACTCATAGTCAACCTGTAGTAGAAGATGTAGATTAAATGACATGCACACGGGTGTTGATTGTGTACATTGAAAAAAATTCGACTGAAAAAAAATGGTGGATAAAAAAATACGCTACACTATGTACTCCGGGCTATCCGACGCTGATTTCGAGGGTCTTTGGTCTACCTGAGCTCCGTGAAGCTCGATCGCGTAGTGTACGTTACGATAAGCATTCCGAGACATCCAAATGAATTCACTTCAAGCTGAAAATAGAATGGTTTAACCGACCGGAACTTCGGTCTCATCCTGTGACCACAACGTCGGCCATGGTTCGCCGTTCACCCAACGGCACAAAATAAAAAATCAAAACCGAAAAAAAAGGTGTGAAATATGGTCGCTCTTCGGAAATCCTCTCGCCTCGCAGACAATTCAATGGCTGAGAACAACGCTGAAAATAATACGGGTAACAACACTGGTAAGTGCTTTTGTTAATACACACATCTTGTCGTCTGGGTGACTTATAAGGTGAAAGCTGGCGTTGTTGACAAAAATACGTCTGATGACCAACAACCGTCATTGGCCGGCAATTCCCCTGCGGAAACTTTGGATGAAAACGAGATTGATTCAGTATTCGAACACATGAAATCGTTACAAGGGTTTGTCGGTAACTCTTTGTTGAAATCTGATAAGTTCAAATGGCAAGCTTCTCCTGATGGGACCGGTGAAACGGTATACAACACGGAGAAGAATAAGCCGGTACATTTCTATGGCTGCTTTCGAGTGATGCCGCAAAGGTATATTAAATTTACTCATACGCCCGACTCCAATATGATATGGTTGTGTAGGTGTTACGTGGACACGTTTGGAAATTACAGCAAAAACTATCCGTTAACTTCAGCTAAATACAGTTTTATCGGTGGGCCCCCTTCTATGGAACCATATCTTCAAGTGTATAAGCAATGTATCCAACTAATGAAACATTTCGAGAAAAAAGCCGGTGACACTCCTTCGGCTCATCTATTCGAGGTTGAGAGAGGGAGGAACATAACCGGTTTGAGGTTCACGTTCCCTGTGTTTAAGAAAAGGGTAAAGTACTGGGATAATTGCTATTGCCTGCGTTAATCATTGGAATTTAGGAACATCCTGTGTCAGATCCCGAAACCGGATACATAGATGAAGCCGTTCAATCAATCGAGGATCCTGACTGCGATGTCGCTCCTTCTGCTTTCGGAATGACGGAAGAACAACGAGTAGAATACAGAAGTATTGTAAAAGAGTGAGCTCGTATTTTTCGTTTTAAAATTTTTATCTTGATTTGGTAAAGTTACACCATGCAACCGTTCCCTTTGTACAAAGGAAAGGCCCTTTACGATCCTAAAGTCGTGCTCTCCCTAATGAAGAACGCCCTCGTACAAGTACGCTTCAGCCTAGTGTCTCATTTCTTTGACAAGGACAGGGTACTCTCGATTAACGCGAGAGTAATGAATGTGGCTATTCTGCGTCCGGCTCCAGTTAGTCCTATGAAAAGAAGAAACTTTCTAGACGGACCGGTTCTTTCGGACGAGGATGAGGATGAGGTTGGGGCTACTTCCTCTTCTCCCAGTAAAAAACCTCGTATGGAAAATTGAATGTCGAGATCGGGTCTACTTGTAATTACAATGTCAATAGTACATTGAGAGTTTTCACTACTTTAAAAGTTCCAGTGATAAAATTGCGTGTGGTATAGGGGGTTTCCTGGCGCTTGTTCTCCTACGCAACATGTGAACGGATGCAAGGGTATTTGCGGCTCCGCCCCGAGACGCATCTAGTTTCAATATTGAAAGGTGCTTACCATACACCGGGATTTATAAGGCGCTGTCTCCGACAGCGGAGCGTCCGATATTAATAATCCGATTTATCTTTTCCGGTACCAAAAAGAATCTTGTTTTTTTTTTTGTGGAGCTAAAGTATTTAGACAAGGCCTAGCATACCAACAATAACCTTGGAGGGACATAATGCACCCAAATCATTGTATGTAATCACCTGCATTCATGATCGCAAAATGCAATTCGGCAACTCGATTTCTACCCAAGAAGAAAGTATCTCAATATATGTAGTATGGTGACTCTTGAGTCTCCAGCAGGGACCAATGCCTCAGGTGGCGAGCACCTTGTCAGTTAATGAAAGAGACTTATAAAAGTTGTCATAATAGTCTCTACGGACCCATTTTCGCCCCAACGGCAGTCAAAGCTTGTAGACCGACAGCATTTACATGAATTTTGTGGAGTGATTTTTTTTGTTATTATAAATCAAGATTCGAATCTCGAATCTCGAAATACACAAAAATTGATACATACATACATGTACTAATACATCTTTACCAGTCTTTTGGATCTGTACAATTCCATGTAACTTTGAGTTTTCGGAGTTTTCTCAACAATCTCTTGTAAAAACTTCTTCCCATGTTGGTCCTTAGAAATAACATGATATTCAGTTTTATACTCTCTAATCCGATGTATAGTGCAACCCTCCAATGGCCAAATCACGAACGGTGTGTGACGAGATGCCTTGGAATTGGTAGACTTTGATTCAGGCTGAGCTGTCGCTCTCGTCGCTTTTGTTTTCTTTCCCGTGGAAGACCCCACGCCCGCTTCGCCCCCAGCGAGTCCCTCAGATTTAAGAAGCGGCGTTCTTTCAGATGAGGAGTGATGCTTCACGGAGGTTACCGTCTTGGAAGAACGACTTGTTGACTTCGAAGAACTAGAGCTTGACGACGTGGAAAAAGCACCCGGGATGGGAGTATCAACTTTGCAAGTCGTTGACGCACTGATGTCGATAGGAGGCGGTGCAGGTGTATCGAGCACTGGAACTGGCACGGGATTGGTGGTGCCCGGGAACACATGGATAGTGATTGCAGGGATTTCTCTGCCACAGTCGTCATATGATATCGGTGGGGGGTCAATCCAGAATCCTATTGTGCGCGTGGGCGCGACAGCGGGTCGAGTCGTTTCTGGTGCTTGAGAAGGTGTAGTGTTCGTCGCAGGCACGGAATCACTGAGAGGAAGAGCTGCTTGCGGTGGTTGTGGCGTGGCGGTTGACACAGTCGTAGAGGAAGAAATAGATGTGTATGACGACGCATCAGACTCCGTCTTCCCGGACACGGATGATTTTCCATCAGAAATTGCCGCGTTATGTCTGCGTGAGGACTTAGAGGACGACGTTCTAGACACCGAGCTCTCAGACGAAGCAACTCCTGTTGTGGTAGAGGAGATAGTCGACTGGGATGTCACCCTCTTGGCGGATTTTGAGTGTGATGGTGCCCCAATGGGATCTGAGAGAGGTACAGAGCTTGCTGCAGCGGAAGTAGCTTTGGATCGTTCGCGCTTCACATATTTAACAGTGGATGTGGATGAGAATGACGCGACGGATGGCTTCCTCCTCAGGGCTGGATGTAACGCGGGAGACGCCAAAGTTGCGGGAGCTGCCGGCTGAGTTTCACGTGCAGAAGTCGTAGACCTAGACGACGTTCTGCTAACCGAACTACTAGCGGAAGAAACTGATTTCCGTAATTCTCCCTGAATAGGATGGACAAAGGTTGACGTGGAAGATACAGGAGACAAGGGCTCTGAATACTTCTCGGGAATGGCGGTTTTGTCTGGAAATGGGACTGGGGACGCGTCATTGAAGGGACCTGTCGTTTTAGGTCCTATTGCACCGCCGTTGTTGCAGTAACGTCCGTATTGCTCGTAGAACTGCAAAGCTCTTGCGATCTCCTCGTCGCTGTGAACTGGGATGGGTGGGAAGTTTCTATTGAGTTCCTCCACATCAGGGGGTCTGATAACGGAGTTGGCGGCTTCATGCCACAATGGTGGTTTGAAGATGCTATCACGCTGGGATGGTGTTACAGGTTGAGAAACCTTTTCCTTGATAAATGAAACGTCAAAAATTTGAAAGGGGTTAACGTTGGTGATTGGCTCACTCTAGAGATAGCGGCATTTCTCTTTTGGCTACCCCTGATAGACTCGCCCTCTTCAGATGCGGCATAATAATAATTCTCATGGGAGTTCTCAAAATCGTTTGCGCATTGTTTAGCAAGACGACTCCGAGTCTGTGTGGAAGCTTCTACGGCTTTACCCTTCCCTTTGTCTTGTCTTCTTTGTTCACCCGGCGGAGAGTTTATGCCGTCATAACAATGGGAATATGGTTCCTTTGTTTGGACCGATGAAAGGGCTGGTTGACTGTATTTAAGAGGACGGGTCAACAAGAACTGAGATGGGTCGTGTCTTTGTGTCGAAATCGCCCTTTTCCTTAGCGGAACTTGACTCGAGTAAAACTCGTTTTCTTCGCTGGCATTCCTCTCGTCGCGCGAGAGTGAACCCGACTTTAGATTATTGGATTGTGGCAAACTATTCATAATCAGTCAGGCAAACAAACTCTAGACGCAAGTTGTTTTATCTTACAATGCATACGATTTGCTTCTACGAATCGTTGACGTCATGCTCGCGCGATGAGCATCAGAAAAGGGATTGTCTATAGATATGGGATTTAGTCATTCAAGGCGCAAAGGTTATGGGAATATTCACTAACCAATATCGTTGGAGTCACGATTACGCCCATTACGCGGCCATGAGCCCATACTTGGGAGTTCATTACAAGGATAAGGCGGGAGAGAATCTCGCGCGCCCGAGACCGAAACGGGAACAATTGGAGTTGAAATAGGTAAAGGAGGGTTAGAAGGGTATGAGAAATTAGCTGAAGTGGGTAGAACCGTATTGGATCGGTTGCTGAGATTAAAGAGTTTGTTAAGGAAGGCGGGCATTTTGTGAATTTGATTTGCTCCGGCTTATTTGGATGAAATGAAAAGGTGTAATGAGGGGGTTTGGAAAGGTAGTAATAAGGAGTGATTTGCTGATTTTTCACCTTGATTGCTCTCCCTATATATATGAAATTGATTGCGGACTATTGAGCCGGACAAGACGCGTTTGATGTCCACACCCTAGTGTACGTTACCGCACTGTGATCCTGGAACTAGTGCGTCCTTCTCGGTCCCCAAAGTAGGTAATTGTCTCGTCCTTCATTCCTGAACTTAAAAATATCAACCCAACTAGGAGTGTCGTTGAGTTCTCGGTCCATCCGGAATGCCTCTTTCTTTCATCGTCATCCACAAGTTCTTCAACGTTGTCACGGGGGGTAAAATTTGGAATGCTTATCATGCACCGAATTCTGAGGATGATCTCTTTTGCATTGTTAATACAATGACTGGCACATATAGTATTGTTATTGATAGGTTTGTACGTATCCAGTGTTATACAACTCTCACCGACAAATGGTATTTTCTTCCCGTACCGTCTAAAGATTCCAAACCTCCCCCTCCACTAAATGGCAAATGGTGCCCTAAAGATTGAAACGGTCCCAAAATCAGCGCATCGCGAAAGGAAACATGATATGAGTCTTCAAAGCTTCAGAGCTTCAGCTTGAAAAAGCCACGTCCGGGAGAATGAGCGAGGAGAAGAACGAATCAAAAAAGAATGATTTTGTGCATGGTTCCAACTAAAGACTGTGCTTTGAATCTGGTTTCTTTATGCGACGAGAAACATGAGGTATTCCTCAAACTGTATGTATTGCGTTCAAAATATATCTCAATCTCTGTTTAAGCACTTGAGATGGAGTTACACTCGGGAGGGAGGATGATTTTTTCGAACTCCGAAACTGCGTACCTAGCCGCTTTTCCGAATTGAGACTCAGTCGGTCATCGTGCTTTGAAAGTGTGAATCAGAGGCTCGGCGGCTTGCTCTCAACAAAAGATCTCGCCGACAGTATAGAGGACGGTAGACAGTGGACAACTTAAAGGGTATTTGTATTCCTTTTGCCGCGTCATTGCGACAAAATCATCAGCCGCCAAACAATGCCGCGTTTCGCATGAAGTATTCTATCATCTCGCTCATATACTTATTCACACCACGTATTTAATTCTAGAAATTTACGGTTACATCTAGATCCCAACTGGTTGTACGAAAGAATAGTCAAAAACAACTGCGCTTCTACACCGTAGAATAAGTTTTCTCAATTGATCTGCTTAGTTCGTTTGGCGGAACAGCAGACGTCTGGATCTGAACACTCAATCGTGATAACGTTGTCTAGAAACGCAGCCCACAGCAACTAAATAACCACTGACAAATGGTGCTTCAAGGTATTTCTTACTCCTAGTACTGAGCACTGAGCACCAGCGTATGTCAATCATGTCAAAGCATATGGATAAAGAAAAGGAACACAACTCTCAATATAACATGCTCTCTGACTTTTGCACACATGTCAGTTGGTACATTCTTCGTATTACAAATTACATTTTACATGACAGAGATTTATGGAAACATAATTGTACATTAAATAACAGCTTTCAAACCGATTATCAAAGATATACTTTGAATTAATCCCAATCAGCGGCAATTGGAACAACGGAGATAGAAATATCACTGTCCTCTCGTAGTCGCGCCATAGATTGCGCACCTCGGACGTTTACGCAGCGGATGGATACTTGTAAAGGACAACCTTTTTCGCGTCGTGTCCTGGCACAGGTAAGAAGCATAGTCACGTCCTTCTCCATTAAAGGGCCTTCGAGCTCCACACATAATTTGCGCAAGCGAGAACAAGGACAAGCAGGCGGAGCGCGTCTCGTCAGATGACCACCAGTAGGATAGATATACGAGCGCCCATCTTCCGGATCGCCAAGAGCCAAGGATCTGAGGTTTTGCTCTAAACCCGATCTATTCGAGATAGGCTCCAGTGCGGGTGGATTATCTGGCAACAGTTCCGATAAAAAGGACAAAGAAGGTTCATCATCGTTAAAAAAGGTTGTATGTTTATGCCTGATGGTTAAGGACTCCACAGTCGACATTGAATCGATAATGAATGGAAATAGTTGAGACTCGAATTGTTCCTGTTCAGTTAGGTATTTGAACTTGAGAGAAATGTTCAACGAGGTGATAGTTTCCGATGAATCCTCGAGGGGCTCAACGACGGAGTACCAAGAGTCCACTAAATCGGTCATGTCCTCGGAAAGATAGATGAACTTATTGCTATCGAATCGATTGACGTATTTTGAACGACCAGCGCATTCTTCTAGAGACAAGCGTACGGGTTCTTCGTGGGCAATTTGAATATGAAGAGATGTGAACTGTATTACTTCGGAAAGGGACTGTACGGAGTCCTCAGATTCAAACAGTTTGTAGGCAGAAATCTGCCACTTGGCACTTGAAGGAATTTTTAATTTTTCCAGAACAAAATCTATAAACTCGACAGTGCGGTTTACTTCGAGCACGAGCATTTTGAGGTTTGGCAGATCAACGTCGCGATTGTAGGAAGAGGATTCCGGAAATGTCGAAGCGTCATACGAGTACCAATCGATATAAATGCGTAGTAGTTCGAGACGGGGCGATAAAGTGAGAAATTTGAGGAAACGGCCGACATCCATAGTAGAATCGTCCGGGAAAGAAAAGTGGAGTTGGGATAGGTTATGAAATATAGAACAGTCCATTTCTCGCAGGCTAGCAGAGAATCGGTAATGGAGGCACTTGAGGTTGGGAGCCTTATGTGAGAACAGCGTATTTAGAAAGCTGTCGGGCAAATCGCGGGACCAGAAGAAAAACATTTGAAGGTTCGGCGCAGGTGGTATCAGGTACGACAAGGATCGTCGGGTAATTGAAGAATGGACCTGACTAGGATCTGCCTGCATGTGCAGTATCCTAAATCGATGTATCTCCTGAAATACCAACACAAATGTGTTCCATATCTTGTCAAAGTTGTATCTCGGATGAGTTTTCAACTTGAAAAACACATCTAGCAGGGAGGAACCGGATCGACGGAGTAATTCCTTTACACCATTCGGATTAATCTTTGGGAAAGACACGCAGGTCCACATCATTGAGTCCGATAGAAGGGCGTATCTCCACCAACGGCAAACGTGCGAGGCGGATATAGGAGGTGATACTACGTCAAGAAGTAATAAAGGCTCGTCATGTTCCTCAGGCTCCGGTGTGTAAGTGTAAGCATTGAAGATAATCTGTCTGAAGACGTCGTAAGGAGGACACGTAAATGGAGAGGGTTTTGGCACCATCTTTGTGGGCACTGGCACGGTGATGATGGCGAGTCCGTGAAACACCCAATGAGTCACAATGTCACATGCCATATGTCACACTGGTTAGAGGAAAACCGAAACCCAAATCGATACCACAAAAGCCTAAGGCCTAAGGGACAATGAAAGTATTTTTTACATACCAGTTTGGTGGCTAATTTTGGCTTGGAAGATGTGCCGAGTGTCCTATCAAGTCATCGGCGTCAAACTCACTGCCGCTTCGCAGAACACGTTGTAATATGACCAGTGGCAGGGTTACTCTTTTTCTTCAACACCCCATCGATATCCTAGTATAATTCATCAAACCCCATCAGGTTTGCGACTCCTGCTAGCATGTCCGTCACTGATCAATCGCAACCCAGACGTATTCCACGTAACTTTCGCTTGGGAGGGTATACCATCAGTTTGGAAACCGCAGCCAAATGGGCAGGACGCCTTATAGACTTTGAGCTGAATCCGGACACGCAATATCTTACGGTTACAAATGTTATATTCCCCATATTGAGCCGTCATCTCATCAACTTTCGGTTGATCGACGAAGAAGAACACTTCAAATTCATGTTTGTCACCCAAAGTGGCCCATTCCGCGGATATCGCAATATGCCTTCGTCTGAGATATTGCAATTTGAACAATGTGAGAAGGATGCCATTGTTAAAGAACTCCTTGATGGTGAAGGTACGTCGTTTTTTCAATTCTTTGGTGCGTTCACATGTTCAAATATTATCAGAAATTACACCGTATGCATACGAAACGATTCTTGATTGACCTTTTGTATATTATGTCGATTTTATGAAAACTTCTGACCAAATAAACTTTTTGAACACTGAGAAACCGCGGCGTTTGATTATAAATATCATTCCTGTACTCACTACTAATATGATTTGAACGCGCATGATGATTATGTAACACAGTGAAGAACTTGAATCAGCTCGACTGTTGTGAGAACGTCTGGAGCGGATGCAAAGCTTCAGGCGTTTAAGGACCAAAATAGGAAGGAATATAAAGGTGGATAAAACGAGATCTATACACAAAGAGAAGTAAATACAATAAGTTGGGGTTTTTATAGTAGCGCTTTTCAATTAATAATCCAAGTAAAATTTGACAAAAATAGTAATAAGAGTCGCGGAATCTAATTTACAGTAGTTACATATTATGTAATTAGGCGCTAAAGAATCAAGCGTTTGAACGGGGTATACAACATACTCAGGAATCCGCCCCCGATTTCTGACAAAATTGACTTTGAAGTAAAATGTCCTCGGAATAGTTCTTTACTCCGCGGCCCTCACAACTGTCCAAACATAAAAAAAAACAGATCATAATTGTTTAGTCATACCAGTACTACAGAGTACTCGTAGGTACATACAGCATCGCGTGTTCCACATCAATGTTATGACTCAGGAAGCAAGAGATATCTATCACGAAATGGACCGGATATACATTCTCTTAGCCTTCAGCGTGGACGCACGGACGGTATAGGACGAGGATCCGCCAGTGGGTAATTCCAGTAAGTAGCAGAAACTTCGCATAAGTCCGAAAAGAACGCATTCTCTCGTTTGGATAGTCGAACCAGACTATTTACCTCTTTCACAAACACCGCATCACTTCTCCTACTTCTCCTAACTATGAATTTCTTTACCACGTCTCCCATGACTAAATACCCATATAGTGGATTCGCACTGTTAGGCAACTGTGCTGCGCGTTCCATGTATTTAATCATTTGTCTATCAGCGTCTCCATGAGAAGCTGCTTTCTTCACTTCGACTATGCCGACGATATAATGATTTCTGGCTATTCCTGGTTGTGGCGTCACTTTAACGATTGCGAAATCAGGGAACTGTCTGAAATGTTCTGTGCCGGCTGATATCATCAGCAAATTTCTGTACAAATAGACTGAGATCACCTACGAAGTTCTCTGGACTCATGCCTTGCCCCGGTGGAACCAAAAGACACGTTTGCGAGATCATCATCGACCTCTTCCTCCGTCAAAGGTCTGCGCAAAAGAGCTTGGGGAATCACCATGTACCTGCGGCTGAGTGGAAATATTTCTCCAAGCAACCCATTGATCGGCCCATAAAGGGTGTTCTCATAATGCGGGTCGGATTGAGCTGTTTGTATCAATTGGTATATCACCCAATCTTTGATATTGGTGAGAAGCTCGTCCCCAGTTGGGGGGATTTCATATATCAATGAAGGAGGTTGCATGCCAGATTTTTCAGCTGCTGACCGTAATACTAGTATTCGCTTAAATACGTTTTCACCACTTCCTACATGAAGCACCGAGCTAAAGTTCCCGCTGGCCGGGACAGATCGGCGTCAAGTATCAAGCTTTCAAATTTCAAGCCTCGTGTTCATAATTCCAAAACCATCACCGTCAAGTTCCTGTCTTGGGCAAAGGACAATAGACAATGTCCCTAAATGGCCCCCCGTCATTTGGACAGCGTTGTCCAAAGGGATCCTGACGGCATTTTGGCCAGTTTTGTCCAAAGAAAACGGGTATCTTATGCCATGTTAATGACATTGTCCAAAGTAGGCCTGATTCCGCTTTTGTCCACATTCATTTCTGTCCAATTTTCTGTCCAATCAGCAAGCTCGAAGTAGATTTTGAGCAAAAGTCAGCTTGACCGGCGTTCACGTCCTGAAGGCCTATCCCCTTTTTGATTGTTCAAATGAATGTTCACCAGACCAACCATCGAATCCCGAAATCTTGAAGCAACGAATGATTCATCTCACAAGTTGGGAGTCGTGTCCAACTCGCTTACCGTTTACGTAACACCTTTGTATATAAGAGTGATGGAGGGTCCGAGACTTTTATCTTCAACTTCCCACATCTTCCATTCAACTTCCATCCAAAGATATCAAACAATGTCAGTAGCATCCATTCTTAAAACCCATAATATCTAATTCTCTTGCCAGCATGTCCTCTCCTGACCAGTCGCAACTCACGCGCATTCCACGTTATTATCGCCTGGGCGGATACTCCATCAGCCTGGAGACTGCACGCCAGTGGGCGGAACGTCTAACAGGTTGGGAGATCGATTCAACTACGCTAAAACACAGCGTCCACAAGGTTATCTTCCCTATATTGAGACACCATCTCATCAACTTTCGGTTGGTCGGTGAAGAAGAAAATCTTAGATTCATGTTTGTCACGAAGAGTGGTCCATTTCGCGGATATTGTAATATGCCTTCGTCCGAGATATTAAAATTTGAACGGTGTCCGAAGGATGCAATTGTTAAAGAACTTCTTGACAACGAAGGTAATTTGTTCCGATGGTTCATTTGGTGCGTCTGGTCATTGAATCCATCAGGTATCGCTCCGTATGAATATGAAACGGTTCTAGTTTAGCTATCTTTATATATCTCATTCTTAGTTGTTCGAACAGTCTACTCTAATAAATTTTCATTCGCCCTCTTTTACCCATGTATCCATCACAAATCCATCATGAGCTTAGATTCCAGACAATATACCTACTCCAATCTAAGAAGATTGACCAGTCAAAGAACAAAACTCTTTGACCAACTTCTGGCCAATCGCGACGTAATATTTTTTGATTGCCCAATCGACTATTTCCGCCATAACATGGCAATTTCGGGGGACTTCGTATGGAGCAAATGCGTGACATCGCGTGACAGATGGCGACTTTGACAAGTTCAGCTACCTTATCCACTGATCTGAGGACCCGAATTCAGTCAACGCCTCAAGTTATTTTTTCTAATACCAACCAAATATGTCAGTCAATATGATTTCAAGTTGGTTTATACGACCAATCTGATGTTCTCTCAGCATGTCCAATACTGATCAGTCGCAACCCAGACGCATTCCACGTAACTATCGCTTGGGAGGGTACACCATCAGCATGGAGACTGCAGCTGAGTGGGCAGGACGTTTGAAAGGCTGGGAAATGGATCCGTTCGAGGATAGCATCAATGTCACCAATGCTATATTTCCCATATTGAGCCATCATCGCATCAACTTTCGGAAGGTTGGCGAGCAAGAAAATTTTAGATTCATGTTCGTCACGCAAAGTGGCCCATTCCGTGGATATCGCAATATGCCGTCGTCCCAGATACTATCATTTGAGATTTTGGATAAAGATGAGATTGTGAGAGAACTACTTGATAGCCACGGTACGTGATCGCGGTCGATTATTCGCGTGTTTACTCATCAAACTTATCAGAAATTACACCGTATGAATACGAAACAGTTCTCGATTAAGTACGCCAGTACTTATTTAGTTTTAGTTGCTTCAAGTTTTATTATAATATAAATTCTGAATAAGGAAGAACCCTGATACTAAGCTGAAGTTGTGATACTAGTAGCTCAAATCGCAACTGAGTCGCCCAAGGTTCCGCGCATGATGCTCTCAATTCCTGAACATAGACATGACTACTAATAGTCATCGCGGTTTAGTGGTAAGCGGGAGGTGCACATGCCTAATAATAAGTTTTTGGTCAAATCAGGGAAGTCCTGGAGACATGCAAGTAATCGTGCCTAGGCCTGTTGTCTTTCTTAGCCCCCTTGGATGTTTAAGTGTTGTACCCGTACCGGTTTTATCCTGAGATTCATATAGTAGCGTTAAAAAGTATTGAAGCAATAATTGAGAGGTAGAGGGCAAGGGAGTTTATTGGCAGAAAAACATCCCATTGTCTAGCGATGGAATACATTTTTGAGTACCAAATTATGTTTGACTTTAGAAACGTGATATTAAAAAGATAAACATAATGTAAATGTTTTTCTCGTAGAATTGGTCTGTAACCCGAGCCCTTTAGGTCATATATTTAACCCACAATAAAACGTTACTCCTCACCTTTTTTAGCCGGCAGCCGGATTAACCAAGACATAGATATCGGTATCTTGTCTTATTAAAGACCTCGCGTTTTCTCTTACTTCTGCGCAGCGGACAAATATTCGCAACGGATATCCCTCATTTCTCCGCGCCAGGGCACAGGTACAGAGCATGACTGCATCAATTTCTTTCAAAGCTCCCCGAATTTTGACGTGTAACTCTTGAAGATGAAGATAAGGAAAAGAAAATGCACCAGTGGACGTTACGAGTTGATCATTGATGAAATCACAGTCTTCTGAGTCGGCAGGGACCAAATCCAAATCGGGATCTTGAATCGCGTTTGGGTTTAATATGTCCATGTCAGGAGTCATGGTGATCGAATTATATTCCGAAGCCAGAGTTGCGCCCAAATTCGGCATAAACTCGGTCAAGTAGAATAAAGATGAATCATCTTTGCTTTTCGATGATTTCTCTTCTTTCTTCTCGCTTCCGTCGTCGTCGTCGTCTTCTCCCATCTTATACATGACAGTCAAAGATTCCAAATTGCTCGAAAGGGGACCGATAATGGCCCGATATACGGAGAAATCGAATAACTCCTCAGGAGATATGTAATATGGAGGATCAACCTCGAGGCTCAAATGCGTGATATTGAGCGATTCCAAGAGTTCCTTCAACTGATCCCACGAGTCCATCAAGTCGATAAAGTCCTCGTAGCGACAAACGAGTTTATTGTGATTGAAGTGATTGAAATAGTCCGGTACGGATCTTTCTCGAAAAGATAGAGCTAGTACATCTGTCATTTCGATATGCAGGGATGTGAAAGGGACTCGGCGCGTATATCGAAGCATCCGCGACACTCCAGGCGTGTACCTAGCTACGATTTGCCACTTGTAACTCGAAGGAAGCGTCACAGACTTAAAGATCAAGTCCAGCAATATGGTCACGTAATTCACCTCGAGCACGAGTATTTGCAGGTGTGGCAATTGAACGCGTTGGCGAGGAGAGCGTTTGAGGATTGATATTCCTCGATACCAGTCCCAACTGTTATGTACACGGAGCAGCTTCAGCCGGGGCGATGCTCGGAGTAGATTGAGGAAGCCACCAGCATCAACAGGATTATCTCCGAGTAGGGAAATGTGAAGCTCCGTCAGGTTATGAAATGCTGAACAGCCGATTTCAACCATATCGCCGGATAATCGATGGTGTACGTTCTTGAGATTGGGAGCTTTTTTTGAAAACAAATTTTTCAGTAAATTTGTTTCATTTGCGCTGGTCAAAGAGCCCGAGTACCAAACGAAAAAGGTTTCCAATTTCGGAGCAGGTCGTCGTATGTGTGATAAGGCTCGGTTGATCATTCCAACCAGGATGTCAGATTCGATTAGAGGCCGCCAGGATATTGTAGGATCAACCTGCATGTGCAGTACTTTGAACCGATGGATCTCCAGGAGGACGGCAGTAAGCGTACTCAAAGTCCCATCGCAACATAGTCTACGATCATTTTTCAGTTTGATGAATACATTCACCAAAGATGTATCAGATCGACGAAGTAGCTCCATTACGCAGTTTGGCTTCATCTCCGGAATCGAAATGCATGTCCACATCGTTGGATCGGATAGAAGTGCCTGTCTCCACGAGCGGCAGACCTGCGACGCGACAATGGGAGGCGATACCACGTGAAAATGCAACAAAGGTTCGTCGGATTCCTCAGGTTCCATGGTAAACACGGAGTCGTAGAGAATTATATCTCTCAGCGTTTCGTAAGGAAGATTGGTAAAAGAAGACGAAGACGAAGATTGCTCCATTCTGTTCTCTACACTCAGACTGTTAGTTTCAGAAAAGTTTGGCGGCGCAGACGACGGTGACTGTCACAGGGTTCAGAATGCAAGTTGTGCATTATCTTATTCTTCAGCCTATCAAGGTCGGCAGTTCCCGTATTTTTAATGAATGATATGCGACTGGAAAATTCCGGTAGGTTTAGAGAAAAACATAAATTGGATGTCTAGAGAAAGCCGGTAAAATACACATGTTGGACACACACATTGACTTTTAAATAACATGACTTCATACTGTATATCTACCTCCCTTAACAGAAAAGGGCTCGACAGAGATGTGAGTATCACCAGCATCCTGTGATTGAAGGATGAGCCCAGCGTTTTTGTTCGTCGCGCTGGTTTTCCCACCAAAAAGAACGGATAATGCTCGTAGTGGATATCCTGCCTCTCGTCGCAGGCTGGAGAGCATACGAAGTATAATCGCATCCACCATCTTTAAGGGTTCAGAAAGCTCCACATGTAGTTTGTGTAAACGAGGAAATGGAAAAGCAGGCGTCACAATGGACGTTGCTACTGTTGGATCAAGGGCCGAGAGACCCTCTGTTGAATCGATGGAGGTCAGATTAAAACCGAGACCTTGTGCAGAGTTTATATTGCCGGCTATTGATGTATTATGTGTTGGAGTCAACAATACGGTCACTTTAGATTAGATAGTAAAAATTACATAACGGACTGTACAGCAGAACCTGAAGCGTCGGTTAGAAGACTACGTCTTCTGACCGACGTTCTTCAGGTATGTTTAGTTATTTTTAATATTACAACGTCTTCTGACCGACGTTCTTCAGACAACATTATGATACTCCACGGCCGCGATTTCGTCCGGATTTGGAAGCAGTCCCGATAAGAATAACAAAGTTGGCAGAATCTTTGAATCGTCAGGGACGAGAATAGTTATGGACTCTACATTTCTCATCGCCGCTGATGCAATAATGATTGGAAATAGTTTGAACTCGAACAACTTCGACATGTACGGAGGTAACCAAACAAAGTCGAAGTTCAAACGTGTGATATTGGATGGTTGCGTATATTCCATCAACAGGTTCCAATCGTTTATTAGCTCTGTCATCTTGAGATCGCATGTGAATGTACTGCCACCAAACTGATTTAGATATTCCGACGCGGGATCTCCTTCGAAAGACAGAGTTACACGTGATTCGAAGAACCGGAAAGTAAGAGACGTGAAACGCGCCTGGGACAGGTATTGACGCATTGGTGACGAACTTTCAAATAGACTTTGAATAGTAATCTGAAATTTTGCATTCATAGGGAGTGATATTGTTTCCAAAACCGTGTTTAGTAATCCGAGATCACGGTCTGCTTCAAACACGAGCATTTTGAGGTATGGAAAGCTGACTTGACGTGTAGAAGAAAATGCGGAGGGTACCGGTACAAAACCTTTATTCGAGTCCATGCTAATGTGCAAGAGTTTAAGACGGGGGGATAGTTCGAGGAAATTGAAGAAACGGTTGTAGTCCAGAGAAGGCACATAACGTAGATAGAGATGAAGTTCAAATAGATCATGGAATAGAGGTCGGTTAATTTCTCTCAAGTCAGAGGAAAGTAAATGGGATATGGATTTGAGGTTGGGAGCATCGCCAGAAAACAATGAGTCCAGGGAGGTTTCGCCTGGATTCTGAGAAGGACTACGATACCAAAGAAAGAACATGCGAAGTCTAGGCGCGGGGCGTGGCAGGTACGACAAGATCCGATCGTAATATTTTCCCAGAGTTTTAGAATATTTCCCTAGAGGAGCCAGCATGCGTATGTACAGCGATTTGAATCGACCCATTTGCTCGAAGAGGTGAGGAAGCATGGTCTGTACTCCGTTATACTCCCGAATGTTCGTGCGAGGACGCTTCAGTACGATGAATACGTTCAGTGAAGATGAGCCGGATCGATGAAGTAACTCCATTATGAAATTCGGCTTCATGGTTGGAACCGAAATGCATGTCCACATAGTTGGATCGGATAGAAGAGCATGTCTCCACGAACGGCAAATATGCGACGCGACAATGGGAGGCGATACCACTTGAACATGTGACAAGGAGTCGTCATATAAATCGGGAAACACAGCTGTGTAGATTATAATTTCTCTCAGGATATCGTAAGGAAGACGGTTGATTGGAGAAAAACGCAGCTCCATTTTTCAAGGTGAGACAGAAACAAGTGATGATGTGACGAAATTATTAGTCAGACGACGGGTCACACGATCGTTCAAAGCCAATCGCATTAGTACTCCGCGGACACGAGTCGCTAAGAGATAAACATAAAAATAACGTTATACTATCTGCTTTATACTATACTGTAATCTTTGAAACATCTTCCTTAGCTTTGAACCTTTGGTGGAAGATGAGTTGGGTCCGGTCTTGCAGGTTCAAGTACAGAGGTAAAATTAGTTGTCGTTTGAATCATTGGTGGTCGTGGCGACACGGGTATCGAATTAAATTTGGAATTGATCGTATTAGGAGTACTTGGATTATGAGCTTCTGCACCTAATACCAAAGCGGCTAATAGGGGCTATGATAGCCATTGTCAGAGAAAAAAAGGGATAATCTAAGAGATAGTGGCGGATGTACTTACATTCTGGAACAGAGCTAGTAGTGCGCCGAAAATGGCTTTGATTACGGGGGGTATCCAGGTATCGTGTAAATCTTTACTGCTGTACAATGCTAAAGTTCATTACGCGAGTTAGTGGCGTCTTCGAGAACCGAAGGTAATTAGGTGATCCACGCACGTGCTATTATGGCTATAGCTAATGGCCAGAAGACGAGAAAGTATAAGAATGATATAGCGAATCCTGTATACAAGTTTAAGTGTCGTTTAAAGACTAATAAAATAAGTCTAAAGTCTATTACGATACCTTGCAAGGCAATCATGACTAAAGTCCGAAAAAAATAACGTGCATCTTTCCGCAACAGCAAGTCTCGGTCTAAAGAAAAGAAACACAACGCTGTAGCCAAACTTCATGTCAGAAATCAGAAGCAACCTTTTACAAACAGGAAAACGCACCTAAGCCGAACCATTTCTTCACACCTTCCTGACCTCGCCACCAGTCCACGTCAGGCCAAGGCCGATAAAACGGTTTCTGTCGCTTTGCATGAACATCCGCTCGGACTAGAAGGCTGGCTATCAGAGTTGAAAGAATGCTTTGAATGATGATGGTGACACTATTGCGAGTCTTCCATGTCAATTATTCGTTAGGCGGAGGATTACGACGTACCCCAAGTCGCCAGCTATGGTGTGTTCTGCAAACGTATTACTGTTCAGTGATTTTCATTCTTGAAGGTAACGAAGCAAACGCACTGTTCAAAGGCCATATTCGAATCTCACCATGAACTGTACGGTACATGGCACATGCTGAAGAGAACTGTTTTTTAAAATGCACCCAATACTAGTGGCAACTAACATACCTATACCAAGATTGACCAGCCCACTAATCAGCGCAGCTCCAAGTCCTTGTGGAAGAAGGAGATAGCTGTAAAGAGAAATCCGTCAGAAGCTATTCTAACGGTACTGAAAAAAAAGAGGGAACTTGCGTACACAAAATGTTTACCCGATGCTACGCGATGATGCTTGGTGTACGGACGTGCAAATGGTTGTGTCTCGACATCGTGAAGAGAGGTCGACATTCAAGGGATGAGTAAAGAGTGTAAAGGACCTTAGTAACAAGAATGGTCCGACATTTAAATACTCCTGTTCATGTTTCACAGGTCGTACCATGGTTGGTAATTGACGTGGTTCGGGTCGGACGCTTAGCAGGCGCTTAGGAGTGATGCGGTGACGATCAACTTTGGATCAACCTCCGCACGGCATCAGTCCGCCGTCTTTCGGACCATTTTCATTTTCAGAAATCATCTTCTGTGTGTGCCCTCTGTGTATAATTAATTTCATTCCGTAAGTCAAATTCGAAGATGAGATGGTGCGCAATAATTTTCTCTCGTTTCTTTCCATTCAAAGTCGGGATTCATAATAGTCGGGATGACGCGACGGATGAGTCATCTGTCGGAATGTGAACATCGGGATTCGGATTACGCAATCTTGTCTTCACTCCGAATTCGGGATTTTTATTTTTTACGTTGTTTTTACGTAGCCTCGAGACCAGACTATTTTTTACGACGACCGTACAACGTTGATTTGATTTCCTGTTATACGGTTTGTCTGAATCATATCAACTATAAAACATCGACAGCAAGATGGATCAATCATCTGGATCGCCGCGCGCTCGTCATAAACACCGGTCATGTCAAGTAACTATTTTCAAGGATATCTCTAACCCCTCAATGCTTCGAAACACTTTTTGTTTAAATCAGTAAATCAGTAAAGCTTCAGGAGACGAGTGAACTCGGACATCGCCTTGGACCCTGCGTAAATGGCAAGTCATCAGGGAAACGCGGTTCTCTCTTCATAACGCACAAAAACGCATCGCGTTCAAGCCCAGACTCTAACGTTTAGATTGGTATGTTTGTAAGTATAAATTTCCATCCAAACGGGTTCTCGGATGCGGTATTAGGGTTCATTAGCATTGGCGATGCTCAGAAAATCTGTCCAAGTGTATGAACAGCCTCCAAATGATAGTCCGGTTAGTCCGGTCATTACGCACTCGTGAGTTCAAAGACTCTAGAGTCATTTCATATTAATGGGGCTCCACCCTTGTATGTTCCTTTTTGTATTGTCTGAGATATTAGAATATGATGCCTGATTTACGGCAAATAGAGCATAAAACCACTTCATCTTCCTTCCTGGCCGGAAAAAGGGCACCCTTTCTTTGGAATTGGACGAGAGCTTATTTATGGCAACATTCAGTAACCTTCCTATGTGCAATATGACGTGCTTTGTACGTCGTGGTTGCTAGTTGCAGTCGAGTACAGCATCTTATGGCAACCGAACTTGCGTTATTTCCTTTCCAAGGTCTACAAAGGTCTACAAAGGGATATGTCTACAATCTTACACAATGCGTCGGTATCTCACTCATCTGATCACCAGCGTTCCTGCCTTAAAATCTATTGAGCGGTTGGAGTGCCAGTTGACCCTTAGGGTAAAGTATTTTCCCGGTCGAAGTGAAACTTGCGCTCACAATACCAGGTTCAGCTTTGCACCTCTTTGCACACAATCACTGTAATAAAGCAAGCACAACCTCCTCTGTACATCCTACTGCTAAGTAGCTCTTAGCCATGCGAAAACAATTTTTCTTTCCAAGCTGACTCCCACAACCGGGGTTTCGGGCATCGTTTAAATTTATTATCGTCGACCCTAATTGGACACGAACAACCTGTTCTCTGACTTGTCGAGATTGCGTGACAAAAACAAGGGAATTTAAGCGAAACCATGAGGCTGTTCTAGCTGAATGAATGCTTCAACCCTGCATGTACTACGCAAATAAAAGCCTCCACACAGTCGCTTATAGTGTTTCACTGTCTATCACCTTTTCCCCCTCGTCTTTATACTCAAACCATGAGTTTTCCCAACTTTGAACAATATTTCTCGCAAGCCTTTGCCGAACAGCTCGGACCCCTTTGTTCCTTGCGATCTGGCAATTTGGCTCCGAGTTCACGAAATGAAGCTAAACCATCGTAAGTCAATATTTGTTCGTGAAGTTGACATAGAGCGCATAACTGAGAAACACACCAATCCAGAAATGAATCGCATAACAACAGAACCGTTGAAGACATGTGTACTTTCTGTACTCCCGGTGGTGCGGCTGCACCATCTCAAATTTATCTCAGCTCATCGCGATCGATGAACTCTGATTAACCCTCTTTACCCAGAGTAGAACAACACGGTACGTGTTATTATAGGTAAGTCTCAAATCGTCTTTTGAAAGAATCATACCCTCTAATAGTTTTTGTCCAGCTCGACTACGCGCCAGACTGAGAGTCATGCGCAACCGGTTCGGCCTACCCAGGACTCATACATAACACCTTTAAACCTGTAAGACATTTTCATAACTTTGGCTCTTGGTGTTACAGTCACTGAGTGATAACTTGTAGGAACACTGTACCTCTTTCGACGTCATCCTTCAACGTGGATCAGTCCAGGTATAGCACAATATGGGAGTTGCAGACGTAAGAGCTACTTATTATTATAATTGTTATTATTAACGCTATCAATTCAAAGACATCTTACTGCCAACCCCCAGAAAATCTTAAACCTAAATCACATCAAAAGAGAACCGTTGCAGCACAACGCTTCTCCACTTATTGTGAGGCGAAGCTTCGAGGAGCTGGGCTTCTCGATCACTTCTGATGAGGAATCAGATCAATTCTCTGCTTTCTCTATTGACTCTCCGCAATATAAAGAATCATCGGCGCTCGGATTAAGTTTGGTGGATTCAAGGACGCAGTCCACAGAGACTACCGTTTCCATATATCCTCCTGCAAACACTTCCTCCGCCACATCTCTCTCTTTCTCAAGCAAGTCGTATACTCCTTCCTCTCGTCCTCCAATGGGCGGACACTTTCTTCCCGCCACTCTCCCATCCAACTTATCCTCACCCCAAATGGATTCGGTATCGCATGCCCAGTTAGCTACGAGCAAACAAGATATCGCCCTAGCGATACCTCCTTTGAAGGCTTTTTGGTTCGGCTCCACGTTATATCATGTCAACCCAAAGCCCGACGCAATTTCGTCGCCTACGTTTGTTAATCCATTGTACCAACATCGGCTAGAGCGCCGTTCGCGAGACCCGAGAGAGCGTACTAGAGTTCCAGTCTCTCAAACCACCTCAACGGGGGCTAACCCTTCAACATCATCGTCTCAAGCAATTCTTGCACCCTACTCTTCCCTACCAACTATCCCACTTGATGACATTCCACTTCCCGTCGCCTCGTCCTCCAGCAACTTTGTCCATCCCTCTCATAACACTATGAGAAGGACCCATCTTTCTCCGTCATTCACGCCTAAACAATCTTGGATACCGAAAGAGGTAAACCTCGTTCAAAGACCAAGTATTAGGACGCGAGCCTCGGTACGGAGTCGTGCATGGATCAACCGGTTTTTTCCCACGAGAGCCTTTTGCACAATGTGTTCTGAGGGGAAGGAACACTCAGGGAAATGGGACTGGAGCGACGACAGCGCACTTGAGCATCTAGTTTCGGTGCATTGCTTTCAGATCGTAAAAGACATGCACGCCTATGATGGCGACGTTATAGCCAGAGCGCGAGTGAACCTAATAAAGACGAAGGAACAGTTCCGTTACGTGCGGGAAGAGTTAGAAAAGACCAAATGTCGGCTGTGTTCAACAGACAAACCTCTGGTGTTCCGCGATGCGAAAATCAGAAGACACCTCGGCACGATTCACAAGAAATTGGACATTACCGTTTGCGACAAGGAGCTGGATCGTTTACTGGCTCTTATGCCAGCGAAGGAGGATTGGTATAATTATGAGGATAAATTTCTGTATAATTTTCCTGGAGGATGTCCAACGAGTTAGATATCATTTATACCTTATCAAAAATTCTTATCTCACCGATATTCCTTTGTTTGTGTACGGCGTGAAAAAGCGAAAACGATCGATGAAAGAAAAAACGTTGGTCAAGTGACACATGTCACATGCTTGTCACCACGGTCAACACCTTCACTTACCCACTGTAATCACGCCTAAATCCGGATTGAGCCCATTTTGGCGGTATATTCCGTGCAAGATATCATCACTTTGTTCATAAAGCTCACAATGACGTATTTGCTGATAAATAATTTCTTCAGAGCATGCGCGTACCGTGATTAAAATTCCCCAATTTAGACCAAGTTCAAACTCTTTGGACATAAAATCCCAAATCATAAGTCTTCACCCTGAATCTAATATATCTGGCACACCACACTGTCACCCGTTTATGGAAAATAGTTCGAAAAATAATGCGTTATAACATCTAGCATGGCGAGTGGCCTATACCCTAGATTTCAAACGAAGATGCGCGCTAACAAGGTCTTTCTCCGACTGCAGAATATTTCTTCACGAATGTCACATGCTGTGTTGTTTCTTCTATTCGATTACCTTGCTTTTGTCAATACCAGATTCAGTAAGCCGTTTCAATAGCCGTTTCACTGAAATCGAAACGGACGGTGAACCGACATCAAAATTACCCGCTCTGGCATTCCCTAATGGATCTTGATAATGATTTCATTTTTTTTATCTCTTCGAGGTGGCTTAGATTACTAAACCCGATGACTCGGCGAGTGATGGCCTGTCTTTCCGTCTATGAATTTTATAAACAATCTCCGAGATTTTAGCCCATAATTAGCGGTCAGGAGCATAGTATTACCATGGCTGGTCGGGTTGTTGTCATCACAGATATTCAAACGAGAGCTAGAAGGAGGGCGGGGCTCCCTGGGGTGATTCGTACTAAACCAACCTTGACAAACGGGTTAAGTGTATAATGGCTCGACCAAAAACCTTGAAGGGGATGGAGGTTCCAGAAAGATGGGATCTCGATGCGTACGTCAATATTTTGCGAATTCTATTTCCACATTATTGATTGAAAGCGATTTCAGCCGTGCCGCCTAATCTATTGAAGAAACTGTTGGAAACTAGAGCAGCTGCAGCGTTCTTATGTGGGTTTGACTAATAGGATCAATAACTAATCAGGAGTTGCTATGTTCTATCTATCCGAATATTATTATAGTTACGTGCGCGTAAATTTTATTATTTGAAGCTAATGGCGATTAAAAAATGACTGACTGAGCTAGCCAACTCCAAGAACTAGCTATAGTCGGGAGCACGACCGTGACTGTCACTCCGCCACAGCGGTGAGTACCAAACATTTGGTACTAAAAGGGGGTAAACCAGACATCACCTTTTTTGCAACCTTGTGTGGCAGTATGGACTCGGACATGGCCCCAGAACAAAGCGTCTCAACGCCTGCTTTACTTCAATCAACAACAACTGAATATGAAGACGTTTTCTCAGAATATCTCGGCGCGACAGTCATCAAAGCAGCTGAACTTGAGATTCGAATCGATAACTTGACCGCCCGGGTTGAAGCCATTATCGCTAAACTCAAAACCTGTGCCGATAGAGCTGCCAGACGTGAAGCCTCCATCACTGAGCTTAAAACCGAAGTGAATAATTTGGAGGCCATGATGACGACGTTTGTTGCTTTTGTAGGATTTGGTGCTATGCGGACTACATCAGTGAAGCTGAGACTCCCAGACCGCGCCAAGTCATCCAGGATTGCCGAAGTTGCAAACCCAGATCACTGATGTAGAGGAGATGAAGTACGTTTTCGCGCCATTTGAAACGCCGGAATTACTCTTCAGCAAAGTAATTTTTTAGGAGGCGAGCGTGACCCAGCGTAATCGTTTAAGCCTCAACTGAATCGAACTATCGAAGTTTCATTATCAAGCTTCAAGCGAAAGTCCTTTTTTATTTGCACAAAGTTTCACAGGCTGAATTACAAACAAACGTTTAGACAATATCGATTGTATGACCGGCATCTTTTGTGTTTTCCTATCTACCTGTCTTGATGTACATTAGTTTAGAGTACGCTCTGTTAACGTTGGTATTGGTCACAGGACTTTAGGATATTCTGATAGCTACTCAAAATTGCAAGGAGCTGGTAGTCGATTGGTTCAGCGCTTGCACCGGAGTATTGATCGCAGCGTTGCTCAGTCCCCAAAATGTTTGTTTCCCAACGTTCGTCGGTCTTGAAAAGTAAACGTCATATATTGACAAACAGTAGGGACATAGTATAGCATACGTGAAGCTTCCCGTCAGTCAATTGTACGCTTTGCCATAGAACTGACGTGACATTCTGAGCGGTTATCGTGGTTATAGGTCCGGGAAGACCTAAAGCGGCGCCAGCCTGTAAAGTATTCCCTACCGTCGAGCTTGGCGCGATTATTGTGAATACACCTGGAAGAGTTCCAAAGCTGGTAACAGTCCATTATTCAAGATTAATCAACTTTGGGCTGCACAGATGATAGATCTCGAAAGTCTGTATTACCATTTGGCTTGGCCGCTGACCCAAGACTAGCGGCATGACCATAAGATTCTTATTCTCTCCGAGATCAGTGATGGCGAGAAAGTTTCCATTTGGATCGACGACCCATTAATGAATTGGTATACTCCTTGAGTTAAGTTCAGTGCTAACGTGGGTCGAACGAATCCGAAGAAAAGAAAAGATGTCATGGCGACGAGAGAAGAAGATAACGTTCTCATGGCTGAAAGGTGGGGTGTGGAGGTTAGAATAGCGCAATCCTTTGACTTTCAATAGAGCCAAAAACGATGACGAAAATCCGTCTGTCAAGGTGACCAAGCAACGAATATACAGCGAATACGATGGCTACACGTGTATCGACGTTGGCTGGAGATTCCCATCGGTCCTTTACCTGTGTATAACGAGTCTATCTTTCAAAAGGTTTCATGACATAACTGAAAAGGATAGGTCCTGAGTTTGAGAAGAACGTTTGATTGACAGATTGGATTGAATTTCACATGATGGTATGCAATTCGAGCAAAATGGAGATTTGGGAAGGATTGAGAGAGGTTCGGCTTGATCCCGCTTCTTACTCCGACTCTAGCTCCGCGGCGCACTCCTCCCGAGTTCATCTGATTTTTTCATTTTTTTCTCGAGTCCTACAGTAAGTATTCAAATATTCACGACTAATCACCGTTAATCAACTGTGAACATGTTTACGAATTCAGCCCGCGTCACCATATTTGTCGCAGCTCGCCACAGTACCGTAACGGCGTCTTCGGTGCCATATCCGTATTGGGACCAGTTCGAGCTCTTTTCGTTTTAACAACAAAGTCGACACTGACACGCCGGCTCTGAGCGTTTTGAGTTCAAATATCACTGAGACATAGGGAAATAGGCAAAAATAATTTGCGGCTATATACACATACACACATAACCACATAACCACAATTAATGGTTGCGGTCAGGTGCGAAGCTTGATTGTTACAGGAAGCGGTTGGTTTTTGATCAAAGTAAAATAATCCGTCAAAGATGACTCCCACTTCGTAGAGTCCCAGTTCTTGTCAAAGCTGAACTCAAACTTCTGTATCAGCGAACAAATAACCATTCGCATCTCAAGAATCGCGAGGTATTTGCCAGCACATTGAGTTGGCCCTACATAACATAATCGTCAAATCTAAACTTGCGTTATAAACGGATTCGACAAACCGTAGCTGAAAGGTATATGAGCCGTGTTCATTATTTCACGCTGTTTGGCGTCTTCGGTAAGCCAGCGTTCCGGCCAGAATACCTCTGGGTTTTCGTAATATCGTTGGTCCCGGTGAACTTTGTGAAACATGAGATCGTTTCCACAATTTTATAATAAACGACAAAACGCACGAGCATATGTAGTTATTTGGACGGTGGATTCGGGAGGGATAAACCTAAGATTGATGTCAGATACAGTTTTAGCGAAGGTGGCGGGCAAAATGATTTGCGCACTTTCCGGCAATTATCGTACCCTGACTTCCTTTGGGAATGACTCTTGGTCCACCGCACGGCACAGCAGGCTGGAGACGGAGTGTTTCGTTGCTAGAATTAACCGGATAAGTACGATAAAAATAGTTAAATGATGTAAAACTTATTCACATAACAGCTTGTAGGTATTTGAGCTCGGAGACAATTTTAGTGTCTATCTCCGAGCCGGGAGGAAATGCGTCATCTACTTCCTTGCGAAGGCGGCGATATGTCTCGGGATTGGACATTAAGTAGTAAAATAGATTTGTGAGTGCGGTTCCAGTGGTATCAGAGCCTTTTGTTTATAGCGACAGTTATAATCGAGAAAACGTAGAAAAGTATTATCTCGGGCACAAACCTGCTTGGATAGCTAACTCGGCCTCCATAATCAGCTGGGGTAACGGTGGGGGTCCTTCGCCTACACCTTCTTCATCAAGCTAGTGAGCGACGTGAGATGACAAGATCTGGAAAGTAAAAATAAAATAAAATCACAAGATAATAGAAAATATCTTTGTATGACGATCCCTGGCTTTTCCTGGCAAGAATACTGTCCTCTGAGAATTTGTGTGCTTCATCTACTGTAGCTAAGCCGGGAAGGTAGTTGATAAAGGCTCTCATCCATGGAATGGTTCCGAGAGTTTCTTGATACCTTCACGAATTACGGTGAACAATTAGAATATGCAAAATCAGATGAGCGACTACGTACTTCATGGCCATATGCATCACTTTTATATAGCCATGAGTATCACCTTCATTCTCAACAAGTTTAAACGCGCCTCCAAACCTGCAACCCGCAGTTAGTCAAACATGTATACGCTTTGAAGAAACAATTTACGCCAAGTCTCCCATAAAGTCAAACCTAAAGGTCAATCAAGATATGACGTAATGTTAAGTTGATGCAGTGTATGAAGAATACACCTACGAGAAAAACGATAGCCAAGAGCTCAAATCGACCGACGTCTTTTTTTCAAGTTTCAACAATAGTTGAGAGATACGCTTTCTCAAGTAGACTTCGTAGTTTTGCACTGAGCTTACGCTTAAACCGTGGTTCCATATGCGACGGCGAACCATGTGTTCTTGAGGGTCAATTATCCCAATAACACTACCAGTAGTTCCTGGAACGTTCAATACGGCGTATCCTGAAAAGGTAAAAATTATGATCTGTGAAGCTTGTTGAATATGGAAAAATATTAACGTACTGTCGCTGCGGGGGAGGGTGCGACCTCCGTATATAGTCGAAATGGCATCAATATCACATATGTGAATATGATTAGGCCCTTATTTCACAATCAGCATCAAAGCAAAGGTGTTCAAAGGAAGCTGAGAAATCATACCAGTCCTAACGTGAGTTCCGTACTTTTCATGCAGAGACTTGTAGTAGTGGTGCTGAAACCCTCTGTAGGTGGTATAAGTTGCCCAAAGTCTGGTAAGCCTGCAAACGAAAGGTCCGGGATACGACGCGAGAGGATGAAAAGGAGAGATGCGATAAGCGAGGATGGACGAAATCAACACAGCGTAGAACAAAACGTAAGACCGGATCATGTGGAGCACTGTGGTTTGAGTTGACCGTAGTCCGATTATGAGCATTATGGGTGGGGCTATAGCAAGAACAAGAATTTGGACAGCTCCTCTTGGTTCTAGTCTATTGAACATTATGTGGGTTATCTACGAAGGATAAGGGCAAGCATTCCAGGATTAGCCTCGTTCATTTGAAGATTGTCCTACGTACGATTGCTCCCACAATAATCTCAATATTTGACATTATTATACCCGTTGCCGTCATATTCTCGAGCGAGCTTGAGCTTGATTCGTCGGATGTAGTGGGTACTGGATGCAGTCGATGAAAAAAAAGCGGGCCCCCGGTATATATACGAAAGTATTATCTCTTACCGATCGACGGTACATAAATATCCACGGTCTGCAATGGCCTGAAAGATTTTTTTTGATTAGTTATCAAGGCACAGTTTAAAAAACAATCCAATTGTGAAAGAATCTTAGTAGCTCCGATTATACCACATTATGATGCAGAACATGTAGAACGAAAGTATAACTGCGCTAGGTGAAGAAACTTTGCATTGACGAGATCATTTGGAGCGGAGTGCGCAGTTTAACGCCGAGCGGGCAGGCACACAGCTGTCACCGAACCTGTCACGGCTGGACAAAGCCGAAGCACAATCAGGCGCCCTGAAAGAACAACTGTAGAGCAGAACAGCGATGTCATGACAATATTTGCAGTGTGCACCGTTGCAGTTTCAATTTGTTCCTACGATGGCCGCTCATGCAAAGTGTTTCATTGTTTAGACGAAGTGATGTTCCACTATATAATTCCTTTTTTTTAAAGCTCCAGCATGGTTTAGGTGAGTTTGTTGCTTCACTAACAATATAATATTAACGGCTCTCCTACTCAATATTTAGAAGATACGAATTCAAATGGGTTATTTAACCATTCAATGTTTTTCCTCGTCCTGGTTGCCCGTGATACGTCCAGCAAATTTCGGCCTAATTTTCGGCATCAGAGATAAGGCTTCTTGGCTGTTTATCCCGTCGAATTAAAATTTTATTATCTGTATTCCTTTTGGCTGTACACTAAAACCAGATCTCTATTACCATCAAAACGTTGGTTGGCATGTCGCACAGTGCCATGGTCATATGATTGATCATACTATCCCATCTCCGCTTGTTTCGCGTTCCAAGTTTAATCCGGTCCAATACCATGGAAGGCTCCATATATATGTGTGTTTCTCAACGCTTTTCCACAAGTTTACCATTCCTCCCTGATGAGTCTCCCTCTGGAAACCCAAGTACTCGTTGTTGGCGCAGGTCCTGTTGGGCTTGCCGCAGCTATCACATTAACTCAATTAGGCGTTGAAGTAACATTGGTTGACGCGGGGTCTACGACACATGTGGGCGGACGAGCAGCTGTCGTTCATTCTAGAACATTAGAGGTGAGAAAAAAACGTGCCCCTTTCACATTCGTTCAATTTGTCTCATGACGAAACGATGCAATTTGAAGGTTCTAGATACCATCGGCCTCGCCGAACCACTCATCAAACTTGGAACGCCCGTCCCACAAGTTTCCGTCCGTGGCAAAACTCAAACATTATTTCATGTGGATTTTTCTCTCCTGAAAGAAGAAAATGCGAAGTTTTTATTCATGTTATTGATTTCTCAAGAAGTTATTGAGAAATTCTTTGTGGATCAGTTGGAACGACTTGGTAAAGGCGTGCATTATAACAAGAAGGCTGTCAATGTCCAGTCTATTGGAGACTCCAATCGCGCCAGAGTGGAGTTTGAGGACGGGACGAGTATCAATGCCGGGTATATTATTGGCGCAGATGGTATTCATTCCATTGTGAGAGATACAAACCTCGCATCATTTGACGACATTGATATAATTCATATAATTCAATTCACAAGGTTCGGAAATCCGCGCACATAAATTTTATTAATCCATTCACAAATCAGTCGTATGACGATCCCACCATGACACCCGCTTTCAACCTTATATTAACCGACTTGTATCTTAAAGAACCATTTTGCGAAAACGTCCCTACAACCGCGTTCTCCGTCTATGTCGACAATTTCTTCTTCTTTATTCCACTCCGAACCGTCAATGATGGAGATTCGAAAGATATTAACGGTACACCATCCAAAAAAACATTTTGGCGAGTCGGATTCGGATTTCCAAACACAGTTGAGCTTCCTAAGCGTCCCACGCAAGAACAAATTCAACAACTTCTCGATGAGCGGAATCCTTGGAAGTCATCACCTATAATTATCGATTCGGTGATCTCATCTTCCCGTTATCGAATCCGGGTGGCCCAAGCAGAGAAATATCATTCTAAAATAGGAAACGTTAATATTCTATTAGCTGGCGACGCAGCGCATATGCATTCGCCTGTAGGAGGACAAGGAATGAACTTGGGAATCTGCGACGCTGTAGCAGCAGCTCAGGCGATCTACGCTCATATTCACTCTGGAATGGACAAGAACGATGGTGTTGTTTTTGATGATTATTCCAGAAGACGTCATACGGTCGGGAGAAGAGTCATTAAAGCGACGAGAGCTTTTACGGCTATTGTGAATACGAATTATGGATGGAGGAGGATTGTGAGGAATATTTTGTTTAGGGTTTTGAATCAATTTAGGTTTGCGAGGCATGCGTTTGTCCGGAGATTGTCTGGAATAGTTAATCGAGATGGATAAAGAGATTTAAAGCTGTTCATTCATCGGTATTATCAGTTTGTATTGAGCTTTAATATGGAAACAATTTTGACTGTTTTCAACAATAGAACGAGAAAGATACTAGTTTCTATAGAAACTCTGGGGGAATTCATCATGAGTCCGGAAACACTCGTTGTCCCACGGCTTGTTTCGTCATCAGCACATCATGCGACGGCATTTACACCTACATCCCACTTATTTACCATATTATACAAGTTTTTTTTTGTGTTATATGAGCAATAACAATAAATCGTCACAAAAACGCGTCGTGTATAGGCTGTTGCGCACGATCATGACTTACGAACGTTAGACCAGTTGGAGGCAGCGTATACGTACAATTCCGTATTCCGCCTGGAAATTATAAAAGGATAAAGTGTTTAGACTTGAAATTGGACTGATCCCCTTACTTTTCCTCATGCTTTCTCCCCTTTCCTTTATATTTTAGATAACCGCTATTCCGTTTTTCGCCCGAATACTGAACTATAATTTGTATATAAACCCGTCGTTTCGAGACATAGAATATCATCAGTTCTTGGATTTGTATCGCAGCTTTTCTTTCAGTCTTGCAATAAGTATTTAAGTCACTTTAAATACTCTACATCTCTATTTTACACTATCTTCTTTCTCATACACACTACTAGTATTTGGTTCCCTTCCTTCCTGTTCGCTCCTGTGCGCACGCTTCAAGGCATGGACGCGTTGGGTTGTGCTGGATGTCAATGCTGAAGTATCCTCAACATATCATGATGGATATATTCCCAGCGGTCCGAGTCACAATTTAAAAGTAGTACGACTCTATGTTCTCAACGAATAGCTTAAATTTTGTCTAACAGTAAACAGTACGCTTTCTCTTTACGCGCCCCCAGTTAACGACTAGAATTTATTATTTGGCGAGTAGCTTTGACCACAAGTAACCAAACGCTTTTTTCGTCCAATTGGCTACGGAGAGACGCTGCGTACATAATATCCCTTAGAATACAGTCTGATGATGATAAACCTTTGGAAAAAATACCTCACTCGGACCGGGCACCTGGGCACGCTCTTCATTATCATGATCGTTGTCCGACATTGCGCCTGGGGGTGGTTGCTGGGACGGACCTATCATTTGCCTAAACACATGCAAAGACGCCTGCAACCGATGATCAAAATCTGCCCTGTCGTGGTCATATTTAAAATGGAAGGTCGGGTGCGTCAAGTTGAGTCGTTCTCGATCTTTCATGGCAGTAAACAGTTCATCCAACCGTTCTCTGTCGTGTTCCGATTTTACGAGGAGGAAAAATTGTTCCGGATCCTGCTCGAACCTCGAAATCAGTTGCCATACTTGGACGAGCGCAGATGAGCTGTAGAAAATGAACAGAGGCATCTTTACAGACTTGAGGAGATCCATTAAGAGTGAGTATATGACTTTGCCCTGTTCACTCGGATAGTAACAATTCCCCAAGTTTCGAAGACATGTTGATAGGTTGGACGCGGCCTCGAGGTCGTTCAAGAGGATTGTGGATAAATGGTGGCGGTTTCGTGACAAGAGCAAGGCTGTGAAAATGAGGGATGTGTGAAGTGACAAGTCTTTGTTGAGATCTCGTGAACACCATTGATATATGAGGGAGAGCTCGTGATAATCCATACGAGGAAATAAGCTAGCCTCTTGGGCACTGATAAGGCTCAGGCACCGTGCTGCCGCATCTCTGGCGTGATCCGTCACAAACTCGGACCAGAACGAGTCCGTGCAGAAAATGTCTTTGAAGAAAGTGAAGCAGTGCTCAGGTGATTGAGGTGCCGTATGATAGTACCACCAGAAGTTGTCAAACAGATGTTCCAATGACTTCTGTCTCTCTTCTTTGTTGGTAATCAACGGATTATTGGAGGTAAGTTTGCGGTAGACGGTGATAAGGAGGAGATAGCGTGTTGCATAGGATTTGGTTTCTGAGGACAAGTCAGGTTTACCAAGATTAAAGTAATCAAAGAGGTATTCAAGTTTCCACCATCCCAGCTTATAGCTACCAAAGGATACTAACCCCGCGCTTTTTACGAGTTCACGAGTGGGATCGAATTTACAATGGAAGAGATTTGACCTCGAGTCTCGAGGCTTGAGTACATGCGTGGCCATTGTATCATTCCGTGACATCCGTTTTAGGAGATGACACCACAAGGCTAGCGGGAGCTCGACAGAATCACTACTAGCGATTAAACAGTCAAGGGATAGTTCACCGGAACTCTGGAAGATCGAGACACCAAATTCTAAGCTCGGAAGGCGAAGATAGGTATTATACTCTGCTTCCTCTAGCTCGCTTTCGGCCACATGATCGGAGATAGACTTGAGTAGAAACCAGTGAGGGCGACGAGGGATGCTACCCAAGAGATCTAGACAAAGTCCATAGCGCAAATCCTGGATATTTGTTCTACTGACCTCAAGAGTAGGAAAGAGGGTGTGCATCTTGCTTTGAAATTGTCCAGCTATAGTTGGGTGGACAGCTACAGAGCGAGCAATAATTCGATGGACACTTATATCAGCCGAGGTCGTGTAAAGCCATTCAATTGCCTGGGAGTCGAGAAAAGTCGCGTTTGAGACGGCCCGTGTGATATTCTCTTCTCTCCATTTTGCGAATTTCGGGAACTCAGCAGGAGAATTTCTGGGTTGATGTCTTCCCACACCGCGGTGCACGCCGTCACCACCCAATTTCGAGGTGAACCTGAAATGAACCTGAAAAAAGCCGGGGATATAGTCAACAAGACGCTGAATCATATGTCGAGCTTCGAGTTTCATTGTTAACCAAACAAACTGCCAGATCGCGCTAACCCAACGAGGAATTTCTCGCAGAGCGAAAAAAAGGATTCCAGCGTAAATTGTCAATGAAGTTGTGTACGGGCATTCCGGGTACCGAATGGGTAATATGACGGAGATAAAATATAAAGTGAAAGTGATGCCCGTGATCACAACAATGGTCCAGGCGATGTGAGCATCCAGTGGGAACAAGAGTATCATAATCCCAGTGAGGAACAGGCCGACAGCGAGGTGAAGGAGAATAGGGAGAAGGTCAACAATTGCTGCGACTTTCCACTGTTCAAAACCATTGAAACGCAACTGCCTCGCCCTCACTTTTGCATTTGCCGTGCCGGAAAATGAAGCCATGTAATAATGCAACCATTGCTTGGCGAGAACCGCAAACAGCGCCGTAGATAATGTGATTGCCAGACTGGTAAACCATAGACCGTTCACCAAAGATGCATCTGTGGAAGGTGTGAATGGCGAAGTAGGAGTTAGTGTTGAGTTAGGTACATTGCTTATTGATAGCCCGCTGAATTGCGTCCGTAGGATCTGAACTGTTTCGAATAGTAATGACGCAGTAACTTGTGTATTGTCTTGCTGAAGGCTTTGAGAAGCCTGTGAGATGAATGTCGTTATAACGCCTGAAAAGAGACCAGCCTAATAAACAATCGGCGCTGAAAGTATAATTACAAACAAAGGTATTACTTACGAAAACCAGCAATACATCAACTGTTTCTTTCCACCCTTCTAATCTATCACGATCGAAAGCCTCGGCTTCATCAAGGTAAGTCAACCAAATGCGAGCATTTTCAGCTGTCTCCTCTCCAAATCGATCTCGTGGATATTTCTGTTCATAATTGAATCGATTATTTGCTAATGACGGGGTGAGATGTTCAAAGTATGTGGATGGAGTTACTCAAAACACTCACAACTAGGTTCTGGTGGTAATCCTTTTGCCAACCCGAAGAGCCTCTTGCGTCCTGGCTTCCGTTGAATGTAAGGAGGATTAGAATTGTTATTGGATGTTTCTGGACCCGAGTCGGATGCAGCCTCTACAAATTAAACGTAGTATCAGCGCCGGAGATATTTTCATTTGAACCACAAAATGAGAAACTGACCAAGAAACTCGCGGAAGAGGCACACCAATCTTTCCATATTCTCGTCCGTCCGTCCACCGTTCATCGGTGCCGTGCCAGCAGCCTGAGCCTGAGAATGTTCGCAGTTCTTCTCGTTTACGGAAGTTGGTTTATCGTTCGTCCGTGGTGACTTGAGACTGTCGGCTTGAATGGGCGCATTGGTTCCTTCATGTTGGTCGTGGCTACCCGAACAACCATTAATGTCGTGTGTATCCGGGTCTTGCTGTGAGAGCTTATCCGATTTCACACTTCCAGAGATTTCGCCTTCAGTACCAGGATCGTCGTTTTGAGGCTCGGCCCTTGGAAGGCCGCTACTGCTAATGGCATGCATTTCTATCCCGTCCAAGCTAGCTGTTTCGGACATATAGGTGAGACCGTCACTTGTGAGATATGATTGTGTTGAGACGTTGGGGGTGCTTATAACGTTGCTACAGAAAATTATCAAATCGATACCGTCTATTAAATACTACGCACCTGTCAAATGTCACGATCGCTTCGTATTTCAACCTGTGCTCGGCAGTTCAATAGTCTGTGGGAATCTTTGAACGACCAATCTGATTCGATGACGCTTCTACTCCGGTAATCAAAAACACTGCAATTCGAGGTTAGCGACAATTGGCAATAGCGCGAGGGTTTATAGTTTCAGTGTGCACTGCAAATTCCAGATAACACTATGGATTGAATGGTCGTATAATTTTCACATTCGACTACAATAGTACGATGAGTAACATTCCTTTCTAATCTATACGCCACAAATAACAAATAAGCCTAAAGCAGCCATACGAGTAGCACTACGTACTGCGTTGACATGCTAACTTCTAAAGCAACACTTTAACAGCCCAAAAAACTTGAACGGTCCTCTGCAAAAGCTCATCCAACACGGTGAGAGCGACTATGTTGGCCCACAAGCCGTGTGGGTCGAGCCGGAGGCTGAGATTCAGAAGTGGTAGGAGTTGGGTTTGAGAGAGTTGGAGAGAGTTGTGTTGGGACTGTGAAGAGGTCTGGTGTGAAAGTAGGCGAGGAGGAGAAGGAATATCTTCAGTGAGAAATAGGGATGTGATTGGATTTCAGCGGCAACGACAAGGGTACAGTGAACTTGGGTGATGATCTGGTGTTGGTGAAGGAGGAAGGTTGGTGCAGCGCGCCGCGAGAATTGTTCCATGGGCGGAATGGAGCGTCACTTCCACTATCGGTGTGCGAGAGTAGACGGCGAAGATGTAGGGATGCAGGAGGAAGAAAATTTCTTGCTGATTGAGCTGTTGATGAAAATGCAGCTTGAAGATAGGAATCAATCTTGTTGATGAGAGTATACCAAGAGACTGAACGTACCTTTTACCCATCAAGTCACGTTTCTGAGCCTTGGTTCGCCTTAGGAAAACATTTTGTTTTTTTGTGTTGCAGATTGGCAACAGGAAACTATTATGCAAGAGGTGAGCTGATAGCGGGAAGACGTACGACCATCTTTGACTCAGTGCTTGGGTTTATAAGTACACCGTGATGAACAGCGGAGCCCGGACAGTGCGCGTCGAGCATGGCATCAACAACGGTCACATTCGGTGTGACATGACGCAAGCGTGCACCAACACAGTGAGCGTCTATTCGGAAAACAGCGGACAGCGTCAAAGCCAGTGTTCAAATCTTTCATGCCGCTACATCTTCGATTTGACAAAGTTTTTGGAGGCGTGCGCGTCTATGTAGAATCAACGCGACAAGCTACGAGAAGAGGTATCTTCCAAACGTCGTCAAACGAGCTTGCTCCGTTATTATATTGGATCCCCAAGATGGCAACACGGGAAGAACAGTTGGCTGATTCTGTATGTATTTTTTCATTAATACAGGCACTTCTTCCCTGTCAATTCAGACATGCATCTCAAATTATTCAACTAGGCATATCATCCACTTCACATCCTCCCGTTCTTCCGAGTCCTACGCATTACCGAACCTCATTCGTAACACTGTAACTATGTTCTCTCGAGATGCGCGTGTAGTATACGTCTCGCATGGAACCTCGACCAATAAACTGTCACAGGCACACCATTGCGATGATCCTAATTCGTCAACTGTTCCTAAAGCGGGTTCATTGGTTTTCACTGTTTCCGGCAGCCGGGCTAGTGTCCAGACGTCCAATGTACACATCGCTTTTGAGTACAAATTCGAGGACCAAACCTAAAAGAAAGAAGGTATATATTTTGTCACCCGGGTTTCCTTCATCTCATCCAACACACTCTTCCCCACTCTCAACAGAACATGCGGTCTGTGTTCAATAACGTTCCTGTGGAAATCTTCAGAAAGATCATGCTTTACGCATATTCTTACGAAAGGGACTCAGATAGAATAACACCAATGGATAATGACCTGAAAGACATAGATTTTCAAGTGGTCTTGCCTCCAATAATCGCATCGCACGTGTGTCGTTCATGGCGAAATACACTTCTCGCAGATCCGTCCATGTGGTCATGCCTCACAATCTCTCACCGGCACCTTCCACGACGGGCAATACCTGAGTTAATCCTCCGATCAAAACAGGCTCCGCTGAATGTGTATCTTGATTTGGACATTTACTTAACGAAATGCGGCGATACGTTAAACTATGGGACGTCAAGCCTACTATCCGCCCTGGGCAAAGAGATTCACCGTATAAGACTGTTGCACGTGCGGGCAAGTGAACCTTATCTTTTGTGCGGTAATCCCAAACTGGAAGAGTGGATGGATCATGTTTTGACATACATTGAGCCTACTCCCAAACTGCAAAGCGTTGGTCTTTGGACATATAAACCTCCGGAAGGAACTAGGCTTTTTTCCAGTGAAGATGTTTGGAGCATGACACCGCTACTCGAGCTCTCCGACAAGTCTTATCTTCGACACTGTCTTCTATCCAACACCAACTTGGTCAAACTCGACGTGACTCTACGTGCCGGGATCCAGTTCAACATCTTTTTCGATTTCCTTGAACAATCCCCCAACTTAAAATCGCTTCTTGTTAGCGGTCCCTGCCATCCTATCGTTTTTTCGCCCTCTAATCGACGGATTACCTTTCCGCATTTGAAGAGATTCACTATAGTCAAGATCATTCTCCCTATTGTAGACGTACTTCTGACGTACATCTCTTTCCCTCCAAGTATCAAGGTTCATATTGCAACCGAGCCGCAATGGAACAACCTTATGCAATACAATTTCAACCCCGACGAAGCATTGTTTTCCTCACCAGCCCTTGTATCACCACCTTACTTAGACCCTCGCGCCATCTGTTTACCATCCGGCGAGCGCCGCCCTTCAGAGATTGGCGATGTTGCGCGCACACAAACCATAGACGCTGAATCGACATTGTAGAGCCGCCACAGCACACGCATATGTATAACATCCAATCGTACATTAGTTCGTATATACATAGTACAAAATTGAACCCGTACATCATTTTCTATCATTTAAATACACATTTAATTAAGGTTTTTAGTGAGACATGTGAGTAGCAGAATTGTGAAACGAATATACCACCGCGTCACCATGTGTTTACGATAGAAACAATGTCAAGACTTTCATCCAATCATGAATAATGTTACTAGTCGCGGTCATCTTTATCACGGTCAACGGAAATCAAGACGACGTGGATGCTGTCATTTATTCCTATACCCAATACGGATTCCACTCCTTCCTCTATCCCGGGACAATAGATCGTTGTGTGTAAGGGATGTGCCTCCTCAACTAGTAGTCTGGAATCGGAGCAGGCACGAAGGATAAGTGCAAGAGCTTCGCTTAACGGTTCGTTCAGCTCCAGAGTCAATTCGCGCAGACGTGGACAGAGAATTGTAGGTAAATCCGAAGACATATTCTCGTCTGTGAATATTTCCAAAGCCCCCACTCTTGTTGTACTTTCTGGACCATGTATGAATATTGACAGGTGACGTAAGTCTAAAAAATCGACATGATAATAAGAGCCGATTTTTTTGATCCTCAGATATTCAAGATTCTTCAGCTTTTTGAAAATATCTGGGAATAATGTACGGTCGGACATTCTCTCGATTTCAAGGTCCAAGTAGGTAATATGGGACGAGCTTTTAACGTAGTAAAGGACCGATTCCCAGAGTACCGAGAAACTCCTGCCGTCATACGGGAATTTGAGTTTATTCCGATCAAATTGTTTGAGACATTTTGATCCGCAGTGTTCTTCCTTGGTCGTCAAGCTTACAACTACATTAAAATTGAGTTTGATATGAAGGGATGGAAAGCATGCGCGAGCCATAAATTCAACGAAGTGAGGCGATTCTTCAACTTGAGGAGTATCGGTCAGACACCAACCGTCAAATGTGATATGCCACACGAGGTCCTGGGAGAATGCCATATACTCCAGAAAAAATTCGACGAGCTCGATTGTAGTGTTCGCCTCGAGTACAAACCTCCTCAGGTGAGGTAGGTTTATTTTGCGGAACGTGTCAGGTTGGTAAATTGACATTGGTTTGTCCATCCAATCGCTGTGAATACGGAGGAATTTGAGCTCGGGGGACAATTCGACAAGACGCAGCAGATGCTCGAGATAAAGATCTTCGAAGGCCAAAGTGACACTAAGCTCCGATAGGTTGGAAAATAGAGGAGACTGTAGTTCTCGGAAGTCCTCGAAAAGCCGAGAATGTATACATTTCAGGTTCGGCGCTTTTCCTGCAAATAGTGTGATTGGAAATGTATCTTTGAGAGGAATTACTTCATCCTTGTACCAAAAACGGAATGTCTTTAGTTTCGGTGCCGGCTGCTGGAGGTACGACAACACCTGTGCTGCTGAACGGCGTAAGGAGTCGGCGTACTGAGGTGTATTGGCGTAGCATTCAAAGTTGAGTTGCGTGTATAAAAATTTGAACCGATGGATCTGTTGGAATAGGGAGTAAAGCATTTCTGATGTTCCAAAATAGGTATAGTGCTTCCCCGAGTGGCCAATAATTAACCTGATGAACACGTTTAATAAGCCGGATCCTGATCGATGAAGGATTTCGACTACCCCGCTTGGTTTAAATCGTGGAATTATAACACATGTCCAGAGTGACGGATCGTACAGAAGACAGTATCTCCATGATCTGCAAACATGCGACGCGATTATAGGAGGTTCTATCAGGGGATATTCTAACTCGGCCTCGTCTATTGCCATTGGCCCCGGTACTATGTACTCGCTGGCACAGATAATTATTTCCCTGAGAATCTCGTAGGGAAGGCGTGTATTCATCAATAACAAGGATAACCAGTGAAATTAGAGGAGTTCGTTATGTACGTGGATATCTTGTACTAGGCTAAATTCGTTGGATGGGTGAAGTTGGATGGAAATGGAATAGTTGATCAAAGGAAACTACGCGGAAACTGATCAGACTCGGGATTGAGATAGAAAGTATCTTACTGTCGTCAGCTTCAAAATCTGCTTAATCGACTTTTGTTTGGATTTCTGCAGGTCGTTCGAGATTCAAAAAGGGGACTTTTGGCCGGAGACTGGAGTTGAAACTTGAGAAAAGCGCGCAATAGGGTCAATAGGCGCTGTTCGGCGTTCGGCGTTCAGTAAGTCGAACAAGAGAGAATATTGAGAGATACTAAATACGCAATTAAAAGCGTAGGTGATTAAATGGTAGATAGCTCAGTAAATATGTACAATCTTATTATACTAAATTCTATAATTATTGGGGATTTTTGAGGACAGCAAAACTTTCGGACATTCCAGCGCCGAGCGGGTCCCACACGCGCTTGGACTCGTAGTCGGATATCTGAGTGCTTTGAACGGCTGGTGGCTAAATGTCAGAATTCAGAAATACTTCAGCGGGTTTACCCAACTCGCCAATCGATCACGCCGGATGAAAGTTGTGTTGTACAGAACATCAATCCAAATGTTGTTGCCTGCCAACGTGTAAGAGTCTGGACTCTCTCGATCTGTCCGAGACGTCCGAGTCGGGGACTTCGGACTGTTTATAATCTTATCTTTTATTTCGTCTTCTTACAAATCATTTCCGAACGATTTGCTTATATTTCACTCTTATCTAAGTAATTAGATAATCTTTATTTAGGTATATAAAGCTCGAGATGTAGATATTTTTCTTTAGCTTCTTTAACGAAGATCATCTGCACTCATCTTGTGTGATATTCCTTTGTTCTTGAAGTTCTTGTGTAAAAGTCTCTCGGACTTTTACACAACGCAAGTTACGCAAGTGAAAAGAGTCTGTAATTTCTAGAGAATATCGTTGAAGGTACTATGCCAATAACTCGGAAGAATTTTTCAATTTGGAAACACATTAAATAGTGCTGACGGTGCGTCTTAACTAGTTTAGTTTCATAGTTTCAATTCGGAAACCGAGATCGTACTTGCCAAACACTGTGAATAATAATTAACCTTCATTTGACCAAAATTTAGCGTTTGAGGCATACGAAATAGGAAGATTTAGGGTCGGTGTCGGATTCAAACTAAGTGTTGAAACGTTGATGTGGTGACGTGGCAGACTCGTCGCGTTTGCAGTGTCACCTTCTAAGTGAGATCTTCGGAAAATTCCCCCGGCGGTTGTACCACGCATGTGGGTTAGTATACGAGAGAAAGCAATTGGCTTGCAATTAACTCGAGCGTGGGGAACGACAAACCCGACATGTGCTCTCGGTACAGAGCGATGAAAAGGGACATTTAACATTGGTTATTGTCAATTGATTAAATCAGCTGCAGAACCCTATCTTTTAAACCCTAAACCTTAGTTCACTAGCAGAGAATAGGCGCAGCAAGCTGCGCCCGTGTTTTATTTGAGTAAGTTGAGTTTGAAATACAAAAAACAAAATGAAAAAGTGGTATATAAAAATGAAAATGATAAAGTGATACATAGGTATTAAGGATAGAGTAGTACATCTTTATAAACAATATTAACAGTTTTTCCATTAGAATTTGGTGGTAAAAGAACTTTAATCTGCCCCATATTAGTACCTCTGGAGACAGCAACATAAAATTGTCCATGAGAAAAAACTTGAGAATGTAAATCAATTCCAACATGTCCTAATGATTGACCTTGAGCTTTGTTGATAGTCATTGCGAATGCAGGCCGGAGAGGATATTGCAACCTCATAAGTTCGAAGGGCAAATTAGTGGAGGTGAGTTTGATCCGTGGAATAAAAGCCATGGAACCTCTAGCAGGTCCAGTGAGAATTCGAACCTGGAGGACTCTTTGGCGTTTCTGTATAAGACGAACACGGGTTCCATTGCAAAGTCCTGCTTCGGGGTTGATGTTTCGGAGGAGAATAAGGGGCATATTGAGCTTTAACTTGAGCTTCGAGGGTGGTAAGCCAGGAACATCGATTGAGTTCAAGTATTCAATAGGGAATAGGTCATCTTCAGCCTCTTTTCTAACCGAGTCAACACCATGACAAATTTGTAATATACCAAGGAATTGGTCAAGGATTAAATCGTTAATTTCATCAACTTCGGAGTTCCTGGGGCAAAGGATGGCACGTTCGAGGAAGTAGTTATCGTTCTGATAGGTATTAATTTGGTTATAGGTAGCTTGAATGAGTCCTTGCACGGAAGGCTCACAGCGCATGCCTTCAGGAATGTCGAACGAATGATCTAGTGGAAGATCAGAGCCTTGTCCTATTTGATGAAGCCATTGTGCGAATTCGATACTTTGAGGATCGGCATGATCAATACGCATATTTTCCATCAAATGCAATATATGAACATCTCGCCAGAGTGGTGATCGTTGGATACAGGCATTGATGATCTCCTCCTTGGAGCCTTTAGGAATGACCGGAAGGATTTGTTGAAAATCTCCACCCCATGCTACTGTGATACCGCCAAATGGACGATCTGGCTCATTACGAATATCCCGTAGTGTGCGATCAACAGCCTCACATGTGTGTCGATGTTGCATAGATATTTCATCCCATATGATTAATCGAACTTGAGCCATGAGCTCTGCACGGAGAGTATTTCGACCGATGTCACATGTGGAAGTTGGGAGAATGTCAAGTGGAATCTTGAAGGCACTATGGGAAGTTCGTCCACCTTGAAGTAAAAGTGAGGCAATGCCAGAAGATGCTACACATAATACAATCATTCCTTCAGCTCTACATGAATGGGCAATTGCATTCCATGTATATGACTTTCCAGTACCACCTGGTCCATGAAGAAAGAAAAGCCGACCTTCATTATTACGGACAGATTGGAGGATTGCATCGTGTGCAGCACGTTGACCTGCATTGAGATGGCCATACATATCTTGAGCTTGATTTTGTTCATTTGCAATATTATAGTCGAGCTGTTCTGCGATAAGTCTGTTCGGAATATTACGTTGCCAATCGCCAATTACAGCAGGAAGATCGAAATCTGCCAGTGATCGTCCCATTTTATGAAGGATGATATCAATTTTGAATAAACCAAAATCATAGATCTCCTCCATTGTTGGTTCTGGTATATTATACTCTCGCTGTATTATACGCAGGAGGTCATCACATAAATGATCTCTAAATTCCATCCAAAGGCCTGGTGCATCAGAAGGAATTGAGTGAGTGAGGATGGCTACAAATAGTCCTCGAAGTTGGTGACCGGATTGGATTGCAGAAGCCTCTTGTAGGCAGAGTCTCCATTCGTTATCGTCCTCTAAGAGACCCCGAGCTAAACAGGCAGCTTTGGCACTCGGGTACTCCACTTCTTCAAAGGTGCGTAGTTCTGCAAATGATCGGGCTCCACGTACAACATGTAAAAGAGTACGAATATAGAATCGTTCACCTGAATAAGGACTTGCGAAATGAATACGACCAATAGCAGGATATTTCTGGCGAGGTTTCCAGCGATTTTTATCCCAGACAAAATGTTCAGGAAAATCAATATAGAATATGTCCCTTGCAAATGGATAACGTTCATTGGCTTTGAAATATGCAGTGAGCTTTGTTTCACGGTGTTCCAGCCTATCGAGTGCGACTTCTCGGGGTTCATTTTGATTGAATATCACTATTTGCTGATTTTCTTCATGAACTGGGAGTGCAATGACAGTTGGGACCTGGCGATGTAACTCGAATTCATTGAGACGCCAGACAGCCTCATGAGAACTGACATATCGGCAATCCAAGTAACGTTTAATCTCATTACGTCGAAGTTCCTCTTCCTGCACTTGGTTCCTCTGCTGACCTGGAAGTACCTCCAAAGTAGTCCGGTCATGTCCCTTGTAAACATACTTGTGTATGTATTTTATTGCTTTAATTGAGGCCGTCATTTCAACATTAATGTGGCACTCAAACTCAAGCAAAAGGATGGGACAGAAAGGAACCACATGGCGGTTATCCAGAGTAACTCCATTCTTGACAAATGTTCGGCCATTATTTGGACGGGCATATTTGGGATATCCATCTTCGCTGAGTATTGTCTCCTCACAGAAGTCCTTTGGAAACTTTTTACTACACCGACCATGAACCATACAGGGTGCATTGGGATTGTCCTGACCACAGGGTCCATGCATCATCAGTGTAGTGACCAAGTGAAATAGTCTTGGATGTGTTTCTGGATCTGGCAACTGAGCCCAAATTAATGTATTCACATCTGCAGGAGTATGAAGCCGTGAGTTTTCATCAACCCATATCAAAAGATGCATATGAGGTGTTAGGGCTACTCAACTCAGACTAGAGGGAGGGGATCCTAAGAGATATATATTGGGAAAATACTAACTACTCACCTAGAGGGAGGGGATCCTAAGAGAAC
This sequence comes from Phallus indusiatus, assembly GCA_027605045.1. Lineage (NCBI taxonomy): Eukaryota > Fungi > Basidiomycota > Agaricomycetes > Phallales > Phallaceae > Phallus > Phallus indusiatus. The sequence goes on along the minus strand of JAQFWX010000006.1, from coordinate 1,259,618 downwards.
AAGCTTAGGGACCCTCACTCTAGGTACAGCTACTATATACATAAAACGACGACGCGGCGTGCGGCCCTGGCACAGCTAAGTGCCAGGCGCCCAAGCCGAGCCTAAGCGACGTGATGTCACGGGCATCACGCCGGGTACGAGCGCGCGACGCGCGCGAGTAGAGAAAGTGAAATAGAGACAGAACAAGGAAACGGAAGGTGAAAGTAAAATATGGAAATGATAAATAAAATAGAAACGAAATGATGCCGATGATAATAAATAGGAAAATGAGAGACGGCGGTAGCGTACCCTGACATGAGGTAGGCCACGTTTTTGAAACTCGATAGTATAGACGTGAGCGGTGACTTTTCCAAAATATCTAAATACAGTCAGTTTAACAAAGCACATTCTTCAATTAAAAACATACCTGTCTTTATTTATTCTTTTTAATAGAGCCTTCTTCTTCAGGTTGAAAACACGTGTGACCAAGTCAGGACGATCATGTATTGTTTGTCCAGGAAGCAGCGCATTTTGAATTTCTGGCCACTGAGGATTAGCAGTCATTGTAAGAAAAATCATTGGATTGCCAAGTTTGCGTGAGATTGCCAGAGAATTTTGGCAAGACTCCAGCATATCTCGGGGGCTTCCAGTAAATGTAGCAGGGAGAATAACTTTTCTTCCAATTTCAGCAAGATTAACATCGTCCCGTGTAAAAGCATCTATAGCCTGATTGTATAGTTCAGCACGCAGCGTAGCTTGATTATGCTGATACCAAAGTAATCGACTCTGCTCCGAAGCTGCCCATGCATCCACGATATATTGTTGAAAGAGCTTTCCTCCCCTGAGAATTGTATCGGGTTCATCTACACGTGGCATTAGCCGGTAACAATAATACTTCGTCATGGAAACCCATTTTCGTGATCGGTCTTCCTGGTTAGGTCGTGGATTTGCAGCGTTAATGAAAGGATTCCCCATTTCGACATGTGCATGCGTATAAGGAATCCTATAGTGCCATCCAGGTTCACCAAGAGGGAAGAACAGTACATATTGAAGAGGTGCGTAAAGGGCGTGTCCCTCAGTAATACGCTGAAACTGATATGGAGCACCTGGAGGTCTTTGTAATTGTAAGACAATATCTCGCTCTCCTACAGCACCTCCATCTCCAGGTAGTACTGCCGCAATTTCTTGTAAATCTGGATTGGGTAGATTATATCTTCGTGGATCCTGGAAGACACGGTATGTTAATCGCGCTTGAAGTGTTTGATTACCACTTGCACGCAATCGTTCGTAAGCCTGTTGATAGATCCTCGTTAGTGGATTGTGTGCCAACATTAATTCTTGAAGATCAGATAGAGTGTTGACATTAAGTCTGTTTTGATTGTTATTTTGACGGTACTGAAGTGCGGTTGCGGGATCGAATATATAAAGCTGCGCATAACGCACTTTCAGACGACCATTTTGATCCAGGTCATTTGGATCAGGTAGCAGAGTTCCATGATTATGATACAGCCCACCCAGTAGCTTGAGAACGTATGGTCCACGATTTCCCAGGAGTTCTTGATCGAATTCTGCACCAAGGGAGGTAAACGCCAATGCAAAGTTATACGAACGGATATTATCTCGAAACTCCTGTGCTTCTGGTGTTTCATCATGAAATAATTGTCTCAGTAATTCTGGCTGTGGCTGTAGATCTGGAAGTGTGATTTTTCCTTGTAGACAGCACATCCCGAATTCTGGATTACGAATAGAAGAATTCACCAGACGCTCTGCAATCCAGTGTAGAGCCCTACACTCACGACACATCACTGTCATTGGACCCAGATTATTTGCTGGAATTTCATTCTCAATGACAGGCCGTCTAGCACGGGGCAGTGGTAATGCAGGATTTACGGGAGGAGCATTTTCAGCCTGGAAATCATCAAATCCGCCCTGAGGAAGTTCATCCATTGGTGCTTCTTGCTCATCATTGAATTGCATATCCAACTCCGGATTTTGAGGAATGATATCGAATTGCACCTCCAACTCCGGAACATGAGGAACATTCTGTATAGGCTGATTGACTGGGGGTTGTGGATAAAACAACTGTGCAGCTTGAGCACGTAAGTTGGCAACCCCGGCAACACCCATTATATTTTCATTCAGACCTGCCCCATTGTTTAAAATCTGTTGTTCAACTTGGCCACCCCTTCTTCATCTAGGTGGGTGCAATTCGATCTGCTCTGCCTGAGCACGTAGATTGGCTACACCAGCAACACCCAAATTTGCATTCCCTAGTGCCTGGTTATTCCTTCTATGTTGACCTTGTAGTGGGTGTAGCTGAGCATTATCCAACTGCTCGCGTATTCGTCGTATTTGTTCCCTTGGTGTAGGATGGAAGGGATCCTCATCCATAGCTGGATCAGGATGTACCATATCTCCTACGGGCAATTGAAAGGGAATTGGTCCTATAACAGGATTTTGTCTGACAATATTTTCTCTCCTCTCCCTCCTTTGAGTGGGAGAAGTCATTTGACGTGCAACTCGTTCTCTCTCACGCTCATTTCTCCTGTCCCTCTCAGGTGTTGAGGGTAGCCTAAAAAAATTAATTTAAATTAATTTATTTATTTTACCAATTATAATATTTAACACCCACATTATAGAATAATAGTAAATCTCAATATTGTTTGAGTTGGAACTTGTTCTGAGGTGGGGGCCGTTCCTTCCCCCACAGTGGTGGTAGGTACCCCCTGAGAAACAGGGAATGGACCCCCCCGAGCAAGTTACCACGAAGAAGGTGTCCACAATTGCATTTTGGAGACCCAAACTGAAAATAAAAAAAAATGTTTTTTTTTTGGGAAAAAAAGGTTGGTGGTAATTTTTTTAGTCATTTTAATAATACAAAAAAATTTATTTGATATAAAAGCTTTGAAATTATGTGAAACCGGCTCGAGTTTGAGTCTTTTTGGTGCTCTAATTCTTGGGGGGCGCGCGCGCGCACAACCTCTTTACCGAGTGATTACATGATATTAGCTAATACAGCACCCACAGGCACACACCAATGCCTTTTAAGTATTGTAATAATTGGCGGCGGGTTAGTCGGGAGATTTTCCCAATGAAACGTTTTTACGGAAAGTTAGTCGCCGATATGTATCTATAATCTTGGCTAAAGATCTTAACCATTTCTTGACATTGATACGTTCCTCGGAACTTTCTCTGTAAACTGAGACGTTTTTAACAAAAGAAATTAATTCGCAGGGCATGTTATCATGGATACAATTGTGTACTATAGATACCAAAAACCGACATTAAAAACGGGCATGTATATCAAAATAAATCCTGTACATCTAAACGAATGACTCATAATTTGATGGCTCTTAGTGAAACCCGCGCAAGACGTTCTAGTGTTTAATGAGCGGGGCTAAAAATGACATGGCTGAGGCACTGAAAGCGTCACCTGCAGCAACCCGTTGAATCAGCTAACGAAAGTACTCTCGAACATGAAGCTTACCACGAGTCCCCAAAATACTAAGAAGTCTTTCTCGACCGAAATAGCACACTTCTACTGGTTCATCTTCTGAGTCCAGATCCTCTATTTCGTCTATTTCGTCTATTTCCTCATCCGTTTCCTCATCCATTTCCTCATTCATTGCTGAGTAATAACGCTGGACCCGGGCATGTATGGGATGTTGCGCTACTCTTCTCAGATTGCAGCAGATACCCAATAGTTTGTTATGGTCTTCATCCAATGGCTTCTCTAATTTTAAAATGACTTTGCGTAACAGAGGACAAAAAGGAAGGGGGAGAGGCTGTTTGGAATCAATTCGATGTCCGAGAAACTCTAAGTCTATGGGTAATTCCCAAAGCGGTATTAATGATACGGCCAAGCAATTTGAACAAGTATATATACTCTCGCGAGAGCGTTGTGAGGTTTGTTTGATGACTAGACTCCGCAAATTCGACGCTAAAGAGAAAATGCGAACTACTCCCGTACAGTCGGAAATGTCCTTTAAAGTCATATGTCTGACCCTGGTCCATACGATAGCATATATTAAAGGATCACGAGAATTTATGGAGTTTTCTCTTTCTATATTGAAATAAGAAAATTCATTGTACTCGGGTTGGATGTCGTGATCATTGACCGATTGATTATCTGAAAACAATCGCACATACTCTTCAGAGTGAGCAGCGTCTATATCAACAGATTTAAAATGCTCCTGAGATAGAAATTGAATCAAGGATTGCGGCTCAAAGTCAAGCCTGTTTTCGGAAAAAAAATACCACTTGATATTTCGGGGAAACACCATATCCTGTAAAAAGGAATCCACCACGCGTATGTCTTGGACATTGAAAACAAGATTTTTAAGGTGTGGTAAATTGACCTGACGGCCGATTAGAGATTCCCAGTTTGGATTGACGTACGAATCACCAGATAAATGGAGCAATCTGAGGCCGGGAGACAATGTTATAAGATCAAGGAAACAGCGATAATCTACCCGAGAGATCAACGTAAGAGAGAGTTCCGAAAGATTGTGAAAGGCAAAACAATTTGAGGTTTGAAAAGTGGAAGTTAAGGAAAGTCGGTGATGCATTCGCCTAATATTGGATGCATTTTTCGAAAATAAGTTATTCACGATCGAGTGGTCGGGAACGGGGTTATAATTGTTGTCCCTTTTATGATACCATAAAGAAAGGACTTCTAAATTCGGCGCGGGTTCCTGCAGATAGCATAAAACTTGTTCGATCAATGTTTTCTTGATTTTCGGAGCGAAAGACGAAAAAGCGTCTGTATAATCCATCCGCACACGTAATGCTTTAAAACGATTTATCTCATTGAAGACCGAGAACAACAATTTCTGTTTTTCATCGTCAGTTCGGGATTGCTTCGCAAATATATTCAGATTCAGGAACACGTTTAATGGGGCGGTTTTCGAGCGTCGGAGAAGCTCAGTTATCCAACTATGACTCATCTTGTTGACCACAAGGCAAGTCCACATTGAAGAATCTGAGACGAGGGGCCCTCTCCATTTACGGCAGACTTGCGAGGCTGATATGGGGGGCGATGATACCTGTAAATTAAACTCCAGCTCTTCAGGGGGCAGCTCTAGTTCATACACATATGTATACCGGATAATTTCCCTTAGTACGTCGTAAGGGATGCGTTCTGCCGCACAGTGCATGGTGAAGGTAAGTAATTAGAGCAAGATTGAGGGGCAAGCCGAAGAGGAAATTTGATAGCTTGGGCTAGTTGGGACTCCTTTTTATATAGTGACTGAGGTAAAAAACGGTTATTGTGGTTGGAAATTGGCGTTCACGCGACCCTAAAATAAGGACAGGCGTTCCAGAGGGAGTTACTCATAACAAGGACGGCGGTTTTGGACCCCTCGTTTATCAGAATGAAGTTGGTTACAAAATGTTGTAAGAAATTGATTATGCTTCGAAGCTTACCGAACACGTTAGGGTGTCCCGATTATTTCATGAACAATATCTCTCTCTCCTCTTTGGAGTGGCAAGCTAAACGTTCGAAGAATGTGCTCGGGGTGTGCTGCAGCATACCAGCACGATGGACGCATACACACATGGACAATGAATCCTTCGGCTAGGCATTTACTTCTCGTAGAAAAGACAAAAATTCAAGGGAGCTAGGGTGGACGTTGGTTTCATTTAGTCCAATCATCCCGCACGTTAAAGACTGTGACAATTTTGCGCTGTGAGCCTACTAGTATAAAACAAACGTCAATCCATGCAAGCCGCGAAGGGTGACTGGATATGTAGTAATGAAACGATGGATTTGTTGATAAAGATTATTCCCCACCGCCGACATGACAGCCATTTTTCCTTACAAGTAAAATAGAATGACAAGCACAATTAGTAGAGTAATTACTGATCTTTGAAAAACCCCGGTCGTTAACATTGCGACTAGTCTTATTGTAGAGTAAACAGACAGGTCAAATAAATTATATGTACTGTATCTCCATCAACGGCAAGCATGAAAACGTAAGGTGAAAGCGGGGTTACTTCTAACTGTAGAATATATACCAACATGGACGTACTCGAATGTTATGTATAATTGCGTATTCGACAACAGCAACGAGTAATACCTTCATTTGTGTAAAACAGAAACTAAACAGCGAGACGAATCCTATGTGGGTAATCCTTTTAAACTTCTAAGCAGGAAAGACAGAGATTTGAACATCTTCGTTCGGTACCACCTCTATGACACGTCTGACCGACTCGGCCATTTCGGGGCAACGGACAAGCATCCGTAAAGGATAACCTTCCATGCGCCGTATTTCAGCGCATATGAAAAGTGCCTCTAATTGTATTCCCTCCAGCAGGTTGCGCAACTGTACAGTTACTTCAGCCAACAACGGACAAGGGAACCTGAACGCAGGTTTGTTGGACGTTGACGAATCAGAATCATGGGAAGAAATAATATCTGACGGCACGGATTGCTGTGCATGATTTGTGGTATCCAAGTCGTATTCCGGATCTTCCATGTATTCATCGTTTCCTAGAGCCTTCATCAATGCGATTAGACATGATGAAGCTGTTTCCTGTTGGTAAACGTTATATGCACGACCTTGTCTGATTCGCAGGTGCCTCAGATTTGTCATCGAATTGAAAATAATGGGAAAAATGTCTCCGCATTCCTCATCTATATTGACGGACATTCGAGTAATGTGAGATAAATCGACCAAGCGGATCAATTGATCCCAGATATCTGTGAGGTCGTCAATTTCCTCGTAACCATAGACGAATCCATTGGCATCGGATTGGTTGACATTCCGGATCGGTTTTTCTTCGAAGGAAAATTTTACGAAGTCCGCAATCTTGATCTGGAGATACGTGAAGCGGGTCTGAGATAAGAGGTTAAGCAACGGAAGGGAGTCCTCGAAGTCGGTGCGATGCATCGTCATGATATACCACTTGAGATTTGAAGGAAGAGCTACGTGTTTCAAAAACATGGCCACGAACTCGGACATGTAATTCGCATTGATAACGAGCCTTTCTAGTCCCGGTAAACTGGCACTTCCATCAAACGGAACCGGAAGGTTCATGTCCCAGATGTGGATGTCATCCAATATCGGTTCAGCAAAAACATGAATATGGAGCAGTCTGAGACGGGGAGATAGAGCTCCTAAAAAATTGACAAAAGGGCGAAATCCCATGCCGTTTATCAGGTTGAGATATATCTCTGAGAGATTATGGAATACAGGAGTATACGCTTCCACAAGCTCGAGAGATAGTCGATGATGTATTCGGTTGAGATTAGGTGCTTCGCCTGAGAATAGGTTTCCCAGAAGCCCATAATCAGGACTAAAGTCTTCATCTACAGTGAGATAACCGTAATAAAAAGAAAATGTCTGCAGCTTTGGCGCGGGCTGTTGAAGGTACGACAAGACCTGTTCAGTCGACTTCCGGAGAAAATCCATTGATGGCGTATCCAGAGACACATCGTTCCGATAGGCAATATCCACGCGCAATATTTTGAATCGATGAATTTGGCCGAAGAGAGCCGCAAGCATATTCCGCATCCTATCGCACTTCAGCTCATTGCCATCCAATGTGAGAAACACGTTCAACAAAGAGGAGTCCGACCGACGAAGCAATTCCACTATTCCATCAGGTTTCATCTCTGGAATCAAGAGACACGTCCAAACTGTCGGATCGGAGAGGAGAGCGCGTCTCCACGAACGGCAGACATGCGACGCGGGTACGGGAGGCGACAGAACTTGTAGATCAAGTTGGGCTTCTTCGCACGGTACTATCAGCTTATACACATAGGTGTATACTATGATTTCCCTCAAGATGTCGTAAGGATAATGATGGAGAGTCATTTCGTTCCTCGCCGATACGTTGGTTGCTGAACGCGTCAACCGTAAAGAGACGCGCGGTCAGGGTCACATCTCCGACATGGCAACTGCCTAATTTCATGCATAGAGGGAGAAATAAACGTATGTATCGCAGATGATGCTTTTGCAGAACAATCGAGCTAAGTGTCGAACCTAAAGGATATGGGGTTGAATAAGCTACGATAACGACTACTCATAATTTGCCAGATGTGAAACAAAAAAGTACCGAGGGTTCAATGAATCTGTTGTATTATGTATGTGTATAACCATTAAAGACACGAAGAGCAATATTTCATATAGATTTTCTTCAGCGCCGCAAGCGACGAACGTGTATCAAGAGGAGTAGTCGACCTTTTGTCGAGTATGTCGAAAAGAAATACGACGGCACATGATTCAACGTATTTTGATTGCTAATGGGAAACATAATAGATAGTACGTGTTCTTCGACCATAAAAAAGCCGTGTCTACTCAATCTCAGAAATAGCTTGATAATTGACCGTTGAAAAGGAAGAGCATGATGGGAAGCGCGAAGAGAACACTGGAGACGGCCAGAGCACGAATAATAGTTGACGGACTGGATGGTCAAATAGGTAAGAACGGGAACGCACGCTCCATTGTCCACGGTGTTCATACCGTTAGACAATAACGTGAATTTTTTCTTCAAACTCACCACGTGGAAGAGAACACCATTCTTCATCTTCAAGTTGAGGCTAGGCCGATGTCCCCGGGTCCGAGTTGAACAAGTCTCACTCACCGCAAGGGACCGCTGTAGGTTTTTTCTTCATGCTTTTGTTCCGTGGTTCCTTTTGCCGATATCTTTGGTCACCGCTGTTTTCCTTTCCTATAAATACAGAGAATTGTCTATGTGTTTGCGCTTCACTCTTTCCTTTACTCATTCCTCCTAACGATTACCTGAAACCAACACATCTCTATACACTATTCACCCCGCAAATCCCATATCTCTTCTCTGTTTTAAAAGGCGCATTTAATTTTTCAACCAAAATTGTATTTCAAAGTTGACAATCAACCATGAAATACACCCTCGTGCGTACTTTTTTCGCTGCCTTCTGATAACATCAGAACTCTTATGCACGTGTAGAGACCATTCACGAACGAGATGTGGGTAGCATTCGAACAGGAACAAGCCTCTTCCTCTAACCGTGTGACATACTTCGTGTCGACCCATCGTGCAGAATGGGAAGGGACTGATGCGCCAGCCACAAGGATGATATAATCAACCGATATCGACAGTCAACATCTACACCCGCTCCAAACGCCTGCTACGGTCACGGCCTCCTCGCCAACGATTGCAGACCGGAACCAGGTTTCAAAAAGTTCAACGGCTCATGGGTCAAAACATGATGCACCATCGACAAGGGAAGACTCTGACGGAACCTTGGATTCAATTCATTGTTCACCACTTGAATCAAAACCCTCTCGTCCTTCCCAACAAGATGCACAACAACGGCCACCGTCAAAAAACCAGCGCGAGCAGCTTCCATCCCAGACATCGTCTCCCACCACCCAACGAAAACGCCATAGTGAGACGGAGTCACCATCTGCCAAGTTCTCGAGACGAAGGTCATCGTACACTGAGTCTGGATCGCAATCGACCAGTAGTCCATCCACCTCCAAACTGCCTTCCGATGACCATCTCGAGAATAAAATAGTCGTCCGTTACCCACAAGCTGAAGGATCTCGCCGGCCCACTCTCGATATTTTGTCTGAGAGGCTAATATCGTCGCTGCGGAGTCAGTTTCATGACGGACAATCAGAAGGTTACGCAATGCCTCATCCAAAACGTGACGGTTCCGTCACGAGAAGAAAATGGCGTTGTGTTTATGAAGTCGACTCGGGGTCCGGCGGTGGTCGCTGTAATGTCGCTTGCAGCAGAAAAGGTGAAGCCCGGCGTCATGCGTTCACGCATGAAAAAAGTTTACGATGGAGTTGCCCTAGCTTAGCTGGCAATAGTTCCTGCGGCAAGTTGTTCGCGAGACAGGACGCGGTGAAGCGTCATATTCAGCAGTCGAGAGCTTGCAAAAAGGTTGCTATAAATGGGCCTGAGATTCCTGTGTTCGTGAGGGAAGAAGACGGAGAGATTGTTGTGAAGATTGTTACCCTCAAGTGGGTTGGAGAGGAAGACGGCAACGAAGATGATGGCTAGTGAAAGTACCGATGATGCAATACCAGCGCAGAATGGAGGTGAAGCATAGAGCAGCTGGAGAATAGCGGCAGCAGAAACAGTTTCTGGGCTAGACAGTGAAGGTATTTTCCCCGATGTTAATGCCGTTAGACAACGAACTAAAAAAATTTTTTTGAGCTCACCATGTGAAGGAGAAAGTCCGCGCGTCAAAGTTGAATGTCACCGCTGGTTCTGCTTTTGTTGTATGAACCCTGTATACTTTAGTCGCTGCTGTTTTCTATAAAGAAATTACCTGCCTCGAAGCCTCAACTCTTTTCGTTTCATTTCCCCAATGCGGTGTAATTTTTCAAGTACACTTCACGTGAACGAACGCGGTTTTTTCCTTCTCATACACCAACGCGCCTCGTGGAACATAATAATAATCTGTATTTATTTCAACACTGAGATTTATTTCTTCCAGAGAACATCCAAAAACGAGATGTGGACAGCATTGGAAGACAATCCTTGGTCCGTCGACACAACCCGTAGAGTCAGCAGCTTGCTGGGGAAGGGGGAAGAAGAGGAATCCGAAATCTCGGACTAGTACCAATCTCCACCACATCACGCAAAGAATTCCTGATCACAGATTAACCATCGGGCTCGACAAGAAACGTGAAAACATCCCCAAAACGTCACGCACGCGTCGAATACTTATCATCCTCGGGCACCTGTAGCGAGTCAGACACTCCGTTAAACAAGAGGCCGAGACGAAATCCTTCGCAGGTAATTTCACCGTCGTTGAGAAATTGTTTGCAAAGCAAGACGCGGCGGTTCGTTGTCATTCGATATCTCCGAGAATCAAGAGCTTTGCTAAACCTTTATTGCAAATAGGCAGAATATTCTCGTTGTCGTCAAGGAAGAGGAAAAGGCAGGTAAGACCGGTGTGAAGATTGTTACCCTACGATGAGCTGGAGTTGACAATGACAACGAAGGTGGATTCCGAAAAGAGTGAAGTCGACGAAGTATAGCTTCATAGCTCGCCATAAACATATATATCTCATAAGAATAAAGGAGGCAATGGCCGACAGCGAACAAAGAAGTGGGGTGGAAAAAGGGAGTTGCCGAAAGTCTCAGGGAACCGACGACCAGCTGACAGACAATCGCCTGAATGTTGATACTATAAGACGACACAAAGGAGAATAATGGATATCAGCACAAATTAACTTGCCTTCTGCGTTCGTTCAGAATTTACTGGCGACATCCTGGGAGTCTGAATCTCCCGACTCCGGGATGCAGCCCACATCTCGTTATATGCATACCATGTCCATGTCCCCCACATTGAAAATAGAATATATAATTGATGACTAGATCTTTATTCATCCTCTTACCTTTCCCCTCCCTCTAATAAAATCGTTGATTGTCGGTGGTCACCGGGGTAGCAAGTTTATAAACCCTAGCCAGAAATTAACAAAAGACCTGAAAGCACAAGGAAATATTTAGGTCACTGCATTCCCGATAAAGCGGACGACTTCGTTTGGAAGATGCTATTAGCCATAGCTAATAATCATAATAACCGATACCCTGCAAACTAATCACCCACATTCAGTTTCATTAGAAAAAACCCTTTATTAAGAGATCAACCAATAGACCAAGGAAGACAATGTCTAGGTATAGTAAATGGAGGGTATACTAAGCGTAAAGATCATAAATTTATAAGACGGAGACGCTGTTTCCGTTTCCAACATTGTTGGCAATGTTGTTGTAGCTTAAGGCAACGTTGAGGGCGTTGATATCAAGTTCAGCGCAGACCTTGAAGAAAAATCAACCATATGAAAGAATCAACAGAACAGAAACAATTTACGTGAGCAATGATGGGGATGACGGCCCTGATGACAGCAACTACGGGAGCGGCGACACCGACGAGGCTGCCAGGAGCGGGAGCGACAGCGGGGTTGCTACCACTTGGGACGGCGTTGTTAGTAGCGTAATGGTGGCAGGTGGAGGCGACGTTAGAAACGATCGTCTTGGGGTCGACATTGGCCTGGCAGAATAATTAGAGCCATGTAGACTAGGCTGTTGAAAACTGCAACTCACGTTGACCAATCCCTTGATAAGAGCGATGATGCAAGCAACAGTGCGAGCAACGGCGTCAGCAGCTTCACCCTTTCCGACGTTGACGCTGTTCTTATTGGCAGCATCGTTGAGGATGTTGTTGTAGTTGAGACCAATGTTGGCAATTGCTGCGTTAGCGTCAACACCGACCTAATTATCAAGGTATTCAGTAAGATAGCAAACTATGACAAGAGATCTAATTACCTTGGTGCAAAGACCGACTAAACCCTTGAGAACTGCAACGACGGGAGCAACGACAGTGGCGACGTCACGAGTATGGTGGAGGTTGACAGTGGAAGAAGCAGCTTTAGAAGCGGGGTTCTTGGCATTAACATCAATAGGGTCGTTGTTGTTCTGAACAGATACACCACGAGCGATTTTGACGTGGTTGTTATTGCCTGTATTGTCCGCAATGTTGTTGTATGCAGCATTGACGTTACCAATAGAGGCATCACTATTAGCATGGGCCTGTGAAAATGACTAGTTAGCAACAATAGACTTCGAGTTTCAACGTATGAACTCTCACGTGGGCAGCAACACCGGCGACAGCACCGACGGTGCCTGTGACGGGAGCAACGACGGTAGCAACTGACCCGGGAACAAGGGCGGGAGCAGCGAAGGCAGCAGCGGCGAGGGACAAGAAAGCGAAAGCACGCATTTTTGTTGAAATAAAGATTGTGAGTGTTTAAAAAGAGAGAAGATTGAAAGTGCTTGAGAAGCTGAGAGTGCAAATGCAAGAGTGCGAAGTGGGATGAGGAAAGTAAGGCGGGAACTCGACGGGTTTTTATACGCAAAAATATTGGTAGCGACCGCCTACTAAGTTTTAACTTTGAAGCGGCGTTGTCGTTTGTTTTGTTCATGTTTATTGTTTGAAGGGCAAACCCGATGATTGACCATGAAATGGAAGTGAAATGAATTTTTTTCTTACGCGTCAAATGGATTGGATGGTCGCGTTTGAGATCAATATGTACTTTTGTCCGTTTTGCTGTGTAGTTCATTTTGATTGGCGAAGGTGCATGTCCAAACGCATGGTCGCTTCCCCGCTCCCCCGTGGCTCGACGAAGCCACGTAAAACTTTGGTCCGACTTGGCACTGACATTACTCTTACAATTAGTTGAGAGTTGTTCCTTCAGTTTTGACGATATTGTTGTAGTATGTGCAGCCCATACTTCTTCCTGTGTAAAATTCTCTTTAACTGTCCCACTGCAATGCAAAGCAGCACGATATCCTTTACGCGATGAACCAAAATTGTTTAAGGATTTTCATAAAGATGTTTTTTTTACATTCATACCTACTGATCCGGTGTCATATTTCATGTCCGCTCGCATAATTAACATTAAAAAGACACATGCCTCTATTCAATTCAAGAATATGAACCTCTGATCCGAATTCCATGCTGGTCAGGTAACGCCACAAACTCCCTGTATATATCTGACCAAAGTATGGTGCCAAGCTGTTGCAAAGAATTGTAATAACATGCGTGAAAAGAAAAACTCTATTGTTCTCTCATGGTCCGAACACAAACACGATTGCTACGTTTTGCAATGCATCATCCAATTGGCGTTGGCGTTGACGTGTCATTTGTGAGACGAGACACCGCGACACGCTCAGCACCCTTCGGCACCATGACGTGTAATGGTCTTAGATAGTGTTCACGTTGGACGGCTGATCCCATAACACCGTTCCAATTTCCACCATATGTCACATGTACATCAACCTCAATTCCGGAACTTCTGAGAAAACTTGCTCTCACCTTGATCTAGTTTTGCAGTTTTCTTCGATGTCGTAATGCCTTCCAGAATCGCGAATCCCACAAGCTCCCTACAAAACGTAATACATCTAGTTATAACTGCTAGATTATCGGTGTCTGGAACGTTAACACAGTTTGTGACGAGTGTAACAGATGTATCAACTCAGCACCAATCCTCCTTTTAGATCTAAGAGAAGAGAATCAGCCTCGTTGGCCAGAGTCCGTGTTGACAAAACTCCCTCCGAAAGAAATACACACAGGCTGCTAATCTCTGGAAACGGATCTCCACAGATATCTTCTCCCACACCACATCTTCGCGCATCACTAGCTTCTGCGATGTGATCGTATGATCCTCCACTTGCCACGAAATTGATCCACTGGCACCTCCAAGTTCCAACGACATATGGGGTTGGTGCTAAACCGAAGTCGGTGAGCGCTCGTGAGGAGCGGAAAATGAAATTCCCCGTCATGTCACAGCTGTCAGGCGTCACACGTTCAGACCGGATTTTCCCGAATTACAGTTTGTTCCACCATGATGATGTACTCGATGCATTTGACTACTTAAAGCTACCTGAGATCTTCCTGCGTATTTCGGAATGGTTTCTGCAGATAACTTAAATTTAGACTTGCTGATCGAAATTTGCTCGTCTCTATCACCTACCGATCTAACCTCGGCTTGTCTGGTCAGCAAATCATTCCATGCCGGCGCGGTTAGACAATTATACTATGCGATTCATTTTCGTGTGTATAATCTGAAGAAATGGCCGGATGTGAGTAAAGATTACAATGTCTCGGATGATTTCCTTTTGACTTTTGTTTGATCAAGTACGCTGATCCCTTGGACAGATAACATCACCTTTTTCAACTATCCTAGCACGTCCTGAACTTGCTAGATATGTTCAATCATGCGGTATACGTTCCAATTTTACCACTTGGTTATTTTACTAACATTTATTGCAATAGAGATCACAGCAATTCCACCCTTCAAACATCGCTTACACTACAAGTTCCTTGAGACCTGCGTAGAAAGTCTTTCCATCTGTCACAATATCCACACCCTTATTTTCATGACGCAACATCCCGTACTAATGGAAATTGTTCGAATACGGAAGCATCTACATAAACTGCAATTCCAATTCGAGAACATCAGCTCTCTAGACGCGGATACTTTCAGTCAAATTACTGGATTACAGACCTTGATTCTACATCGGGCACCCGTTAGCATTTGCCAACGATTGCCAAGTTGGATTGACAATGTATCGACTACGCTACGTACTCTCGTCATCAATGTAGGTTATGCTCCCTTAGTGCCGTTATCCCAGTAATTATCTTCATCAGAATACCCGATACCTCAATGAAGACTTATTGATTGATATCGCAAAGCGTGTATCCTCCCAACTACGTGCCTTCCACATAAATAACTGCTCTCTGATTCCATTCGGATACATCCTACGAGCCGCAGTTCATCTTCCTCTATTAGAAAGTCTAGGTTTCTCGATAGGGATGTACGTGAGTTACCCCTTCCTAATTGAGTCACATATCGATCATACTAAAAACAGTCAACTAGATATCAAACCTAAAACACGACTTCCCAAAACAGAATCTTCCCAATCTCCATCACATCGTCCTTAACATGCAGCCCGACTTGTCAAGCTTCAAACCAAACCTGAGTCTCCTCCTCGAGTTGTTCTTCGATTCCATTTCCGACAGCCCCATTTTCTCAATTACATGCAAATTCAGTAACTATATTATCTTCCCGAATAGGGCTGTTTCGAAGGTTGTTCTCCACTTCGGTTCTACCTTACGAAAGTTTAATCTCGTTCAAGCCGAGATTAGCGGCAAAGATTTAGCCAGCCTTACCCAGACTTGCAAGAATTTGACTCAGCTATCTATAACGACGCTCCAGGTTGTGGATATTGTACGCATATGGTTTGGCTTTTTTAAGATTTAATTCTCACGTGATTTGTAGACTTCGTTTATAACACCGCTTGCATTGAGCTCGAGTTTACACACCCTGATTATATTCTCGGAGCGAGACTCTGGCATACTTCCAGGCCTGACATCTTCGACAGCTAGTTGGTCTGCATCACATATTCGGTATTTATTCCGTTGCATACCCAGCGTGCAAAAGGTCATCACGAATAATCGATGTTGGACGGTACAGACTTAGTCTTTTGTCACGACGACGCTTGACTTATTATTTTACTTTTCCCGCAGCGGGAGCATAGTCCATCTTCAAGCAATATATCGCATCAACAGGACGACCTTTTTATAAAGGTCACTCCAATAAAACACGTATCATGAAAGAAAAATATAACCTTGAAAAGAATTCAAAACTGCAGAAACACCTATACTCTTAAATTCCCTGCTGGCGCGCATGTTGCATCGTGTTCGCGCTGCGTATACACCTTTTACTTAGTTAAAACGAGTCACTCTATGTTTGCTAGTATAATACATGCCACAACTAACAATTCATGAACAATTCACAAGCTTCTTCTCAATTCCACACACCACCAAATCGGTTTTGTAGTCTCTATCCACACTACTGGATCAACTAGGTGGTTAGAAGTTGAGACAAGACCGTCAAACGAAGATAGTGTATTATCTGAAATAAAAGTTATGAACAATTGTAAAACGTCTCAATACGTTTCAAGCTGACCTAAATTCCACTTCAGTCCTTTGGTCGACAATACCGTCTCGTCAATTCCAACTGGGAGAAGGCCGCAAGTAGGTCCCAGAAGGTCCAAGTCTAAATGAAGGGTATGTTCACCCTTTCGAAAGATCATATTGTATGACGTCCGTCGTAATAACTCATGCAACGTAAAGAACGTACCGAATCAAGAACCCATCCGATATTATCGTCCGTGATTGCATAAACGTTTGGACGGTTCTTGCGAAGTTTGTGTAGCAATGAAAGGGTATGAACCGTTTGATCTAAGCGACCCGATAAGCCACCTAGCAAAAGCACCGTATACTTGTACAGTGCGAAATTAAATGAAAATCACTATGTTGTACGGCAATGGATATTATACCTGTTGGTTCGCGTCTTTCTCCACCTCTCCAAGACTCTCCAGGCATTTTTGTAAATCGGTTGTATACTGACTAGGGTCTTTAATGATTTCAACGCCCTGCAGGGGAAGGAATCTGTCAGCGTTATGCCCAAAGAGAGTAATTAAACCGATCAACAACATTGTCAAGATAATACATCTTAACGTCGTCCCGTAGCGAATCCAAATCCCCTTTTATCAAATCAGGAAGGAATCTGGAGGTTAGATGTCATATAAACCAAAACTCTATTGTGAAAAGATAATTCGGAGACTACTTTCGGCGGTTGGTATCGTTTTTCATTATATCGTACAGCCTATTTGCACCACCATCTGCACAGCAGCGCCATGACGCTTCGGGAAGAAGGCGGTTAGGTTAAGCGAGCAATATCAAGAGCCATGGATAGATAATTGTATGAAACTCACAAGCTTCCCATAGCCTTTCTAATAATTCCCGCGAACTTGGTTGGTTGAGAATGATGAGTCCAGTTTTGGATGCCTCGGGATTAGGGAAGAGAAGGAAAGGAAGATTCGTCGTCGATGAAGGCCGCATTTCTCTTTAAGAGAGCGCGCGTGAGCGAGCTGTGACATGGTCGTGACTGCGATTGTCTCACTGAACGTATAACATAATCCAATTGTGTGAGAGCAGCAACCGCCCGGTTAACTCAGTCGGTAGAGTGTCAGACTTTTACGGCTTACAAACCGTAATCTGACAGCCGCGGGTTCGAGCCCCGCATCGGGCTAGTGGTTACATTTTTGTTCTGATCCACGGCGAACCTCATTTCATTGTATTACAACTTCTCCATAGCTTAGACAATTTTTTTGCAGGGTGTATGTTTCAAATTCTGTCAAAGTTATATTTATCGAATTAATTGGTCACGGAAATACCCAAAAACTCCAATAAGAGCATAGTAGATACCCGAAGCCACCGGACAATTGATTGTGGCTATGCTTCTCTTCCTACAATGTACATAGCCTCCTATTGACACCATCATGTAGACTTATTTCCGGCTTTTCTTTGTCGAATGCGTTTCAAAGCGCCACATGTACCAGACATGGCGTAGTATGGCTTTTGAGCCGAGATGAGGCATTCCCTGTCGCAAATGTGCGTTGAAATAAATTTACCAGTCGTGACTGGCGATTCAATGAGCTCAGATCGAAAGAACAGAAGATTTTCATTTTAAAAGATCAATTCGGCACGCTCCTGCTTGTCAATACATGGATGGATGTCACTTTGAAGATATTTGATATTTAACAGCTCAAATTGAAAGTTCAATGAGTATTACCTTTCCTTGTCCCTCGGACCTCTAGATACTATTCAAATGTCTCGTCCAAAGGTACAACCTCGAGTCCTTGACCCGGAGTGGGAACCGTTCAGCCCATATTTCGAACCTCTCAAAAGACTCGGAGATGTTCCGATACAGGATATTCGAAATGGCATTGCCAGTTTAATACAAAGATTTAACGAAGCCGTTCCAACGATAAGTAATTATATTTACCTCAACATATCATCCAATGTTTCTGAGGTGGGAGTCGTCTACAGCGGAAGGTTTAACTGTCCACGAAAGAGAACTCACACTAGACGACGGTGCCACGATAAAGATTTGGATTTATGTACCTCAAAAGACGCCTACGGAAGAGAGCAGTGCTTACGGATTCCCGCTTTTGTGTTGGCACTTCGGAGGAGGTACGAGAAAGAACTAGTCTCGCAAGCTGCAACGAGGTTCGTCTGAAAAATGATATGGCAGGTTACTGTACCGGAACATTGAACGACGATGACAAGAGGCTCAGACGGATAACCACGAAGCTCGGTATAACTTGCACCTCAATAGCCTACCGCCTGGCACCCGAACACCAATATCCAATTCCCCTGGATGACGCATTCTTCGGGCTGAAATGGGTAAGAGATAATGAACTCGCAATTTGAAAATACAATCTTTAAATGCCGGTCTCTCTCAGGTTCTCTCTAATGCTAGGATGTTTTCTATAAACGTTCATCGAGGATTCCTTATAGGTGGATTTTCTGCTGGTGGCACTATAGCTTCTGCCCTCATCCAAAGAGTGCTGAAGGACGAATCTATCCAGCCAAAAGTGTCTGGACAAGTTCTTATCAGTCCGGGCCTTATCAATCCCAACGCCATTCCTGACGGGTAAGATATTATTACGCGCGAAGAAGAGAAGGGCCTTGACTTGTGTCTAATAATCCATTAACAGATGGAGAAGCCAACTTCTCTCTCTCCAAGAATATGCCGACGATGGCCCGATCCTATCAACATCTAATGTCAAACTCTTCTACAGTGTGTTCTTTCGAACAGTTAATCATTATTCATTGATTGACAACTCACGACATCATCCCCAAATCAACTTTCCTTTGTTTCAGATATGTATGCAGGTACTAATCCTGACCATCTGTCCAATACCGAAGTCAGTCCATTACTGATGTCATCACTCGCTAACACACCGCCTACTTATATCCAAATCTGCGGTTGCGATCCCGTACGCGATGAGGCTGTGTTGTATAGCAGGTGGCTAGGAGAAGCCGCCGTGCCTACAAAAGTACAAGTGTAAGTAATAAAATCATAGCCATTCTTTTGAATTAAGAAAAGGCATATCCTCCTTTTGCAAGCCAGTGGCGTTGACGTACATTAATTAAATAACATCTCTTGTAATCCAGATACCCCGATCTTCCCCACGGGTTTCAAACGTTCACACCTCAATTTTCAAGATCATGGGAGCAAGATAAGGACTTCCATGAGGGTGTGGCGTGGCTTCTGGGCTTAAAGCATCCGAGTCCTCGAACATTGAATGGCGACGAGAAGGCATATATTTCGTTGTTATAGATCTGGATCTTGACTTGGTTTGATTTATTGTTCTGCTGGGACATTTGATGTTATACGTTGACATCTTGACTGTTCAAACGTTTGTATGCAATCTATACTTATTGAAGAAAATTATCTATTAGTCTCGTAAAAAAAACCTGTCTAAACGTGTCCAAAGTGCTTCGCAACAGTCAATCAAAGGAGTATAATTTCAAATTACAATATAAAGCGTACATCTATATTGATTATTGGGCTCGGACTACTCCGGCTCGGACTTGGCAACAGTTGCTCGGATCCTCAAAATATCTTGTCGGGACAAATTGGCTTCATCACATAACGATCTAAAGATCGAATCTTCGCGGTCATAAAGGTTCAGCGGCGTATCAAATTCGGCAACTTTTCCACCATCCATAACCAAAACGCGGTCGTAATAAACTGAAATTAACCGTTAGGGGTATAATCTTAGAATCGGTAATGAAATCAAAGGCTTACCAATGGTGTTTAATCGATGCGCAACACAAAGCAACGTCGACGATGAGAATTCTCTTTGAATGGTAGCTTGCAATTTCGCGTCCGTTTCGACGTCCACATTACTCGTTGCTTCATCCTAGGAATCAGTCAAGTACATTAGTCTCATCATCTGAACAGAGGTAATCTCCAACACTGACGAGTATTATGATCTTGCTATTTTTCACAAGCGCACGACAAAGAGCTAGCAATTGACGTTCACCGGCTGAGAAGTTGCTACCTTCGTCTCCCACGGATGCATTGAGATTATATTTGGCTTCTGCGGCCGGGTCCGTAACACCTTCTTGAGGAAGAAGCCATGCTCTTTGCAATGCAGATAATAACTCGGCATCCGTCCTTGTGTTTTCCGGATCACTAGAAACATTCGATTTTTATGAGAATTCGGACATATATTAGAGCGCCACCTGAAATGACTCACAGATTATTACGCAATGTTCCCAAACTGGCCGAATGGTCGTCAATGCGTCTAAGCCTTAATTGAAAAAACGTACAATAATACGGAATCCTGGGGTATGACAGCAAGACGGCGACGAAGAACATCTAAACCAATCTCGGATGTATTAACACCATCGATTGTAATGGATCCATCTTTAAGCTCCACAATCCTAAAAAGGAAAATATTACCAAAAAAAAACCCTCGAAACTCGCACATCTATTTTACCTTAATAACGCCTGCAAAAGCGAACTCTTCCCAGCACCCGTCCGCCCAACGATCCCAATCTTTTCACCCGGTTTGATCTCAAAACTGACATCTTTGAGAACAAGAGGTAAGCCTGGTCGATAACTAAGCTGAACGTTTTTGAACGAAACAGCTCCTTGGGAAGGCCAAGATGGCGGTGGGTCGTTTTTAGTTTCAAGGGCGCCTTCGGGTTCTAGTTCGCCATATACAATAACCCGCTCAACGGAGTTCATGTTTTGTTCCGTTGTTGCGAATAGGGTCACCATATGAGCTGTCAAACGATTTTAGTAAAAGTAAAACACGGTGTGAAGAAACAGTCATCCGCACATAATATTTGTGTAACTGCAGACCAACAGTCAGAATTTAGGTTCTAATAAATGCCGAGGAGGAACATACTTGATAGAGTGTAAGACAAGACGACACCCGTTTTAGACGGGTTAACGGAGTTTCTGAATCCCACGGAGAAGAGACCAATACCGAAAATCAAGATATTTCCAAGTAAATCTAACCGAACACCTAGCCATCTACAAACATATTATGATGACATTTTTCGAGAAACAGATTCAGACCTACCCTTGGATGGCAATTGTCATATAGTACGCTCTATTCTCTACATCGAGGGCGTGTTCACTTGTTTTGATGAATCGTTCCTATAGAATACCGCGTAAGCTTGGCACGAGAATTGAATTTGGAGAAACTAAAGCGCACTTGTTCATGATAAGCTCGAACAGTAGAAAGACCGGTCAACGTTTCTAGTAAGTAAGAAGCAGATCAATAAACGACACTATCTCTTTGAAGCCATCAATATATTACCTGAATAAGACGCATACAATGCAGAACGAAGGAGCGAATCAAGCCGTTTCACTTCAATCGAACTTCGCCTACGGAGAAATGAACAAAGCCAAGTGAGACAGGGATTTTGAGGCACAAGAAAACACCAATTCCACTTGCCTGTAGAACGTCGCGAAACCCCAATATAAAACAGAGAGTGGTGCGAATATTATACCGAGGAGTGGGAACGTATAGAATACGAGTGCAACGGTGCCAAGAACGGACGAGAAGGTGTTCAAAAACTAAAGTGTTGATTTAGTTCACGAGTTCACGGAAGAAATAACCATAAACAGGATAAGAATTACTTGGTACATAGCGTTAGCTAATTGCGTGTCCATGACATCCTGATCTTTGGAAAACCGAGAAAGCATACGACCTAATCAAGATCAGCATTAGGAACCGAACTTGAAGAAAGGGTTTCTCCTAACCAATGGGAGTAGTGTCGAAAAACGAGATAGGTGATCTAATAACACCACGAAGAGCCAATCTGAAGAGCAAGAATCCAGCTTTCAAAGATACCAAACTACATAAAATAAACGCTCAGAGATTTTTTTTCGAATTAAAAGAAGTCTATCTTCACCTGAACGCAAAACTCGCCATAAACGAAAAGATACCCTGCGCGACACCAAGTGCGGCATAAATACCCATATAATCGCCCTGTCTGAAACCAGGTATACTCTTTTCCGTCCAAAATCCTAGGAAAAGATTGTTTCCAACTAAAAAAGGGGATCAACATCAACGTCATCAAAAGAAATAATATGTCACTACTAACCTGACGCAGCCTGAGAAATAGCCAACAAAAACACAAGCACAGGTGCCCATGCAAGTCCACCAGCTGCATTGAGATACTTGAGATAAACCGCGGTCTCGACTTGTCCTGTATTACGCTCTTCTTGTTGCATCAACGGCACTCCACCGGCTTGTTTCTTCTTCGGGTCTGAAAGTTCCAAACCTTCTTTATCGCCTGAATTGGCGTCGTCTGGAGATTTGACATCGCGAGAACCATTGGTATCAGGATCTTCATTTTCAGATATACCCTCTTCGAGGTCTTCTTCTTGGCTTCCGTATTCTTCAATCAACCGCGAAAATGCTTCACCTCGAGAAAGAAGATCCTATCCCAAAAAAAAAACAGATTTTAGAATCAAAAGCACCTTTTGAATTCAATGAGAACAAACCTGGAAAGTTCCCTGTTCACTGATAACACCATTATCCATCATGTATATATAATCAGCATGCTTCAAGACATGTAAAGCATGCGTGACGAGTACACGCGTCCGGTTGGCTAATGGACCACTCAGGAGACATTGCTCAAGTATGGCTTTGCCGACGTGGGCGTCGACTGCACTGAGTGGGTCGTCGAGGAGGACTATGTCGGTATCTGAGTAGGCCGCTCGTGCTAGAGAAACTCGAGCCTAGTCTGGGATAAGATTGTCGGTTCATAACTTATTAAGATGATTACGCACTTTTTGTCCACCGCTAAAAAAAGGTTATATCAGAAACACAAAAAAAGGATACAGTCTAGAAAATGCGTTACCTCAAGTTAATGCCTTTCTCACCAATCTCGGTTCGATCTCCCTGAGGAAGCATCTTCAAATCTTGAACAAGGGAACAAGCGCGAATAATCTCGTCGAACTTTTGATCGTCGTCATCTAGTTGTCCAAACAGAACGTTTTCTCGTAATGAGGCGTTCATAATCCAGGGCGTTTGAGGGACGTAGGATATGGGGGATGAGAATGACACCTATCAATACGACCGAAAATAAGCCTTATCCCGAGGACTAAATAATATAACACGTACTTGACCAGAAACCTTTCTCATCTCTCCAATCATAGCTTGCAATAACGAACTCTTCCCAGATCCAACACGTCCAACAATGCAAACAAACGAACCACGAGGGATTTTCAAGTTCAGATTCGACAACTTGAAGGGCTGTTCGTTCTCCATATTCGTACCCGTGGCCGTACCCGCCTCCTCCACACCAGTACCAGTACCAGCAGAGCTTTTCTTGGAATCTTTTCCCTTCTCTTTCCCTTTCCCCTTCCCTTTCTCTTTTCCTTTCCCTTTCCCAGCCTTACCACCCTTCGCATTGGCATTGGGTGCAGCACTAGCACTCTCCCACGTGAAATCGCCTTCAACTTTGACACCCAACTTGACGGGTTTTTCTTCGTGTTCATTATCACACAAATCGGGGTCGACAGTGTATGGTTCTCCAAGTTCTTCGGCCGTCAAAAATTCGCCTATTCGCCCGAGAGCTACATATGCGTCTGAGCAGGCTGAGAGGACGAAAGGGATGAAGACGAGTGGGAGTCGGATAATCTGATGTGATTGAGGTTAGGCTTGTTGCATTGCAAATGGTCAAAAATTATTTGGTTGTTATGCTTACGTTTAGGAATTGAAGAGATGAGAATATTATAGCGGGGGTAAGAGCATGTCCTGTTAAGGCGTAGGTGATCTGACAAACAAAAAAGATTTTAAATATTGAATGAGATAAGATAAAAATAGAGTTTTCCGTACAAATGACAAGATGGAGGCAATGATTGGGATGGCGGTTGCAAATGTAAGGAGAGCAGCACGTGCGAGACTATCCGTATACAAACTTATAAAAAAAGAATAATACGCAGTTTTTGGAAGAACATACGCTGCTGATCGAATAGCTCTTAATTCTCTTTGCCTCAAATCTTGAATTTTGCTGGAATAAAACATTTCCCAGGCATAGAGTTTTATAAGCCGGATGCCTTGAAGAACCTAGTAGGGACAATTCAAAGATGTTTCAAAGTCTGGTTTGAGATGACATCAACTAACCTCAGTAGTGATACGCATCCTCTGATCGGTGATCATGACTGCTTTTTTACGCTGAACGTAGATGGTGCGGACAAAGATACTTTGGAGTGGGAAACCCACTAAGAGAACCTATATGACGGAATGATGTAAGACATTGGAAATGAGTAGTGTATGAAAGAAAGATATTTACGCCTAATCCCACGAGGGCAGAGACGCCGAGCTAATGAGCAACAATGTAAGTTTCATATAGGAGATAGAAGTGTCTTCATGACTTACGTTTCCAATGAGAAGGCCAACACCGATGGCAATCTAGACGTGGAAGTTAGATTATGGAAGGAATCAATGAATGAGTAGGATGTGTTTACCTGTATAGGATTGACCCATAGACTTTGCTCACAATATTAATCACTTTGTCGACTTTGAAATTAGAAAACCGAGCTTACTTGTGTACTTGCGCACTGGCCAAATCCAACCGCGTTGC
This sequence comes from Phallus indusiatus, assembly GCA_027605045.1. Lineage (NCBI taxonomy): Eukaryota > Fungi > Basidiomycota > Agaricomycetes > Phallales > Phallaceae > Phallus > Phallus indusiatus. Next base: position 1,234,660 of record JAQFWX010000006.1, on the reverse strand, counting down.
ATCGGTGGATATCAAAGTTGTAATCTGACCGGTTGAATGCTTTAATCGCGCTCTGCCGGACAATCGCAGTGATTTGCGGAATATGAGGGATATAACCTGTAAAGATATATGAAGAGGTAATTGAATCAAGTAAGACCTACACCCACCCCTGCACGAATTGTCATCCCATTTGTCATCGTCAAGAGCTGATACTGATTCGTTGCAAGACTAGAGACTTCTGCAGGAAGGATAATATCAAAGTAAGAGATTGTGCGCGGATGATATTCTTCACGACAAACCTTGCATTGCGAAGAGAGCAATCGCTAATCCGATTCCGTATCCTATACCTCTAGGTTGTGTAATGGGTTGGCCTGCAGCAGCGAGAGCATCACGTTCTGCAGCGGTAAGCTGGTGGAAAGCAAATGCTTCTGTAAGCCAAGTGAGAAGAGCTTTTGATATCAGGGGAGAGGTCGTTTGTAAAGTATCTAACAAGCAACAGAATATTAAACAAGAGATCCCGCAGCAATAAACCACAAACATACCTCCAATCAGTTTGAACAGACCGGCAAGCCACCAACGCCATAACAAAGTAGAGTGTATGGCTAAGAAGAATAACCGCTTGAAGTTGATATCTTTTCCGGATTCGTTGGCTTTTGGTTGGATTGGCTTGGAAGGTTTGCGGTTCTGTTTTGTCTTTGCATCCTTTTCCGCTTTCAATTCTCCTGATTCACCGGAGACTGATACATTATCAACATCGTCTCTTTTTTCTTTTTCATTGATATTGTCTCCGGCACGAGTTGGAGCTGGTTCCTGGTTGGTATTATTCCACCCTAATGGTCTCAATTGCTCGGGACAGCGATTATAGAACTGTTCTCCTATTCGATCAGCCATGGAATCGGCTAAGCGGGTGCGTTGAAGAGACCATAGATCTGTACTCAAAATATGAGATTAATAATTCAATGCACTGTGTACATAGATGCCTGCCCACCTTCCATTTCCAACGGTCGCGAAAACCCTACAGACAGAAGAGGAGATATCCATTGGAATATGAGACGTGACGGTATTCTAGATGAAAACCGAGACTTAGTCGAGAAATCAGTTATGAATATTATGGTATCATACGTACGAAGCTTTTTCCTCGGGAATTGAGACTTTCCCATTGTGGGAGAATTCTGGAGGAGCAGGGTCTGGACGCCACAGCTTACGAACGAAGTTTGGTATCAACCGCATCGACCACTGATGTGTTAAAGCGTGGTTGATGACCACACCACAGTAGTAAAATAAGAAAAATACCCCGCAGCTACAGAATCATTTGCACCAGTTCCAAAGCCTGAATATATCAATGCCCGTGCCCTGCATGGGATATCCGGCCAATGGGAGATCGAGAAAATCCATGCCAAGCGGCCGAAGTGTCTATGACGCGTCCATTCTGCACGGCTGCTGACTCAGCAGTGACTCAGCGTTAGTGACCAATCATTGACTCTTTCCTACGGCCACGCCACCGTTGCGGCACCGTGCAAGCGTGAAGGAAAGATGCAAAAAGGATTGAAGAACAGGAACAAATTTGAAGGAAACCCCGAAGGAGCTGGCGGCCGTGGTATCCATAGCGAATGGTCCGAATTGCACTGACGGTGTCGAGTCATCGATTGACATCAAACCCGCAGCATTCACATTCAGAGTCATCTCTTAATTTTCCAGACTGTGAATCAGTTTGGAACAGAGTTTTGTGGTGTTTCAAAGTCAGAAATTCAATCTCAAGATCTCAATATACATAACAGCAATGCACCCATGGAATAAGCGGCACGTTGACTTTGTACTTTTGCTTCAAGTTTCAACAAATATACGTACAGCGATTAGAGCAATCCTTCTTTCATTGAAATTTGGATCCACTAATACCATCGGAAACGCCAACAATACAATATCACCACGTGTAATCCTATCATGTACCACAACATCACAACGCAAGTCTTTTCATGTGGAATCACTCTCTGGTACATTCTTTTAGTATTAAGATTCTTCAAATTAAAGCGTCATCGAATCCTCTTTTGAACAATATACTCGACCCTCAGATATGCTTACCCGGCCCGGACTGATGCTCACCACATCGAACCCACCATAGTGCAGGACTTTCCCAGAACAGCTTGTCAAGCGAACAATCCGAAGCTACTCGACCGGAAGGAATTTCAAATACTAGTGTAATATTTATATATGCAACTACAAAATGAACAAGAAAAAGAAAATAATGCAACTAGCTATGTATGTATGTACGAGTGTATGTAATATATGTATGATAGTATTGTATGTACCTTTGTTTTACATAACAAAGAAGGAAGGAATGAAGACATGATCAGACAGCTATGAAAAAGCTTAGTTCGCCATAGAGAGAGAGGAAGAGAGGAAAAAAGAGAATTAGTCCTAAGAGAGAGAGAAAAAGACATGACTTCTGACGAAAATGACAAATCAAACATAATGTTCGTTTCCCGGCGGAGGCCGAACAAAAAGAGAGAAAAACGAAGACAAAAAGGGGGAAAAGAGGAACGGAAAGAATGGAAAGGAAGCAGAGACCAAAGCGAGTTTCCTATGACGGGATCACAAAACAGGATAGATAGAAAGAAAGAAAGAAGCCACCTCCCCCCCTCGACGTGATTCACGCCTGGAGTGAGGTCACCAAGAATTGAAACGTAAAGACTGTAAAGCGAGAGAAGACGAGAAGGAAGAGAGATGCCGGAGCTAGGGTGTCGCCGATGCACGAGGATAACGATTCATAATAAAGGGCGAAAGGCTCGTTTCGTTTTTCCCATTCATGACAAAACTCGGAGCATATCCAAACGAACCGACCATATAATCCTTTTAATATACCCTATGTCCATTTCCTCTTTTCCCTCCTTTATCTGCATCGTTCGAATCAGATCCCGCACCGGAATCTGTGCCAGAGCCAGAGCCAGGAAATGGATAAATAGCCTGAAGATCTCCGAACCCTCGATTACGAATGGCATAATCATCGCTAGCTTTGCCACCGCCAACTCCACCACCACCACCAACGTCCTCAACCTCCAGTCTCCCGATGACCTCATCCGAAGCATTCGCACCCGTTAAAATGCGACGCATCAGATTACCATCATCGTTGTTCCCACCTCTCTGCTGAACACCAGCGATCTGTTGATAGACGGTGATGAGACAACACAGTACCAACTCGTGAGCTGTGAATATTCACCTCTCTCCTAACCCCTACGCCAGCTCTTCCTACACCGCCCAAACCAATCCCAAGTCCGTAATCCGACCCCAATTCACCACTGCCACTATCATTATCATCCCCTCCTCCTCGCCCCGTAGCCGTAGGTGAAGCGGAAGAAGACGAAGACCCATCAAGCGGTATAGCAGCTCTCAAAGGACTCCCCCGATGCGGCTGTCTCGACTCCGAATGCGAATGGGAGTGAGAATGCGTCGATGAATACTGATAAACATACGGATTGGGCGCACGAAGAGCCGTCAACGGGGATGTACCAGCACCACCACCAGGCGACGACGACGACCCCGCCGCTGTAGGCGAATTCGTGTAAACAGCACCAGAACTAGTAGATGGTTGTTGCAAAGGCTGTGGAGGATACGAAGATCTATATCCTCCCCGCGGGGGCGACCTAGCAAGAGGCGATCCTCCCGTCCCAGAAGACCCAGGGCCATGAGCATGTCCCATTCCTACAAATCCAAGCCCCGATCCAGAGTGAGAAGACGACCCAACCGATCCACTAGGTGATCCTCCTCCAGCAAGACTAACCCGTCTCGCCAAACCCAATGCACCAGCTAACGGCGATCCACTATGTCCAGGACTCGGACTCCCACTTCCTCTGGACGAAGATACACCACTAGCTGTACGTCGTCTCATAAGACTCGCACCCACTCCTTCTCCTATGACACCACCACCACCACCACCACCACCACCACCACCATTTCCGGCAGCAAGAATATTAAGCGTGCTAAGACTCGCATTAAACTCATTCCGCAAACGATTCAGCTCCGCCTCAATCCCAGCACTCGAAAGTCTAAGTGGACTAGTCCTCATCGACGTCGGCGACGAAAGTAATTGTCCCTGGCCCTGTCCTTGTCCTTGGCCCTGACCCTGCTGCCCCTGGGCCGGTAGTGTTTGAACAGGCGATGTCGAGTACTGTCGACTTGACGGTAACAAATCCGCACCGCGCGTCTGAATTCGATTTAAATACCGAGGCGACGAAGAAAAAGGAGAAGAAACAGCTGTAGTAGTAGCACCAGCACCAACACCAGCAGCGACAGGTGAGGATGACGACGATGGCGACGAAGATGAAGGAAATTCTGTAAGAGATTCCCTTCTCCTAGTCGGTTTTTCCAAACCATCGCCCGCTAGACTTCCTTCTCTCAACGGATGCGCTGCTCTTCCCAGTCGACTTCGTACACTTCCGAGTGGAATGCGTTCGTCAATAGCTTGAACGAACGCGGATAACTCGTCTTCTTCGGATTCCTGTAAAGGTTTCTCGGATGATGAAGACGTATGTGGAGGAAGATTGGTTGTCGTCGACGCTGAAGAACCTGATGTTTCTGCAACATGAGAAGGAACAGGCACAAATCCGCCTGTTAGAGATGAAGTGGAGGGTACGGGAACAACAACGTCCGCATTCGACTAGTCAAAACCATAACACATTAAACCCGAGGAAGAAAAAGAAGGAATGCTCATTTACCTCAACTTTCTCAACAGCACCAAGAGCAGAGCTCTGCCAGCGATGGCCAAAACTGCTAACATACTTGCGCTGACCAGGAGCGCCAGTGCCAGTACCAGCGGCAGATATCTGAGACGAAACGGAAACGGAAGCTGGTGACGAACCTGCCGTTCCAACGAGACCAGTCCCGGCTGGTGATGAAGGAATACCCATACCGAGCCCGAGTCCAATTCCCGAGAACGAACCGCCTGAAGCGTGTCGCAGTGAGGGTGAAGGGGAAGGGGGTGGAACTTGGGAGTTGATAGATGGAAAAGGATGTTGTTGTTGTTGCTGGGGTTGCTGCGACGAAAGTGTTGACGGCGGACGTGAAGGTAGTGTTGGACCTTGTTCAAGCGCAGACTGACCTCCTGGCAAACCTACCCCCACGCCTACGCCGCCTCCACCACCTGAAGAATGAATAGAATACTGTGAATGCGAATGAATCGAATGCGGAGAATATTGAGAATGAGGAGCGGACGTCGAAGACAGTGTAGGAGATTTGAAGGGGTTAATCAAGGGACTAATGGAGATACTGGGTCTCTTAATGGGTACAGCCGATGCTCCAGCATTCGTCGTAGTACTAGCAGCAGCAGCTTGAGCAGTTTGAATGGACGAAGGCAGCATTGCACCCGCTTCACCGGGTCCACTACCCGCACTCCCACTGCTTAACAAGGACACGGGTCTAGACGATGTAGAACGAGCAGAAGACACGCTTCCTCCGGGTGGAAGAATGAATCGGTCTACTAAACTCGGCGAACCGAATCCGGCAGTACCCGTGGCACCACCAGTTGCAAATCCAGCCACAGCTTGTCTTAAAGAAGAGGATGATGATGGCGGAACCGGACGCGGGGGCGACTTGGACAGAACAGCTCCAGCTCCAGCTCCTCCTAACGCAGTGCCACCCCCGCCGCCACTTGCCAAGGGCATTTGAAAGCCGCCCATGCTCATACTTCGCAGTGACCCCGACTGCGCCTGTGCCTGTCTTGCGGAATAGGTTGGCACGAATGAGTCGTCATCTCCTGATTGAAGTTTAGAGCTAAGGAGGGATTCCAGTGTGTCGACGGAGAATGTGGGAGATTGGAGGTATGTCACGGCGATGGAAAGTGTCCCTAGCGGGTGCGAGACCGCAGGGAACGTGTACGTATTTGTAGGAAGTACTGTGGAAGAAGGGAGAGAGACGGGTGGCGAAGAACTGATAAATGTTTGTTGTTGGGGAATGTTTGTCGCGTATGGTGTATTTGATAATGGTAATTGTTGCTGTTGCTGTAATGGTACTTGAGCTCTAGTAGTGGGCATAGGGGAAGGAGATGGAATAGGTGATGGTGGGCTTATCGCATCGCCTAGAAAATAAACACATAAGATTAAATTTAAAATTGGGACTTCGAAAGCTTCTTGCACAATTCCCCCATTTAGAAATACATACCGAATTTGAGAATACTCTCTGATCGGGAGGGTTGTTGCGGCGGTGGCGGTGACGGCTGGGTATGAACGCGAACCTGAATGCTCAACTGACTCGAGTCCGAGGCTCGCTTAATTCTCTTCGCTAGCTTGAAGGCGGGCAAAATTCTCAGCAGCGTGAACAGACTCCTGAATAGCGTGATACTCTGCTTGTACACGCTTGACAAGGCGACTTCTTCCGAGCTTGAGATAGACGAGGTTGAGGAAGATGAACCTGGCGGGACGCGAGATGACGAGGGTGAGAATATGACCACCCATGACTCTAGCAGAACGTGCGAGGGAGTCGGCCTGACATGTGTTCGACGCGCGGATGAAGGGTCGGTCAGAACGAGTACTTGGTCGGTGGCCAAGTCCGGAATGACCAGTAAGACCTGCAACTCAAAGGGGGGGATTGGAGGAGGTAACGTCGATATTGCGCGGTAAATCCGTAAATAATCTTTGAAAATCTCTGTGTCCGGAGTTTCGAGATTGAACTGTTGAAAGAGAAAAAGGAGAGGGTTATAAGCGTCTGGCAACACTCCGAGTGCCAATATGGAGATAGGCTTGACGCACCCATTTATCTGACTTGTGGGAGACAATTGTCGATGAACGAGCGTTATATACAAGCAGAGCTAGTTTACAAAAGAATCTGTGAGCGATATTGTCAGCCTTGAGCCATGTTTCGGAGGACATTGGAGAGGGGAAGGGGGGGCAGTTAAGTGACACAATTATCTGTCACACGACTAAAGCCAATCCTAAATCCAAATTTGGAACAGACGCGCACTCTGGCTTGTTATGGGGGCGGACCGTGCGTGAACACGATTCAAGTGTATGTATATGTATATGAATGTGAATGAGAAGAACTGAATTGAAGGAGCAACGGAAATAGGGTTGGCAAGTGAGAATATCTTTTTCTTTCTATTTAATTCATTGCCACAACACTCAAATGACAACAGATAACGCAAAGACTCTAGTCGTAATTGCGACTGAACGCGTGGATATATATGAATGGAAACCAACCGGAAGTTTATCAGGAAAAAATTCAAAGGAATCAGGCAATACGTGTTTTGCATCCTTATCATGTTCAACGTGTTCATACCACACTCCTTAATACGTTTGATAAGGAGGAGGCAACCCGAGTCGCATAGTCATTGTCGACTATTAGCTGGCAGTACGGTATCAAATATATCTACGTATAAAGATAATTGACTACCTTTCATATCTCCCTCTCCCTGCACACGCGCTTACGTCGTCGGCATGTAAACATCGACAAAGTTCTCAACCCGAGTCATTCACACCTATCGGATACCATTAAATATTAAATGTCAATCTATCAGTTCAAGCGTTGGGAAAAGATAGGAGTATTCGTCCGATGCGGACATGAACATACTCAGGCTGGGTACCCTGCCAGTCCAGCTGGTAGGGTGGCATGGGTACCGGATTGGTAGACGTTTTAATTCATTTGACTCGAGAAGAAGACGGCGACTGGATTCCAGCAATCATGACTTGATCATCTGAGTCCAAATAGGAAAATCTCACAAGTATTCTATAGCACAGCCACTGGCACGGATGTTTGGAACAGTGGGTGAGCTCGTTGCCTTCTGGTCCCGCGAAATCTTCATTAGCCTCTTGGTTCCGCGACGGTTTTTCCCTAAGGTACTTATTTGTCCGACCCCGTATAGTCAATGTTTCTTTATTTCGCAGTAGCAAATAATTCAACTTTTATAATAGGACAAAGTAACTTCTTACTAGCCCAGCGTAATTCTCGTACTAGAAGTCGATAAGGCCCAGCCAGAACATTAACATTGCAAGTGCCAACTTGCCAAAGCCCAAGATATAAATCTGAATGGAACATCCCCGTGACTATTATAAGATCTTCAGAGAAGCAAACCCCAAAAACGCGGGTCCAGACTTTGCCATTCAATTGGACTAATGACAAAGAAAGCCTGTTTACTGGCAATAGTTAGTCCATATCCAGTTTAAAACCGTTGTTCTCATTCCACCTGAAAGCTGCATTGGCTCACTTTTCAGAACAGCGCGATCATGAAATCGGATCGTTAAATTGCTAGATTCCTACTTATATTTGGAACAATAATGGGAGGATCAATTGAATTAAAGAAGATCCTCGAGGCCACCTAAGGCACACTAACCGCCACTGAAAAATTTATTTGCAAGTTATCTCAGCTTAAGTATAAACTCTAGCTTATTTTGAGAACAAAATCCAATTTACGGTATATGATGGCATGGAGCTCCTCAAGTTCCGGTCACAAAGCCCGAAACGGATGAATTGTGAAGAAAATGGATCTGCAATTACGCCCATCACGCACAAGCCACTGCTTTAGAGATCCCCTGAGCCAATCAGGTTTTCGCACACGAATTGGGGAGTCTAACTCGGAAACCGGCTGCCGCTGTACAAGGTCTATTCAGGAGGTTTTGATAAGCGCAATCACCACACGACGCCATCAAATGCATCACATCACATTGACCATTGACACTTCCCAGTCCCTCTGGACATCTTAGTCAAAGACTCTGTCAGATTTTCAAATACGGATATACTTATGCAACATGTCTCTTGTAATATTTTTTTATTCGCTTTTTAAGAACTTCTACCCTCAAGATCCTTTCAAATTCCTCGCGCCGCCATGTCTATTCCAACTATCATCTTCCTACTTATCTTGGGTTTCATTTTCCGGAAAATATTTATCGTACCCTCGAACCTCGCGCACATCCCAAGAGTATCTATTCTCTCCCTTTTATGGAGCTACATCTCCAAAGAACCCGAAAGTGAACGGATCCAGCGGCTTTTCGTCCCACTTGCTAACGAATCAGGACACCCGCTCGTACTAGTCTGGACATTCGGAATATGGATCGTTCACGTCCTCGATTTCAAAGTTCGTCACACACTTCGAATTTCAAAATAATGATTCATATGTATTATCTTTTTTTCTCTCCGATAGATCGGCGAAACAGCTTTACGAGACCGCCGCTGGATACGACAGCTCCCTCCACAAGATCTCCTTCTCTGGCGTCTCGTCGGAAAATCAAATTTGGCATTCACGATTGGAGAGACTTGGAAAAAGCATTCTAGAGTAGTTGGTACAGCTTTTCAAGGTCCACCGCCGATCGAATCGTCCGTTCGTGCCAGTCGCGAACTTTTCACTGTTCTCGGAAAAGGCGGCACTTTTAGATGGGACGATCTCACTCGTCGGATTACGCTTGATATTTTGGGGGACGTCGTTTTGGGACACCAGTTCAATGCAGTTCTTCAGCCGCATTCGCCCTTTGTCGATGGGTATCACCATACAATGGAAGCTTTGACCGCTCCGCCCTATATTTTCTTACCGTTTTTGGACAAGTATTTCCCGCGAAAAGATATCGTTCAGCAAGTTGAGAATTTAAGAACCCGATTCGCTCAGATTATTCGTGAAAAAGAGCAGAAGAAAAGTAATGATCTTATTTCTCGCATGCTTGAGAATCCGGAATTCAATTTTACGGATGTATTGGACAATGTCTCCGTGTTATTTGTCGCTGGCCACGTAAGCGATTCAAATTTACTACACCAATGTATCTCTAACTTTCTTTCTAGGACACAAGCGCAGGGGCACTCTCCTCCCTAATATACTTCCTCGCCAAGCACCAAATTTATCAAACCCAAGCGCGAGATGAAGCCAAAAAGGTTATCCAAGGATCTCAAACACTCGATCAAGAAATGTTCAATAACATGCCATTCGGACTAGCATGCGTTCAGGAGACCATGCGCATGAACAATGCCTCCAATTTTACCCTTCCTCGAGAAGCAGATACAGCTATGACGCTAGGGAACTACGTTATCCCACCAAAAACAATGATGTGTTTCAACGTTTCTGCGGTACATCATCTCGAGAAGACATGGACGGATCATACCATTTACAACCCTTCTCGATTTATGACCGCGGGTAACGTTAACGACACAGATGTTTCCGCGAAAAATCCGAGTAATTCGACATTCCCAATTGCACCTTTCGGATTGGGTCTGCGTCAATGTCCAGCAAGACATTTTGCAACGTGGGAATTGCGTGTCGTTTTGGCTATGCTTTTGGTCAACTATCGCTGGTCTTTAGCCGATCCGGAGACTTCCATTCATAAAGATTTCGTTCAGAATGCTTTTTCGTTTGGAACGAATTTGAATTTACCGAAAGACCTTGATATTGTTTTTGAAAAATTGTAATTTATTTAGTATTATTATATTATTATGTCAGACTATGAACGATGAGCATTAATATTTAAGCTATCACTCGGAGACCTCAACGAGGTATAATAAATAAAATCTCTTTTTTCGTTTTTTGAATACATTATTACATTAAAAAAACTACCAAGAAATACAAATCCCCATCCTTTTAGGAGTATACACCATCCCTTCCTCCTCCGTTTTATTTTACAACTCATCATGAGAAAATCCATCGAACTCTTCTTCATCCTCCTCACGCACATGCGATTCACCACTACCTCCACCATACAATTTTGATGTAATAGGATTAACAACGCTTTGCAGTTCTGAATAATAATAAAAATGTAAGACACCGGAACTAGCGGCCGTTTCAGCAACTCTTACCAGATAACTTGTCCTCAAGTTCTTCAGTAGAAGCATTCTGACTGTTTGAATCAATCCAGTCAGTCGCTTCTTTGATAGCGGCAAGCAGTTCTTTCTTGTCTTCAGAAGATAACTATAAACACGCTTAGTAAGCAAGGTATTCTCTATCCTCTGAATGCGGCTTTGCTGGCTTACCTTTCCACCAAGTCCTTCTTCATCAGCCAATTGAGACTTCAAACTGTATACGAACGAGCTGAGACCGTTAAGAGCCTCAATTCTCTTCCGTTGCGCCTCGTCTTCGGTTGCGAATTCTTCAGCTTCACGAACCATCCGTTCGATCTCATCTTGTGTTAAACGGTTTCTGCTGTTTTCAATTCTAACTTCTTGTCGTTTTCCACTGAAAAATAAATATAAAAATATTAATTTCTTTTTTTCAAGTTTTTTGTTCTTGGTGAAAGGACGTACGTTCCCTTGTCAACGGCAGACACGGTCATAATACCGTTCGTATCGATTTCAAATGTAACTTCTATTTGAGGAACGCCACGAGGCGCTGGAGGAATTCCGGTCAACTCGAACTGACCCAGAAGATAGTTGTCTTTAGTCATAGCACGTTCACCCTCGTAGACTTGGATAAGGACTAGAAAGAACACGATAAGCCCAACGTCTTTGAGAGGTAGGGGTAGGTTTGAAACTAACCGGTGGGTTGGTTGTCGGCTGCTGTTGAGAATATTTGACTTTTCTTGGTGGGGACGACGGTGTTTCGTGAAATGAGTTTGGTGAAAACACCACCTATGTGAGACCGGTCAGATGTAAACAAACAATATATACACAGTAAAAAAACGCACCGGTAGTTTCAATACCAAGGGTCAAGGGACAAACGTCGATGAGAACGAGATCTTCCGTTCCTTCTTCACCGGACAACACACCACCTTGAATAGCAGCACCATACGCGACAGCTTCATCAGGGTTGATACTCTTCGATGGTTCCTTTCCAAAGTACTCTTTCAAGAGCTCCTGAACCTTAGGAATACGAGTGGACCCTCCAACGAGCACAACATCATGAATCTGACCCTTCGAAACACCAGCGTCTTTAAGAACTTGTTCAACGGGTTTCATCGTCTTCCTGAACAAATCCATATTCAGCTCTTCAAACTTCGCACGCGTCAATGTCTCAGAGAGATCATTTCCGTTCTCGAAGCTTTCAATCTCGAGTTTCGCGCTGCTTTGACTGCTGAGCGTTCGTTTGGCTTTTTCGACTTCGCGCTTTAACTTGCCCATGGCGCGGAGATTCTTGGAGACGTCCGTGCCTGTCTTCTTTTTGTAGGTTTTGACGATGTAGTCGATGACACGGTTGTCAAAGTCTTCACCACCAAGATGGGTGTCACCGGACGTCGCCAGGACCTCAAATACACCGTCTTCTATCGATAAAAGGGAGACATCAAAAGTACCTCCACCGAGATCGTAGACGATAATTTGACTTTCCCCTCCCTTTTTATCGAGACCATAGGCGATGGCGGCGGCGGTAGGTTCGTTGATAATCCGCAGCACGGTGAGACCCGCGATAGTACCGGCATCTTTGGTGGCTTGTCGTTGAGCGTCGTTAAAGTATGCGGGAACAGTGACGACCGCATGTGTTACTTTATGGCCAAGGTATGCTTCCGCGGTTTCCTTCATTTTGGTAAGAACCATCGAAGAGATCTCTTCAGGTGTCTGGTTGCGTGCGTGTTAGAATTTAAACTAAACCACACCGCAGATAGTAAGGTGTACTCACGAAATCACGCAATTCGCCTTTATGTTGGACTTGAATTGCTGGTTTACCGCTCTTGTTGATGATTTTGAATGGCCAGTGGACTTTGTCGCGTTGAACTTCGGGTTCGTCAAATTTACGGCCGATGAGTCGTTTAGCGTCAAATACTGTGTTTTCTGGGTTGGAGTGGAAGGCATTTTTGGCAGCGTCTCCGATTCTGATGTAGAAGAGAAAGTATTAGGCTTGTGAAAGGGTTGAAGAGCGATAAGATAAGAGACACGTACAGACGTTCGTCATCTGTGAAACTGACCCAAGATGGGGTGATACGGTGGCCTTGATCGTTGGCTATGATTTCAACTCTTCCATTACGTTGTACACTAGAACGTCGTTTAGCAGCTGAAATTGCTGTTTGCGGTGATGAATGCTTACCCGACACAAGAATATCTGCCAGCAAGGTTCAAATGATGATACACATAAAGCGTCAAGAATAAACAACAAAAAGCTTACGTTGTTCCCAAATCTACTCAAAGAGTTAAGATATTCGCAGTTTACAACTCAAAAAGCATCCACGTACCTATACCAATTACAGTCCCATATTCGGACTTTTTGTCCGACTCAGCGTTTATAGCCAGAGGACATAATGCAAAGAGGAATATGAAAGCGAAAAAGTAGAAAGAGAATGAGCCCATTAATGAACGTTGTTGGCGTTTTCCTGGAGCAGATCGTCTGCTGGCCATGGTGGGTGGAATATTGAAGAACCTGATTTTTTGAGACGTTCTCTGCTGGCTGGTTGACCTTTTAAAACAGACACTGACACGTCATTAGGTTCAGTGTGTGACAAGTGTGACACTGCTTTACCACGTGTGTTACACGTCAGCGCAACATGCGCGATGTTTCGTGAATGTTTCTCAAGGTGTTCGACAGCACATCCAGTGCGGTCTGAGAGGGGAAAATTGGTCACGCGCTAGGACAGCCAATTGATGTCGTGTGGACGTGGCTGGCTGGTGAGTGTTGTTCAAAAGCGGCTGCCTGCGAGTAGTGACCCAGTCAATAACGCATTTCTGTTTAGAAGTTGGTGTTGGCTGCGAAAAAGAGCGTTTTATTTCTTATTTGAAGCCATATACGCGATCCTGTTGTTCTTGGTTGTTGTGGAAGTAATCATAATATTTCACTTCATATGCTCTGTTTTAGTCGCTCCAACGTTCTTTCGTGATTGAAAAGAAACTTTAAGTCTAAGTATTATGAAAACGTTACATTTCAATTTACCCAAATTCGTTTCGCTCACCCACCCAAAGGGATTTGTCGAAGCTCACAGCCTGGGCCAACGGAAGTCTCCAATTTTACCCGACGTCAAGCGTCGGTTCGTCCCTGTCGAGTTTTAACTACATCCATCTCAAAGGCAGAAATGTTTGTGAAGCTTGTCAAAAGGAAAAGAGACGGATGGTTAGCAAGGTGAATTCGAATGGACGCGGACCAACGCAGACGCGGTTTAGGCATCCTGACTGAAAGACACTTCACGGTTTTCAATTACAACCTAACTGTCTCATATCCTTCTCATGACAACTTGTGAATTGAAGCTCTCGTTTGGATGAATTCAATATCTTCACGGGCCAGCATAATCTATGAGTGTTGAAGCAGAGTGTCGAAAAATGTGTTCAACACACGCAGCGGACCCAATTGAGTTCTCTTTCTCTTTTTCATCCTAGCTTCGCTGATTTTGAAAGGATTGTGCATCCAGTTTGGGACTCTTCGGCAAAAACGAAAATGCTGTCGGTATGAAAGTCTTCCAGAATTTTCAATGGACATCTAATTTACAGATCAGAAATATCATGACATTCACTATGCCCTGCTATGCCGTGCATGTCAACTCATTTATGGTTGTCTAAATTTTACTCCTGCAAACCTTAAGGCCTGGAGCATCGCATGCCACTATTAAAAATGGGCTACCAACGTAAGTGACGTTCGCGATCCCTACGAAGATTAACACTTTCATCTCAGACTAAATACGACCGTGTCAGTTTGCACGCTTTCGGACGCCGGAGATGCACCATATGCGGAGGACTTCACAGAGAAAGAGTTCTACCCGATGATGGTTCTACCACACTTACAGTAGGCTTCGCGCTCCTTAGGGACCTCGTTTCTTTTATAAGAATTCAGACCCCTTCCTGTGCGGATCTCGCAATCAGGATTGCCTGTTGGAAATCTCACATCCACGAGAAGGTTACATCCTTTAACTAACGAGAACAAGATAATCTTTGACGGTTCTATAGACAAATTACTGGCATTTTACAATTCTTCATTTCATTCGTTTCCAATACGTCTTGACTACAGCCTATCAAAATGAACTTCGTTCTCATGCTTACGACCTTCCCAGGCTTTTCGGAGTAAGTTGACCATTTTTCCTAATTATTTTCTTAGTTTTGAACTGTAAAGCCTTACTTGTGGGTAGATGCATATGGCGGAACTCACCAGCCCTTGGTTTCTCATCTTTAAATGACATACCAATTACAAGCAGAATTAGTCGCTTCTGCCTTTCTGATACTCCAGTACTACCAGAGAACACCATTCTAATCGGACCTCCATGATCAGCCGTTACATACCTGGACGACGTTTAGCGTTGGCGAACGGTTGTGTTAGCAGTAAACATTTTAAACAAATAAAGCTGTATCAACGTACGATATACGGTACGATATGTTTCATGGAAATGTCTTACTGATTTAATGATTAAGAAAGTTGCCGAGAGATGTACATTACGAATATCCGAATTTGCAACGGCTTACGACTACAATTCTACCATGAGGCAATTGTCAACACCGCAGCCATCCAAATTTCGACGGCTAGCCAAAGGTGGTGCTTTGAACCGTAATCACCCTTTCTCGTTTTGGAATAATGTAGCTTCAAAGTTCAGCACTAAAGTACGCCACCCATGCATGCAGATCGATGATTAGGCTAAGGTACGTATGTTGTTCTAGGTTTAA
Source organism: Phallus indusiatus (assembly GCA_027605045.1). NCBI lineage: Eukaryota > Fungi > Basidiomycota > Agaricomycetes > Phallales > Phallaceae > Phallus > Phallus indusiatus. The sequence goes on along the minus strand of JAQFWX010000006.1, from coordinate 1,219,222 downwards.
GGGTAAAATTTAAGGTTAGGATTAAGGTTTAATTATTCGGTATTTGTAAATAAGGTGTCTGGTGCGCATAAATTCGTGTGGTCGAAGTTGGAAATCCTCCCATACTCAATGGATGACCGGGACCGTTGACAAATCCTTTGGACTATATCCATAGATATGTATAGCTAATGGTCAGCTGTTCCATTATTTGTCATAAAACGTTCGAAATCTTTTGATATAAGATTCGCCCAAAGTCATGATGATCTCAGTGTCCATGTGTCCGACGCGGCGATGTTGAAAAGTGACCAAACTGTATATGCGAATCAGGAAAGATTTGCGCTGTTGACTCAAGTCCGAGTTCCGTGAGAAACCCTACCGCTAGGGATGATAAGGAATTCCGGGTGATGTTTATTACGAAGCAAAAATTAAACTTGCCTAAATCTTCTTTCTTTGAAGCGTTTCCGCTGTGTCAAAATACCGGAGGATTTCAAACCGCCAGTTCCGCTTAAGTCTATTTATAGAAAACCGAATTTACGTGAAGATAAAATTACCGAGAAGTTTGCCAGCAACGGCTTCCTTGACGACTTGCTGGAGCCGCGAGCGGTGAGACTTGCATCGTATCTGCATATATATGTAAATACTTCAGCTAGTTTCAGATGTTTTGTGAGATAGACGACCAAACCCGAAGATTTGCGAGAACGCTGGTCAAGTGCCGATTTTTCATGCGAATATAGTAACTCAGCCAATTTGAACAGCCCAGATTCTATCTACTCCTTGATGTCGCAAGGAGCCTGGGTGTCAGATCTTTAAATTTTATATAACTAAACCAAGCTAGAGCTTCCGTAAGCGCAGCTTGAGACGACTAGTTGGGCGCGGTTTCAGCCCAGGTTCTGCAGTTTATATGAATTTGACTCGATGGAGTAAGATACGACGGGCTGACATTCTATGGATTGGTGAGCTCTCATTCAAATTAAAACCTCCCGGAGTTTATGCTGAAATGTTAATGATGAAATAGTAAAGCCGAAAGTAAGTACATATATAAACTTCTCTGTTGTCGTACCATGGGGTTGTAAATCATGATGATATTTTACGTGTGTGAGGGGTACGTATACGTACTTATAAGATGCAATAGTTCTTAACGCACTCTTCAAGATAGGTTGAAGGTTGAGCCGAGTGAAACTTGAGAAAAACGAGGCTCAAAGGTTGGTTTGTGCTCTCTATGTAATCAAGGAAAATCAACAATTTCAAATTAACCCGGTACAAATGGATCAGATAATCACACGGAGTGTGTGGCCTGGCAAGCCAGTCGGAGCTCAAGGACATGTCAGGCATAATCACCAGCCTGGTGCCTGGCGAAAAAGACTTCCTTTTCAAGATAGAGTCTACAGCAACCATCTGAAACCCTGATTTTCCAAACTATCCGACGCTTCACATCGGAGAGTTTGAGTGTTGGGCACAAACATTCTCATGAAAGCATATGCGGATAAGGGAAATACTGAATTGCCGAGGCTGCGAACATGTGCACTAGTGGCCACTCTATCATGAAGAAGTTTAGAACGACTTGAATAGTTCGATGGCTAAGGAACCAACTTGATGTTGAAAGGAGCCGGCCTGATCACAAGTTGAATTCTCTCAATATGAATTGTCATCAAGGGGTATAGGGCGGGGATGCAGAGGGGAATCTCAAATGTTGGCTCACTTTTGTGCCACATTACGGAAATATTCATCAGCTTGAGTTAAACACGTACGATGTCGGATTTGATTGTAGAAATCTTGGGCGTTCCGGGACAGATGCATGTCCCCGGCGATTCAATTCGCCAAGGCAGATTCAGACCTTGAAACATCTGATTCTAACGATATTACTGATGTATGCATGACGTGGAGTATCGGTACGTGTTCACGCACTCTGAAGGTGTGCCGGTGTCTCCGAATATTTCAACACGACTGCCAGTGCCTACCGGTTCAGCTAAACCATATTAGTCCAAGACTACTTGGATTCAATTAATATAGAGTAGCGAACCCGTCACATCCTGTATGTATTTGATATTCCATAATCAAAAATAAATTAGAATTACAACTTGATACTACAATAATTTCAAATTACATCAGACATTATTTGAAAGGGTATGTTGTTGGTCTATCAGATTATGATGCCGTAGCGGTGACGCGTTTAGGTAAAAGATCGACACACTTCTTGTCATATATTTCTTTATGCTGTGGCCCAAAAAATCGTTGACTTTCGAAACTCCATTCGTAGTTGGCTGTCACCCATGTCGCGAGGCCCAAGAGATAGTTTCTCAGATCGACATGACCAAGGTCCTTGTCAGATTGACTTTCCCATAGGAAGTCAAGCAAAAGAACAAAGTGCCGTGAGCGGGATCGGTACCAATCTCCAACAAAGTCCATCGCTTCTTGGACTGAGAATCCTCGTTCGGCCATTAGGACTATGACCATGTTGTGTATATCCCCTCGAGCTTGTTCAACATTGAAAGAAACTACATCCTGAAAATAAATCAAAATCAGTTAATTAATATAATATTCGCAACCGGAGTTCTTGACGGCTTACATTTGCAACAGCTATAAGATCAATCGCTATGGTCTCTAATTGCTTGACTAATGGTGATTCGAGATATATTGGAGGGATCTCCAAAGGAAGCAAGATAAGATCAAAAGAGGGCTTGATCGCGCCCGTTCTTCTCCGAAGTTTGAGATAATCCTCTAATGATGTTCGAATGGATAGTGTATCACGTTCTTCGGCCTCTTGGACCATGGCATTCATGTAGGCTTTGTAGCTGTTGACAAATCGGTCGAGACAGGTTTGGCTCGCGTTTCTCCTAAGATTAACTCCAAAACTATGAAAATCAATTTTATTCAGGCACTTTAGATTGGCACGAGGCAATTCAAAAATGAGGGGACAACTGACCTTTTGTGCAAAGCCCCGACCGGATGTTCCCCTTCGGGTCTTAATTTCTCCGGATGTCTATTTATCAACGACATGAGTAATTTATGTGGATAAAAATTCTGTAAGAAACTACTCACAGTAGACCGTCGAGAGCAGTATCAGCTAGCTCACGAGCTTCATGAGGGTTCAAAGGATCGCTGAGATCGTCCATCGCAAATAGTAAATTCATAAGATCGCATGCAAGTCGGAAGTGTTCGCGTGAGTGATTGGGATAAGCCAGCGCGCCCAATGTCCCAGCTTCAATACGACGAAAGGCAATTTGACGAGTAGGACTGAAAAGGTTGAAAGAGGCAATCCAGTTGAAGCTTTCAGCAGCAACTTCTGTGTGACAAGGATTGACTTCGCGAGGAAATGGCCATGTCTTGTGAAGATCAGGGAGCTGGAAACTAGCCATCTACTTGCGGTGAGTGTTCTCAAGTAGTTTGAAAAATGAGCTGTTATTTATACCTTCTCAAATGTTATAATAGGTGCCCAATTTACCCAAAAAGAGTAGATGAGTCAAACTCGGGTAGTTCATTTTTTTTGAAAATTTATTTTATCTTTCCCCCTTCTTTTTCTGACTCGTGTACTTGGTGCAAATTGGAGCACAGACTTCGGGATGTGCTATCAAATTGGGCGTTATGCCGTCGCTGCGGCCGAAATCCGTCATCTTTCATCTCAATTATTTTTGCAGTTTGAAAAGAAAAGCTGCTTGTGTGACCAATATTAATCTTGAGCAAACCAGAATTTCCTCCCAGCTACTAACCCTAATTTAATTTAGTATATCAAACAAGATTGGATTTGGCGTAGAACGGGAGATAGGGCCTGTGGCCAGATCATCTTGTCAGCGTGCGCGGTGCCAGTGTCATTCGGGGCCGTGCGAAAGGGCAAGTTTAAATTTAATAGTCGTCATCAGTAAACGTGTATCGTGCACTGCGTCTAGCACCGCCACAATCAAGAAGAAACAGGACGAGAAAGGTCCTTCATCGTCCGGCGGAAAGGTGCACACGGTTTGAACTTTGAAGACAGCGCCGGGTGCTCGGTTAGTGGCGCGTTTTGTGATATGCGCAGCTTAGCGGAGGAAACGTGACAACGTGACTGTGGGAGTCGTTGTTCCACCGTTATTTTCTGGCTTCTAGCCTTCAGCGGCGCTTTCCGTCGTCCGTCTGACTCAGGAATCCGAGTCTTGATCATTTTTCTCAATGTTGATGTCAGAGAGAACAAAGTGAATTGTTTTCGGGAAAAGTATGTCCAACACGCTCTTTGACGACCAGCAGGTGCTTATGTATCACCCGTGTTTATTATGGATCATACAGTGATAGATCAAATGGGCGTTATTTACCCATTCATGCCCGAGTAGTTGCTACAGCCGCTGATATTGATTTTCCATCAAATCGCGTTATATAAGATGTTTTGATAAACGGAATCACGGTTGGATGGTCGGATTTCGTCGTCGAGTACAATTGGCACTGCCCCTACGGACTAATTTGAATTTGATCCTGTTCCGTCCTTGTCACGTTTTTGAATGAAAAAAAACATAACATGTGGAAGTAATATCAGGCGCTCCCATATCCATATAGCTACTATCACCTTTTTCGTAACTTAACCACCTTTTATTCCTCTCCCCTCTCTTCCTACATAGTTGTCGTTGCCAGCTAGTGCCACGGCTCAAGCGCAAGTGATGAATTCTAATGGTACGATAACGCCTCCTCCCGGCACTCTTCCGCCAATTCCCCCAAACATCGCTCAGATGTGAGTTGGCTTCTCTCTTTTGATCGAATCGACCCTTGGTCTCATCTCATCCGAATCTGCCCTTTAGTGCGGCTCCACTGCTGTTCGGTATACTGATTTCATGGGTCTTCTATGGCATGCTGGTCGTCCAGATTTGTGTGTTTTACGATGTCATTATCGCCTTCATCGCTCACCGTCCTGACTGACGACGACAGATATCTATTATTTGTTTTTCTCGGATGGTAAAGCCATCCAGATCTTAGGTGTGTTGAGCTATTTCCCGGATACCATAAAGGGCATCGTCGACTAACCCTTCTAAAAGTGTATACGATCTTCCTCCTCGATACGTTGCAAACTTGCATGACCGGCGCGGACGCTTTCTATTGGTTTTGTTCAGGCTTCGGCAACCTCAACCATCTTTCGAATGTCTACATCTCATTTTTTGACACACCGATGCTGGGTAGTCTCATGGCATTGATTGTGCAATCTTTCTTCTGCTATCGTATATGGATCTTGAGTAAAAATAAGATAATACCCATCGTCCTATGGCTTGTAAGCAAAAGAATCGATCTTGTTCTTAAAAAATTCACAATCATAACAGGTATGCTTGATGTCGTTCGCTGCTGCCTGGTTTAGTGGAATCAGGGTAAGAAAGTTTATTCCATTAACTTTGTTTCATTAAGCTTATTATCATCAACATTAGGGACATCTAAAGGGAAATCTGTCCGCTGCTCAGGCCCAGATCAACACCCGCATCCTTGAGGTAAAGTATTCGATTGACTATAGTTTGCTTGTCCGTATATACATTCTAAATCTGGTATAGCTCTGGCTGGTGGGCGGTGCCGTAGTCGACACTCTTATCGCTGTCACGTTAATTTATTTGCTTCTGAAAGCCCGCGGTACCTTCCAAGACACAAACATTGTTCTTCAGCGGTTGGTTCGTTTGACTATGGAGACCAACGCCCTATCAGGTAAGCGTTCCTTGATGGCTTCTCTCACATGTCCAACGGACTTACGCTATGCGCAGCCTCATTGGCTATTCTGTCGTTGATTCTCTACTTCGCCGCTCCAGGTACAAGTTACTTTCTTACTCCGACATATTTATTCGGAAAGGTCTATGCAAATTCATTACTTGTTACGTTTAACAACCGGATTTACCTCATGGGGAAACATACCAGACTATCATCATCTAATGATAGTGGTAGCTCTGGAAATTCTGGTTCAAGGCCTTTACCCCCTCGACCCAGTAATGTCAGCTCATTCAAAATCGAGCCATTCCACAGAGTAAGCGAATCAGTCGAATTGAACGACGTAGTAGACGTACGTATATGTTTAATTCGTCTTGCACGTTTTACACTAACATCTGCTTCTTTCAGGAACGCACAAAACTGAGAGATACGAGAGCCAGGCCATCCAGTAATGAGAGCGTTTAGTTTTTAAAATTATCTCTGACACTTTGACACTTTGCCACACAATGATATATCATATGTAATTAATTCTGTCACTTGTTTTAAAGTATATACCTGCCAGTAAAACTAGCATTTTAATTGGATCACAAGTTGTTTTTACACGCAAACCCTCGGAATCACTGTTAAACGATACAGGAGTCGTTTCACTATTTGGATTGACACCTGACTGATGCCATTCTCACGACCGTACGGATGATAACGTCCGAACCAGATAGGATATAGTGCGAAAGCTGAATTACGAAGTAGCTGGCAAAATAGGAAAGGCTGATGGTTTTTGCAAGCGACACCGTCCCGCGCCACACGTGCGCACCGCTCCGGTTAGGAAGCTGGAGTCTTCGAAACCAGACACTACGTAACGCAACGCAGAAGTGGATTAAAGGTTTGATGGGTAGATGTTATATAAATATTTGAAGCTATTTTCGTGGTTTGATTGCCATTGGTTGTCGTTGGCAGGCTTCTTGTATTGGGAATGTACTTAATTTACATTACATTACCCCGAGCAGAGCGGCACTCAATTTCGGAGATACGACGCAATGACGGTTTAGAAGCAACAAGGTTTTGCATCATAATGACTCTACAGTGACCCTAGCACTTCCGTGTAATAATGCTGCGGCACCGCGGAAGATTGTAACTTGATCAAAATTATAATAGTGGTGACAAGGGTCTCCAGAATACGGCATTCACATACTACTCAGTCAGAAAACGTTCCGGAACTAAAACCACAAGTGGGACAAAGGCTCCGGTTATATCTCTGAGAACGCGGCGACTCTCGTTTGCTTTCCGGCGTCGAATTCTCCAGCATATATTTGACCAAGTTTAATTCATCGAGACACTTGGTCAATATATACTGCCAAGTCCAACGTCTCCCTATAGTAACCTTTCCGATGAACAAGTTATTATAGTGCGAATACTCCTATGGAACTGCTTTTACGCGTCCGAGGCTAGCTCTCCTGGGCGATCGACAGAAAAGGTTGATGTACCCGAATATTTATTTTTCTGACTACCTATTATCTTGAATGTGAGTCAGATTTACCTCGACTAAGCTCAGTTCATTCGTATGAAAAACGTGCTCTCTGTGTATGTACTATGAACCGACGGCGATGCTACAGGCCTCGTGCATTGCTGTGGTAGCAAGTTCAGCTAAAATATATTCTCTTTGAAAGCTGTTTTGGTGTCCCTTTATTGTTCAACAAAGCGATGGTTCAGGGGGTAATACAAATTGAATGTCGGTAACGAAGCGAATTTTTGAATTGTACTGGTATGGCGTTGGCACTGTGCCACTGGGCTCTAGCAACCTGGCACGCGCTGATAAAAAACTAGTAATATATACTCTTCAAAAACCTGAACTTTTCAATCCGACCAGAAGACTCATTACGGCGTTTTAGATGCTATTACCATCCTCGGTCATGCAGAGCCCCGACCTAATTAGGTTACGGCCCGGGTAGATGAACAAATCGGCGGCCGGCGCCCATAAATATACAGTTCTTACGTCAACAACTATTATACCCTTGCTGAGTCAGGCACCCCTTGCCCCAACGTGCCGTTCCTTTCCTTTTCCTACCAGCGCTGTTTGGGCGAATGATATTGTAGACTGAAACAAAAAAAATACAAAACACCCACCGCATGTTTTGATATGAAAGTTTTGGCGAAAATTACCGAGACGTGATTCGCACTCAGCCAAGTTCCGTATTACAGATGTGGCCATCTCCCTATGATCTGTTTAAAAAATGAAATGTCGCGGAAAATCAACAACATTCAGGACTGTTTTCCTTTGATTTCTCCACAATGATAAACTGGACTTCTGGTTTGACCAGTTTAGCCTTCACTTTCCTCGTCGTGCGGTTTCTTGTAGACGTCGGATGGCGATGGACTCTCGCTCTATGGCTGATAAATTCGTTCGTGGTGTACTGCTTGCAGACCATATACCATTGGACGTTCGCTATGCTGAAAGACATTCCCGGTCCTCCCAATCCTTCTTTCTTGCTTGGACATATGGATACTATACACCTGGACGAATGCGACTCAATTTGGTTCAAGTGGCAAAAAGCGTAAGACACTTTGAAGCTTTCCTTGAAGTTCGCAGAAAAATATGATTGCTTATACTAATGTTCTTCAAGGTATGGAAGAGTGTACAAAATCCGAAGCGCTATGAACGTATGCAAAAAATTCTCATTTCTAATTACCGACCCCGCTCCAAATCACGCCAAATTAAATTATAGGAACCCATTTTGATTACTACGGATCCCAAGGCAATCTCGCACGTTATGAATAACGATCACTTGTTCCCACGTTCCGAAGCAACACGCCAGGTATTACAAACAGCTGTAAGGAACAGATCTCAGATGTATATACTGGAATAATTGATTTATATGTTTTCTAGTTCCCAAATGGCGTTTTCGTATCAGAGGGTAGGTGCCATCATTAAATATGGACTATGGACTGCGTTGGAATATTGATTGGTAACAGGAGAGGAGCATCGTAAACAAAGAAGACCAGTTAGCGGTGCATTTATGTAAGTCCGTGAAAACAATGGAGAAGAGCTTTAATCGTGCTGATTAGCGGTCATTGCTTTAGACCTCCTTCGGTACAAGAATTCTCAGAGACACTGTTTGACTTGGCCAATGGCGTTTGTTGCTTCCTTTACAATCCTTGAAAATACGTATTGATTACAAGTTCAGATGGTTGAAAACTTGAAAGAGGAGATCGTCACTTCTGCGGATAACAAAGAATTCGTAATAGACGTTTTGAGAAGAATTCAAGTTCTGACGTATGTATTATCATCATTAACGACTGCCCCGTTCATCGAAAAAACCAATTAACGTAAATTGGTCCACCAGCACGGATGCAATTTCTCGGACCGCATTCGCTTACAGTATCCAAGACTCCGCGGGTCCCATCCCTGAACTCCTCAAACGGCTTGGTAACCTTGATGAAAGTTTGTTCACCGTCATTCTTCAATTGATTATGAACAAAATCCCATGGCTCGTTAACATTCCTAATCCGGTTACCAAGAAATGGGCAAGACTCCGATATGAACTCGGGAAGGTTGCGGATGATGTCTGGGAAAGAGGTGTAGTTGACAAAGGATTTCATTCTAAGCTCTTAGACGCGATTGGTATGTCTTATCTTTTTCAAGATTTATCTACTTTACGAATTATTATCTTTCCTGTAGGTCAAGGTGAAAGGGACATCGCTATTTCACAAATTATGGGCGTTCTCTTTGCCGGGAGCGAAACAACCGCCAATATCATTACGGTATTGATCCCATTTATTCAATCCACATCAACGCATTCGCTCATTAATATTTAGGAAGCTATTCATAAATTGACCGTATATCCTGATGTTCAAAAGAAACTCCGAAAAGAATTGCAAGACTTCATCGAAACAAAAGGCGGACCTATAGAACATGAAGAATTAATCAACCCGAATGCACTACCGTATCTTGATGCTGTAATGAAGGAAGCTCTTCGTTGCTTGGCCAGTGTCCCCCAGCTTAGTCGAAAGGTATGCCAACAAATCGCAATTTTAATGATATTGAATCTTATCACTGATTCAAATCTCGTCGTGAAGGCTGGAGCGTACACGACAGTTCCTTTAGAATTCCCCATCACGTTAAATGGAAAAGTCACATCTGAGATTCCGGTTGAGCCTGGCCAGACGATTCTCATGCCCGTCCGAGACGGTATCAATACCGATCCGGATATCTGGGGTCCCGATGCAAAGAAATTCGTTCCGGAACGTTGGCTAGAAGAAACTCTCCCACCTCTTGTGGAAAAAATCAGAGTCCCTGGTCATGTATTTACCTTTGGAGATGGGTAAGACAGGATCATTCTTTCTCGCCATATTGTTACTGATAAATACCTTCTTATCAGGCCAAAACTCTGTTTAGGACGTGCCTTTGCTTACTCTGAATTCAAAGTACGTGCATATGTCTTTACTGGCACCTAAATTTTTGATATTGAATTAACTCAATTAGATATTTGTTTCTACCCTCGTTCTCAATTTCGAATTTTCCACTCCAGCTAGCCCAGATTTGAAAACGATCGTTTTTCATCTCTCCGGGCCGACCGTTAAACCTAGAGTTAAAGGCAGGGAACGAATGCCTGCAACACTTCCTCTGGCTGTGAATCTTATCAATTGACTTTAATTAACATATGAAGTATTTATCAACTGTATTATGTCCTGAATATTACGAAAATTCCCATAGGCCGAGTACCTGCCGTAATTTGAAACCAAGCTTGGACCCAATGGCTATGGAAGTTTTCTCAGCCAATATGGCACCAGTCTTCTAAAGCAAGCTTACAAATGCGATACAGCGACCCCGCTATATCACTCCAATCGAACGTAGTGCCTGAAAGGACGCCCTTCGTCAGCTTTCTCGACCCACCAATCTCACGGGCAGAGTATAGAGCAGAAATGACCATCGCACCCGGGACTTCACAGACACAGGAGCCCCTAAATTCCATTCGAAGAATCATTAGTGGATGTGGAGAAACAGAAAATACAATAAGCACATCAGAGATTCCTCTTGAGGTGAGGAACTAAGCTCCAAGCCATCATTTACTAGTAATCCCTCGATGGGATTTTTGACTGAACAATTCTTTCGCGTGTGCGATATCTGATTGATAAGGAGGCTCCTGGATTGCCTGGTATCTTCAACGCGTCTATCTGGAAGACAAATGAAGTTCCTTCAAAAGATAGCAATTCCGATATAAAGTATGGAAATAGGATAATATAGGTTTATGAGAAGCTAATGAAATATATTCAGTTTCGATGGCGCACACAGATTAGGAGACAGAATAGGTGGATTCGTCAACAGTGGAGGCACTAATTTCTTTATTCAGAATATAGCTCCTGGAGCTGAAGTCCCAGCGGTTTGAAAATTTTTACTCAAATTATTGATGTTACTAAATCCTAGCTTTAGCACAGAAGTAACACTATCGATCATATTATTATTCGTAAGTGATCCCAAATCAATTCACGAAAGGAGGCTAATCACTTCACAATGATCGATACGCCGGTTTGCAGTCTCGGGTGAGATAATTAGCACCTCCCCCGAGAAGTCCGAAGACTTCCGCCTAACCGCTGGTGATGTTCTCGTGCGCAAGGCGAACAGCCATGGATGGAAAAATCCTGGTCCAGGCTGGGTCCGCTGGGCCTGTTTCATCGTCGATGCTGAGCCGGTTGTGATTAATGGGAAAACACTTCCGGAGGGTTTCTCACAGACGTCATGATTTCGGTGCTAGGAACGATTATGAATTCTGGGAAGGTTATATTTGGGCGATATTTATGTCAAAAGTGACCGAATGATGAATCATGTACTCAGTTGACGGGAACTTTGAGAGAGATAAAAACGTGACTGCATCCAAATTCAAAGAATCTATCGTCATGCCAGTATGATTGACTCGGATATGATCACTCAGATTGGGATATTTGATAATTCTTTCAGCAGTGCTTACCCGGGAGCTTCTTTCCTCAGCTAAGCGTGTCTGTACCATATGGGTACTATGGCTTCCTCTTGTACACGCGAGGATCATGGTTTACAGATCGGGAATTGATAAGGCAACTAGGTTAGGGATACCAGTGCCAACATCAACATGAATACTCTAGCGTCCCTATCAACCATTGTCAAAATCAAAATGCCTTCTCACAGGCACAAAAAAGAAGCTCACCCCATCAACTAGCGACTCGACTAACTGGGGAGATTCACGAGTATGATAATCAATTTTATAAAATATGATGGTTAGGTATGTGAGTTAGGTGAGTGGATGGCCTCGGAGGCGATCGAAATAAACGTACTAAAGCTTGCTTTTTGATGACTTATAGCTCAACTGTCTATGACTAACACCAAATGTTGTTCATAGCAAATAAAGCATGTCAATAGGCATGAATCAAGCATTTGGACTCAACTTTTGAGCCAACTTTTGAGCTGAAAACATGAATTAATGAACCTGATAGTTGCTTTAATTGCACAAACAGTTGTGAACTAATAATTGAAGATAAGATGTGCGCGTTCAAATCCGCTCGTGTTTTCAAACTACGTAGCACCAGTGCACGCGCAATGACCGCCGCAAACTTGGAAGCTAACAGTATTAGTACCGCAATACCATTTAATTCACAATAACTAGTCAAAAACTCGGACATCTCTTGAAGATTCACATCATAATCATCATTAGAGTTATTCACTTCTGTCAATTTGAGGCTTCGAAAAGGAACGGTATTGAACCGGCCTTCGCTTTTGTCCGAGTCGGCCGCATATATATTACTCTCCTCGATGAGCTTTAACCTAGTCACCGAATTTAGGGAACGAAAAGATGGCAAATAGTGTTGCAATATTGAATTAGAAAGACTAGTAAAGATAAATCTCCTAATATTGATCATAAAAATAGACACTCTTTGCTTTCGTTATGTTGATCAGTACTCAGGCTTCAGACAAATCATTATCAGTCCAAGCAAATTGTTTCGTCACAGAATACAAGTAAGAAATTTGAAGTTTTGTTGACCTTTTGCCGAATAAATCCGCAGCCTAATGCGTTTAATTTAGGACCGTGAAGATTATGAGAAGTTTTCAATACGATGTCGTGGTGATATTCTGGTATACAAGAGCTTGTATCTATATAGAATTTGAGTTTTTACAAGAGAGAAGAAGAAAAAAATCATGACTGAATCAGAATCATGATTGAGCCAAGAAAAGAGCCAGATAAAAGAAACACGAGTCAAAGCGACGGTGTCAAATAGGACGACCCTTGCATGCTGACTGGGCCATCATCGATATCAATGAAGGGAGTTCAAGCGCGGGTAAATCCCTACATCACCCAAGTCCACGCATTTGCCATTCTAGAAAGGTATCAGTCCGGTTTACACCGTGTATAATTATACTCAATACTCGCAGGAGGATCAAAGCAAACTATGTCATCACCAGTACTGCGAATGATTATTTCCCAGGACGAGGGTAAGCTGCTCCTGCCACTGGACACATATGATTGTGACTCGTGAACAAGATGAGAAAGTTCAGCCTTAGGAACAACAGCCCCATTGATGAACAAGACGTTAATGAAAGCGAAGACCAAGATTTGAGTAAATTTCATGGTGGTGATATGTGAGTTCGAAGAGAAAAGTCTGGTTGCTAATGTGCTGATACAAAATTATCTCCTTTTTGTAATCCCGAGAGAATACTTTTAAAGTTTAAGATATAAACCTCATTGAGCTGACCTTCAAATTTCTATTCAGTGACGGTTGTGCTCCACAAGTTTCTGATAATAGCGGGCCTAATCCGAATGTATATTCATCAAGCTATACTCTCAAAATTTGTTAAAGATGTGCATCTTCAAATTGCCAAAATTTATAATAAGAATACATATCCATATTCTATTTTGAATTGACTCACCACGTGCAGCATTTAATGGAGTCATTTTCAGCCACTTCGCACCAATTTTAGGTTTAATAAAGCAACCTAGTATTCCAAGCGTATAATCTGAACACCCGAAACTCACGTGCCGTGCTAAATTGAATTGATTCGTAAATTCCTGACTGGTATTGAGGCTTCGCGCACATCACGAGCTACTGATGACCATGAACCCATGACCTGGCAAAGAGGATGACCGAAATCTATTAAACTCTCCAATATTCTCAAGCATGAAGTTATGTAAAGTAACACAAGACGCGTGAAAATTTCATTTTGTCATTAGGCTCTCGAGTCAGAAGGGAAGAGTCAAGGCCACCCTGTATCAGAAGCGAATTTTTCAAAGGTGCACGTTACAAAATTCTTGTGAGCTTCTTACAGTTATATATAAACTCCAACCATCTCTAGCACCCATCTCTTCAAACCCGTGGCAATTCTTGAACTTCCAGATTCGCTTAGCATGTAGCCAACAGTACACATTTTAGCTGTAGCGGTTAGTGTATATGGGTGTCGGGCTCGAGAAGACAAGGACGAAATGAATCGAAAGGTACATGAGATGTGTTGTCCTGAACAGCTAAAATGAATGTAAGAATTTCATTTCCTATCTATATCAGATTATGTTTCATAAAAGCTCTGCTTGCGCCTATACCCAAGATGCGCCACGACAAATGTCCACGGTCCACGTAACATACGTCGTAAATCTCTTCTGAGTCCTCAATGTCTCCCTAGCTGTACCCATTCTATTCTGTGCATGCGATCGACTAGCTCTACCGTAGGTAGACAACATCACTTAGAATAAGACCGTGAGTGGATGCGACCGGATAGTTTTTAAGGAAGGGCTCTCATCCTAATAACGGGAGATAATATGATGATGCTAAAGACGGGCAAATAAATCCAAGGTACAATACACGGAGCACGAGGAAGGAAACATGGTAAGGATAAACAGGAAAAACGGTGGAGGTGGACTGAAATAAGATAGACTCTGACGAGCGCTAATTTCTAAACACCACTGGCAGTGACCATGCCTGCTTCGTGGCGTACATAGGTTTAACACAAGGCTTAAGCCAGTGAGCCTCTCTACTTCAAGGTTCGAACCATCTATCATGCTGCTGTGTTTGATGTCGCTAATGATATCAGGCCGACCTTACGTTAAATAAATGCCTAGTGCACTGATAATTTTAAGCTCAAAATTAAACCGAGAGAGTAAGTTAAGGCTATATCTTCGTGAATTCGAAGTCATGAAGAGATTTTATTTTAGCATACAAGAGAGATTTATAGAGGACTTGGGTGTACAAGGTAGAAAAACAAATGAATCATAATTGTATTGTGATCGAGCCAAGAACTTGAAGAAGCGATTCAGAATAAAAGGAATTTGGGTTAAACTTGAAGTGGCGGACTCGGTACTAGGCTGTACTATCGATGCCTCGATCATAATTCATTAATCTACAAGTGATGCGGGTGCACACCTGGGTCACCAATGCAAACGCCATCCTAAAGAAAAGGAATTAGCTTAGGCCATATTTTTTGATATAATGATCATCATGCTCACATCATGACCAGGGAAGTGAATGCAAGCTCCGAATGCGCAATCAGAATTAGTTTGGCAAAGCACACTTAGGGAGCTCCGGGACATGTATGATCGTGAATCGTTATCAAGCTGAAAGCGTCTGAGCTCGGGAATCATAGCTCCATCACCAGTAGCAAACAAGATGTTCAAGAGAGCGAAGGCGCAGATTTGAGTAAATTTCATGGCGATGAGAATGCGACCTCAAAGTGAAAAAGTTGTTTGCTAATGTTCTGATATCAAAGCACATCTTTTTTATATATAAGGAGTTAATACCGGTGAGAGAATGATTTAAGGTTTAGGATAATAACTTCCTGATTGAGTGTTAATCCATTAACCATGGTGCCCCCGAAACTTTATGCAGCTAACCCCGGCCGGGTATCTATCCATAAATAATAAAGTTGTCATGATGATTCCTGCTGGGAACACACTTGACCAGACATTACAATGAAATAATATGTCGTAGCCACTCCACGCATACGATTATAATCCAGGTTTTGAAAATCCAAACCCATGTATGTACGTCATTTACCTATTGAATTGACACTCGGCTGTAGCTAACAGATTCCTTATACTTCATGACGAAACGGTGAATGAATGACGGGTGACCCAGGGTAATGAATAGGAATATATTCTATTTCTAGTGTTAAACGTCAGAGCATCACTCGGCGACAACTTCGAAACCTTGCGCGTCCGCTCATTGACGTTGGAGTTCGAGTCGGAGAAAAGCCTGTTAAACTGACCCGAAACCTTATTTGAGAGGTGCGTGCTGCGAAGTTCCTGAACCTAGACTAAGACTTCAGATGAATCCGGACTTAATTCGGAAAAACCAGATTGATCATTTTTGATCCGCTCATTCAACATTGTCACAAAGATTATCCACCTAGTTTTTTCTGACATAGGATCCATCTGTTAGAAGGTTCGGCATTCTCAACTCTATTTCTCAGTTCCTTTTTGAGTACATGTCTTCTATAAGTGTTAACGCTGAAGCCAAATTTAGTTCGTCCTCTTTTCCGGGGCTATGGCGGATACTAATAAGTATAAACGATTTAAAGAAAGCATGAAACCATTTAACCAATTATGTGAATGTCGAAAATGGTCCCATGATTTGTCCCATCTCGATTTTTTTTCGGAATTGTAGTAGTTCCGGTTGTTTTGTTCGATAGAGTCGTCTTTAATTCCGCTTGCGTTGGAGTTTTGATGAATCCGATACATGTGCTGCTGTGAAAATCCCCAGTGCGTGCAAGAGTTATCATGCATAGTAAGATTCACAGACGTCTCGAAAGGGTTGAACCTAGCGTCGACGACGAATCCGACTGCATGTCGAGCTAAGACGGAACGGGAACAAATTCATGTCGGCCAACGACTTTCCCACTAGCTTCCCTTATAGACGGCAGCATGTAATTGAATGTATTGAGGAAGCTTTTGAGGATGTGGTTACCATAATTTAGTTGTATAACTATAGCCGTATTAACGCGGTGTAGTGTTTACGAAATGAAAAATTGTTCAACGACACCATCGAGTCACCTTGTTTTGATAATGGGTTTACGGAAATAAGCCAGGACAGAGTGTCTGCTGTTTCAAAAAGACGAGGTCGCGACGGAGTGTACAATAGTGCTTCTTCTAAAAGCCTTGCAGTAGAACCATCATGAGCAAGAACATGAGTATCTTTCATATCCGTGTAAAACTTCCACACATATTTAGAAGCACCCGATAAGCGTGCAATTTTGCAACATGCCGCATGCAATTTCAAAAAAGCAGGTGAAGGGAGTGGTAGTTTATCTTTGTCAGGTGTGGTGAAAGTGACATACTTTGGCAGACCGGGCGATGCTTTAGGGTACGCCACTTCTAGCTTGTAGCGGTGAGGTTCAGGCTAAATGAAGGAAATATATAACGCGAAGAAGTGGAGATATTGATAAACATACCGTTTCAACGAACCATAAGTCTAGTCGATCAAACTTAAATTGTATGTCGCTGCACAACGTCATAACATTCTCCAATCTGTGAATTAGAGGACCACTTAAGTCGTCCGGAAGAGTTTCATAACCGAAGCGTTTCGCAATAGCCCAGTCATTGGATGCGCATTCCTCCTAAAACCATTGGCGGTGAGGTCAGACAAGTAAAGATAGAGATAGACTTGCTAAGACCAAATTCGATATTGACGTTAACTGATTCACCCAAAATATAAGCGCACTCTGCCGATACAGCACCCGTATTTCCAGCGTTTTGCTTCAATTCTTCAGAGTGTATGAACGTTGTGTAATCATATTGGCCCGTAACGACACATCGGAATCCGTCCCGAGCGAGAGCCTTAAACCATTATTAGAGAAGCGAGAACTTGCAGATATGAAAATACCTTTTTCTTGGCGGAGTTTTGATTTGAAGGTGTCTCTTCCATTGCTTCCTTGATCAAGTCGGCCAAACAACCAAAAGAGGGGCGAGATGGTTGACTAGTAGGCAACCATTTTTGATCAAATTTAACTATGAATGTAGAGTTAAAAAAGTCACGCTAAGACTTATAAAACGCGTACCTCACACACTCTCACAAGATAACTGTAATACATTTGTCCCAGCGACAAAAAATCTTCACGATTTTGACATGACAGCACTTCACTGACTATGACACTCAAAGCACGGTCAGTCGGATAGTGATGGAAAATATGACCTATGATGCGGCAATAAATCAAATTTCGCCCCATGTCCTTTCCATCTTTCTCCTCTTCTTCAATTTCTGCTTCACATTGAAGACAAACATTATAGGCATAGCTAACAGTCGTTTCTCGAAGTTTTTGGTGTACCTCTTTGGGAAGCTTGGTTCATTTCACTGGATACATTAAAGTCCAGAACGAAATGATACGGTTGGGTCGGTATGCTCAAAAGTTGGGTCAAAATTTATCAAAGAGTCGCTCTGTGGCTGGGCTGCAACGGCGATGGGCTTGGTCAGCAGCGTCATGACGCCTATATTCGTCAGCGGCATTGTCTTACAGCCAGTTAAAGTTGTTCCGCAGATTCGGCTACAGCAGTTAACAAAGATTTTTACTACTGAAGAGATTAGAGTTGAGGCAGAGGCCAAAAATGCTGGTTTTATACCGACAATTTGTGCTTACATCTTGGATGAATCAACCAACTTCAATATGAAATCCAAACCTAACAAGGTAGTAATTAAATTATCTCTGCTTGCTTGACCTTAACGTCAATAGTTCTTAGGAGGAATATGCATCCACCGTTTGGACTATGTATTATGAAACGTGCCCTCGTTAGGGATGCATCGTGGTAAATATGATTTCGCCTAAGCAAGCACGCGCAGGCTCCCTCCACAATGAAGGGTACGAGAGGGTACGTCAAACGAGGCTTGAAGTTGGGTGGCTCGGCATCATTTAACCCTTGACGCAGATAATAGATCTTTGTTACTACAATAGTGTAAAGAACAAGAAAAAAGAACAATAATGAAACAAGATTATCCTAAAAACCTTATGAATCGGCGGGATACCACTTGGGTTCCTTGTTAGTTTTGAGGATTTTTTGCAGCTTAACGTACTTCTCCGAAGGTGGAACGGGAAGACCGTCCGACAGTCTGTTTGTCGCCAACACGATAATGAAATAGTCTTTCTTGCCAGACGAGATGGTCTCCAACCTATACGCGTCGATCAGCCCGGCTCGCATAACGATCCTGGCCAGAGCGGCTGATAGGACGGATCCGACGACGTCGACGTCTTTTCGGGATACGCCTCTTCTCTCTAAGGCTTCCGGGGTGAAATGATCGCTGATCCCTCCCCGTACTGCGTATTTCAGCAGCCACTTCTTCTTGACCACGTATCCGAAGTACATGTATGTGGATTTATTAGTCACTTGCGCTGCCCCAGTTGAAGTATGAGACGAAGACGACATTGATGGCACATCTGCTTCCTAGTTAGAAATAAAACTTTAGCGTAACGCGGTTGCCTCTTACTAAAGCGATGTGGATGTAGGAGTAAGACGCGAGAAGAGGGGAGTCCTTCGGAGTCCGGGCTGAAGACGAATGATGCCGCTGACTAAGCTCATGGCCGTAGTCCTCTACTTATACGCCTAAGGTAAGTTGTAACGCGTCACGCGTACGGAGATCTCTTTGACCGCACCCATTCCATTTTAATAGCCTA